>CM062275.1:25006448-26206448 GCA_031216635.1 Dissostichus eleginoides
TTTGAAGTAAATGGGTCAGATTTCTGCTAAGCACATTCCCATGGGGGTAATTACAGTAGATTTCCAGCAGCCTATCCGAGCAGAACAATGGCTTGTTTGTTAGGTTGTAGCTCATCTGCACACGAATCTGCTCGACATTACATCTAAATGGTTATAGTCCTAACAAACACATTTACATTTCTCTGTCATTCTCATGTTTGAGTGAAAAACGTAAGATCTTCCTTTTCATTGTGTGATTTCTAAGTCAAATATCTGCTATAACATTCATACTGTAGAAGTTTGTAAAAAAAACTATTCCTCAGTTTTACGCTTATATTCAATACCTTTTCAAGAATCTGTATTCACAGAATACAAAGAGATTATCGATTCTGTAAATTAATAAACCTAGTTTCTTTTTCATTTTTATATATCAATTGAACCATCATCGATCACTCTCCTTTTGATGTGGTTTTTTGCATACAATTTAGCACTGGTGTTTAATTATAAGGGAAGACTAGCTTACTGCTGCAAAAGACCAAAACACACAACAATTGTTAAACACTAACAGTTCTGAGATGGTTGCATTGCTAATAAGGAGTAATTATGTCTCAGATCTCTATGATCTATCTTAATTTTTCTGTGTATTTGTTTGTATACACATGCAGTGATACGAGGAATCTGCGACGACTACAACCTGGATTTCCCCGCTTTCTACGCCTGCATCGGTTTGTGGAACTGCTTCTTCCTCATCCTGGGAGGCATCTTCAACGTCAGTCTGCTCATGAAGCTCTTTAAAAGGTATTTCTCATGCAGTTCTACCACTTATTTCAGTAAAATCATACCTATGAGGCAATATTTAGCTGTCTTCCTTCTCTGACAACCAGAAAATGTTTTTAATTGGGCGTTAAAACGTCAGTATCTGCAGCAGAATCACTGACACTCAACGGAAAAATCTGTTTTCTACAACAAACAGATTTCAGAGAGGATTCAGGGTGACAGCTCTCCTCCCAGCTACCACACATCCAGAGTTTTATATCGTTCCTTCTGCTTCCCTATTGCCTTTAGCCAAAACCAAAAGATTTGAGGGGGAAATCGACACATTTTCTGCATTAATTTATCATTTTGAAATATATGTTGTTTGCATAATGTAATGGCTGTAGAGTAATGAGACCATCTGCATTTAGATTGGTTCCCTATACTGTAAGTCTCGCTCTCGCTATCCCAATCTGTCTGCCTGGGAAAGTGAAGGCTACATTTACGGCACAAAGCTGTGGAAAACAAAATACAGTGTGTCCTGTGCAGTGTTGCTAACTTCATTTTTTCATTGTTTCATGAAATTAGCCATAACTAGCTCCAAATGTCGCCAGATAACATAATACATCTGATCACCACGCATTCATCTGCATCAAAGGAAGAGACACATTATAAAATATTTCAATATATTTCTTGCTTTTTCCTGATGGTCAGCATAAAATGCTTCATTTGCTGCTAGAAACATGCTCTGAGGAAAACGAAAAACAATGTGGTTATCTTTGCAACAGTGGCACCAACATAAAACAACTTGGAAGAAAAATAATTAAAATGTCATCTTCAATAGAGAGGCGAGGTCCCTCCCTTTCCGGTGACCACCATGGGACCTTATTTCGGAAAAATTATGTAATGAAGTCAATGGAGAGAGAAAACGTATCTTTCGATCCCGTTTGAATTGTGCCACGAATTACACATGATGTTTGTCAATCTTAAAAAATAATTTCCATGTCAAAAAAGTCAGAGTTTGTCGTAAAACTGTTGAAATATAAGACTATGAAAAATACGCATCTAGAAAGACTACAAATCCCAGAATCCCGGTCCTGCATGCTGGCTCTTACGGAACCGACTAACTCCCCTTTTGTGTATGTACAGCTCTCAACATGCCCAGACTTGTAGTGATTTTCACCTCTTTTAATACTTTTCGCCTCATTCTGAAAGAAAGAAGGGACATGTGCTAACGTGACGGCCGTCTTGGTGTTGGTGCGAGATGGGAGATGTAGTTCATTGAGCGGTTTCACACACAAAAAAGTGTTACTTCACAGTTTTACGACACATACTCTGCCCTGTCTAATTTGGGGTGTCAAAGGTCACCATGACCTCACTTGCGATATCTCAGAAACACCTGAGACCAATTTTGGATCAACATCATCTAGGATACACTGATTTTTATTTTGAGGGTCAAGGGTTAAGGTCACATTGATGTCACAAGGCAGGTATTTGGCCATAACTCAATAATTCACACAGTAATTATGACAATCTTAGGATACAATAAAGAAGGATGATGTTTTTCAACTGACATGGATGCTTACTGCAAACACGCATGTTTATTTATTTCTAATTTTAGTTTTTATCAACACTATTTTTTTCATCAATAGTTTTGTTTTGCCTCTTAATTAATGTTTCTTTGTTTCTCCAGGTCTACAGAGGAGGTCATTGCGCTCTTCATTTCCATCGCATTTGTGGTGGATGCAGTGAAAGGCACAGTCAAAAGTAAGTTCCCAAACACACAGCAAATACCTCTTTTCTATGAACTCACATGAATGTCTCTCTCACAGTCTGCCATTTAGGTTTTTCCCACATAACTGCCATTTTGCAATTCAATATTTTATAGTCTGCTCTGACTCCAGCATCATACCTGCCGTCAGAGCCTCCACTAGTACAGCCTCAAATTCATGTGTCATTCTCAAAAAAGCCAATTGCACTGAGAGAGAATCATAAGAAATGCCCCAGATTTACACTTTGGAAACGATTATCCACACTTTTTAGATATAAATTTGCAGCTCACTAATTAGTGTGGTTTCCCCGACTGGAGAACTCTTTGTTGACTGATGCTAATTAGATCTCTTCAACTGATCATTTAGTCAATTTGATTGAAAATGTCCTTTGTTATTTTTCCGTATTATCGTCTGTTTGCAGATGAACACTGTAATTTATATTCAATAAACCCACTACTTATTGAAAAACAAGCCATACTTTTGGTTATTATAGTGGTGCAGGATAGACAATTCTCTCAAAATAAGCCATACATGAGAGCCACGAAGCAACCATTTGATTTATTAACTTATCAAAATAAGCAGTCATTGTTTTCAAGTTTATTGCATGTATAATAAATGAGTATTTTGTCCAATTAAAAGTAAGAAGCAGAGTTTTTTCGGTGGTTCAGCAGACTGAGAGGCAGAGATACTTCGTAGTGAATGAATCAATCCAGCTTTCAAACCCAGCCTGCAGCCAAACTACCCCTTCTCCCGCCTTAACTGCACTATATCATAAATATTTTATACAATTTAATTTGCGACAAATGAGATGACGATAGCTGGATGTAATTTATTTTGAACGCGATGTAGTCGTGGAGATTGCTGGCGCTGTAGTTCAATTTTCAGAAACCATTTGTAGAATACGCTCCTAGCTCATATCCCATTACCATAACATTAACCTATGCCATTTTGTGTACACTTTCCATCCAAAATAGTTTGCAGTACCATGAATATGAGTGTGTTACCAGTCTCGTGTACAACTTCGCTTGCCTCATAACTTTCTTCTGGTTTGATGAAACGGCATGCAGAAGGAGCCGCATGCAGGACGTTTCACTCTCTGCAAAGAAAGGGTTGATCAGAATGGTTTCTACTGTTATACACAAGGTTGTTATTTAAAATAGTTCTAAAAGCATATGTACTGTAGTTTAACATCCCAACCTTCAACATGATGCTCACTTAAGAAGGAGACTTACATTATGGTTGGTGAGTTGTTTATCCTGTAAATCATACAGATGTTGAAAGTTACACAATTACATAACAGTACATTCAATTCCTGCAGAAAAAAAAGAAAAGACTACACCAGTGTTATATGTTAAAATCAAAGATATCCTTAAAATGAACAGTAACAGTTTTTATTTGGCCACCTGAACTAGGAAGCATCCCTTTAGTGTAGCGTCACGGTTATCGTCAGCCACATGTTGACGATACACCTTTTAGATCCTGGACGTTGTTAACTGAAGATTGTAGCTAGATTTTAGTAATTGGATGTCTGGATCTTTAGTTAACAGACATAATGCTAAGCAAACTAGCTGCCACACACTTTTAATGACGGTATATTATTTTGGAGAGGATGAAAACCTCTTGAACATCTAGCTCTCAAGTTGTCAGATAAACAATCAGAGAAAACATTAGCCTTTAGCTAGCAGCCGTTCCACCCTGTTTCTGCTAGGGAAAACACAATGAACGGTTTTGACCTGATTCACTCATAGATGCCATTTGTTTTTTGAGAAAAGGAGACTTTTGTGAAAATGACAAACTCAAATTATCTGCGACGCCACCAAACTCATCCTTTGAGAGCCCCCTAGTGGCAGAAAATAATTTATCGTCATTTAAGGAATCTAACAGATTCACTGTTGATCCAGTCACTGCCTTTCATTTTCATTAAAACTATTATCTCATATCTACTGTGTGAGTGTACAAAGACATGAGCAAAATAGTGCTTTCTACCTTCAGTGAATATTTGTTATGATCCAGTTGATCAGGTTTCAGTGCAGAGCCACAGCTCAGCTGAGGTTTATCTCACTTTTATGAGGTTTTCTCTTCTCTAGCGATCCCTGCAGTTTACAGTCCCTGTCCTCCATGTTTCTTCATCCAGCAGTATCCCTTAATGTAGTATTTTAAATTATCTTTCTATGGGGATTGCAGCATGAAATACGCTCTCTGTTTTTAAGGCTGCTTGTTGGCAAATAATATTTCTTCCAGGAGGGATGTTTTGCAAGTATTTGATATAACAAAATGTAGTGAGTATACAAACAGGGTAGTATTGATTTCATTAGGGAGTTAAAAAAAACTAGAAATGTCTTTCAGGGTATATGAAAATCACTAGGATTCATCCTCTGGGAACCATGAATATCTAACATTTAATGGCAATCTGTCTTATATGCATTACCATATTTAATAGAATGGCTAAACTAGATTAACTAGACTCTGTGGATGTTCAGTCTTTCTCAGGTACTACCACCCGCCGACGCTGGGAAACACAACCGTACAGATCCTCCCTCAGGCTGGAGATCTGCTCGGGGGAAACAGGAGCGAGGTGGCGGCGGGATACGCTCTCAACGCCCTCCCCGAAACCGTCATCCATTGCACTCGAGAGAGGCCGCTCCTCTGCATGCTGCTGATGCTCGGGACGTTATGGATGGGCTACACCCTGTACCAGTTCAAAAGGAGGTACGTGCAGCGCTGCCACACTCATCAGATAAATCACTGCAGGAGTTTCAATCTTGTTTGGGTGAGATCTCGTACGAACACTGCTGAGTTGGGGCCTCGACTCTAAAGATTATCTGGAGTGACGGTGCTTTCAGGAACTTTCCAGACAGCTCTCACAAAGCTCCCGTTTCTGTCGAAGCTTCTGTTCCAGCCTATGATTTAATAAGCATTAATATTCTACTTCTGATTGCCCCCAGTAATCAAATCAACCTCAAAGCCGGATTCAATTGTGTAAGCAAAAGGCAGACTGAGGTACTTGAGCAGTGTCAGGATTGCAGCCATTGTCCTTGTCTTGTCTAAAGTAATTGTATTCCTCTCTTATTTGTCTCTCCTCGCTCACTCTCCTCTTTCTTAATTTCTTTCTTTCTTTCTTTCTCTCCTTTTCTCTTTCAGCCCCTTCCTGCATGTCAAAGTGAGGGAGGTGTTGTCGGACTGCGCTCTGCCGATCTCAGTGCTCATGTTCTCCTTCATCGGCTCCTACATTTTCAGTGACATTGACCGTAAGTATCATAACTTACTTTCTAGATGCTAAAGGGACTGCAGTCTAGTTATACTGTTTTATATCGGTATGCAATATACAGATAAATATATTAGATTATATACAGTACATATATTTTACACATTTTTTAAACCCCAGCTGTCATAACACGGCAAAAAGTGACATTGTAACACATTGTAAGATCAAATCATTCACATGGTAATTTTGAAAAACATGTCTCTAATTCAGATTTGATAGATTTCTAAATGTATTGCATTATAAAAAAGCAAACCTCATATTCTAGTGATGTCACTATGTTACAGAAGTTAACAAAGAAGTCCAATGGAGGTGTTTCAGGCAGGGGGGGAGTGTGTGGGATAGAAACTCCCCCTGGAGGGAACACAGGGATTTTAGCCTTTGCAGACCGTTTACATGCACCAAAACATAAATAACACACTACAGGAAAGAGAAACCCCCCAAAAGCACAATAAGGCCCCATTAAATATGTTATATTTAAAAGCTCGTCTTTTTGTTCATCATTGAACTAAGAGAGTTGAATGTGAGTCAAAAGATTGGAAATGCTAAAATCATCACAATTGTCTTTGCAGAAAATATACAGAACTTCTCAGAACTACTACAGTCAATATCTGTTCCCTCCCTCGACGCCACATGCACAGGCACATATTTCTCCTCACAGCTCTTAATGAATAATGAAGTGATTAGCAGTTGTGTTACTGTAATGTTAACTAGGGCAAACATGTCTTATGGAAAGAATAGTTGATTTATAACATCTGCATGTGCATTAACATTTCTTTGAACTTACATAATGTGAGTTCATTGTAACACATAGGCCCGTGTGCTTGTTAGGTCATATTGGAAATAATGATGGCCCTTTGCTGTAAAAGAAAAATCTGTATCCTCGATCAAAGCACAGCATTTGTTTGATTCACAACATTGCATTAAATATGAAAAATGAGGGAAAGTAATTGTAAGGAAGCTGTTAGTGGTTGCTAGTCAGCTATATCTTTTTTGCTCGGGGTGTGTATTCACTTTAGGGCTTTGGACTCTGGTCCAAATCTGGTGAAGGGCCCAAACTTATTGTGTGTTTACTTCCAAAACACACTGTCTAACCGCAGGGCCTCCTCTATTGGTGCCTTTATTGTCTTTTTATGTTATTTAATCAAGGCACAGGCCAAACCACATGGGAGATAGTCAGTTGTTATCCTCTATTGTTTAGCATCATTTTGAGTCTCCATTCATTGTTGCCAAGGCAGCAGCTGTTCTCCAGGGGTCGGACGCAGAAACACAGAGACAAGCGCCAAACCCTCAAGTGAATTTAAATTTAAGTGCCGGGCCAATTTTCTGTTCCTTTACCTCCAGAGACAATAAGTCATAAGATAATAACCCCATTATTGCATTGTCATTTCCTCCTAAATGTAACCAGCTGCACTTAATTCAGCAGCATTTGAGGTGATACAGCCCTAAATGAGATCTACAGCAGAGGAAAAGAGAGAGAGCCAAACACAGGAAATGATTTTTGGTGTGAAATGTGAGTCATAACAGCAGTAACAGAGACAGTTATGTTAGTGAAGATGGAATCTGAGGAGCTGGGAAGTACTGATGGAGAATTTAAAGCAAAATAATATTCACAAAATGACTTTCCTGTCACCATTTAAAGTCCACTAAAGAAACTGATGCTTATAATTTAGCTATCATACAGATGTAATCAAGTAGGTCATGCCCTAAGCTACAGTTATCTAACAAAGGAAGAACTCATTAAAACTCAAAGGTGTAATTAGGGCTGCAGCCAAGGATTATTTCCCACTATTATCAGCAGATTTATCTAATTATTAATGAAAGAAAACAGCAAATCCTCATATTTGAGAAGCTGGAATTTCCCAATGTTTGAGGTTTTTGAATAAAAAATGACTAAAATTATAAAATGTTATCAAAATAGTTGAAATTTATCAAGTGGTAGAAAGTACTGTACTTGTAATAGAATATTGTAGGACCATAGTATTTATTTTATTCAAGTAAAATACATAATTAATCCTTACATATCTGCATTTATCTTCTGTTGATTGAGTATTTGACTAATTTTCTAATAATTTTTTGGCTCAAGTTGTAATTTTCTTCTCTTACTCTGTGAACAGTTCCAGTTTTTAAAGTTCATGACCGGCCCGTCTTCAGGGTGGCTCCCTTTGAGCGTCTGTCGGCCCTCAACGTGGTCAGCGCCATGGGCCTGGGCTTCCTCCTGGCCCTCCTCATCTTCATCGACCAGAACATTGTCGTCTCGCTGACCAATGCGCCAGAGAACAGGTAGAGACAAAACATGCCTTCATATACAGAAGAATCTTGACCAAGAATGCATCATATTTTAATCCTATGATGACTTTTTATCGTGACTTTATTTACAAGTAGATAACTGTCGATTCTGTCCAAAATGATAAAAAATACTGAGGGTGAATCCTGGGATTATAATCTCATGCAATTACTGGTTTAAACTCTTTCTATGACCCTTTGAAAAGCCACCAAAGACCTTGGGGATGTGCAGAAACCGGATATTTGCCGGTCTGTTTGGGAGGGGAGATTAACTGAAGCAGAAACTTGACATCTGAGTCAAATGTTCACAGTCGGGGGGCTCTGAAGAAGCCTCAGAGCCAAAACACTATGCTGAGCTTTTCACCCTGTTCTTCTGAAATGTGCATTGGGCAGACCACTTCAGAGCAGCCCTACAGTGGAAATCTATAATGATGACATTTCCACGCTTTTCCATTTGTTAGGCGGAAATTAATTGGATCTGGAAGTTTGGGGAAGATTTCACTGGAAGGCAGGACGACAGTTGCTATAGCATGAAAAACAAAGTGATTTCCAAGCATGCCTGATATGTTTAACGCTGTCACAATATGTAAAAAAATAGAAGTTGATGTAACACTTATCAAAAAGGTTTGTAAGCACAGTTGCTGTATTTAACCTTCACTGCTTCTTTCATGTGTACCTAACAATAGAACAGAAGCGGAAAACAGCGATGGCTATTTCTGTTCCTGCTCTCTTTTTACTAATGCATCCTTTGATTTGTGCGACATCATTTTTTTGTATCTGGAAATAAGATGTTTATCGAACCACACCTGCACCAGATCACCTCTTTGTTTTCTGTCATAATTTATTCATTTAAAATATTAGTCATTATTATGCAGATCATCATACATTCAGTAATGTTTTCACTGAAGGAAAATATGTCAGAATGAAGCTTGGTTAGTCTTATCCTAAGTTATTTAGGGATTTAGAGACTATAGAGTAAGAAAACAACCCTCTTTTCCTCCATTGTGCAGACAAATGTTCTGTGGCATCAGATCGCAAGGTCAACCCTTTATGTACAGTTACTTCAATGTCACATACATATGTTTTATATATTGGATTTATGGAAACACGAGAGACATGTCCATTGATTTCCTATTTGTTGAATGAGTTAGTGAGAGATATGAGCAATTGTAGTCCGGTTGTATTGAAGGGCAACGCTAATCTTAGGAGATTGATGCCCTTTGATTTGTGTAACTGAGTGTCACATGTGCTCATGTTTATGATACTTACAGGTATTGTTCAGCAGTATAGCCTCCACATATTAACACCACTATGTTGAAGTGCAAAATGCAATAGCCAGAAGTAAAAGGCTAACATTAGTCTAGTTGGCTTATAATATAAGCTAACAACATCAAGGTTACATGACTGCGTGTCACCACCACTAATCTAAAGGCTGCTAATGTTCGGGCTGATGACGTTTAGTAGCCTCATTTAATCACTTGTTTGCGATGGCCATTTTCTGACATTCACGAGTGTGTTCACTGACATATTTTATGTTATTGGACAAAATGTTAAGATATCTTCATTTTGTGTAAACTACAGACGTTTTTCAGGCATCTAACCAACAACACATTTAAAAAAAAAAAATTGACTTTAAGACGAGGGGACTAGACGTGGTAAAATACTATCAAATGTACTGGTTTTAGGACTCAGGTGGTTGCAGGGCTAATTGTGATAAGATTGAACTTATAAGGCCAGGAAAGACATTCAAAATAGGCGGGAAAACAAACAAAGACAGGACGCAAAAACAGATATGACGCACTTTGGGAAAACTTCTAAATAAAACCGCAACCAGTAAAGTAGAAACTAGGATAATGTTAGTTTTCTCATGTGGGTGAGTTGTGGTGGTTTAGCCTGTTGTTGTTGTTGAGTTTAACGGTTGCATTGCTCTGCAGGTTGCTGAAGGGCACGGCGTATCACTGGGACCTGATGCTCTCTGGGCTCATTAACATCCTGATGTCGGTGCTGGGGTTGCCCTGGATGCACGCCGCCTTCCCCCACTCCACCCTCCATGTGCGCCAGCTGGCGTTCGTGGAGCAGCGTGTGGAGGGAGGGCACCTCTACGAGACGTGAGTTACCCGCCTCCTCATCGCCGGTGCTAATCAGACACTCAATCTACTGTATCCTGCTCTTAGCTGATTGCATGATTACTATGTAACTAACCATTTTGTCTCCGGGTTGAAAAGGTGGGGGGGCTTTCAAGAGATGAGAGGATTAAGGTTATCATTACGGCCAAAGTTAGCATATATTAAGGATTCTTCAAGTAATCAAGTGTGATAATAATGCACAAGGCACAATCTTCTGTAAGAGATCTAATAAGAAATGTTGATTGAAAGAAAATATGCAATTAAGGGTTTTGAATGTATGCATATGTCCAGAACTTATTATTCCAAATGTACATATATGATTGTCTATGAAAAGTGGTAATGTAAAGAAAAGTTCTCAACCTTTTTTTAAACGTCAACTTTTGAAAAGGAATTGAGCGTACTTATACTTTGCATTTCAAGAACAACTACAAATTAAATAAAGACGAAGGCGTGAAAATACCCACTTAAGAGGAGTAAAAACAACGTAAATAGAAATAAATTAACGTTGGTCATATGCAAGTCTAATCAGGTGGATATTTAGCTGATTTACATGGTCTGAAGATCTTTTCAGATCAGTTTTGGAGCCTAAACCTCAAAAGTCTCCTTTAGGATGAAGCCTGGGGTTGAGCCCGTTTGTTGCAAACTGTATGTTCATGAGTTGTTCAACTAAAGACACAGTTTCCCTTCTAAGATTGTTTTATCCCAATCGTTTGTCAGACGCCTGAACAGATACTGATGGTTAAAATAAGAAAATGATAGTCAGAAAAATATTGTTTTTCTTGGAACCTCACAGATGTATCTTGTCACTTCTTGGTGGGTCTTATCCCTACATTTTAAGAACCAACACTTATATTAATTACTTTGCTTTTACTCCCTTCACTCTTCTCTGGAAATGATAAAAGGATGGACTTTTCTGTTACAATTTGTGCAATTCACCAGACAATACAAAACCTTCAACTCTACATTGTATCATCAAAATATAATGCTTATTGATCTTTGAGTGACTGTACAACACAACACAACACTTGACTTGGTTAAGACAAGGAGTTCATATAAACTCAATCCCAGAGCCCAGTGAACATGATGATTGTCAAAAGATGCTGAAAACAGACACATGGACTACAAACAACATAATGAACCATTGGGCCATAAGTGCTCTCCAACTCCAACTCCAAGGACGAGTTTCATTGTGTGAGCAAGGCCTGTCGGTGAAAAGACCTTAGAAATCATGATATAACATATTTCTGTAAAAGAGTCCAAGGCTAATATATTTCCCTCAAACTCCAAGAAATTTCATCTGGAAAATTGTGATTTTTCAAATGGAAAATGTGCAGGAACACTGATAAGAAGACCTTGGAAAAAAACGTTGTCTGTTGCATTGTATTAAACAATCATGTGTGCTCCAGTAAGCGTTCATTTGTGTGTGTTATTGTGTGTGTGTGTGTGTGTGTGTCCTCAGTATCGTCCAGGTGAAGGAGACGCGGCTGACGTCTCTGACTGCCAACATCTTCATCGGCGTGTCGGTGCTGCTGCTGCCCCTCCCGCTGCAGTGGATCCCCAAACCCGTCCTGTACGGCCTGTTCCTCTACATCGCCCTCACCTCCATCGACGGAAACCAGATGTGCGACCGCATGGCTCTCCTCCTCAAGGAGCAGGTGAGGAAGTGTGTGTGGGGGGAAATACATGTGTGTGTTTGGCCATATGAAGGACTCTGCACATCAAACGGTAGACTGGATTTGGAGGACCGGATCTGAGCCAAAAAATATTTGCAAATATAATTGTTGTTGTTTGTTTTAATCTACTCTGAATACCAGGTGGGTTTAGTGAATTGAAACAGATCAGCTCATACATGAACATTCATAATTTAAGGTTGTTATTTTCTGACCCTTTCTTCTTCTATTGTTATATATAAAAAACAATATTTGCAATATACTGTACTTTACCAAAAAGTAAATCTACAATAATATTTTTCTTGTGTCTATTTTCCTCTGTGTCCGATTTAACCTTCCTTCTGGAAAAAAAAATGTCCTTCTAACAGTACACCTCACACACCGGCGCCTCCAAATGGCAGTGAGAGGTATTTGTTCAAAATGTATTTTGGTTATTGGTACTTCACCTGGATGTTTGAGCAGAATAATGTATACACATAGATCTATTAAACAGCAAACTATTCTACATTAAGTAAAATAACAAAAAACTCTTTACATACTATAATGTCAATAATACAAGATGGCAAGTTAACAGCCTGTGACTCATAACATTTATTTAGTTTGAGGCCGATTTAAAGACCTCCACTGTTGAGTCTTCAGTCTTGGTTTTATACATTTAAGATTCTTTCTCCAGCTCCCTATCTGGACATACTTACACAAAATTATCATGACTACATTTAAGTAATTTGATCACAAACATTTATTTTAAAATGTTCTACAGAAATCGCAATAACATCGTAATTGTGAATTATTATGGCCACGATAATCATATATGGAAAATCTGCTTGTGACAGCCCTATAACAAATAAGTCATGTTTCCAAAATGATAGACAACATTGTGAAATAGTTGGACTGTCAGATGTGTGATCATTTTTGATTCATCAACTCCTGTTGTTGCAATGGTTCAGACCTGACACTGGATCAGTTGGAAGAGATGAGTTTGTTTCTGATACACCCAGACTGAAAACAAAGACAGTGTATTTTTACATAAAAGTCTTTAGGAGTTCAGGTTTTAAAATAGATTCAGCCGCTTCTCTCCTGCACCCCGCCTCACACACTCACACAGGAGACCCCTCACGCTATAAATACACTTCATCAGATAAAGCCCACTGAAGCTGAGTGTTATTTATCATCTAACCCCGCTGTGCACTTCTTGAAGGTGTGTGGGCCGTCCTCTTCCCTGAGTTGTTTCTTTAAGACAGCAGGAGACATGAGAACAGGAAAGGTCCTCAGTTTGAATATTAATCTCTCCCGATCCTCTCCTCCTGCAGACCTCCTACCCTCCGACCCACTACATCCGCAAAGTTCCCCAGAGGAAGATCCACTACTTCACCTTCCTGCAGATGATGCAGCTGCTGGTGCTCTGCACGTTCGGCATGTACCCCATCCCGTACATGAAGATGATCTTCCCTTTGCTCATGATCATGTTGATTCCAATCAGGTACGACCTCGGACATTTTGCCCCAGAAAATCGTTTTTTCTGATCAAAAATATTTGTATTGTGTTTCGACAATGCATAAACAGTGTTTGTCATTTAGAGATGGAAAGCAAAATATATGCATACAAATGAGACAGTGGTCTGTACTGATGGTATGTACAAAGAGAAAAAAGAACACAGCTGTCTGACCTCACTCTGGAGGATTTTATCCTCAGGAAAATGTGGATGTACCTATCTTTGACTAAACCAATCTAAATAGCACCTTTTGGGACGATAAAAGTGACGATACAAATTTAGATTTATTTTCAATTAAAGGTACATTTATTTTTAGTCACATTTTCTTTTTATATAACTTAAGTTTAATGTCAAAAAGTCATACTTTTTAAAGAAGCTGAAGCCTTAGACCATTTCAGATATTTTTCATGAATTATTTTGTACAATTCTCATTAAATGTATATATGCTGTACATGTTGTCTCAGCTGGAAACATACACGCCATACATCCAACAGCATTATATATGCTATTTGTGAATTCACAGAATAATTCACCACACTCTCCTTCTTCCTTACTCCTAGCGGAATACCTTCAATAAAAAAGGATGCTCTGGTCTAGAAAAACTTGTAAAATGTAAAGAAAAGTAGCTTCTGTATCTTCCTATATTTGTGACAATATGGTGTGATTTTCTGCATGTTAGTTATGCAGATAATAATCATCATTAACACACGTTTCCACACATTTCATTTTATTCTATTTTAAAGCCCATATTTAGCACGCCTGATTAAAGGAGTATCATTATTGTTCTAGTGGAAACATCACATCTATTGCAAATTATGAATGGCTTATTGGTTGCAATTAAAGTGCTATAAAGTTGTTCAGTGAAGAGCCATTATGTCAACAGAAGTACAAATAAATAATAATAGAAAATCCAACCAGAGGGACTTCTGTTCTCCAAAATACTCTTGAACTATTATTGAGTTTAACTGTTTGGTAATTTAAATCGTACTTCTTTTATTTTGTGCACTTGGGGCATCAAACACACACCTGATATATTGTAACTTATGCTTACAGTTGCCTTACATTTAGCAGACAATGAGCAATATCAGCATTCATTTAGAAATTGTGTTTGTGGTGAATATAAGTCAAAATATTCACTTTTATTTTCACCTTCCTGTATCGGTCCAACCAACTCCTGAGGGGAATATTTCTTTAGCTGCTTATATTTTAGACTTTAGAGTTTGGTGATAATTCTTTGAAACCACGACAAAACCATTTGCATACACTTGGTCATTTTATCTTTGTTAAATGAGTGACTTGAGCAACTTTAATTCAGAGATCACAGTTTGGCCTTTTCTGATGCCACAATAGCTACAATCATATTTGTACTGCATTTAAAAAGAAGACTTTTAAAGAGGCCCCATTTTGTTTTTTGGGTTTTCTCTTTCCTGTACTGTTATAAAGGTTTTTGTGCATGTAAATGGTCTGCAAGAGATAATATCCCTCCAGAGAGAGTTTCCCTCCCACACACCCCGACTCCCTGCCTTAAACACCTACATTTAACTCCTGTTTACTTCTGTAACATAGTGACATCACTATGTTACAGAAGTAAATTGGCTAGCGCTCCAACACATTGTATGTGATAGGCTACGGGGTGGGACATCTCCAAGCGGTTGACAAATCACAACAGAGCCGGCCAGCTAACCAATCAGAGCAGACTGGGCTCTGGTTTCAGACAGAGGGTGAAAAGAGGTGCTGCAGCAAAAATAAAGAGCTTTTTGAACATTAAAGCATGGAGACATGTCACAGTAGAGACACTAAATACTAATATGAACCTGAGAGTTAGCATAATAGGGCCCCTTTAAAGTACTTTTTGAGTTTGAGGACTCATTTGTTTCCAGACCTATAGTGCCTTGTGCACACAACAAAAGTACACACCAGCCATCACTGTAACGCTGATCCTATCTCTTGTTCTCTGCTACTACTGAGAGCAAAGTGATACGTCTTGTGAGATAAGATCTGACATTCTGATGGTGTGGGCTTTTGTTTCCTCATGTTTTCTCTCCCTGCGCTGCTCTAACAAGAAACGACTGACATTGATTCTGTCTGCTCTGTGTTTAGGAACAACGTGCTTCCTCATATCATTGAGGCCAAATACTTGGACATAATGGATGCCCAACACATGTAGCGACAGCTGGAGACAAGTTCTGGATCCACAAGAAAACCGTCTGGAATTTGAAGAAAAAAAAATAATACAAATACGGATTTAAAAATATTTTTCAATGCAAAACTGTTTGGAAGCAAAAAGGAGAGATACCGACTGTTTTGATTTTTGTATCTGATAAGAACATTCTTGCAGGTGAAGCACTGGAAAATGGGAAGTGATGTGAGAAAGAGAGATGAGGAGCTGTGGGAATTATTTCCAAATGTGGACGGACAGCCTCTCTTTGGGAAAGTTCTGCCAAAAAAAAAGGAAAGTCCAGAACCCTGTTTCCCCTCTGTTTGACCCTGTCAGCCTGTCAGTGACATATACCTCCATGTTCCTCCACATTTTACAAAACCCTTACTGGAGTGTAGTCATCTGTGTGTTAAGCTATGGGTTAGTGCTTCATGTACTCACTAATACTGTGTAAGTATTAAACAATTCTGCCATTATAGAGAGGCGTATTTGCACAATGTAAGCACGAACACTCGCATTGTGTTTTTACACCGTCATTCTACATGCTTACACTGCGTTGCTAAGTACTTAAATACTTTTCCGTGGGTGAATTAACGCTGCATTCAAACCACTGCAAAGTAAATGTGTACCCTTTGTAATTTTGTCATTGTGCAGTGTGAAAACCGTTACATTCCTGCACCTTTAGCTGTGATTCCCCCCTTTTTACTATGAAGGACACTTGTGCTTATAGTTTCTAAGTCATTCCAAGAAAATGCAGCATTCATTAAGGAGGTCAAAGGAACGTGTGTGTGTATGTGTGTGTGTCATAGCCACACTACTAAGCTACTTTATCTGTCTAGCTTCTTGCCAGGTCTTTCAGAAACCTCATTTCTAAAGCTGCATTCACATCAGCTCTTTGCCCTGCTGAAAACAACTAGTTGGTTCAGTTGTTATTGTAACGTCCCCTGCTAGCTTGCACCACCACATACGGCTGTCATCTGATTGGTTTCTTGTCGAACGGTCAGCGCTAAACGAGATAAAAAGCTTGGCCACAATTTCGAGCGATGTCAGGCGACAAATTCGAGCGAAATTCAGCGAAAAATGTGAGCGATGTCCGGCGACAAGTTAGAGCGATGTGAATGCAGCTTTGGGTGGAATTACTCAGCTGAATAAAATAAAATAACATTCCACAGTTATATATTATATTTTGTAATTATTTAGAGCAACAGCACAAACCAAACTATATTGTGAAATCTTTATCAAATTATGAATATATTAGAATATATTATGGCAATATACAAAAAAAAAGTATTTTAGGTTAAATATAAATATTTATTTATCATTATGATAGTTTATCTTTTAAGTAAAATAATATGAATTGTTTGTGTTTAAGCTGAAACGGAAAGTAGTTTGTAATTTCTCTGTTTGCTCCTTCACATTCCTGATCCACAGTTACTGATTGTTGAATTTGAGCGTCTTGTCTTACATCAGGCTGTGCCGCTGTGTTTACACATCAAAGTCATTCCAGTTCATGTCGAAGTCCAACACCGTTCTGGTGCATCAGTAGTAAAGATGAAAGGCAGGTAAAGGTAAAAAAAACAAAAAAGATTACAAAAAACCTTTAAAAAAACTATTTGTGAGCTTTGGATTAAACAAAGTGCATCCTATTTTTGTTTTATTTTGTGAACAAGTGTTCAAAGATGAGTTTTAGAATAATCTGGTCTTGTTTTCTATTTAGATGTTATGATTAGATCAATGCTTGCAAACGTTGTCATGTAAAAAATCCAGACGTCTGGAAAGATTATCTTGTTATCTACAGTACAAAAAATAAAACACAAAAAAAAGACAATTTATTTTTAGCAGACACTGTTTTGCCTAAAGCATGTCTAATCTGGGTTTTTGATATGATGTAATGCTAATAGACATGTATCCAAAAGAGTAACAAATCAAACGGCTCAATATTCAGCAATACTGTGTATAAAAACTGGTGACATTCAGGTTTCACAGCGGAAGTGGTGAAACAAAAGCCAAGTTGCATTTTTAACACTTTTAGTTCATCTATAATAAAACTGCTCTGCTGATTCAATTATTTCAAACATCAAGGAGAAAAACAAACGTTTGCCCGTGAACAAAGCATTCACACTGCTGGGTTTTATTATTAATGTTTACTTGCTTTCCCAAAGTCCAAATGGCAGCTCCCTCATGCATACTGTTCAACTTTGTTTTACAGATGTGAGAAAGATGTCCAATTTAAGCAGATGTCTCATGCCGAGATAGCAAGGCATGAAAGGAAAGCTCAGAAGCATTTGCATAATCCTTTGGATTAAGGCTTAAAACAGCTCTGGCGAGGGAGATGTGAGGTATGAAGTAATATGTACAGTTTGCAAAGTTTAGTTTTGATCAAGTATCCATTATAATCCACGGCAAGGTATTAGTTTCTAACTTTGGACAGAGTACAGAGATTTAACCATTCTTCTTCTTACGTGACAGTATTGTTGTTGTTCCTTGATATCTTTTCCGTGCTGATGATTTTGGAATAGCAGCAAACTTCTCTCAGAGGACCTGACTTCAGATTCAGAGCGATATTCAGATTCAGACGTTTGTGAAACCTTGACTCCCCTCCTCCTGATTGGATTTGTTTGAAATTGCGTACTGTGGTGTTTATGCTTTTCTTTTCCTGATTTCATATAGCCTACTTTTTCTAATCATGAATGTAAGATGTTTGGGTTTTTATATAGCATTATCATTTAGGTGTCGAACAGAAACTGTAATTTTGTCAAAAAGATCAGCTATATTTGTAAGCTGTAATATGTAAAATGAGAAAAAATGGTTATAAAACAGAATGTGTTGGTTTATTATAGTGTATATATATACTGTACACTGAAAAAGAGAAACTATCTCAAGCTGTTTGCCAAATAAAAAGTAGTAGTGATGTAAATGTTGCTGTTTCCTTGTTTCTCCTTGACCATTACATGGCATCTCAGATCATAAGTGCTAATGAGTGAATTTACAGTATATAAACATGCAGAAAGATCTATGCAAGTAAGAGGATCAGTTATAGTGCAGAATACTCTGTTACAAGTTAGAGTCCGGCAATCAAACCATGATTTAAGTCCAATTATAAAAGTATTGACATCAAAATAAATGTGGAGTACCGAAACTAAGGTACTCCACATGCAGAGAAGCCACTTTCAGAATAATATATAATATTACATTATTGGACTGGATTTTAATCTATAATTTGATAGGTGAAAACACCGTTAATGTTTGGGCTGTGATTGCATATACAGCTGTGTATCTTAATTCAAATAATAGAAAACCATACATTATTTGTTGATAACACTGTATTAATGATATGATTATGTAAATGAATTAGCAACTCAAGTTATCAAATAAATCGAGTGCAGTAAGAGGTAAAATATTTATCTGTGATGTATTGGAGTGGAAGTATACCGTAACAATAATTCAAGTAGCTAGAAGTACAGTACTAAGGTAAATGTACTTAGTTACTTTACACCACTGTCAATATGTTGTGGGGATACTCAACACGACCGTTGCTTCATGCAAAAATAAAATTGTGGAACTCCAAAAATACTGGCATTCCCGTGTGTGTAGTCTTGATCACCCTCAGTTCCTGATTTAAATCAACATTTTATACACATTTTTATTTAATTTCATTAAGGCAAAGGCTTTGTACAGATCCCTTTTAAAGGATAAACTTAAAGTTTGGCCTTTTACTTTAATGAAGAAAGGGGTTTTCTGCATATCCCATTAAAAACACATGACTCATGGGTGAGGTCTATGATTATAGTAGCTGCACCAGTTCTCTCTGATGTCTCCCAAAGCTCAAAATTACAACTTCACGCTTTGTTTTGCACAAGAAAAATCTAAGTCTAATTGGCAGATTTACTGTGATGAAATGTATAGCATACATTTACAGCTCTTAAGGGAAGAAGAAAACTCTTTTTTTATTTTGGACACTTTAATCTTGCACCACCCTCAGGCCAAATGGTCAACTTTGTACTAAAGAAATCTCATAATCTGATATGAAAGTTGTAAAAACTGCTCAGCTCAGTCATGCTCCCAAAGGGATACACCATTAAAATAGTACGGACTTCATGGCTGTTCCTCTGGCGCCACCCTCAGGACAACTGTAGATATTCAGCTCCACACTCAGGTAAGATCTCCGTCAGTATGATCAGAATTATATAATGTTCACTTATTTCATCAACTTTGTGGAAATGTTGGCCACCACGTATATGAACAATTTAAAGCCATTGTTTCTATTACACTATTACCATTCAAGACGATTAAAACTTGAATATATGTAAATAAAGTAAAACAAGGAAAGACAAAAGATCATACAAATTCAATTTAACATTTGTCAAATACACAAATGCTTTCTTTTTGGTCTTTTTTGTGTCCACAACTTATTTTTCTTGTCAATCTCTTATTATGTATTTAAAATGTTTCAATAAATAAAAGGCACTGTCCAAAAAAACAATATCTATCCCATATCACCTATAAAAAAAACACAATTCTCTAGTGTTATCCTGAAGTTGTATTGTTTTGCCCAGTTTTCTATCTAACAGCCGTGCTGCACATGCGCAGATAACCGCAGATCTACGAGGCATATGATAAGAGTTAAGACTGGTGACCAGCTGTCAGAAACAGGGCTTAAAGCAAAAACAACAGTCTGCCCTTCACGTCTTGGTGCAGAGGAGTAACCTGTCAACATGTTGGCCCGTCTGTGGGCCTGAGTGTGTGTGTGTGCGCGTGTGTGTGTTGTGGGCCGGGTCATGAGACTACAGGGGTGTATGTTCTCCTCCTTCAGTAAACTCGCAGCTGGATTTCTCTCTTCAGCATCCAGCAGGAGGAAACACGTGTGTCTGCTCTCTCAGTCCGCTAACATCATGGCAGAGGAGGCGAAGAAACTGGCCGCTTATGCTGCTGTGGATAACCACGTTCAGGTACATTTAACTGTCTAAAATGTATTTGAATATCACCAAATGTGTCCACAGACTGCTAGCTTGTTGTTTCCACCACCTCAGCCATGTGTAGTTCTCATATGCTGCATGCTAGCAAAGTTAGCTACTATACAACCAGGTAATGTAGACTAGCTTGCTAACTTACTCCCCTTATCTAACATGCACGGTTTGGGAGGGAATTAGCTCAGTGCTATGCATGCTTGTTCCGGGATAGTGGGCTAACTTTGTTCGGCATTAAGGACTAAATATATCAACCGTATGTTACAGCATGTGTTAGCTGCTAGCAGGACGGGCAGTGTAGTTTTAACTGATGGACAGACAGAAATAGATGAGCTGACATTAGAAACAGAAGCTAGGTTGATGTAATCTACATTATACATGCCGTTTAAACTGCTATTAAACATGGTGCAATGGAAATGAAATAGAGCAGGAAATAGACCATGCATTACTGGTAATGAAATGCTGCTAGAAAGAGTGGGAACAGGTTGTCAAATAAAAACAAATCCACTACAGATCCCCATCTTGTAGGTCATGTGACACTGTATTCCTTGAAACCATAAGAAAAGTATTGTCTTTAACCCAATTTGTATTTGTTGAGGCAGTTGTTTCAGACTTTACCATGAATGTGTTCATGGTGTTTTGTTCTTGTATGACCCTCAAAGCATAATTTCCCCTAATATTAAATCTCCACGGTTCCTCTTATTGTGTCCATTGCTACTGCTCCATTTCAACACATCGACTAGCATGTTTATCTCTCGGCCTGCTGTGAAATGTTGCATCATTTTGAGTCATTTTCTGTCTCTAATAGAACAACCAAGTGGTGGGAGTGGGCAGTGGATCAACCATCGTCTATGCTGTGGACAGACTAGGTGAGTAAAACCATCATGAGTCATACTGGAGGCAGCTGATGTCTCAAAATAACACCCAAGTTATTTAGACAATAACTTGACCACTGTTATATTAACGTTTATAATGTATCAATATAACACCTTCATTATTCTTTTTAACTGAGTGTGTGGTTTCTTCCAGCTGAGAGAGTGCGTCAGGAGAAACTGAACATCGTGTGTGTGCCCACCTCCTTCCAGGTTGGTGTGCGATATGTAGTCTTACTAAGACTAGAACAACATGACATCTAATTATTTTCATCCTGGTGGCTTAATGGTGCATGCACAGTATTTGTCAACAGCATGTACTGTAACATTGTGGCTTTGTTGCCACACACACACACACACACACACACACACACACACACACACTCTTTTTGTCTAAGATGAATACACATGGATTTGCAAGAGACGATGCATTCATACTTACATTTCCAACATTAATAATGACTGTTTTCATGTTCTTTAAAAATACAAAATCTGAATGCAGCTTTTTGTCTCCTTTCTCCTGGTTTTCACTTTTTTTTCTTCTGTATTTTCCCCCCAGGCTCGTCAGCTGATCCTGCAGCACGGCCTCACACTGTCGGATCTGGACAGGCACCCAGAGGTACGATGAGTTAGATAAATACATCTGAAAGAAATAGAAATGAGGAAAGGGCCACAATAAGTCAATGCTTAAACCCTGTCAGCTTGAATTGGAGCATTTTGAAAAGGATTTCTGTGAAAATGCAAAGAAATACCTGAATGGTGGAGCTTTGTTGTCTTCTGTAATACATGACGTTCCTCCCACCCAGCTGGACGTGGCGATAGACGGAGCAGACGAGGTGGACGCAGAGCTGACGCTGATAAAAGGTGGAGGGTGAGTACAGTTTAATATACGCAGCAGAACTTAGTCTCCTCTGCGTTCTGTCTCACTCTCGCCCTCTGTCTCTCAGCGGCTGCCTGACTCAGGAGAAGATCATAGCCGGCTGTGCTAAACATTTCATCGTCATCGCAGACTACAGGTTTGTATTTGCTAGTTTAACTCAACAAAAGAAGTATATTATAAATATCTTTATAGGCTGTTTTCTCTAAATAGATTTTTTCCTTACACTATTAGGACTTACAACACAATATTTTACAGTTTCCTTCCTATCTATATTCTGAAATATATATTTTTTTACATAGAGATTTAATAAGAAAATGCTTAATTTGCATTTTAAAATATCAGAAAACTTATAGTAAAAGAAAATATTGTCGTAATGTAACAAATCATTTGGGGAAGTTTCATGGTGATTTCTACCTTGTAGGAAAGACTCCAAGGCTCTGGGCCAGCAGTGGAAGAAGGGAGTTCCCATCGAGGTGATCCCCATGGCGCACGTCCCCGTCTCCAGGGCGATAGCCAAGCGCTTCGGAGGGGAGGCCAACTTGCGGATGGCTGTCAGTAAAGCGGTGAGTGGACGATTCTCTGTCCCTTCTTTATCCAACACTTATTGTGCTCTCTTCAGAGACCTCCAGTTTCTTCTTTTTACTCACAGCTTTTCTTTAGGTTGTCCTTTAGTATATTTCTGATATCTTTATCACACTGGTTCTTGCTTGTGGGTATCCAAGGGTCCAGGTTAATATTTATTTGTGGATGGTGATGACGCTAAAACTGGAAAACATTATTATCCTCTAGCAGGAGATTGAATGAACCTTAGCCTGTCCAATCACTGCAGTGTGTGCTAAACCAGATTATTTGCTGAAAACGCTATCTAAATGTTAATACATCCTCCTGCACTCGTGTGTGAGAAGTTACCTGTGGAGTGTGTGACCTCTAGTAGCACTCTGGAGCCTTTTTCTCCCATGTGCACGCTGGTGTCGTAACTCGCATGTCTACCTAAGGCTTCACACTATCAGGCTAATCTATAAGTGGTGGTAAGTGCCAAAATATGATGCAATGTCCAGGCAAAGGTGGAGAAGAAAAAGACTGCAAGCTAGTACGTGTGGATATAAAGAATGTATGCTTTTAAAGGCTTAAATAATGGGCTTTGCAAATGTTTTTGTGGAAGGAAATGCCTTCATCGCATTTGTCGGAAACCCTGAATGTAAGATACACTTGTTTGTTCTCAAAAACCTCCACAGGGCACATCTAAGGAAAGGTTTCTGTGGAAAGTGTTGTCCTCAGGAAAGTTTGTGCTGAAAGCAAAATGACAAATGCTCTGTATCTGCCTCTTTAACAGGCTGCAGTAGAGTATACAGTTAATGATTGACTTTGTCCTCAGCCCTTAAAATGAACAACATCCAGCAGGAGACAGAGTCTGTTCCTGTTCGTCATGGTTGTGTTATTCCTTCTGACTGCTGAGGCTGGAAGCAGTCTGTGTGCTAATGAGTCCCGGCCTCCATGATCACAGACGTGTTATCTAATCCACATTAGCCTCACAGTTACACAATCACCTACAGACAAAAGTCAGGCCACACAGCGATGCTTTTCTAACTGGAAAACCTTTGGAAAGCTTAAGGTGAAGGAATGTGTCAGCTCTGCTTATTAAGGCTCTGGAATTATCTGGACTTTGTCAAAATCAGCTTTAAAAGAAACAAGTCTGAGTAATAAATTGTTCAACATCAAAATATTTGTTTTCTTGTTGAACTAAGTCATGGTCACACAATAATCTCGTGAATACTTATTTATGACAACATTTTAGTTGTGTGTGCATTTGATTTTTAGTGTTATAAACACATTCATGTCTTATGAACTTTTCTCACAGCCTTCATGGTGTTACTTTACAATTTAAACAAATAAACAAACATGTGTTGTGTGTTTGTGTCTCAGGGTCCTGTGGTCACTGACAACAGTAACTTCATCCTGGACTGGAAGTTTGAGCGCGCTGAGAACTGGAAGGAAGTGAACACGGCGATCAAGATGATCCCAGGTGAGGAGCTGCCTCTTGGTTTATCAAAGGGAAAGTTTAAAATACATATTGTACCTGTAGTCTCTTTTATCAATCTAGATCAGCGGTTTTCAAAGTGTGAGGCGCGCCTCCCCGGGGGGGCGCCAGAGAGCTTCAGGGGAGGCGCAGCATGAGAAAAAAATAACGAGAAACAGTGAAATCTAGCTAGTTAACATCAGAGGCCTGTACGACGAAGCCGGATTTTCGCTTAGCGAGCTAACTTCAGGGAAAACTCTGGGTTTCCGGTCCTACGACGCTGGTTCACTTCTTAGCGGGCTAGATCTCCATGGTAACTTATGCTGAGCGGCTAACCTGGTCCGGAGCAGGTTAGGTTGCAGGCTAAGAGATCAACTCAGTGAAAGCACCGCCTGCTGACCAATCAGAGCTCCGTGTGCGGAGTATAAAGCGATCAAGTCATATTACAGGAGAAAGGAAATATAGTTTAGACTGCCGTTGCAGGAAAGACGGCCGGCAAAAATCACCGACTGTGTGAACGTGAAAATGAATAGAATATCACCTCCCATCTTCAGAGCAATCTGACTATTATAACATTAGCGTTAAGAAAGCTTACTTAAATATCTGCCACAACAAAAGTAACCGGATCAAAGTAACATTACGTACAGTCCGCGGCACTGAGTGCAGACGTCGATGTGTCCCATTATCATTCATATCACATCATAATGTATCATATATTTCCTTATCTGAGTCAGCTTCTTGAGCCGTATCTGGCCGTGCAACACTTACATTGTCACATACTGTAGCCTATGCAGAAGTATTATTTTAAGCAACACATTAAGTTGACGAAACACTCGAGTCAAATGTAATTAAAGTCAGATCCATTCGTGTCTTAGACGGGCAGTGATATCATAAACCTGTTAATGTACGCATTCAAACACTTTTTCTTTTACCAGCTGTATTCACCTTGCAGCTGCAGCTATGTGGCTTTTATCCTGGATAAAGTGTTTAAGTCATGGATGTTTAAAGTGTAACTTCTTCATATTTGTCTAATATTATAGTTGACTTTTCATTCAGGAAGTATGACGTGCTGCGCTGTCCATGTTTGTGATTGGTCGAATGCTCACCCCTTTCATGTGAACGCGCACCTAACTAGATAGGACACGGCTGGCTTGAGCGATCCACTTGATAACCAGCGTCGTAGGACCGCTTAGCGAGAGCGCGTATGTTTATCGAGCATCAAAGACGCAGACTCATTGTTCCCACTAAAGTAGGGGTGAGTGTAATAAGGAGGCAAAATTGACGTTCAGTGTGTTGCCGGGAGCATATAAGGATTTATCCACAATGTTGAAAATGTTTTAAAAATATGTTTAAAACATAAAGATAGCAAGTTTTTAAAGTTATTGTTTCATGTTTTAAGGAGGTGACGCTACTCAGCCAATCAAATCGGTGCAGTCAGTGAGTCAGCACGATAGATTCAAACACACACACAGAGACGAGACAAGAAGAGAGAAGCAGTCTGAGTCATTTCAAATGGCGTGCTCAAAAAAAGAGAAAGGTAGACATTTAATAACATTTTCTCTTACTGGACCTCTTTGAAATGCAATTGAATACCCCTGCATTATAGCAACAACAACAATAATAATAATAATAATAATAATAATAATAATTGGGAGGGGGGGCGTGGCTGTTCTTATGTTCTCTGAGGGGAGGCTCACCTTCCCACACTTTGAAAACCCCTGATCTAAATGAATGACTTGGACTGTGTTGGATATTTTTGGCGCTCAAAACGGCAACAAAAATGTGGTTACTCAAGAAAATACAGTCCTTGTTGCGAACAGTTTTCCTGCAAGAATGATTTCCTTTTTACCAAATGAGGACCTCACTAGTATCACTGCGCATCAGGAAGTGTGCAGCTACTCCTTGGCAAGAGACTTGTAACAAAGACATTAATATGAATGAAGTCCTATTCAACCGAAGCATCCATAAGGAAGACTGGGGAAAATGTTGTTTGTGTTTTGACTCTGTGTACGTGTCCTCTGCAGGTGTGGTGGAGACGGGGCTTTTCGTCGGCATGGCGGAACGAGCGTACTTTGGGATGGAGGATGGAACCGTGCAGGTGCGAGACCCTTCAGTCAACTGAGGGGTTTGATCACTTTCACTGTCGACCCTCCGCTAGAACGACCTCACTTACCCACAAGTGCCGTGGTTATGATTTAGAGCCGCTCTCAGTGTTTGGACAGAGCTGCTCCTCCTGCAGAACTGGACTAAACTTTCACACACACACACACACACACACACACACACACACACACACACCTACCTCAGAACACTTGGTCTTTCTCATCCAGCAAGTGGTGTTTCTGACACTGTGAGCTTTAAAGTGCCTGATGAGTCAAATCAAGTGCTTCTGATTATTGATTATATGTCTTTTGTTTGGCCTTCTATTGACTCTTCCTGTAATTAACGTGTTTGACTGGATGTCTGCAGAGCTGTGGTGAATCATTGCACCTCTGCAAAATGAAACTACGGTGTGCCTTGAGATTATATTATAAGTCTTATTAAAGTAATTCTGCTCTTAAAGTTACATTTAAAAGCTAATAATCCTACATCAAACTATTTGCCACCTGCTAGCACGCAGTAGATGCATTGTCATCAGTCAGAAAGCTGATATGCCTTGAAGTCTTTTTGTTTAATTAGATCAGAAAAAGAGTAATATGAACTCTTACCCACAACATCGAAAAGTTACACTCTTTCATTAAATTAATTTCATTAATTAATATGCTAATTTGAACCGAAAAAGCTCTAAACATTAATGAGCTCTTTGGTAATTTAGGGACACCCTGTGGTGCAGCTATGAAGCTTCCATTATTTAATTATCGTGTTAGCGACACAATACAGTGTCACAAACACATTATAACGCAGAGGCAGGCGGTGATAAATATAGAGTGGATGCCGCTTGCTTCTAACAGACATTTCAACACATGGTTTGACAGATGTAACAAAGAACGGGTACTCAACCAAAGGACAACGTGAATTCACCTCTTTATTTTCAAGGCATTCACTTCCTGTTTATTCTCTGGAACATGTTTTTCTTAAAATGACAGCAGCTTCAACGTTATTACCGTGTCTCAGTGTAACTGAAGCTCCTGGTGTGGCATGTTTCATTTCATTTCATTTGTGACAGTGATAAAAATGTGTTATCATCTTAGGCATCCAACTGTACTCACCAACATGTTTACATCATCCTCTCTAGGAGTTGTACTTATTTGAGAGTTCTGGACCACTGTGCCGGTTAAACGGCTGTAAAATAACATGCACATTTCTGGATTTTTACCTTAAAACGACACCATTATGTGACCTGATATTCCTTCTTAAAGGTATGTTTAACAGAGCTGGTTTCAGATTCTGCCTCTGTTTAAATGTGTTTATTTCACTGGTCAGAGTGGTACGTGCTCATTGTATGGAAGTTATTCTCCTTGGCTGTTGAAACGTAATAGCAACTGCTGCCGTGGATTAATGGTCTGATTTCCTGAGTGACGAAAGAGTTGCAGTTCGGTCTGACTTCTAACAGCCTTACATTTACACTTCAGTCAGCAGAGGTAAAGTCTGCAGCCTCTCTGTTAAACAAACACGCTGAATGTCCTGGCATGTACAGTACCTCCCTTCACTCTGTTTGCTCTTCTTGTGCCTGCATGTTACTTACGTTACATTTCTTATGCCTTACATCAGCCATCTGCTCACAGGAGGTCTGGTGCCATCAACGTAATGTTAAATATAGCTGTATAGAGGGACGTGCAACATGTTGAGGTAATGATGATGGGCAGTTATGATATAAAATGGTCACACATAATTGTTATCATAGAGCTCAAATGTAAACCAACAGCAACAAAATCACATTTGATGTGCCTTGGCACGCCAAAGCAATAGAACAGCCGGTTGTATTACTTAATCGCTGCATCCATTGACGTAGCTGATCAAGTTGTTGGACTAACGGCCATCTAGAATCAATGCTTCATTTAGTTGAAAATAAAAAATACTTTGAATTTATTTCAAAAACAATGCAATCCGCTTTCCCTCAAAAGATATTCAGCAGCTTATCATTCCTTTTCTTAAAAATAAAATGGTGAAGTTGTCTTTCCAATGAAAATACTTTACTGTCCAGTACAACCATAATTTGTTTGAAAATTGTGCCAATTTGTCATGTTCATTTCCATATGATGTATTTTATTTTGAAATGCAGCTTTTCACTCTGCTTTTGCCTTACACTCTATTTTTGTATGTCAATGTTTATGTATACCCTGCTCTGAGAGATTTAACATGATGTAATCAGGCAAAGCTACGTGTCTTTATAGAACTATGCTTAGGTATGGGGCATCAAATGTTATTCTGGCGTAATTCTACTCATCAGTGAAATGGATGTGAATGAATTTGAGGATACATTAACTGAACAGATAATCTGTGGCCCAGTTTGGCTCCAAGTTGTACACCATGTCGGATGTTTGCACCAGCATTTCTCTTATTCCTTTACCAATTGACTGTGATGATGATGATATGGCTGTGAATGTACTATTTTCGTAGTCAAACAATACAGAAACATAATGATAACAGTATGCCTCTTTGTTTTTATTTCTGATGATTCTCTGAAAATGTAATATTTATCATTCTGTGGTGGAACAACTTGGCAACACAATTGAAAATAATCGTCATTTATTTGGGTGTCAAACCTCCACTTGTTTTAGCTTTGCACACTGATTGCAAACTCAATATATCTGCAACTCAAGACTGACAGGACATCTTTATGGTGCCGTTCTTCCTTATGGTCACTTGGGGGCGCTAGAAATGCAAGAGCTGTGTTTTGCACTTAACTCAGAGTAAACTGGGTTCACATTTTAAGCCTATATCACCCAGAAATAAAACTTGTGTAAAAAACATCATACATGCATTAAGCAACGATGTGTACATATGCTTTATGACACTTTGAAAATAACTGAAACTAGCTGTCATACCTATTTATAAAATCACAACTCAGGATATTGCAGGCTTCTTGGCTGGAATGCAGTTTTACATGAGGTTACATTTTGAAAATGCACTCCTTAACACGTTCATAGGCTTTTACAGGCATTAAGTCATAGCCCTGCCTGTTTGTTTATCTGACATTGAAAACAAAACTCGTGATCAGGAACAGGAAACGTAAATCCTCTACAGTGAGCCACGTTGATGCTTTCCATGATGCTCTTTTATGTCGGATGTCTTGACAACTGCTTGTGAATGACAGCTGAAATGTCCAATGTAACGCTTACGTTCCGTCAACGAGGGTAAAGTCGACCAATAGCGCTGTTGCTTATCACTATTGTCTCTCTCATTGGACGAACTACGACACATCCCACCAATCACATTTCCGCCACAGGATTCGCCATCGGGGATTTTTTTGCGTCACCTTTTGCTCTCGTTGCTAGTGCGCCTGCGTCGTTTTGACAAACACTTGATTAGCCAATGAAATGGACTGTTTTGGGGCTGGAACATTCTGAGCCCGCCTCCTTGAGTGCCAGGTCTCTGATGCAATCATGTTCTGCTTAGTATGCGAGTATACATGATTGATAGCGAACAGTCCAATGAGAAACGGTGGCATGTTTTTTTTACCGAATGTAGCGATTTCACTGTCCAATCCCAGTGTAGAAACAAGGCGGGACTTAGCGTTACTAAGGCAAGACTTGTGTGAAGTATAAAGGGGATAACATGGTGTCCCAGTGGCTGTTTATGTTTACTTAAAGAACAGATTGAGAAGGGCGTCTTGCAAGAAAGAACGGAGTTTTGTTTGTAGTTTTACCGGTTGTTGTTTTTTGCACTTTTTATGTTAAGATTTACAAGGCCAGTGGCATGTAGATCTCATACTTCACTAATGTGCCAGTTTTACAAATGGAAAGGGGGCTTCACTTTGGAAACGTGAGCATTTCCCTGGTGCTCCTGCTATTGCTAAACGCGCTCATCGGATTTGGGACTTCTCAAGCTCCGGGCTCCGCAACCGGCAGGGAGCCACAGTTCTCCACCCGGGGTTCAGCTTCGACCTCGGGGGATGAAGATGGTGCAAGAGCCATGGAGCGGAGAAGCTTGGAGAACGTTGGCCCCCCGGTCATTGTAGCAGACGTTACCGTTGAAGATGATGACAACGGGTCGGCTGGGGAGACCGACGAATCATTCGGAGACAGTAACGGAAACATCCAAACGACAAGGTAATTCAAACTAATACGTCTAACGGACAGCTAGCCACAAGACACCCATTATCGTACAAATGACACGTGTAACGTTATTTCACACCTGCACAAATGTTACCAAAATGACAAATAAACACAATTAAGGCATCAAGAAGTGTTTATTTGTCATTAAGATTCCTTAAAACCACGCATTTAGCAGTTGTTAAGCTACCTAACTTACAGTCTCGTGTTTGGTAAGTATTCCTCCGCTGTGGCACTTCACTCAAAACTTGTTGTGTTTGTTCTCCCGACTTAAAACCCCATTATAACTCGTTTTATCCCAACTCTTCTCCCAATATCACCTTTAAATTATTGTGGAACAATTGCTATGCGGTGCTACAGAACTGTCAGAGAATACATCTTGAAAAACACAGTAATGACTAGCGAGTTTGACTTATTTTCCGATTGTTTTTGATGAAGTTTGAATGGCGTCTGTTGAAAAGAAGGAAAAACCCCATGTAATACGCGAGTAACTAGTACTAGCAACTTTAACTTGTCACTTGTGGTTATTTCTCAAACTATTTATTGTAGGTTGTTAAAATTATTTTGGAAGTATATAACAGTACAGTTTATTCGGCTTGGCATGTCAGGGGAAAACACCCTCCTGTTTATCAAATCAGAAAGTGTCTACCAAAGTGTCCACCTTGAAACTGAGACATGTTCTGAACTGTCATATGTTGGATGTTGTTTTGGTTTCTTGGTACGTTATGATCTTGCTATGTGAATCAAAACTCTTAAAGTCTGAGTCCACAGATCAGATACATTCACAACTGCAGTTCATTCATTTGATGTGAAAATACACATCTAAATAGGTGTGATGTTATGAGCAGCACCATGTCTGCTTTGTTTCCAGTTGTTTTTGTCACATTTTCTTTCACATTCACTCGTTAGCACTGTTGAAGTCAAATTGCTTTCCCTTTATTATCATACAGAAATCCCATTAAAAGGGAACATTCCTAATCACTTGGCAGCAGAGATACCGTCCTCTCAGGAGCCTGTCGCTTATCTCCTCCTGTCAGCAGATAGGCTATGTCTTAGCTCAGGAAAGTAAAATAGGAGTCTGTCTATTTAATTAAACACAGTTAATTGGGAATTAGGAAGAAGCAAGGGATAATGTATGAGGACATTTCAAGCTGACACAAAGTGGCTCTGCACCACAAGCAGAAAGATATCAAACACAATCTAAAGTGTGTCTTCCCATGTTGACATGTTGGGTGCTGGGATCTGTTGTTTTTTCCACAAAGTAGACATTTCTAAGAGCAGTAGCTTAACTTAAGTTCTCTTGGACATACTGATAGACGTTTTTATAAAGGAAAAGCACAGATTTGATACTTACTTTACTCCGGTACCAAGAATACAAATCAAAGCTGAGAAGTGGCTGTTTTGCAAAGGAATGTCGCTCAGCTGAGAAACCCCCCAGCATTCTGTCACTCAAAAGTTTACAGTTTCAGGCAGAGCACAGGTTTGCTGAACCCGGTTAGACCTGCTCTCCAAAGTGAGAGGCAGTTCTTGGTGCAGTGGGCAGGGCATTGATTGTGTCTTCCTTGGTAAACATTAGATTTGACGCCCACCTCAGATGTTTGGCGCAGTGTGATCTTCATGATGTCCGTTCTCTCTGTCATGTTATTCTTCTTGTGAGGATACTTTTCTGTGATACAGCCTCTGAATCATTTTTATTCCAGCGATGTTTCTTTTTGAATCAGGTCATTCACTCAATTATTCTTTGTGTAGTATTTATATGATGTCTGCTTTTCAAGAGAAAGTTGGACCACAGTCAGTTCTAAAAATTAAAACATGGATGGAATCAAACATTTGAAGTTTTTTGTCACCATTTCTTACCTTCCTACCAACATGTGCTGTTGCTGTACTGAAATGCAGCATTGTTCCTCTTTGCTGTCACTTTGTTTATTGTCAATGCACACTGAAAAGCTTTCTGACAACCCCCAGGGCTTCAGGTATTACTTCTTTTAATTTGGGATGCCACACAAACCCAGCTTTGTCACAACGGGGAGGAACTGAGCACACTGTGCAGTCAGCCCCATGAAGCTCATGTCAGAAGAAATAGGTGTATTTCTTAGACGTAAATGTGTTTTTTTGGAAGTGTGTGTAAAACAGATTAAAAAAAAAGCTGTTTCACATAATGTTTACAATAATACAATCTTTGAATGCTCCACAAGCAATAAGTGGCTTGCTTTTTAAACCCAGTGCACCACCAAGTACACAAACTTATCAGCAAATAAGTGATGGCAGACTAACTGGTGTGAGGGCAACCATGGTGAAGGACTTCCTGGAGGATCAGACTCCAGCCTGTCATGCAGTACAGTATGGAGAGGAAATCGACAGTAATTAGCAGGGCAGTTAGCTGGCTATTCCCTGGCTGGGCACCTCCGCTGCTGCAGGACTCTCCTGAGCGTTCCTCCTGCTGCTGGTCACACCCTGCGCCTGTACCATGCCGTAAACACAACTGTCTGTCACTTCTGTTGCTTTCTGCCGCTGCGTCTCTCTTCCCGTTCACTTTTCACTTTCTGTCTCATGATCTTTCTCCACAAATCACAGTTTCATCACAACCACTTATTGGCTTTTGGTTATCTTATATTGATTCCTTTTCTTGATCCCTGTTTTTATGTTTCAGGACATATTTTAAGAGACATCATTTTGCTGATAAAAGCTCATTTTCTATTTGTGTAACTAACTAAATAATAATAATAATACTAATATTGAACAACGTTTTTTTTTCTGCCAGTTTTCAAAATGATGCCAGAAAGGCTATTGATCATCAACACACAAGCACAATAACAAACAACAACACTGATATGTAGGAGACAATAAGATAAAGAATAAACAATGCAGCTTACACGGCAGATACATCAAGACTGAGCAGGTGAATTATTCATTAAACAATCTGTCTGTGAAACAACAACAAATGTGTTAAAGATGACAGATTTTGCTTGGATAATAATACACTCATAATTTAATAATAACCGTAATTATATAATAATGAACTTGTGGGAGGTTTTCTGTTTCCATAGACTTACTATCACACCTGTCTCTATGTCTTTGTTGACGTCTGTCTCTGCCTTGCATTCATTCTTTGTCTCTTTCCTTCTCTCTCCTCCCTACCTTCACACGTTCACATCGCTTTTTAATGTCACCCCTTGAGTATATACTCCACTCCATGCTCTGTTTCCACCCATCTGCCAGGAGAATTGTCATTGAACTTCAGAAATGTCACGAAAAACGAGACATGATTTAGGTGTATTTCTCTTCAAATGGGCCAATTTCAACAACAAAAAGGCTTCCTAAATGCCATAAAACATATTTACAACATTTCTTTCACGAATCAATTCATCTTGAGAAGTTGTTTTTGTTAAAGTATCACTTCTGTTGTATATCGGTGCTGTAAAGAGACACAGAATGGCTTCTTGTGTTGATAATAATTGAGATCTTGTTACATGCACATAAAAAAAAAAGAGGTTAACAAAGTGTGAAACGGTAACATTAACACTTTTTGGGAGTATTCCACTCTGTGTCCACTCTGTGTCCACTCTGTGTCCACACTGTGTCCACACTGTGTCCACTACTCTGTGTCCACTCTGTGTCCACTACTCTGTGTCCACTACTCTGTGTCCACTCTGTGTCCACTCTGTGTCCACTCTGTGTCCACACTGTGTCCACTACTCTGTGTCCACTCTGTGTCCACTCTGTGTCCACACTGTGTCCACACTGTCCAGCATTAATTGGCTGCCTTTTGAAAACTTGCTTCTGTGACCTTTCAAGGCTTTACATGAGGCTGCTGCTGTTTTTCTAAGTCAAACACACCAGATCCTGTGGTGATAATAATAATCTTAACACACCCTTGGTCAACTTTACAGAGTCATTATTTAAACAAAAAAAGAACCATGACCTTGTTAATAACACGAAATCCAAACCAATGATCTTTCGCCACCTGGGACGGTGCTTTAGTGCTTTGTTGACAATATTACACCTCTCACAGTCTGTTTCTCTTTGTGTTTTGAAGAGAATAGACGTGTAAAGGCACTGTATTTTTCCTCCAAATTACATTTTTGAGTGGAGCACTTCAAACTCACACTTAAAAACATTTCAGTTTGAAAACTCTTTGCTCAGATGTCAATATTTCTAAGTTTTTGTCAGTTGCAGTTGTTTTTATTTCATCCCCGCTCGCTCCTCCGCCCCTGTATCCTGTAATCTATAAATATTCTAGACGCTCGCTTTGATCCGGCCTTCAGTTTGTGACGGAAGCTGCCGTTGTGTCAGCTGATGGCTGTCACCTCTCTTTTAATGCTGCCATCTATACGTTAGAAACTCTGCTCTGGAGACATGGTGTTTACATCTGTCTCAGTGTGTGTGTGTGTGTGTGTGTGTGTGTGTGCATACATGTTTGAAAACCTGTGTGTGTGTATGTGTGTGTGAATCATGCATGTGAAGGCACTGCCAGGTTTGAAGCCTCCACCAGCGAGCGCTCCTGTGAGGCCTACAGCACCTTCGGGAGCACTTGGAGGTGAGAGGAGAGAGGACAGCAGCTTTGTTTGAACTTGCTACCCCCACCCCCGCCCTCGGTCCCCCACCCCCCGCCCTCTGTCCCCCCCCCCCCCCCCCCCCCCCCCCTCAGGGCCTTGTAGCGGCAACAGCTCTTCTGGGCCGCCGTGCTTGCCGGCTGGCTCCCACCAGCCTACTGCTTAGCAACAGCCAATCCGCCGAGCCAGGCGACTTGTTGGCCAATTGCGTCGGAGAGACGGGCTAGTGCTCAGAATTTGAGTCGGCCACATGGGTCTGGCTATAGTTAGGTAAAGGAGGAGGAGGAGGAACTTCTTTTTTTTTTGTGAGGGGAGAGTTCATTTCCTTGTTGTTTTTTTTTTGCTTCTCCTACTTTGTTTCAGTAGTCCACTTGCTGTAACCAGGGAGATGTTGTGGGTTTTATAAATAGAAACTGTCCCCAAAATAACAGGTCAAGTTGAAGATGATTGAACTCCCTCTGGGAAGTTTGAACTGAGCACTTTATGCTGAGTACTGGAAGCTCAGTCTGGTGCAGCAGTAGTTTGACATTGGAGAGGTCTGAATGTTTAACTCAAGCTGCTAAACTCTGTGCCGCTTCACATAAGCTTATATCATTCCCTTTGACCTGTGTTATCCTCAATTCTTTGGAACCCTTTTTTAGTCATGTCTGCTGATTGAAATTAGTTTTGATCTAACTTCTTTCTATTATAAGGTGAAATGTTCACCAAATCCACAGCTGATGTTGGGTTGTCTTGTGTTGTTGTCCTTGACTTTCTGACTATCACTGCACTTGATGAACACTATCTGGGTTATAGGATGTTATAGGATGTCTGCAGGTTGATAACAAAAAAACACAATTCGGCAAAAATATGATTGCTAAACAATACTAGATTTGGTTATCAGAAGGAATGAGTTTATTAGGTCAGTCCGTGGCTATTTCGGTAAGTCGGCAGGACCCATCCTGCAGCACTGCAGTATGGGTGGGGCCGAGGCAGAAAGGTGGGATATTCAGTGGGAGAGAGAAGGAGGGGAGGATGAAAACAAGGAGTTAGCTGGTAGTCAGCAGGACCATGCTGTCTTGTTTTCAATCTCGCTGGCTCCTCACTGCTTAGCAACAACGAATCAGATCGTCGAATCAGAGCTGCAGCCCAGCCAATCAGCTGTCGGGAGCGTGGCGCCACAGAGTTTGGATTTTACCACGTGTGAGATGATACGCGTTGGAGAGGTCGAGCACACTTATACAGGAGGAAAGAGAGAGAGAGGGTGATAGCAACGCTTTTCAAGTGTGTGTGTTTTTTATGCCTGTAGAAGTTTTTCTAAAACCACACCCTTTGCTCTCTGCTGCGGTGGTCTGCTGCAGTGACCCTGCTGGATGTAAAGGTCGATTTTAAAGCACACTGCACATCTCAGACCTGTCACTCAAGTCCTCATTAGTCAGACTCCAGCTGCTGTGACAAAGACTCAAAACAATTACCACTTAACAGCTTCAGAGGACACTAATATACACCTTTGAGTCTCGTCAGCGTGTGTCAAAGTGCAGATGTTATGTCATCTTTATTGGGAGGAGTTTGTTTTCTTAGGAACTCAGACATTTAATGTAGTCTAAAAGTAAGTGTTCATTTACATTAGACATTGTTATGCACTGATCGCAGCATGTTCATGTTTGCCAAAGAAAAAGACCTTGTTCTGGTTCCATGCTGTGCTGTAAACGGCCTGCAGGTCCTACAGCTTATCTTGCATTGAATTATGGGATTACCACAATTGAAACCTTTTACCTGAAAGATTATAAAACATATTTGCTGTAAGGCTTCATTTGTTCTCAGTGTGACCAGTTTACAATTGTTTTCTTTTAACACATTTGTGATATATATATATATATATATATAATAAGACACGTTATCTGTAAGAATGTGCTGAAGGAATGCACTCGACTCTCTATCTCCTCCTGCTGCTGCAGCTGGTGGTGCTGGGTGCGGCCGGCTCAGAGCTGCATCCATAACTTTCTCCCCACGTGCTCCCCATGCTCTCGTATTTTTGTTCTGCCTCTCGGTGGCTGTGCTGCAGCACAACTCCACACTCCAGCGTGCATCCAGGCTACTCGCTGTTGCATGGTTACAGACACTTTTGCCCTGCTATTGGCTCAGAGCTTCTCACAGCTTCCCTCCCATTGGCTGAGCGAGGAGAAAAACAGTGCTTCCATTGGCTGCCAGGAAGTGAACGGTTGTTGCGATTGGTCCGGCTCCACGGCTCCCTCTCCTTGGAGACTTGGCCTGTGTAAACATCCTGGTTGCTTCTTTCAATGGGCTGTGTTTACCAGCAGCTCGGTTCTGCCGGTGTGTGCAGACTGAGGCAGTGTCTCTGAGGAGCGGAGAGTCTGGTGAGAGCGAGGCTAATTGGCTCCCTGCTCCACCATACGCTCTGTGATTGAACAAGTACTCTGTACTATTATGACATTTTGACAGCATTACAGACAAGGACACTAACAACCCTCAGACTGTCGGTAGCCTCACTATTCTCCATCCTTCTCCCCATTCCCACGTCTTCTCCAGCGTCTCTCAGCCTGTGTCTGTCACAGTCTGCAGCAGCCCCACAGGCTACATGTTATCCCTTTGGTGGCGAGCAGAGCGGCGGCGTCTACGTGGAAAAGAAATTGCCTCGAGTTCTAAATGGGCTGTTTGTTTTGTTTGAGTCGTTTTTATTGTTTGCTTTAGTACTATTTTTTAATAGCTATTCCCCTCCTCCACTTTTCCTTTTCTCCATTACTATCATGATACCTAAGTTGTAGAGTTAAGTGCACCCCCCATCCCAAACCCACTCTCCACGCCATCTTATCCTTTATCTGGAGTACAAAGAGTCCACAAAAGCCTTTGATCTCTGTTCTCAGAATGAAATTCTTCTATCTCTTTCATTCTGTGAAGTTGAACTCGATGCTCTCAGTGACTTCTTCCCCGTTTTTTACATTCACAGCATGACTTACAGGGGGCGGGGCCAGCCCAGCGAAAGGCCGCCAAAGCTTCCACCCTCTCAGAGAGCTGACTGCTTAGCAACAACCAATCAGCCTAATATTTTTGGCAGGGTCTGTCATCCAATGGAGAGGGTGAGAGCGGGCTTTAGTGCTCTGTTTTCATTGGTGGCTGACAGGAAAAACAATGTTTTTCTTAGTGCTCTACACTTCACTGCTATCGGCAAGGCTGGTATTGCTAAGAGCAGATTTGGGGAGATAATCTTGGCTTTGATAGGACTGAAAGACACATGGCTCATTACTGTTAAGAGTTGCTATTTGCATTTTTATGTAAACTCTCAGATCAGTGAGGTGTAACATAAAAGAACCCTTACTAAAATAGATTTGCCCCCTCTGAAACAATCAATTTGTGAGTTCTCTTAATTATTTTACATCCTTGAACATGCTCCTTCCCCTTCATGAGTGAAGAGTGTTCGATATGTGAGATCAATAAGGGATTATAGCTAGTCAGTAGCAATTCACCTGCTCAATCCAAGTGATGGATAACACACGGGGGGCAAATACACTCGGCTTAGTTGACAACTCTCAAAGTGCCCGTAAAAAAAGATGATGGATGATGTCCATGTTTTATTTTTCCCCCCACTTTTATCAGTTGTGAGAATTAACAAGTGTAACAGTGTCTGTTCCCTTGGCAACTGTTGTCTAGTTGCCCTCAAGGGAGGCAGTTAAAACCCCATATGCCCCTGTGGCCAACAGAGGGAAGCTGCTCTGGCCCCAGCTGTGTGGATGGGGAGCAGTGGGTGTTCAGAGATGGCGTGTGTGCGTGTGTGTGTTAAATAAAGCTAAAAGCCCCGTTGACACCATCACTAGACAGATACAAATCAATAGTCAGGAGGTGGCCTCAGCTCATGATTGACAAGCAATGCGGCAGAACCCTAAGAGTAAGGCGAAGGGTGGGGCTGGATGTCTCCATCCCTTCCACTCAGACTGTTTTAGCCTGGAGATACTAGACGAAAGGAAGAACTGCTAAGAAATCTTGCTGTGTAGGCAAATAAAAAACTCATTTGGAGCATTTGTACTTTACTAATCATGGAGAAAAAACCCTTTAGTAAGTAAATGTTTTTGTAGAGCTACATAATTAATGGAGTTGGGGGGTAAAATGTAAAAATTCCTCACCATAATAATTTAAATTTCCTCAGAAGTAAAGCGCACTGCTGCTCTGAGAAATCTGCAGCCCATTCATCATCTCAAAGAAAAACAATTTCACTCCCTGCGTGTTATTTTTAGCTCCCCACTGTGTCTCTGCCAACAATTCCTCTGAATTAAATATATGCAAAATATTATTTTGACATAACATGTGGAGGACTCAATGTGATCTTTGCCAGTGGTGGCCAAACATTTCCATTCTATCCGACCAGGTTTTATTTGTGTTGTGCGTAAACTGTGAAAGTGAAATGATCCATCGCTCAGTTGTTTTCAGCGCTGATATGGTTTTTCTCTGAGCTGTCATCTTGGGCACTCAAGCCAATATTTGTGAACACTTATTTTCTGCCAGTGTTAGCAAAAGCCAAGAAGAAAGCCAAGAATAATCAGAAATGTCACAGAATGATTCCATGGACTCTGAATAGAAAGACAGGCTTTGTTTACACATCAATTATTTATGAGGTTTTACATGTAAATGAGCCTAATTTTTACGTTGTAGTAACGATTTTAAGCATGGGAAAAGTATCCATGTCAAATCCCCCTGTGGACTCTTAACACTTGCTGCTACCATCTGTTCAGAGCAGCGTTAGTTTGCTCTTCTTCTACCTGAGGAGCACAAACCCGTTTCCTGAAAAGAGGGCATTACAAGAAAAGAAAAAAAGAAAGCATAGAATTTATAATACTTGTAAAACAAATAAAATCCACTTTCATCATCTTTCTATTTAAATGTTTAGATTGTTTTTTTAAATCAGTCCCAGTGGTTTAAGTGCACTTTCTATGTTGAACTTCATCCGTTTTAGACCCTGCAAGATAACATTAAAAATAGTAAAAAAATAGTAAGATGTGCTGCGATTGACTGAGTATGATTTATAAATTGAGTTTATCTATTTCTATTTTCCTAAACTCAGATATCAAGGTCCTTGTTACCTATGTCTCTTCGGTTATGGTACCCTGTGCAAATTACAGCATAAATGAACGGTGTGTTTTTTGGATGGATTCTTCTGTGGTTAACTAACAACAATCTCTGTCGTTATGGTAATACCTTTCTCCGTGTGCCTTGTCCCGTTCGATAATCCTCCGGTCTGGTCCGGTCCTTAATCAACATGCCACCCACACTGGCTGACAGGATGGGGTCTGTCATGGCACAGGTGTGCTGTTGGCTGCAGTTGAAGGTCACCCTGAATTTAAACAAGGTTGAGGAATAGAGAGAGAAAGAAACATCTGCAGCACCACTTAACTATTCATCACCCTTTACAGTCCGGTCTTTAAACAACTTAAATATATCATTGGTGCCCAGAGCTGAAAAGGATGTATTTATTCCAGTATGTAAAGCTGCAATAATGGTAAACAAACTATTTTTGGAGAGTGTGCTGAAGTATTTGTGTTGTGTCCTCAGGTCTCTGGTCATCATCAGTACCCTGGACGGGCGGATCTCTGCTCTGGATCCTCACAACCAGGGCAGGAAGCAGTGGGACCTAGATGTCGCCTCAGGGTGCCTTGTATCATCCAGCATCAGCAAACCTGAGGTAGATCAAACGTTAAGTCATTGTACATGCAAACATTTGCTAGTTGTCCTTTTGTGTCCAGCAGCAACGATCACAAGATTAATACTTAAAATAAAGTTGTGCAGTCCTCCTATGAATACAAATCCATTTCACTTTAATATAAATGACTGAGTCAACCACAGTCCGTTACGCAGGTCAAACAGACATGGTTCAGCTGATTAAGACCCAGCACCACTAGATGAAAAAGGCCATTTCCAGAGTCTTGACATTCGATTGTGAGGTTAAGGATGCAGTCTCATCTGAGTCTGCCTCAAAACAAACCCTGTCCCCCCTGGCTGTCTTTCTGTAGACAGTAGGACCAACAATTGAACTCGGTGCACTTTGAAAAGTCAACCAAGGGTTGCTGTTGCTTACATTCGTTTCATTTAGATACATGGCAGACATACTGCACACCCCCACATGAATCTGAGCGTGGTTGTTCTGCCTGGAGGATAAGCCTCTTTGTTGACTGTAGTGGTTTACACACACACAAGCACAGCAAGCCCCTCGTCTGTACATGTATACAGAAGCTTAAACCGCCCACACCGACATGCTGAAGGCGCCCAGAGCACTGCTCTCTGAGATGCATACGAGAGACGTGCCTGTGCTGTACTTTGATGTGGACTGTGTGAGAGTTCTGCCTCAGGGAGAAAGCCTCTGATACTAACACGGGTCTGGGAGGCTGCTGAGATCAGTTAAATGTTGGTCCGCTGTGCTGGTGAGGCATGTTGGAGCGTAATGAACTCTCTGGGTCTGTCAGTTAAATACGTTTCTGCTTTATTAGTGCGTACAACAATAGAAAAAATATCTGAGCCAGTCCATGAAGCTTAATACCTTTTGACAGGTGGGTTTTCCCAAAAATGAAGACTGGTTCGAAGGATTTGTTTGGATTTGTTTCCCACAGATGTAGATTGATTGTTTCAATCAATTGGTGCTGGGTAACACAGACACCAGACTGTTTGATTGACAGATCACTGCTGGGATGTAGAAATTCAATAAGAAAAAAAAAAAAGAGCGCTTGACTTTAGAAAGTAGCATTATACATTTGTTTATAATAAAAGAACAAAATAAGCTCTTTCATCTGATCCAAGGCAATCTAAATATAGTCACTTCAGGGTTACTCACTATAGAATAATCTCCATTAAGTGTTTAGAATCTCCCATATAAGTGGGTGAATGGGTTCTCAAGTGTGTGCCATTCAGCCTGAACATGTGTTTTCAGCCCGGCTCTACACTACAGCAGCTAGCTACGTTCCCTATTCAGCAAACCTGCAATTAGAAGGAGGGAATCACCGACATCAGCTGCTGCCGTGTGGGATAGAATAAAAACAAATCTTGCTTCATGATTCCAGATGGGTGAGAAGGGTTATGTTTAAGATTTAGAAAATAGGAATTCATTAACTTTTTTTCCCCTAGACTCCTCGGAGGTTATGCTGGGGAGAACCCCGAAAGGTGCCTTGAAGCACTGGAAGTTAATAGAGCAGAAACTCTGACAGCAAGAATAGCTTCTCCATGATGTATTGAAATGTAAATTTGACCTTGAATTTAGAGTTGCACCCCGCTATGATAGATTTCCAGATATCACACTTATTATAAGTAAACTGCAGGCTCTCATGCTGTCAGTGGAAGGATAACACAATTCTCTGTAGTCTGATTAAAGTCTGCAATCAACTTTTGATCACTGAGTAAAATATATGGCTGTTTTTCTTACTTTACTGAAAAAAGTGACTTCAAAGTGTATTTTTTCAGTTTTCATTTATATTCTCAATACGAAATGTGATTATGACAAATCAAAAGAACATGGACACATGCAGATGTGTCTTATGATAGCAAGCAGTAATGTAGAAAGTTCAAAATATCAGTAAAAACAAACCTTTCTGATTGAATTAAAAGTTAAAGCTACAATTATGACACCACTGAACAAAGTCGTAAGTATGTTTTCTTAATAGCAAAAACTATACAGTTTCAAAAGTAAATGAGTACATTTTCTCATATAGTTTTCTCACTGCAAATGTTTGTCATAAAAAGTCAGCATCTGGAAGAAATTGAATTTAAAAAAATAAATAAAATACAATAATTTTTTCGAGGAATTTACTATAAAAAATATGGTCCAACAGTTATTTTTTATGCTAATGTAAATCTCCTTTTTGGTGTACTTTGTGGCACAAAGTCCTTACAAGAAAATATAACACGAGAAAGTAGAAACAACTAGATAAAAAACGAGTAAAACGTCCCTGCTTGGCACAGCATGCTTTATATTGTCTCTGAGGACATTACAGTGTTTCCTCTCCTTTACATGTGTGCTCAGTGTCAGACTTCACAAGAGTGTCAAAATGTTCATCACCAGACACACATGTAACATCCTCCTGTCATCCTCCAGTGTGCTCGTGTTGTGACGGAGGATGCTGACTGTGTGTGTGTGTCATTATGTGTGTGTTTCAGTGTGTGTGTGTGTGTGTTGGACGTCTTCTATTTTCACCTGTTAGCTTTCATTTGGTTGACGGAGCGAAACGAGGAGAGATGCCTGTCAGCTCTGAACCCGGTGACTCGCCGTGACGTCACTTGTTATGATCCCGTGTGTGTGTGTGTGTGTGTGTGTGTGTGTGTGTGTGTGTGTGTGTGTGTGTGTGTGTGTGTGTGTGTGTGTGTGTGTGTGTGTGTGTGTGTGTGTGTGTGTGTGTGTGTGTGTGTGTGTGTGTGTGTGTGTGTGTGTGTGTGTGTGTGTGTGTGTGTGTGTGTGTGTGTGTGTGTGTGTGTGTGTGTGTGTGTGTGTTTTCTATGCTCATTTACTTTATATAAGTTCAATTTAGCTTTGCCCTCTCTGCCCTCCGTATCCTGGAATGCACGTCTGGTGTAAATGTGTGATGGTGGCGCGGGGGGGGGGGGGTGACCGCCACTAGCTACTACTCCCCCTCCCACGCCTCCTCAGCGCCTGGCAACTGTTTCATTGGTGCACGCCGGGTCCCTGAGACACCAGTCTGCTCGGTGATTAGAGGCTAGGGGGGGTCTGACGGCGTGCCATTGGCTGGCCTGGACGCGCCGGGGAGGAAACAGCCAGTCACCTGCTGCATCCTACCAAGTGTGTTTGTGTGTTGTCTTTTTTTTCTTTTTGAGAAATGAGGGACAGCAGATCCACAAACAGCATTGTCTGCAGAAAAAGAAGCCATCACTACAAAAAGCAAGGATCCGCTCCAGGGGTTAGAGTGGGGGGAGTCTGTGCCAACGTGGAGTGAGTCATGCCGGCGGGGGGGGTAAGTTGGGTGGGGGGGTTAGAGGGATGAAGAAAGAAAGGGGGAGCAGGGTGATTAGGGGAGGTGAGGTAATGCCTCAGACCAGAGATGATGTCATCACACAGCAGACAATACACACACGCTTACCTCTGCTGGCATGCAGTGTGAATGAATGGACGATGAGAGAATTCCATTGATCACGACACAATGACTTACGATCAATAGCCGGGCTGTGAATAATGTGAAAAGCAATAATTCTTCCAGCGTGGAGAAAGGAAATGAAAAAGGTCAGACGGGTGATATTTTTGGCACAAAGTGGAACTGTTATTCCGGCTTCTCTGATTTTATTTTTATAGGGCTTTTTTGTGTTTTTTCTGTTATTCTCCAACCACCAGCATCACCATCTCTCTTTCTGTCTCCTGCTCTCACTCTGTCTGCCGCCTTTAAGTAGAGCAGTAGCCTTGTGGGCCAACAGTGCCACTTTTTCGGCGGGTGATAGCTGACACTGTTTGACAGGATCGCTGGGGCGTCCGCAACAACACACACACAGACACAACACTGCCAGACCACTCTCTGACCCTGCACCCCCACAATTCCCAAGAGTTAGATACAACCGCACAATAACTAATATCAAATGCTCATTAAGCTCTCCAGCACACTTGGATTACTTAGGATGAATACCTCCATTAAACTGTATACTATTAAATATAGATAAACCAATAATCCTCATAGCACAGTGCACTTATAGTGTTAGTGCTGCGAAGTGTAAAATCAGATATGTTAAACAGGAACCTGACCGTACACAATGAAAACACACCCTGTATGCTCCCTACATGGATACAAATAGCCGAATGGCTCTGTTCTCAGTCTGATAGTGGATCTCTTCGTAAAAAGGGGCATGGATCCACACATTGAAAAAAGGAAAGAGGGTAAGACTTGACTGAGTTAAAGCTCCTAAAACATTAATAGGCATCGGCAATTCAAAGAAAAAGGAAACTGGTTTTGCTCAGCAGTCAGTTTATTTGAATAATTTAGAATATTATTTTAAGTGATACACTCTTTAGAATGTTATTTTGTTCTAAAAAATGTAAGCCAGTTTCCTTTTTTTCACATTATTGTGCTTTTCAAGATCTACCAAAAGTATGACACCTACACAGATCCTTTAAAAACAAAACAAGAACGAGGGTAAACACACATTTGATGAACACCAATGAGACAAAGAGATAGAGGAGGGGTGGGATGTTGATTATAATTTCATTCACAGCTCATCAAAGGATACCTTTATATGCTTTGATGGGGTTGTTTTCATATGAGCAAGAAAGGGTATACAAAAATAAGTAATTTAGCTGAAACCTAGATTTTTCTGTGATGCTATGAAGCCGCACATTTAAAATAACATACTTATAGATTTACATTTTAATGAACTGCATGTAATGGCTAGGGGGATTTCTATATGCTTTATGGTATGGGAATTTGAAGATTGTAATTGGTAAATAACATATTGGGGCAGGTGGAAAATAATTGGCATCTCACAATATTTAACTTAAGAAGTCATCACTGTCTTATCTTTACTTGGCCACTTTCAATCGCTTACCTAAAGTGCCTTCTTTGATGACATTCATAAAGACCGGTTACTCTATGATTCAAGAGCTGTCACTATATGTCAAAGCAATTTGAGATATTTTGACAGCTCTTAAATACCACATGCCACAGCTCAATGGACTCTTATTACACTGTGAAGAGTTCTCATAGATTTCAAGGCCCTGTTAACTTAGTCATAACAAAGGAAAGATTACAAATTAACCAAATATGCCTGCCTGACTTCAAATATGTGATGTGACGGTAATGATGTAGTGCGCTCAAAAAAATCTGCTTTACTTAACATTTAAGTCGCTTTTGAGAAATGATGTTGTGTTTTTTTCTTAGTTACACTATCTGCTGATCTAGAGATTTTGAAGGGCAGCATGACGGTCAGTCCGTGCAGAAATCAGTGGAATTGAACATTGACGGTACATATGTCTGGGGACGTGGTGTGGTTAAAGGAGCAGCTGACAGAAGGGATGCTGGGTAACTGGTTCTGGATCAGAGTCATGGATTAAGGCATCAGGAGCAGGATGACTCACCCACAGCTTTGAGAAGTTCCCCTCTGCTGTAAACCTCTTTGCTCCCCCACAGCCAACCAGCATGGTGTGATGTGATGGTCAGACTGTCAACCCCTCCTCCTTTCACTTGCTAAATTTATCCTCCTCTTGTCTCCAAACCACCACCCCCCCCCCCTCTAAAAAGATGACATCACCTCTGCTCTTGGCTCTGCTCTCCGAATAAATCATTCTGCCACATTTCTCCTTCCTGGCATTTTTTAATCCACCACAAAGCAACTACACTTTCAGGCTCTGATAGGATGTCTGAAACAAGGTGCTTTACAGGTCGCTGCTTTGACACCATCAGCATCTTTTGAAAGTATTAACAATACAATGGATTGGACCTGTCATAACTACTTAAAAAATATATAATATTGTCCCATAAATATTTCGGATAAATGTTGTAATTGTCGTTTTTTATATAATATTCAAAGCCTCTTTTATAATGATAAAATAATAAAAGAAAATGCGAGTTCACCCTTTTTTAAGAAGCAATGAATATTCTTACCAATATTCTGAACAATCAAATGAGAAGAAGACAATACCAAAGAAAACCTGATAGTGTTAACCTAGTTACCTAATAAACTATAGTGCAAAGCCAACAAGGATTCACTTATATATCAAATTCCACTTTTAGGTCACTGAGCATCTTGTTGAAAACAGTGAGTCACAACTTGATCTCTGACAGTCTGTAATTGTTGTTAGCTGACGAACTAAAGCTGTGAAGGTTGAATCGGGATTAGGCTCAGCTTCTTGCAATGATGTCATCCTCGCTGCCCCCCTGCCGTGAGCGACTGATAGTACACACAGAAACACACACACACACTCCAAGGTTTTTTAAATACCCAGGTTAATTACTTAGGCTCTTATGGCGCGTTTCCACTACAGCGCGGAGCCCGGTTTAAGAGGGCTGTGACGTCAGCGGCCCGACTTTGGTTGCGTTTCCACTTGGCCTAGTACCGGCCGGCGGGTCCTAATTCACAGTTTTTCTGGCCTCATAAAATCGTGGTTCTAGGGCCAGGAACAACCAGGCTGAGTTGTGACGTCAACACTCTCGACTGCTGATTGGTCAGAGAGAATCGTCACAATCGGCGCGCGAGATAATCCCTAGCGTCGCATATATATATAGCGAAGCTTGCAGCATTTTTATAAACAGCATTTTTGTCAACAGAGGAGCTAAAATGGCAAAGAAAAGCACGCCGTGGTTGGTCGAGGAAGTGACGACGTTCCTACATTACATTGCAGATAAGATCCAGCGGGAGCTCGACGGGACAACTCGCAATATTAAAGTATTTCAGGAGGTCTCTACACAGATGTCCACAAGCGGCTACTCGAGGACTGTCGTGCAGTGTAGGGAAAAACTCAAAAAGATGAAGAGTGAATATCGCTTGGTCAAAGATAATAACAACACGAGTGGTGCCAGTAGGAAAAACTGGAAGTGGTTTGAGCTAATGGACACCATTTACGGCCATAGACCGGCTAGCGTTGGGAGGGATGGAGGCCTGGACTCTGCAACGGCGTTACTGGAGTCTCTGCATGGTACGTTTTTTCTAACGCTCTGTTATTTGCTTGAAAGCGTTGTGTCCCTATCTGTTCTAAAGCTCACTTCTAACAAATAAGTCGTCACGGCAGTTTTAAGCAGCGTGACTCCGCCCACCAAAAAGCCGATCGCTCCGCCTACACTGCGTTACTATAGTTACTGCCCCAGTTCCTAAACTGTAATGGAAACGCGCCATCAAGTGAGCTGGTCCTAACAAGGCCTAACGAGGCCGAGCGAGGCCGAGCGAGGCCGGGCTCCGCGCTGTAGTGGAAACGCGCCATTAGATGTGTAATGGTCTAAAGGAGGCTAAAGCTGCTGCTTTGTGGGCCGATGTGTGTCGGACACTGTTGTGTGTGTGTGGGCAATATTTCAAGTGCTTTTAACGATTGTCTGTCTGTGCCAAAAAAACTACTTTTTGAAACTGTTTAAATATTCCAGGAGGTTTGGTGTGTGTTCAAAAACATTGCATCAGACCAAAGTAATACATTTAAAAGTCGGGATGCACAGTATTCATTTTTTATTGTCATTACAATGTCAACCTGCAAAAATAAACACAGTTAGTCATAAGATTACACTTTGCTAACCTCCTTTTTTATTGGTTCCTTTTGTGTTCAGCTAAACTTGCAAAAAATTGGCAATTGTTTTATCATTTCTTTTAAGCAAACAAGCATTGTGTTTTAATTAAGCAGAATACTGAAGAATAACGCTAACAAGTAGTTAAACAAAACACAACTTTTTTTTATAACCAAGATGCAAATTAAAAAAATCTTGGCATGTTGAACGTCAATCTGCCAAATCCGTACCATTTCTTCTGTCAATGCTAATTGCTTTTCCAGCGCATAAACATCAACTTATTTTTGACACGTCAGTAACCAACTCTTAAAATCCCACCTGTTTGTCCCTGCAGGTGTTTGGCAATAAGATGATCATCCCTTCACTGGACGGTGCCTTGTTCCAGTGGAACCGGGACAGGGAGAGTATGGAGGCCGTGCCTTTCAGCGTGGAGTCCCTGCTGGATTCATCTTACCGGATCGGGGAGGATACCGTCCTGGTAGGGGGGAAATCTCTCACCACCTATGGCCTGGGGGCCTACAGTGGCAAGGTCAGTGAAATGACTTATATAGCTTGTGCTACATGCATTTTAAATAAGTGGATGATATGTTTGCACTCTTACTTAAATTGTAAAACGTGTTCTTACCCAGTATAATAACCCCCCTCATGATTTGCCTCAGCTCCGGTACATCTGCTCTACGGTGGGCTGCAATCGCTGGGGGGAGGAGGAGATGGTGAGCGAAGACGTGCTCCTCCTGCAGCGCACTCAAAAGACTGTGCGAGCCATCAGGCCCCGATCAGGGATGGAGAAGTGAGTTTTATTCAATCAGTCAATCAGCCTGTCACTGTCAGTCAGGGAATGTGACAGCAGATACTGTATCGTGTGTGCTAATCCACAAAGGGCAACGGCACCCCATTGACTTTCTGTCAAAGGTCTTAAATAAAGTCAGTTAACCTTTTATCTACTGGAAGTTTTTTTTTCTGTTGCTTTACCACACTGACCAGATAGTTCTTATGATATTATTCGATCTAGTTTCCTACTGTATGTTTCACACCAATTTGAAATTCTGTACATGAAGTATTATACTTTATTTTTTTGACTATTTCTACCATCTGCCTCTCAGCAGGCTGTGGCTAATTTAATATATTGCTTTTGTTTACATTGTCGTGTTTTAAACTATATAAAGTGACTATTTATACCAATACTGTATATTTAAACACATTTTTCTGCATTATTATTCACTGGTACCAGTTGCTTTTTCTGCTCTCTCTTCTCATAGCAAGTTGATATACCACCACTTTTTATCTTTAAATAAAACATTTCATGCCCTCAATGTTGCATCAATATGGAATCACTAATGGTATCAAATATAGATATTTAAGAAGGTGTTATTTAGAAATGAGAAAATCAAGTATTGTGTGATAATCAGTTTGAAAATGACAATTAAGTTTGTTTATTAAGTTTTATTTTTATTAAGTACTATCACTGCTTATCCCAGGTGGAACTTCAGCGTTGGAAACTTCGAGCTGAAGCTCCTCCCTGAGACGTCTGGGATGAACTTCCTGGAGGGAGAGGTTGCTAGTGGCGACTGGAGGGAGAGTCAGCGAGTCATCACCGATGAACCAAAAGAGAGAGAGCAGACGAAGAACCAGCAGAACCAAAATCTGGACCTCGTCATCAAAGTGTCTGTTCCTGATTGGAAGGTCATGGCCTTCAGCACGGAGCCTGACGGACAGCTGGTCTGGGAACGTCAGGTGAGAGGAACACCTCTTCATCTGGATTCAGTGCCATTTAAACTAGGCTTGTGGTTTATTTGCTCAAAATAAATGTTGTGCTTAATCAACTCTGCATCCCCTGCGTCCCGTAGTTCTGCACACCCATCGCTTCTGCTTGGCTGGTGGGCGGGGGTAAAGTCACACCATCGCCCTGTTTGACGACAACGCCTACAGCAGCCAGTCGGAAATGGATGAGGACGAGGATGAGGAGACAAAGAGGGCAAGAGGAGATGAAGAGTCCAGTGTTTACCTTGGTAAATTCATACACTGCATGCTTGTGCTTATTCCTAATGTGTGGTTGCAATATTTCCTATTTCTGTGACAGTTGTTTATGATTAAATACAATTCCTTTGCATTTGTTTCCTCAGGAATGTACCAGGGGCAGCTTTACCTCCAGTCCTCAGTGAGGATCAGTGAAAAGTTCCCTTCCAAAGCTATCGGATCGGACATAATTCCACTACCCACGGTCAAGTGGAAGCCTCTCATCCGTAAGTAAACCTCCTTTTGCATAAATATTGGCTAAATTCAGTTTGTATGGGCAACTTGTAGATTGAAAAAGTCCCCAAACACTGGCTTTATTATTCGTCTTTCAACACATAGTGATGCTATGTCTTGTTTACAAGAAATCTTTGAATAAATTAGTAGTGTTTTCATCTTTGTCATCATTTCCCTTCATGTATAACTATCCTGCGATTATTAGTCTGACCTTTTGAGAACTCATTCATGTTGTCCTTGACACAGATTCCCCATCACGGACACCAGCCCTGTCGGCTCTGATGAGTTCGACAAGTGTCTGAATAATGACAAGTTCTCCCATGAAGAATACAGCAACGGAGCCCTGTCCATCCTTCAGTATCCATATGGTAAGAGCCTAATACTGTAAAAGAACACATTAAAGTCTCAAACACAAAGACATACTGTATTGGCACCTAAAAAAGTGAATTGGATGAGAGGGACAAAGTGAAGAAAATCCAACTTATTTTGACTTTGCCTCTCTGTAGATAACGGTTACTACTTCCCCTACACCAAGCGTTACCGGGGGAAACGTGACAGTGCCATAATCATTATAAATAAAGACGGGGCGGGAGGAGAGAGTCGTAGGAGGAAGGACCCCGTGCTGCTGCTGCCATGGTGGAAGGAGATCCTCGGCACCATCATCTTATGCATCGCCACCACCACTTACATCGTCCGAAAATTCTTCCACCCCCCCGCCCCTGTGGCCTATGTGAGGGTAAGACCACAGACACAGCCTGCACGAGAGCTACATACAGACAGTGACTGCTGCTGGTTGTTCTTAGGTTGTCATGTAATGTTAATGTTAGACACAGTGGGCAACCATTTTAACCAGTGTGGAGTATTACAAACAGCGTACACATATGAGACCATGCACGATGATTAGAGAAGCAAAGATGCACAAACAATTTTGTAACTTTTCTTTAATTGAAAATTGAATTTCAAAAGTATGATGATAAAAAAATGTACTCAAATACATTTGATTTTCTTCTCTGACTCAAACGAATCTCAAAATAAAAGTGCTTCAGGTTACTGCACTTGTAAAATCTTTAAAGATTTGTGATCATGATTTATTCGGTAAGGATAATGGCTTCCTGATGGGGAAATATTTGCACAAATAGTCAAAGAGAGATTATTGTTTCTTTCATCGACAACTAGTTAACATATTGTGTCCTTCCTGTCCTGCTTCTGCCCCTAAAAAGCAACGTAAGGAGTCGGAGACGCAGTGCCAGACAGACTGCAAGTTTGACCTTGATGTTGTGGAATCCAAAGAGCCGGTTGCTATGGAGACCCGTTCCAGCGAATATGTGTCCAGGTAAATCATCAACAGCTGTGATGCTGAAAGAAACCCCACATGTAAATACATGTTTCTATCATGACTCAGGAGAATGTGACAAAACACTACTACTGTGCAGAGGAACTGATATCCTCACGCTTTAAAGTTACTCACTTTAACAAGGTAAGACTGGGCACTGTTACCATGGTGACCACCGGTCTTCCAGGCAGAGATCGGAGATACGAGTTGTAGTTGAGCATGATTGGTTAACTCAGCTGTTTGCCATCAAATGAAAATGACCTTGGCCCCCGCAGACCCCACCCAGCAGCATCTGCCACAGGGCCGGTGTCACTTTACATCACTGTCAGCACATTGTCAGAAGTTTTTGTTTGTTATTTTGGACACCCCAGATATGATCAGTAGCCGTAATTTATGGGCTGTCACTGACCTCCTGTCGAGTGATCGATGGAGTTTGCATGTTTACAATCTTTAGCTGAAATTCTGCTCTCCCCCCGCCCTAAACGCAAGAAAGAATCTGATTAAACTGCTTTTTCCCCCTGTTGTTGTCAACACCTGCACATCGTTTCATTTGATCCACCCCAAAATGACAAACACTCCCCCTCCCCTTTCCTGCAGCTGAAATAAATGCAAATGTCTCTCGCCAAAGAAGTTTCCCAAAATAGAAGTGAAGCTGTTGCAGCAGCTGAGGCAGCCGTGAGTCAGGATCGTCAGGCTGGAGATAGAGATCGGGAACCACGGCCTGAATCACATATGTTCTAATAAGACAGCCCTCAATCCCCAGAGGAGCCCGAGGAGGGAGGCTGAGACAGTTTGTAGAGCAGCAGTTCCCAAACCTTATTTTAGACCACGGCATCCCGAGACAACTAACCTCAATATAACATGCTTACAGTACAACAATGCATGTACAAAATATGATTTAATGGAATTGATAAAACCAAACTCTCATCTTCTCCAGGGGTAAGCCCAGCAGTGCATTAGTTACACTGCAGCAGCTATAGAGCCATTGTTGTAGCCCAACGGGTGCTTTTTCTTCCAATGTCTCAGTAGTGTCCGTCTAGCTGTTGTAAAATAAAAAACAATCCATCTTTTTAAAAGGAGGACAAGTCGGAGTACTGAGGATGAATGGTTTTCCACAGACTTGTATTCTCTTGTTTAACGTTTTTACATATATTATATTGTTTTATATTTTTTTTTTTGAATGTTTGAAAATATAACATAGCAAAGATTTTTTTTTTTGTGGTGAAGAATTATAAAAAAACTCGCAAACCATATTTATTAAAAAAAGTTAAACAATTTAATACATAATAATAAATAAAAAATGGTTTGGTTAATACTCAAATAATCTTCCCTCCATTTTTGCAAGCTTTGTAAGTCTATTGTACATTTTTATCTTTTAAGTTATTTTGTTTTTAATAGTGACGGGCTTGTGTTTTTTGTCAGCACTGCATTTTTTTTTTAATTAGTTAAACTGTTGAGCTCTGAGTTGGTTACCTGCCAGCCTATACAGGGATTTGGCTGGTATTCATTCCTTCCCTTTTAATAGCCTGTTACCACAAAATAAGCCTCCGTGACGGCAGTGAATTATATTTGACCAGGTCTTTTGAATTGTCAGGAATGCAGGAATGTAGGTGATGACACAGCTGCTTTCTTCCACCTGGATCAGAGTGATTCTTCAATGCCCATTAACAACCAAAGGGTCTTCTCCCCAGATACCTGACTGATTTTGAGCCGGTGCAGTGCCTTGGCCGCGGGGGGTTCGGCGTTGTGTTTGAAGCCCGCAACCAAGTGGACGACTGCAACTACGCCATCAAAAGAATCCGTCTGCCCAACAGGTAGCGCCTCTCGCCGGTTACCACAGACCTCCCCGCTGCAGGCTATTAGCTCTTCCTTCATCTCTCTGTTCTTTAAAGCCCTTACACTGAGTTATGTAAGCGGAAACCTGCTTATCCACACACAGAAATCCTCACAGAGGCACTGACACTTCTGTATAAATATTAGCCATGCATTTATATTTAAACTGACAACGAGAAAATGTAGTGTTTGGCCACAGCAGCTCTGTATTTATTTACATGTTAGCCCTTTTTTGACTGGAACATAGGCATATCACTTTTTTTTTTGTTTCCATTGTTTTGTTGATATCTTTATTGAGCCTTTGGGTATTAATACTTTTAAAGTGAGTTAGTGTGATGCAACAATTCCACATTGTTCCCGCACACAAATCCTAAAAATGTTCAACTCCTAAACAATAAAGTGTCCTAAATGTGAATGAAACCCTGAATCTGAGTCTTCGTCACACAGGGAGCTGGCCCGTGAGAAGGTGATGCGAGAGGTGAAGGCCCTGGCCAAGCTGGAGCACCCGGGGATTATCCGGTACTTCAACGCCTGGCAGGAGAGCCCCCCCGAGGGCTGGCAGGAGGAGATGGACCAGAGGTGGCTGAAGGATGCCAGGTAAGCCGGCGCTCTTAAACATTTTTATCCTGTACGGTTCAGCGGGGCTAACATGGACAGGTGAGGTGAGGTCAGCCATTAGTGATCTGGTGGTCGTAGCTATAAACGCCGCCACATGGTTAATGCAGTTAGGACCAGGTCATACAAAATATATTTCTGATTGATAGCAGATGGGATGTAGCTGGTTAAAATAATAAATCATTAGGATAAATATGTTCATTAAAATCTTTAGATCTAAATATATGAAAAAATATTTGTTTAAATTAATTAACCAATTTATTTTTTACCAGTCTACGTTAGCGTGATATCTCATCACAATATGGATCTTTAAATTGGATAAATAATGACGCCAGGAGGGTGGGGGGATGGATGATTTATTTGGATGACGTTGGAGGCGATCTGCTCATCTCTAAGAATAATGGCATTTCTGACATTTATTACTCCACAGACTTCACATCGACTTGACATCGGCTCACTTCACTTGCGTATAATCCCCTGGCAACAGATGTTGCATTAAAAATGCATATTCACACAAGAATGTTTGCAGCACTTAAAGTCTTGCTATCTTTAATCCTTTTATTTAACTTTATTTGGGACAATAACAATTTGTTGCAAGAGATCCCCTCTGACTTCTATAAAGACATTGGTAGCCCAAACAAATCTGGATTAGTATTTTACAAAATGTTGTGTTATTTTAAAGCACAGTTCATTCGAATGACATGATTGTAGTAACCCCACAACACCAACCCTCCTTTCTCTTTCAGCACCACTGACTGGCCAATGAGCTTCGTTGACCACATGGAGGTGCTGTCGGTCAAAGTCCCGGTGTCCAGCTCCGTGTCTCCGGTCCCGGGCCCTGCAGGAGACGCTCTGGAGGTCTCTTCCTCTCAGGCCATGCTCTCCAGCAGCACCGACGACGGAGACCTGTCCTTCCACCCGATGCTGGGACACGACACCCTGACGTCAGAGAGGGACAGCCAGGCCGACCCCGACGCCTCGGACACCCCCAACTCCTTTGAGCTGTGTCCCCCCCGAGGCCCCAGCGACTGCACCTCTTCCTCCTTCGACATCGTGTTCGAGGACTCGGGATGCGACCGAGATGCCGACGCAGAGACGGACTCGGTTTCCGGAGCAGCCAGTCCGAGTACGACGACGGAGAAAAACAGCTCGTCTTCATCACACACCAGGAACCAGCAGGAATCTGTCCCCACCACCTCTTCCTCTCCCCCCCGGCCAACATCGCTCACCCTGGCTCTCCCCACAACACCTCCAGCCCCCCGGCCCCAGCCCTCTCCCAAGGTCAGTCAGTCATTCACTCAATCAGCTGTTAAACAGTGGTGTCACAATCTTATGTTCATTATGATTGACCCTTCATTATTAAAATGAATCAATACTATTGTACCCGCAGGAATACTAGTTACAAGTATTCTTTATCTCAAGGAGAATGTTTTCTTTTTACCAATTTTAAAGATAAATAATGGTAGCTGCTGATGTTGACGTGGTTTTGTGCAAATTAGCAATGACACATTAGTAAGAGTAATCATTATTAAACAGACATTTTCATAATTAAAACAAATATTAGCCTTTTTGCTCAAAATCGTACCAGCTATCATTTGGGACAAACAACTTCATCTACATTATCCTAATAAGGGAAAAAAACTCATGAAGTTGGCCTGAGATGTTTATAGTTCTGAATGATTGACACACTCCTTTTATGTAGTACTGAAACCTTGTGGTCCTGTCTCCAGGTGTACCTGTACATCCAGATGCAGCTCTGCAGGAAGGAGAACCTGAAGGACTGGATGGCTCAGCGCTGCCTCCCGGAGCAGAGGGAGCACAACCAGTGTCTGGACATCTTCCTCCAGATCGCTGAGGCTGTCGACTTCCTGCACAGCAAGGGGCTCATGCACAGAGACCTCAAGGTGAACACACACACACACACCTCACACTGTCCACTATACAGGCAGAAGTCTATATGTATAAGAGCAGTTAAAAAAATGTGTTGAATCTGCTTTAAAAACATTTTAAATCTTCTTAAAACAAAGTAATAGCACCATGAATATTGTTGAGTGACTGACGGTGTGTACTGGTCCATGCATTAGTAATGCTTTCTGCCTTCATGTTTAATGTTTGGTACATCTTGCATAACCTGTCGTCCCCATGGTTTCTCCAGCCCTCCAACATCTTCTTCACTCTGGACGACGTGGTGAAGGTGGGAGACTTCGGCCTGGTGACGGCCATGGACCAGGAGGAAGACGAGGACGAGCCGAGCGCCCTGACGCCGGCCCCGCTCCTGACCCGGCACACGGGCCAGGTCGGCACCAAGCTGTACATGAGCCCAGAACAGGTGAGCAAAGACAAGACTATGTGCTTACATAGCTTCATCTTGGAAACATTTAATGAGGCCACAGTGGGCCAGTGGATCAGGGAGATGTCTTCCTTCCTCTCTTTGGAGAAAATTACTTAAATTCTTAAAGGAAAACAAGAGGCCTTACATTTTATCTGGGATCCTATTGTGCATTTTATGATAAATTAGGATATGTCTGAAGCATTTAACAGTGAGGAAAAACCATTGCATTATTACATTACCATTATGTGTTTGTATTTGTATAAACTGAAACTTGAATTTAATTATTATCATGTCAGTCGATTTATTTTGTATTTAACTATTTAGTTTTGTCATGTTGTTTTTGCTTGTCTTTCAATCTGAAAATGAAAGACAACAGAAAAAAAAGCTAATCGAGTTTCTTGCCTCTTCGAGACTTTACATCTCATATTGCATCTTTTTCCTTTTTGTCCCGGCAGCTCTCTGGAAACTCGTACTCTCACAAAGTGGACATTTACTCTCTGGGTCTGATCCTGTTTGAGCTGCTGTATCCCTTCAGGACCCAGATGGAGAGAGTAAGGGTGAGTCACAAACACGCGGAACATAATTATGTCCTAATTTTACTTCAAATTCTTCTCCTCGTATTTCGCTAAAAGGCTTGTAACTGCCAAGCAAATGAGTGCTTTAGTCCATTTAAATCTATTTCTTTGTGTTTGTATTTGCCTGTCTAATACAGGGTTTGTGAAGCATTAACTCAATGAAAAACACATTAATAACAACAAAAGGCTTTGTAGGCAAAGCAAAACAAATCAAAGGGAGGTCTGAACTGACAACGGGGTCATTAAACAAAAGCAAGTGTGTTTCTTGAATACATTTGTGTTGTAAGTAATATTTACCCAAACTGAGTTTAAAATAGAGAAGCAATTAAAATTACCAAACTGACTGCAAATATAAAAGGATATCATCCCATTTTTGGCTTCAGTAGAATCCCCGCTGCTGCTATTTGTTTATCTGGAGAAGAGAGAGGCTTCCTAATGAGGCAGTTTATCTTTCTTTCTGCTCCTTTATCCCGTTAATTATTCTGTATCGTCTGAGAAATCTGTTGGGGAAACTTTAACACATAATCACTGTTGTCATTTGAATGATCTTTGTTGTCGGTATAAATGGTTTCTTTGCCCTTGTGTGTGCCATCAACCGGGACTCCTTTGTCTCGCTAACAAAGGCTCTGATTATCCGCCGGCGCAGCTCCGCTCACAGGTGTTTACATCCTTTCTTCCAGACGCTGACAGAGGTGCGAGCCCTGCGCTTCCCTGAGGTCTTCTCCAAAAACAACGTGCAGGAGGTGAGTGGCCGACTGCTGCCATCTAGTGGCGGAAAACACAAACTGTGAATCGGGAAAATAAACTGTTGTGATCATTATCTGACAACAAGCTATGGTACATGAACACTGTGGGACACATCCAGGACTGTGAGAGTTAATGTTCATTGTATGGGCTGTTCAAATGACCTTGACTCACCAACATTATCCACTTTGTGATTCAAATCTGCTGAGCTAATCCAATTAGGAGGTGTAGTTGGATTATTCCGCTCCTTCATTTACACACTATCAAGTTAAATATGTTAATATCTCATTTTACAATCTGAGGCAGTTGTATCAACATGATTTGTGAATCAAATCTATATCCACAAACCCATTATTACTAGTCTATCCGTAACTATGTTAACATTACATAAATATGTTCCTTACTACCACACCAGGCCCCGGCCTACTGCTTGGTGAAGGGTTGGTCTCTTTACCTTCTACCCCGGTTTACTGTGTAATGAGATTAACATAATCCGATAGCATTATCTAACACTGGACATACCCTCGCCCTGTTATCCCAGTATCCAACTTTACCTGTTGTGAGCTATTATTAGACGTTGTGTGTGTGTGTGTGTGTGTGTGTGTGTGTGTGTGTGTGTGTGTGTGTGTGTGTGTGTGTGTGTGTGTGTGTGTGTGTGTGTGTGTGTGTGTGTGTGTGTGTGTGTGTGTGTGTGTGTGTGTGTGTGTGTGTGTGTGTGTGTGTGTGTGTGTGTGTGTGTGTGTGTGTGTGTGTGTGTGTGTGTGTGTGTGTGTGTGTGTGTGTGTGTGTGTGGGATACGACGATTGAGGATTTTATCACAGATCGAATAAAAACCCGCAAAAATTGACCTTGGTGACTTTCCATTACGAGGATAATTTTGAATATACTAATGAGTTACTTCAGGAAAAACTGTACAGCTCCCTATTATGGTAGCAAAGTGAAAAACTGAATGAAAAAGAAACATCAATTATCATGACATTCACAATGATACCATTTTTTGATGTATCCTTTATTCAAGCATGTGTGGCAAATGATCATCTCATTTAAAATATCATTGTTTTGTTTTTCACGAACAATGATGGTCACTAGGGAATATGTTGTCCATCTTTAATGCAAGAAACAAAAGTCTTATAAAAATATAAGGGAGTTGGATTTCAGTATGTTTAAGTTTTGAGCATATTTCTTATCAGACTAACATTGTGAATCACAATTATTTTGGCCATGATGGTTGCTAAATTACATTTTTAGATGGTCCCATGCCTAGTGTATGTATTTGTGTTTACATGAATCAAATGGATTAATCTAATGGGTGATGATGATATAAGAAGTAGCACAACACTGTTCTAAAATCATCCCTGTCCTGTGTTTCCTCTCTCGTAGCTGAGTATGGTGCGCAGTATGCTGTCCTGGAGCCCCAGCGAGCGTCCCGAGGCAGCAGAGATCACAGGGACCCCCCTCTTCCAGGAGCTAGAGCTGCCATGGCGGGTGGTGGTGAGGCAGCGCTCCCGCACCTACAGCGCCTCGTCCATGGGCCGGCCGTCAAGGCAGACATCGTCTACCTGAAAGTCCCAAAAATAAAAAACGCAATATGTAAACCCTCTGTCCCACGATCTCCATGTTCCCCTGCTGGTCTGCAGCCCCTCTGCAATCACACACTGCCTCAGACTTTATAGCCGAGTTTGACGAGTAAATGTGCAGCACTTTATATTTTCTGAGCCCTGCACAGTAACTCTCCTTGGCACACTCACATGCAGTTACATATTCACACACCATTATGCTGCCCACGTTCCCAATTTTAATCACACTTGCAAGCGAAATATCTTTTTTAAAAGGAGCAGCCGTTCTTTAATGTTCTCGACCAGACTTGGCTCAAGCGGTACAGGCAAATGAATTCTGAGTGGTTATTTTAAATGGCATTAAGTACCAGTGTAGATGCAGCTATAACCACAGAACATTAGAGCTAATTGGTTTTGAGATGTTTACCTGTTAAGCAAGCGGCATTTTCCTCACTCTGACTTCGCAAACTCAATCATCTGGTACTCTGAGATCATTTACAGACATTATTTTGGATATCACTTGTTACCGGTCTGGTCCTGACGTGCCGCTTGCTCCCAACATTCAGCCAGTGTTCACTCACCCACGCTACACCTCAGGTATCAAAACCAAGAGGACACTCCAGAGGGGCCTTCGATGCTTGATCATCATCTGCCAGTGAGCAGCGCTGATCACTGGTGCGAGCACTATCTGGTGTTCTGACACCCTAAATGCCTGATATGGGAGACCAAAAAAAGACCATCTTCTTTTTCCTATGTGTTTTTTTTAATCGAGAGAAGGTGATGTAGAGAAGAGTTTATGAATCCGGATCATCAGATATGGTTTGCCTTTAGAATGAATGCTGAACCTCCTGTCTCTTTCCTGCATGTTCCTGATCGCACAGTGAAGGCGTGAGTTTGTTATCTTAAAGCCAGTACTTGGAAGCAGTTTTTTCTGTGTGTAAATTTACACTATGACTCTGAGGTGCTCAATCATTTTACAACACCTCGTCTTTGTACATATGAAGAAAAATCTGTTTATATCCTGTTCTTTCTTAAAACAGACGATACGTTTGATTAATCCTGTACATATTGTAAGGCGCCATGGCTTGTAAATGGCTTTTTTCATGAGGCTACTGTAAGATAGTGTGATATACTGTGAGAGGGGGAGCAAAGAGGAGACGATCTCTGCCATTAATGGATAGCTGAATGTTATAGTGTGACCTCCAGAGACAGATAATGATGATGACGGTGGTCACCTCTACTCGCTATTTGAAATTATTCTCAGTGTTTGTCTTCATGTGTGTGGGGTCCCAAGTGGAAGGGGTGCACCCTGCTTTTAGCACCACAGTAGAGCCTGCAGGACCAGAGTGCCATTTGAAAGACAGTAAAGTGTACTTTTCAGTAACTAATAACTCACCTCACATGTTTGGGATTTGTGCTACTGTGCTCCAACCCCGTCCAGCTGGTGTTCCCGGTGAAGCACGACACATACTGAGGTGTGCAGCCTTCCCATGATGAAGAAATCAGCATTTAGTCACAAAGATGAAACTGTTTAATCCCCTTTACGTTGTCTCCTGGGGACCTGGACCTGATGTTGGTCATGTGATCCACACTAGCATTGTTTTATGTACATAACAAGTGCTGGGAGAGTCACATGACCTGTTTGTAACTTCACACACAAACTGCTAATTGTTATGTGCTTTCAATGATTGTACTTTTCTATGGATCTTCTCTTCTTTCGACTTTTTTTATTTTAATAAGCTCAGTTCTTTTGATTATTCTGCAGGGTTTTGATTACTGTAAAGTCTTGACTGTGTTTGATACAGGAAGTCAAACTGAGGTTTGTTCATTCAGCCAATTGAAGATGAGTCATTTATTGTTGTTATATCTCTCCTTAAGGTTTAAATACAGACTGTTCTCCCACAGTGATAAGGGCGGAAACTCCAGGGAAACTGGGAGGACAATTTCCATAACGGCATGTCCTCAAGTGAGGGGGGGAAGTGTGAAAACTCCTGCCACGAAATTGGCTCTTTGAACAACAGAATGTGGGTACTGTTACTTAAGTGTTGAGAATGTAACACCTGTTCTTGAGTGTTTGTTATTTTAAAGATATTCAATAATGCATCCATGATAACTTATTTTCTCCCACAAAAAAGGCTAAAAGGATCTTGGAAATGTTTTGTTTCCGCTAATAGAGGATTCATAATTTGAAGTATATATATATATATATATGTAGTATATATATATATATATATATAGTAGTATATATATATATATATATAGTAGTATATATATATATATATATAGATATATATAATTATATATATATATATATTATATATATATATATATATATATATATAGTATATATATATAGATATATATATAATATATATATATATATATATAATATATATATATATATATATATAGTATATATATATATATATATATATATATAATATATATATATATATATATATATATATAGTATATATATTATATATAGTATTTTGATGGATTTCCAACAGCAAAGAAGGAACCTTTCAAAGCTGTTAATGGCAAGACTCAATAAATAACATAATTAACACAAGTCAAGAATTGGAGTTAATAGAGATGTCCTTCTTTTCACTCAAACCAAGAAAATGTGATTATATTGTGGATTTTTCATTTTCATGCTTGTTGAATTGTGTTTATCCTCCTTCCACTCTTGCTGTCCAGGTAGTTTTCAGGACCGTTTAATTGAAAAATATCCAACCCTTCCTTTGTCTCTCTGATGCCGCCGTCTGGATCTGTAGTTTTCTGTGCACAAACCCCATTCTCTTTTCATGTTAAATTGTAAATATGTTTATTTGCGTTATTTATGTTCTGACCGTGATCAATCCTTTTCGGGTTGGTGTTATGAATGCGCTTCATGCGATGGAGCGCGTTGGAATATGATGACTTCTTACAAGTCTAAATTTAATAAACTGTTCTATACCGTTTTACAGTTTGGTGTCCTTGGTGTGCAGTCTGTGGGTTGGAGGTGGGCAGTTACATCATCATGACAATTATCACCTAAACCTCATAAGGCAAAAAAACACCAATTTTAAAACTTTCATGAAACAGAAAAACATATTTCTTTATCATCAGTCCAATGAATAATTCACATTGGTTTAGTGAGACTTTAAATGGTATATATTCAGGGAACAGAATCAGTGGTTTATTCCACAATCACACAACCTGAATCATATTCAACAAACACTGAGGCAAGAAATTAGCAAAACATTCTCAATGATGATATAATGATAAATAACAGCATTTTTTATTAATTTTTCATATTTGTAATATGACCCAACAAACATATATTAATATTTATTCAATAATTAAATGTTATGCTATGCAAATATTTTGTCAGCATCCACATAAAATAAGTATTCTTCCTATTGAACATTGTAACCAAGCAAGTCCTCGGTATGTAACAGAAAATACATGATCTTTAAAATATATTTTAATAAAAGGAGTCAGAAAATAATAAAGTTAAACATGAACTTTAACTTTCTGTACTGTTAGTATTATTTTTGTGAGGGTTAATATAAATGTAAAAATTAAATTATACCAGAACATATTTAGATTTTGGAGGGACTTCACTTTCTGTATATAAAATGTGTATATTTTATAAATACGTCTACATCTACTGTAAATATAAAAAGGCAAATTAACTTGGTTAAGAATATGGACACACAAAAAACAGTATCTTGATCGGTCTTTACAGAAACCTTTATCTAGGTTTTTTTTATTATTTAACAGTGAATTACCCAACAAAATATTAAAAAAGAAAGTTAAAAAAAAGAATTGTTTTCTGATTTTCAAATTATAAGTTTATTTTTTATTTAACAATGAATGCACAAAGATGAAGGCAAGTTGAACACATCAATACATACCCTTGTGTCCGAGTAGTGCAACATAATACTTATAATAATAATAATAATAATAATAAAATAATACAATAATAATAACACAATATTTCAATATCAAATACAAAATAACATACTCGAACGTGCAAACAAATAAAAGTTAACAGGGAAGTATAAAAATACGTATGAATAACTAGTCTTCAATTTATTAACGTTTAAAGTCTGGCGCGCGCCGGGTTCCTCCCCCCGGTTGCGCATTTCCGTTACTATAACGTCACTTCTGGATGTCAATATGCGGCTTGGTGCGGCGCTGGGTAACGGAACCTCTGGGAAGATGTAAACCAAGTAACCGGAGAAGACCAGCCTCAACGAACACAACTACCGTTATCCCCTTGGAAACCGTCCCTTAAGAACCACACCGACCGGCTGCGCGTTTAGTCGCTATCCCCCGAAGCACCGGAGCTCTCTCCTCAAAGCAGCCATCTTTTGTGGGAGAATGTACGGGGCGACGCGGCGGGCCTGCTCGGGCCGGAGTCTGCTGATGCTGACAACCGCTCTCCTGCTGTCCGTTACCGGGCTGCTGTCCGGGCTGCCCAGCTCCACCGAGGCGAAGGAATGCGACAAACCGTGCATGAACGGGCAGTGCAACACCGCTACTGGAAAATGTGTGTGCTTCCCCGGCTGGGTAGGGGACCAATGCCAGCACTGCGGAGGGAGATTCAGGTACAGTGAGCCCCATAACGCTGCTTTTATCACCAAGACAACCGGCTGTGCATGTCTGCTGTGCTTTGAGCAAAATGTGAGCTAGTGCAAACACAAGAACTGAAGAGTGGTGGTGCACACCTGAGATATTCAACGACTGCTGCTGCTGCTACTACCACCACTACTAGGCTAATACCACTAATACTCTAAGGCTTTGTTGTCATGTCCAATGCTTACAGTGTAGTTTGGTTAGTTTTGGAAATACACTCCTCCAAAAATGCAACATACTATACTTAACGAAATGAACTGGAGGGAGATTCAGGTACAGTGAGCTGCTTTTATCTCCGACAGAGGCTGTGCATGTCTGCTTTGTGCAAAATGTTAGCTAGTGCAGACACAATAATTAGCCGAGTAGTGCACATCTGAAACATTTAAAGACTGCTACTACTACTACTACTAGGCTACTACTACTAATATTAACAGCAGTTCAAATAGGTGAAATGCTAGCCTTCTTAAGCAATGCTACTTTTGATGCCAGTGATATGAATGTAATCCTCATTAGTGTCCAAACATTGTCATTTAGTCATTTAGTCAGCCACATGTATGGCATTTAAACCAAAAGTGACATCAACAATAAACATGAAACAGAGAAAAGCTGTAACCACAGAATGTTTGGCATTTTTATAACAAAGAGCATTCATCTGCAATCATGCATTGCACTCATAACTCTTTATTTATCTTACAACACAGACAGATATTTATTTCCAATGCAGGCGTGCCAGAACACAGACATGCTAGCTCACCACAAAACTGTTGCAAAATCGTATAACTTTTTAGTTTTAGCTCAAATTGGAAGCATTTGGACAAGAGTTGTTTAGTTGGTCCCTGTGGTTTTAGTAATAGTCGATGAGTTGTCAGTGCCTCTGCTAAAGAATGGAGATCCTGACTCAGAGCTGGGTAATAATCAGGCTATTTTGATGATATTTGATGGCTATCATGTCCAGATAACTGCGATCCACTAAAAGGATACAGCAGTTCAGAGTCAAAGCATTAGGAATAGGCTTTTTTAGTCTTGTTGTCATGGAAAAATGTGAGGGGTGGGAGGAAAGGGACCAGTTGATAAAACCAATAACAAATCTGTTCTCTCTTGCCCTATTTCTGCACACATCTAAGTTAGCTTTCTGTAGGTCCTCACCCATATGTAGACTGAGGATAGTGTCACTACTTTCTGTGTAATGGCCATCGCAGAATGCAATTGAAAGGTGTCAAACATCGATTACTGAGAATATTCAGACAATCAGCGCTGCACATCTCGTTCTGTGCCCTTTAAAGTGTCACTTCACATTACTGGAGTTTGTGCTGGTGAATGTCAGCACTACTTGATGACAGCTTCTTTTAGATACAATCAGCGATAATTACTCTATTGGCCAGCTTAAGCGATTCAACCCCTTCTGCGTATCCTTCCACGAAAAACAACCACATTCATTTTCCCTTTGTCAAATTTGAGATCAAACTGAAAAGTTATACTGCTGCCTTTCTTCTTCTTCTTCTTCCTTTTTGTGGGTTGTATGCTGATTTTTCTCAGTATTGTGATGAGCTAGCATAAAATGTGTCCCATCAGGGTGTGCCCTCGCTTGAATATATATCTTTTTTAAAAGGGCATCCGGGGTGTTTTTTCCCCTGTTTTTTTTTTTATTCTATATTCTCTGTCATGCTGCCTCAGCTCAGTGCCAGCCTGCGGGGTTGTAGAAGCAGAGCTGGTGGGGGGCCGGCTGTGTAATGCTTACCCATAAATCGGTCATGGTTAAGGCAAAGGGAAGCGGGAAGCTGGGAAGCTGGGAACTTTTTCCACATTAGCACAGCTGATTCCTGAGCATATCTGAACAGGTGAAATGGATTCTGAATGGCTGCTGAGCTTCTAATGTTTCAGATCAGCGGGATGAGTGCTCTCTGGATGAAAACACTCGACGTGGTTGTGGTTTTAAAAACTAGGGGCGCGTTGCACTCGAGTATTTATTGAAAAGTCTATCACTGTGGGAAATCATCACCAGCTGCATCCTGGGTAAAATGGTGGCTCGTTGTTGGTACCCAGTTCAAGTGGAGCCATTGAAGATTCATTTAATTTAATTATGATTAATAATAATAAAAAAGCTTTATGTATAGCACTTTCCACATGTTCAAGTGCACCTCGTAGTGATTTACCAACATGGCATACAGCACACATTTAAACAGAAAAGTAGTTCAGGTCAAACATTAACACCTTTTTGCACACATGCAGCATAAAAACATAATAAACCATTCAAGGAGGAACACAAAGTGGTTAAAAGGTGTGATAGTAAAAAGAGTACAATAAAATACAAAATGATCAAGACTGATAACCCTCTCAGTAAAACAAAGGGAGACATAAGACAGAGCGAATAAATACAATACAATGATAAAACCTATAAAAGAATAATAATAATGATTAAAAGAGGGAAGTCGCTTATAAAAAGCTAATCTATAGAAACATGTCTTCAGCTGTCCTTTAAAAATATCCACTAAGTTTGCCCCTGTATTTTTTGATAATAAAAGTTATAATAATGTCCATAAAAAGAATATTGATTGCCTATAAAGTCTGTTGGGTCAAATTGAAATTGTTAGACATTCTTTTTTGATTTGTTAGGTACATGTTGCTTTCTGTCAGTAGAAGAGCTGGGTGTCGAGGGGTTTGGCCTTTCATTTCAAAATTAGCAGTTAAATCCCAACGTATTCTTTTCAACACAAGTGTCCTTGAGCATGTAGCTGCTCCTAGTGTGTCTATAGAACGATGTAAACTGGTTTGTACTGCAAACACACTTGATACTCTTTCAGTACCATGTCATACCATGGCATACTCTACGAATGTTTTATTTGTTACTATTCTGTTTCCAGTATACAGTCAGTCAATAATAATTGTTACTAAAGGCAGAAAAAAGAAAAGGGGAACTAGATAAAATAATTAATTCTTCAGTTGATTGATTTAAAAAAATCACACAACATCATTTATTAGGAAGGATTTATTTTCAGACAAACATTGTTTGGTTCCAGCTTCTGAAATTTGCAAATGGTGTGGTGCTTTTCTCTGCTTTCTATGACGGTTGAATATCTTTTGTCTGTAAGGACCGTTTTTTGTGTGTGGAAAACTGTAATGGGCTTTTTTCATTATTTCCAGACATTTTGTGAACTTGCAAACAAATAAAAACATGAACGTTGCCGTTTTATAACCATCTGTATACTCAAGCGGCTGGCCCTTAAAGCTGGCGTTAGTTGACCAAAGATAAAAAGTCTCTGTGGGGATTATTAAAGTGGAACTTTGACTTTGTCTGTGGCTATTACATCTTCTCTTCCTACTTCTTTAACAAGCAGCAGAGCAGCATTTAATTGTCTGTTTCTTTTCTAAAACTCTCGTGTGTTAGAAAAGTTAAAAAAATGGAGCTCTGTCTTTCCTTCTGTCAGAGGAGTTGGTGCTGCGTGTCTGCTGGAGGAGTGACCCTGAACCTCACTAATAACACAGCAGGGCTCTGACACTACAGCATAATGTTCAGCAACCCAGGCTTTGTGTACAGCGTTATCAGTGTCGGCCTAATTATCATTAAATGGAACAGTAAACTCTCAGCTCTGATAGCAGATCATCATGTGTTGTTGTGTTGCCGCGGTCAAAGGGCCGATCGTATTTTGGGGAGAGCCTGTGGTATGAGGCTGTGTTTAGCATACAGACAATGCTACCATACAAGGCTGGCTGAATGCGGGTAAAAGCAGCCTTCTGTGGCAGGGTCCTGCCAAGATGGAGTCCCTGCCATCCATGAGGGCCCAAGAAGGGGGGGGGGGGGGACAGAAGCAGATTAGTGTGCTTGGTTGTTGTCTTAAAGGCATAAGATTTTCTTTTTCATTCTAGGAAATTCCTACTTGTGGTTCTGTGTAGCTAATCGTACATCTCTTTCCCATGGCACTCTATTAGTAGATTTAGTCAGGGAATGGCAAAATGATTCAAACCAATACCACAATATGAATTCAAATATGTTCCTGTTATATCTGTATGGCAGTATGACAAATGAATGAGGAATTACTTTAAAAAAAAGTTGTTCCTTGCACAAATTGAAAATAAATCACCAAATGTTCAATCTTTCTTCTAGTTATATATTAGTCTTCTAAATAGTAAATCAATCACAATCTAAAATCATACCTGCCATGTATAATCAATATCATTAGAAAATGACAAATGCATTTTTAAACACTATTTGATCCACTGATGCTGTACAGATGCATCCGTCCTAAGATGAACTGTTGTTTGGGTATGTTCAGTCTCAGCTCTCTCGTAGTATTGTCTCTTGTGTAGTCTGCTTACGAGTCCTCATCCCTCCTCAGGCTCTGGGATCAGTTTGAAGGCCGACGCGCTTCACTGAAGGCCTGCTGAGCGGCCAGACTGCCCTCTGCAGAGAGTTATGGCCCCCCATTGCTGCTCGACTGATTTATTCTGGGTTTTCGCTTACTGATGCAGAGGTAGAAAAGTTTGCCCCATCCTGAGTCAAAGATGGACTTTAGGAAGTTTTACAGCTTGGTACTGGATGGATGGATTTGCTAACAAATGAACAGAAAGACTATGCTTTGCTGCGATGGCAGTGACGCCATTCTATAAAAAAATCTATATGTCCACACAGAAATCTTTAATCTCATTGAACCTCACTAATTGCATGAGCCAGGACTACAACGTGTTGGTGTTTCCACTTTCCTCTAGTGTGTTTTATAGGTTGTAGTGCATGTAAATGGTCTGCAAAGTTTCTCTCCCACACCCAGCCAACTGAAAAGTGATTGGTGTTTGGTATAATCTGCACTCAGCTGCTCTGTGATGCTGAAAATCAAAGGGAACATTTTGTTTGTGCAGATGAGGTGTATCTGCAGGGTGTGAGTGGAGATGGGATGCTTTTTAAGGCTGATAAAAGAATAAATTAGCGTAGATTAAAAAGCTTTCTTCGTATTGCAACCCTAACTCAAACAAAACCCTGAGGTGTGAAAGCACAGTAGCTTCGAAAACAGCCACTTGCTCATAGTGAAATGTTCACTTGCACGCAGCCTTTTGTAGACTTTTATTGTCGGCCATGTTTGCTTCACAGCTCTCCTCCTCTGTGGCTGCTACCTTTGTACCTTTGTATTATCTTATGTATCTATTTAACAAACATCAACATGGGAGGATAGCATCTTTATTGTGGATTATCGTCGATGCTCATGAGCGCAGTTATTGTGCACCTCACTAAAAACACACAAGCAACTCCTGATGGGCCTGGGTCATAAAAAAAATCATTAGATATTAAACAATGCTTCTGCCTGCTAACGTGCAATATCATGTGAGGTTATCTAATCTTTTTCACCACTCAATGGGATATAACAATTCAATAAAAGTGTGATTTCTTCCCGAATATTCCGTAATTGATTTAAAATCTCATATCGGCTGCTTCACTAAGCTCAGACAGTCTGAAGGGAGACGCCTTCCCCCTCACTGACTCTGATCATGCTCAGTCTGTGCACTGAAAAGACTGTTGTCACCTTTCAATGAGAAATTGTGTTTGCTCTGCTCTCATGCTGCGCCACTTTGCCATTTGTGGAGCACTTGGCCGCTCTGCAGGGATAGCACTGTTTGCATGAGAAAAGGCTGCTGTTGAAAGGCTCTGATATCAATGTGGGTCCAGTAACAGGAAGTGCAGGCGCTGGCTAATGATTGATCTCAGGACCTTTTTAATATTAAGATGATGCATGCTGCACGGGGGTCCATAAACTACATTAATGTTTTTAAATGTAACTCAAACCCAGATCACTTCCACTTCCCAGCCTAACAGGCCTTTTCAACACACATTTTATATCGTCAGATTTCTATACCAAAATTCCCCAAAACGTTTTTTTGATCCTTGAACAAAATACATATTTAAGTCACTGCCTGAAAGTTGACACGCATTAAAAATAAAATAAAAGCAGCTTTTGAATGATTAATTAAATTATCATTTATGTATTCACCATTTCAATGATTATATATTGCAATACAAAATGTATTTTATTAGCTTTATATGATAATTGATAATTGACATGGTTGATGAATTTAGTTTTGAATTTTTTTTGTAATTTCTTTACATTTTGTATTGTTGGATGTTCGTCAAAAGCTCATAGTAGGCTTAGGAAATAGTTGCTGACTTTTAGTTCAGTTTGCTCTTGTTTGAATTCTAATTTTGGTCCCAAATATGTTCCAGATACAGATGGCTGCTTCTTCCAAATAAAAACATGATGTTTTATGATTTTACTGCCTCATGGTTGTAAATTGCCATAATATATCTGTATCAGTCGGGGACAAGATGTTGTCATGCTCTTGTTGTGTCTGTGCTTTATCATGGGCTTTTTGATTATCATTCCTAGTTTTTTTTTTACATTTAGCAGAAACTTGTCTTTCCTGAAAATGTGTTTGCATTGTTCTGAGTAATCTCATGACCTTATTAGCACCTGTTTTCAGTGGAACAGTGTGAGTCCTTTGGTTGATGTAGTGTTGAGTTCAGGGGAGATAAGAGCTGTTTGTGTGTTATGTTGACTGTGAGCAGAGAGTCCCTGCAGGCCGGGCTGCATTATCACCGAGAGATCTGTAATTACAGCGTTAGTGTACTTGTTGGTTAACCGCTGAGACCTGCTGTGAGAAAAGAAGTGGGTGGAAGTACTCTGAAACAGTGAGCCTGCAATACTCAGAGCCTCATGTGTGGTTTCAGTGTTAAATCAGGTAAAGATTAACAGCAGGTTACGTTTTTGGTGGTTAAACTCTTTATTTGCTGATACTCTGACTCCAAGTCCATCCCTCACAGTGATTGCAGAGGGGCATTGTTGCAGTATCGAGTCATAAGTCTGTTCTGTAAAGTTGTCGTTAACTTAACAACACACACCCTTGGCCCTGGACTTGGAGCCCACTCGGCTGGGCTATCGGCCCACCCCTCTGCAGCTATGGTTGCAGGCAAAGTTTTCAATAACAAGAAGTTTCAGCTCACTTGTTGCCTGGGTGCCAAAACAAACTCTGTTATGCAATGCTCAACAGGGATCAGAATGTTCTGATAATGATTATTTGATCCATTTCCTGCTGAAGTTTTGAAAGATTAACATCTGGTTATTAATTAAGTGGAAAGAAGTAAATGTATAATAGATCTGACTTTATGAACGTAAGTAAGTAAAGTTTATTTATAAAGCGCTTTTCACAGACAAAGTCACAAAGTGCTTGACAAAACAATAAAACATCATCATAGGAATCGTACAATGATAAATGACCACACAAGCCACGTGTTAAGAAGTCATAAAAGCACCAAAACACAATAAAAACACAATAAAAACACAATGAAAACAAAATGAAAACATAGTATAAAATAGAATAAAATCAAGCACACCGGTTACCCAAACGCCTGCCCAAACAGGAATGTCTTTAAATTAGTTTTAAAGGAATCAACTGAGTCAGCAGACCGTAGATGAGCGGGCAGAGCGTTCCATAGCTTAGGAGCCACGGCCTCGAACGCTCGATCACCGCGGGTCTTAAGGTGGGTACGTGGGACAGGCAGTAAGTTGTGCATGTGTGACCTGAGTGGACGGGCTGATGTATATGGATAAATTAGGTCAGCCACATATGCAGGAGTCTGACCGTGCAATGCTCTGTATGTGAGAGTGAGGATTTTGAACTGTATCTTATAAGCTACAGGGAGCCAGTGAAGATATCTTGAGTGTTGGGGTAATGTGGGACCGTTTATTTGACCGGGTGAGAAGTCTTGCAGCTGCATTCTGGACTGCCTGCAGACGACCAAGAGCAGACATGCTGAGAGAGGAGAACAATGCGTTGCAGTAGTCAATGCGAGATGAAATAAACGCATGTATAATCATTTCTAGGTCGGGTGTTGAAACTACAGATCTCAGTTTACTAATGTTTCGTAGGTGGAAGAAACAAGATCTCGTCAGTTGCTTAACATGGGTATCAAACGACGCTGATTGGTCAAATATTACCCCTAAGTTACGTAGTTTGGAGTTGGCAGCAGAGGAATATGGTCCAATACTTTTCAAAATCATGGGCGCAACCTTTTCTGGTGCAACAACCAGAACCTCCTTCTTATCAGCATTGAGTTGTAAGAAGTTATCTGCCGTCCAGTCCTTAATAGCACTAAGACATTCTAAGAGCCTAGATATCCTAAAAGCCTCACTAGGTTTGAATGAAATGTGGAGCTGGATATCGTCCACGTATAAGTGATATGTAATGTGAAATCTGTTTATGATCTGTCCTAAGGGTAGCAAATATAGGGGAATAACAGAGACCCCAAGACCGAGCCCTGCGGGACACCACAGGACAGTGGAGAGGAGTCTGACACAAAGTCTCCAATCGAGACGGTGAAACTTCTGTCCGCAAGATATGATGCAAACCAGTCTAGTGCTATGCCCACCCAGTCACGTAACCTCTTGATCAGGATATGATGAAAGTTTCAAACGCAGAACTTAGGTCAAGAAGTACTAACACAGAGCAATCACCCACATCAGAAGCCATCAAGATGTCGTTAGAAACCCTCAGGAGAGCCGTTTCAGTGGAGTGCTTTTTCCGAAACCCCGACTGGAACTTATCATAAATATTGTGCCTCTCCAATGCAGCAGTGAGTTGGTTGGCCACAACCTTCTTTAGAACTTTTGACAGAAAGGGTAGTTTTGATATAGGCCTGTGTTCACGGGCAGGGCCAGATCTAAGTTAGTTTTCTTGAATATGGGCTGAATAGTGGCATGCTTAAAATAGGAAGTGTTTCTGTAGATCGTTACTTAGTGGGGATGGGCATGAGCACTCAATTTGGACGACGTCAATATTTGTTCAATAGATTACGTTCCAGGTAGAATTATGACATGCGTCATAAAAGTGATGTTATGGAGTAGTCCCACAAAGTAAACAAAATGATTGTGCAGTACAAGTTATGTAACGTTTAACATTTGTATCATAGAACAAATAGTTAGATGATTACTATTACTTTTTGGGGGTTTTCCCTCTCCTGTGGTTTGTTATAGTATGTAGTTGTTTGTGCATCAATGGTCTGCAAAGACTACAATCCCAAACTGGCCAGGCAAGTTTATTTATACAGCAAATTTCAACACAAGGCAATTCAAAGTACCTTACAGAAAACCTTACCGCATTCAAAACAATTGTGCAACATAAACTCATTTGTTATGAGATTTAAGTTCATTTGACATTTTTAATGAGTCATTAAAGCCAAAAGATGACAAATTAAAATAAGCTTAAATAGAATAAGACAGGTTTAAAACACAAGAAAAAAAAGTTGCAGTGTAAGATATGAAAAGTTTTTTGATTTAATAGAAGGTGGTGGCAAATAGAAAAATCTTCATCCTTAAATGAAGAAAAAAATAAGTGAGAGTTGAAGCGTACCTGCAATTTTTTGGGTAGTTTGTTCCACTTAAACAGAGCATAATAACTAAACACTGCTTCTCCATGTTTGGTTTTCACTTTCGGGACAGAAAGCGCACTAACTAACCATTAACCATTTAGATTGTTCATTTCAAACCCTTTCCCTGTGTTAGAATTGAAAGTACAAATTACAGTCCTTGAATATGGACCTAAAAAGCCCTTCCCTATTATTGACATCCTAATGCAGAGATCTCTCTGCAGACTTTAGCACCAAGTGGTGCTGAGAGACTGTTTTGGAGGCAGACTGTGACTGGCTGTGTTTAGAGAGTCATTGCACCCTGAGACCTCCATGAGTAATGATACAATCTCTGGCTGCATGTAAGTGCCCCCTGTGTAATTCAGCTGCTCTCTGCTGTGTCATCAGGCACAAATTGATCAGGCAATAACCGGCCGGGCGCCGTGCTCCACTCTGAGTCTGTGTGCGGCTGTCCGTTGTGGTGTCGGCCTCACATAATAATTTGCAGTGAGCTTTAATCATTTACCCTGAAGCTGGTTTATTTACTGTTTGCTCAAACACCAGGCATTAAATGAAATCTGAAGTGGCAGAAGTTATTGTTTACCTCCCTCTCTGCTGACAGGCTCTTGTGTACAAATGCTGTGTGTGTACTAATTTCTATGAAGCTACTACACAAGTATTCTTAGCAACAACTTCTAGCGTAACTTTTTTATTCAGTATTTTAAAGATAGATCATTTATATATTTAAAAGGATATGAGTATTTCAAAGTTTACTCAACCAACTTTCAATATTCTGATGTTGTCATCCATTCAATCATGATTTCATTTGTAATAAATGTAGCGTGTAGAACATGTCATAAGAAGGGGAAATTGTCTTGTCTGAGAACATCATAAATATACTGACGTTTCCATGATGTAGAGTCAACATGCTCCGATTTGAGAAAAGGTTTACTTGATAAATAACAAATCCAAAAATAAAAATAGTTTCTTATCATTTTAGCACACAACAGGCCTGAGAGTTTACTCTACAGCAGCGGTTCCCAACATGTGGGCCGCGGCACCCTAGTGGTCCGCAAAGGCATTGCAAGTGGGCCGCCAAATAATTTGCAAAACATTATGATTTGTGTGGAAACATTTCATTATTAAGATTTTTTTTTATTTGAACCTCTTTTCCTTTCTCTTTCTTGATCCTCCTTAGCAACGGTCATTACAGTCCTTGACAGCGGTCTCTTCTACTGGATTTACAACGTGTCACATGTTCTGAATTGACCAATCAGAATCGAGTATTTAACTAAACCTTGTAATAAAAATGTCTGTTTGTTACTGATGGCCAGCTCCTTTTCTAATTCAAATAAAAAAGTACTCTGAGAACTTTATTTAGCCTACGTATTGTTTATGGTTGAATGTGGGCCGCAAACATTTTTTAGATTCTTAAGTTGAAAAAGGTTGGGAACCGCAGCTCTACAGCAATGCTAGCGTCTCTGTAAGGCTTTTAAAATGGCATATACCCTTGGGATTTTCAGTTTAGTACCAAACAGGTTCCATGTACAGATGGTTGTTCTTTATTATGCCTCATCATAATAAAAACTTGAAAAGTGTTGTTATTATTTTACTGCTCAATGGTTGTAAATGGTTGTACATACCGTCTGTCTTTTGGACAGACGGTATGTATTATTAATACATTGTTGCACCCTAATTCATTGTTTCAGTTGTTTATTATTTGTGCAGGACATAAGTATGACAGAAATATATCTTTAATTGAACAACAAAACATGATGAATTCTAAAGGGAGTCATTTGGCTTTCTTTCTTGTTTTTAATACTGCTTTTTAATGTGATATGGGCACATCTTTCCCAGTCAAATGTATCATATTGTTGAACATTCTTGCATAAAGCATAGTGATGCTGTGGTTTTGGGGATTCAGGGGTGCTATCAATTAATTATCCTCCGCCACAAATGAATCTCATAATTTATTTTAATTTAATTTTGGTGGTCTAATGGATAGTGAGGTGGGCTGATGATCGGAAGGTTGCGAGTTCAAATCCCGCCTGGAACACCACTACTAGTGTGCCCTTGAGTAAGGCACTCCGTTACTCAGTTACTCCAGGGAGAATGTCCCTCTTGGTCATTGTAAGTCGCTTTGGAATAAGGCGTCTGCTAAATGCCTAAATTGTAAATGATATTTTTGGGAGAATAAACCCCACAGATCCTCAACTCCGGTGTGTCTCACTCATTAACAACGCAAAACACAGAGCAACAAGAACGTTGTCTACAGTAGCCATGAACTCGCATGTATTTTCTTATTTGAGGGGGGGAATGCGTGGGCCACCCGAATAGGTTAAGGGGCCTTTGGCTTTTCTTGCCGGGGTGGGGGTGCGGTGCGGTGCCCCCACAAATAGAATCAAATTCTGTGGGAAACACTGCCTCTAACAGAATAACGTTTCCTGGGTTTCAGATTGTTAGGAATAAAACGTTTTATATATTAATTTGTAACCTTGTCTATCGTCTTTCTCTCAGGTTGACGGGGCCCTCTGGTCATCTGAGTGACGGTCCAGGGAACTACAAGTACAAGACCAAGTGCACCTGGCTGATCGAGGGACAGTAAGTAGGAAGCAGATCCAACACAGCACAGAATAACAGCACATTACTTTACAACAATTATGCTACTCTTTCTTTTAACCACTTTGTTAGTTCAGAAACTTTTGATTGAGTATTTTTTGATCATATCCCTAAAATAATGGGGTAAAAAGTAGATTTTTTTCTTGTTTATTAATTCAATTTATGGTGGTAGATTGCTGCGTGACCCCCTAAATACAGGTGTCAGGCAAGCAAGTGAATATCTTTTGGACCGCAGTTAAAAAAGGTGGTTTTTGAGATGCCAATAGTCTAGATTGAAGCAGAATATTTTCCATATGATAAGCTGCTATCCAAAAATAATTAGTGTTTTAAAATGCACAAAAACAAACTACGCATCAAGTCTCTTAAGAAGCCAGAGCAAAGTCCGCAGGCACTCCACACGAAACGATATTCTCTCATTGATTTCATCCATTAAATCAGTTTCTGCCATTATGAAAAAGAGGCTACAGAATTGATAACCTGGAGACAGCTGAGGGATGGATTGTGAAAAGAGAAGCTGCAAGTCAATAATTCAAGGTTGCTCATAATGATGGTAACACACACAGTCTGCACTGCAGTCCTTCACTGAGAGACCCTCCAGCATCAGGACTATACACTATGCTGAAGCTGATGGATGGAAATGAATGGCAAAGTAACTGTGTGGAATCCAATACTCCATCTCTATTATTTTAGTCAGCATTACCAAGCGACAGAGTATCGATTCAGAGCCATGGTTCTCATTTTTGTTTGTCCCAGCAGCTCTTCCGAACCATAAGCTCTCTGATTGCATTTGCATTTTAGGCATTTCGCCAACATCATTCCTGAGGATGATTAAACATGAGTGAGTTTTCTCGAGGCTCAGGAGGTCACACTCATGTTTCCTTGCACAGGACGTGTGGATGTTACAGAGACTTGAACCTCTGACCTTCCTGTTCCTGAATGGCTTCTGTAATCGCCATCGTTCAGCGTTTTCATTACATACTAATGGCACTTTAATATGCTTTCTCCATACCTCTCAGCATGAGGTTAATGCAGTGGCACGTCCACCATATGCATCAGAATGACAGGAGAATTGTATCGCCTTGTACATACATTCACTCAATGCTTTCCCTGCCGTTAAGTGCCTGCTGTGGCCTGAAGTGACTTTACACAAAGGCAGTGAAATGATCAGTAAAATAAAGCCGTGTTTATGGTAGCAGAGTGATTTAAAAGAGGGGTTTCTTTGTCAGATATCTCCAGTCACTCTTTGGTTTTTGAATCATTATTTACCAGTCACAAGCTTTCTTTTTCTAATACAACCTCGGGGCTGCTCCTATTCCTCCGCGAGGGGAGGGAGGGAGGATGAGCCCCTCTGCGCTTCCATAAATCAAATTGTAAGGAGATAAATGTGACCATTCATAACATTCCCTGTACATCTTGTACCCTCAAAGTAGAGAAAGCTAAATAGGCCTTTGTGTTATTCCCTCCACTTTTGAATGATTTAATTTTGCCATGTTAACCACATTTAGAGCAGAGATATTTTCAAGAATCTCACGAATGTCTTCAATCAAAAACTGATTAAAAAGCTTAATTTTTCCTGTTTGTCTCTCTGCTGTACTGTAAAGGTCACGGAGGGTTAATACATTAATATTGCACAGTTTAAAATGAGCCTTATTAAATGTAACCTACTATATCTGCTTCTTCACTTGTCAGAGCTGGGATTTACCTTCTGTTACGTCCGTTAATGTAACAAATCATCTAATAAAATCGTATGAATTTGAAATAACAGTTTTTTTTTTACTGTGATTTAATGCAAATATAAAGCTAATGCAAGTGAAGTTTAGTTGTAGGTAGAAAATGTTTTTCCTTTACCACTTCAGCTGGTAATTATCCACCTTTCTATGTTCCAAAAATCCCATTTATTCTGCTCCTCTTGTGAAAGTGGGTGCATTGTGCAACCTCTTCAGTTCTCTCTTTCAGAAACAATAACAAAATCTGTATACAAAATATTGTTTTTTTCGATTAAATTCCTATCCCGTTCAGAAGTTCTCATGGTCTTCCTCTGTGTGTTGTTTTCCAGACCCAACACCATACTCCGATTACGATTTAACCACTTTGCCACTGAATGCAGCTGGGACCACCTGTACGTGTACGACGGAGACTCAATCTACGCCCCCCTCCTCGCCGCCTTCAGGTACGTCTGCTGTGGGTTCACTGCAGTCTCTTGTACAAGTAGTCCCTGTGTGGAGTAGATGTCCTGGAAATATGTTTTTTAAGCACTTACTTTCAACATGAATTAGCCAGGAGTGGATCCATTACATGTTAAGATATCAAAATGTTTATAATTCTGGCATTTCTTTGCTTCCATACATTATTATTACTTAAGCAAGCAACCCATCGCCTCCATTTTTCTGTGTGCCTTGCATTAAGATGGCCCTTTTTAAGGTGAATGATACACTATCCTGCCATTTGTATAGCAACTCGCTTAGTGGACTGGCTTATCTACTGCATTATTTCTCTTTATTTTACAAATTAATCCAAAAAAGTTTGTTTAAGTATTCACTTCTATCCCTCAGAATGTTTTATCTGAAACATGTGTTTTACGGTGGTAGAGAAAACTGTAAAGGGAGAAAAGATTTACAAACAATTACTAAACCCTTAAATATACGTTTATGCACACAAACAAGCAAAGACTGTTGTGTCTCCTTCAACAAGATCCTTACCTTTTATATAAATATCAGTCTAGGAGTTCTGTATATGTGAAAATTACAATCTTAATCTGTTAAATTACATGTTTGTGTTGTAATTGCAGTGGTCTGATCGTGCCTGAGCGTTACGGGAACGAGACGGTCCCTGAGGTGGTGTCTCAGTCCGGCTACGCCCTGCTGCACTTCTTCAGTGACGCTGCCTACAACCTGACCGGCTTCAACATTTCCTACAGGTGAGAGAAGAACAACAATTTAAATTCCCTATTGGTTTCATTTTCAAAAGGAAAGTGCAATCAGTTTTTAGCATATAATCAAAGCAGCTTTCAAAAGGCTTATCTCTCCACTTACAGGTCGCTTCTCCAAATCAAATCAAATGCTTCCACATATTCATTTGCTCCTCATCCTCTGATTGTGGTGCTGCAGGCCTCAGGGGCCACACATGCATCCATTATAGTGTCAGTCACCAGATGAAAATATCTGCTAAATGACAAACACTTTACCACTCAACCCTGAGAGGAGAACCTATGTACAATCATTTTTTTTTGCATCACTTCACAATGCTAAGATAAACCACATGGAAGCAAAAATAGGCCAATAACTAGTTTAACACAGTGGTGGAATGTAATGAAGTATATTTACGTAAGGACTGTACTTAAATACATTTTTAAAGTACTTTTTATGCTACTTTATTTCTACTGCTCTACATTTTGGAACCCTGTATAATACTTTTTACTTTACTGCATTTATCATGCAGCTCTAGTTACTAGTTGCTTTATTGATTCAGATTATTAGCTCATACACATTATAGGCTACTGGTAAATAAACATTGACTCATTTTTATTGGATATATAATATATCCTTATTATTCAAATGTAAGGGAGAAAGATTTATGTAATTGGAACATTATAATGGAAAGGTATCTCAAATGTTTTATTGTGCTTGAATTGACATTTACAATTCAAATGTTCCTCATTTTAAAATAGTCAGAAACGTTCAAGTTGCATAAAAAAAGTGAAAAAACCAGACACTAAAATGTAAGATGAAGAATGTATGAAATTGTATTATAAAATAAAACATTAACCATATACATTCAGACTGAGCATTACAATATATATATTCTATAAATGATGTGGGATACAAATAGTTATTATTGCTAGGGCTGTCAAGTTAACGCGTTAATAACACGCTAACGCAATTTTTGCTCGCTTGCGGCAGACCACGCTTGAAAGTATGCCGGGGAGACGCCTGGACAACAACAGCGATAGCTAAATGGGTGGCTACAGCTTAACATTGTGGAGGACGAGGGGCTGCGTTAGATAATTCGGATCGCATCCAACGTGTCCACTGCACATCACAGCGCATTATTTTGACCCACAGTGGGAACTTCAGTCTCATGCTTTGACTGGTATGAAGACAGAGGAGCGGCATTTCGCCGACAACTGTAAACAGGCTTGTCTGTTTGAACAACTGGCTCAGTGCAAAGAAGTGGACAGGGTTGGGAGAGAGTGTAAGAGAGAGAGAGGTTCCAGGTTGTTGTGTTGAGAATATTCAGGAGAATATTTGTCATTGTTCCAATGATAATAAACAAACATTTGCATAAAGCATATTTGTCCACTCATATGGGAACAGATCATTTGCGATTAACTATTGACATCATGCGATTAATCGTGATTAAATATTTTAATCGACTGACAGCCCTAATTATTTCATATATTCTTCAGGTCCATTTAAGGTCAAGATTACATTTCTTTGCCTTGTTAAGAGCACTTTTTCCCTTCATGCTGATTCTTTTTAAACCTAGGATTAATGACCAAAACACCAGCAAAAAAAGTGCAGCTTCACTCCCCCCATGTGTTGTTCATTTCTACATGAGGTCCTCTTTTCTTTTGAGCTTTCAATTCCCATAGGTGTTTACTTGACATCAGCTTTTCAGTATCCAGTTTTTACTTCATGACAGCAAGAAACCCCTTTTACAGATGAGTGAGCAGGGAAAATGCAATGGGATGAACACAGACAATCAATGAATTCACAACAAACACTCACTCATATATTCTTATAACTTGAATCTGCTAAACAACCATATACCTGTGCACACACCAGTATACACACAAATAGACAGATGAAACTAAACTTCAAGTCATAAAGAGACACAAATGCTGTTTTCCCCAAGCTGGCATAAAGGGAAACGTCTTCTAAATTCAAAGTGAAGCTTGTCCGTTCCCAACGTCTGAAAAGGACACAATGGGCCCCTGAGTTTTTCCCAGCTCACTGGTCCAGTCACCATAGCGATGGGATTGAAGTTGGGTTGAGAAGCACAGTCGGATGAAAGCGCGGTGCCCCCCCGGTCTTTGGTGTCTCAGAGAGGTGGAGGAACGGAAACATCAAACCACGGGGCTTTCCAAGGAACATGAAAGAATGACGAGGGCCTTTATGTGCCGTCTGTCTCGCTCCCAAAACATTTCCCTCTCCCTCCCGAAGACAAACGTCCCTCTTCAGTCTCACTCTGATGGATAATCATCCGAGTTACTGCTAAACCTTTGACATCGACTTGTTTACTCTTGTTATAAAACACATTGTCGTGTACACAGTTTGCAGTGTTTTCCATAGTTAAAGGTAAGTCTGGCAATATTCTTTGTTTCTTTTATGGTTCACAGATGTCATAAAAAGACCAAAACCAAAATAATGAGTGCTGTTCAAGTATCCAGTGCCTGATGTGGCTCAATACCCTCCTTTTTAGTTTGGCTTTCAATTAAGGCTTGTTGTATTCAGTCCAGTGTTTATTGAGTTCTGTCGTTGAATATTATTCTCAGGGGGCCGGTTAGAATTCTTTGTTTTTTTGTGAAGCTCATACACAAAAGTTACCTTTTGTGTATGAAAAGTGCTCTATTAATAACAATTGATTGATTTATATATCTTCTTCCCCTCTGCTATTGTTGTACACAAACTATTAAATCAAAACGATGGACGCTTATTCTTATTCAACATACAGGGTGCTGCTTCTGTAAGTGCTCACTAAAGCCCCAATGTGGATTAATCCTGTTTGAGTAGTGTTTGATCAAATCTGTCGCGCCCAGGCATTTTAGAAAATTACACAGCCCTTTTTGAAATGAAAGTATACAGTGTATTTGTGACCTATTTTTAACGGTTGGCTGAGTCAGTAGGAACCAATGGGCTTAGTGCTGAGAGGAAAGTACATTTACCTAAACACTGACAGATGGACTCACATGTTGTTGGTTTTGGTCTTTTTATGGGATGGATTAACAATAAGAAAATATAGAATAATGCCAACCTTTTCCTTTAACATAAATCATTTAATTTAGTGTTTTGTATATGTTATTTATGTGTACGTAATACTAATTTACCTGAAGTTGCTTTTAAATTTGAGACATTTTTAAACATTTGGCTATTTTTGCATAGTTTGGTCTCCCTTATTTTGCAGGTTCATGGCATAGTCACTGCTGACAATCAAGTATCATCTTACCTTTTCTAATGTGAACTCAATATCTGCCTACATTTGCAGTATGGGATTTGGCCAGGTAAAGTTAATTGCGGGCTACATCTGAACCGTGATTATCCATTTTAAACACAAACATTTCTGTGGATGATTTTGTGAATTTTTAACTTCTGCACCACGGAAAGTCAAACCCAAACAGGAACAGCGTCACCCTCTGTTCCTGTTTGGGCTGATACCGCAAATAATGTGTATGCTGAAAAAGATACCAAAATGTGATCATTGTGAGATAATCATCAGTTATTTTTTCATGTCATGTCACTCACAGGTCTTTGACATTCTTGATCGTTTGTAAATGTGAAGGGGAAACTAAACCATGCCTTGAAAATGTTTGTAAACGGACTTTGCTCATTTAGGAAGAATACAAATGAAAGTTCTTGTGATATTTTGTTTAACTTGTTTTGATGTGTTGTGGTAGAAAAGGCAGTATACCTTGTATAGTCTGCTTCACTGTTCCACATTCAGGTCTCACCCGCTTTTTATTGTTGTTCTTGTAACAGTAATTAACCTTGAGCTGTGTCTCAAACTATGCTGTGTTAGGTCGTTTAATTTGAGGGAATTTGGCCTAGAAATGCGTTAAGTCCTTGAATTTGATGTGAAGGAAGGTGTGGGAACCCTGTTAGGATTTCTTAACAAATGTACAGATGTTTATTTACAAAAAACAACAAGAACCTGTCACTGGAAAAAGCGTGTTTAGCTGATTCCAGCTGTAGTTTAATGATGTTTGTATGTCCTGATGTGTTTGATTTGTTTGGCACAAAATGTGTCCCTTGGGTGCAAACAGATAAGCTCATTATGCACAAACATAAAGGTCATGTTGAGAGACACGGAGAGCGTCAGCATTGCCGTTTCACTGGAGTTCGGGGGAGTTTACCATCTGCTCTCCTGTGCCGGCGCTGACTTTATGTCTGCCGGTTACCTCTGCCTCGAGCTCAACGCTGTTTTTAGTGCAGGCGATCCCTCTGAGATGAATGACAAGTGTCGAGGCAGGCGCTCGACCGACTGATGAGGGAGGAAGATGCCAGTAACAATTCCTTCTGCTGACTTGAGGGCTTTAAGCCTGCAGACAGCTGAGGAGCTGCCTTCACAAAAGCAGATGTAACCCAGCCGCTGAAATGTGTCCCTGATGTTTTATTCAGAGTGTGTATTTCACTCAGGAATTCTCACCCTCTCTGTGTCTTCCTCCCCTCCCTCCTCCCAGGGTGAATTCATGTCCAAACAACTGCTCCGGCCGCGGCGAGTGTCTGGTGAACAACTCTACGGGCGCGGTGTACTGTGACTGTGAAGACAACTGGAAGGGGGCTGCCTGTGACGTCCCGTACTGCCTGGCAGACTGTGGCTTCCCCGAGAGAGGTCAATGCCAGGACAAGGTGTGCGTCTGCAACACCGGATGGCAAGGTGGGCACACACTGCAGCAGAAACTCTCCGAATGCCAGAGATGTGACCTCATTGTTTCACACACTGCGCTGCTTTAACAATGTCATTGGGTTTGCTTCATCAGGCCCACTCATGCCAAACCGTCCTCTGTGACTCAAATAAGCTTCTTACTGTACTGCCTCTATGTTCTCTGTACAGAATGAACAGTAAGTCGGCTCTTGAGGGGGGAACATCATACATTTAGCTGTCAAAATGCACTTATAACAGCCAAAATCATAATAATACAGGATATATTTATGACAGTGGAGTAAGCCCTCTAACTATTTTCAATACTATTTCACAGAGCAGATGTTTTGCTTGCAGTAGTAAAGAAAAGATGGCTGGGCAATAAGTCATTATTTGATCAAGACTAGATTTGGTCTTAAATAACTGACACCGTAATATCGCATAGGTTTCGTCTTTCCCTGTCTTGAAAGGCTGCATTATGGTAAAGTGAAGTCATTTTAAAACCATATCAAACTGTTTTTAGATCAGTTTTATTAGTTCTGTTATTTGCCTTTACCCACTTCGCCCTTAAATCCACATTACTGATTAATATTGATCCAAAATCTTATTACATAAATATGTTGTTGAAGAACAAATAGTCTATGTTACAATGTTGTTGAAATATCAATATTAAGGTATTTGATAAAACATACCATAATATTATAATATCTTTTATATCGCCCAGCCCTAAAAGATGAAGAACTGCAGACTAATGGCGCATTTCCACTACAGCGCGGTTTAAGCGTGCTGTGCCCGGCCCGTTTTTGGTTGCGTTTCCACTAGGCGTAGAACCGGCTAGCGGGTACTATTTCACAGTTTTTCTGGCCCCATAAAATCGAGGTTCTTAGCGGGCCAACAACCAGGCTGAGTCTGCTAAACTAGAGAGAGAGAATCGCTGGCAAGGGGGCTACAACTACAACAAAATGAACATATTTGACCGTGATTTAATTGTAATACACGTTTCAAAATGATGCCGAAGTAACAACATACTGATACCGGTCTGCAGACAAGTCGGCAGGCGAAAAACCTTTTAAAATGCGTGTTTCTAAATGGAGATCGGCTAAGCTCACGCAGTATATGCTCCGACCGTCCACACTCACAACAACGGCCTATACAGACATAAATAAACCAGCGACTGTATTCGCCATGACACAGACAGTCTGTGGTTTGTACTTGTTTAACTTTTGTCTAGTTTCTGAACAGATATGAGGAGCTGTGAGCTTGAGTGATGTTGTTTTTCTGTGGTTCGCATTGAAGATGACGTCACGGCTCCGCCTACACTGCGTTACTATAGTTACTGCCCCAGCTACTAAACTGTAATGGAAACGCAGCATAAAGTGAGCCAGTCCTAACAAGGCCTAACAAGGCCTAACTATACCGTACTAAGCCGAGCGAGGCCCTGCAATGGAAATGCGCCATTAATGCAAAAACTCTACTACTACTGGAAAGTGAAAACCCCCAAAAGCATAATATGGCCTCTTTAAAGAATTCCAAACTTCCTGCTATTCTTTTTCAAAACTTAACCAGGAAAGGTGAGGGCAAATATCCAGAGCAGCTGAGCAGCTCTACTGCAGCAGTTTGATGTTTAATAAAGAGAGCGTCACTGACTTTAGTTTTTGCCTGTTTATCTGATGATTCAACCCAGTGCCTCTTCAGCTTTAAGCCTCCATCACTATTATCGAAGCTCCCGCTGAACCCACAACCTCCATCTGCTGCTACCTGATGAACTTTTTGCAGGACCAGCTTCCTCATCTTTTCGGCTGAGTCATGACTATCGAGTGTTTTTTTTAAAAAGTTTTATTTGATGATGACCTGACACTAGTGGATCCTTTTTTGAATCGGACCATATGGGTGCTCTAACAGCTCTATTAGTCCTTAAATGGCTCCTCTGTGCAGAGACAACAGCTTAATTTAACTGCAGTTATATCAGCGGCTCAGCATGCTCAAAATCTAATTACTAAAGCTGAGGGAGTTGCGAAACAGACCTGCATTTTCTTTTGTCTTTATTACCCCGTCATGGTATGTTACCCGAGCAATAGCACACTTAGTGTACGCCGTGCTGCCGGCTCCCAGATGCACTCATGTTCTACACCAAGCTGTGCAAAAGCAGACAGATGCCTGTTTAGTCAGGCCAGCCGTGCGTTTAATCTCTTTCACAGATGCGTAGCCTTCAACAAATTGCATCTTTAAGGGAAGCAAAGGCCACAGTTGTTTTATTTATGGAAATGCCACCAAGTTGCAAAGGTAATTTAGTTTGCCTAGTGCTCCTGGAGGAATATTGGCCACTAGGGAATAGCTTTCAGCCCAACAAAAAGGAGAATGGGTTCAGTGACCTTGATTGTCTTTGAGAATCATAACACTTCCTTCCCTGTCACATGGCCATTGTCCGGATAATGATCAAATGGGAACTCCCCCAGCGCTCCAACATCCTGTTTCTGCTCTAAGATGGAGTGATAGCTCTAATTCGTCTGTAAATGTTTTATACCAGGAAGAGCTTTATTGGTGTCTTTCATCATGTAGGACTGTAGATAAACCAAATCGACAAATCTGCCCCAAAACTGCATCAAAAAACAATTCAAACATCGCCAGGCCAGTCTTTCTATTTATGACTCGGCAATTGTTGCCAAAAAGCGTCCCAGTCTTTTCCTTTTATTGAGAAATAATTCCGGTTTATGCTGCTTTCATTGTTCTTGTCCCGTATGAGGGAAGACCAAATCTCTCCAACACAAAGGTTCTGTAATGCATCAGTTTTCTCTACATAGTGGATAATCTGGCATCTAAAACTACATTTTTAATGATAAAGGACTCTTATGTTACGTAATACCTCTCAGTCAAAGTTTGTTTAACCTGTCTGACCTTCACCCCTCACCTTAATAATTGAAGAGAAATCAATATAGATCCTGTTTTTTCCCCAGCATCCAAACAAAACAGATCGTACCCTCTCTTGTAGTGTCACCTAAAGCTTGATAACACATGTGTAGAAATGTCTTGATTACTTAAGAAAAATACTGGAAACTGGAGCCAATGCATTCAAAGCGCCTTCACTGCAGTAAAAGCCAAACATACAAAATACGTCTCTAATACAAGCTATAACTTTTTATTTCGTTATCATACAAACCATGGTGCTGTTCTTCAGAAATGAGGGGAGACGGCATGACTACTTATTTCCCAGAAAAGGAAAAAAACCGTTATATAACGGTACTTTTTGCTTTCTGCAGCTTAGTTTTCATCATGTTGCAATTCTTCAGAAATCGGAAATGTATCCAAATTACACAATACTGTACGTGCTGAAGTGAAGTTCATAGAAAGGGTGATTCGTGCAGACTTAGATAAATGTGTTTATTCGATATGGAGACATATTTATATACACATTAATGTATCACGGTCTGGCTGCAAGTCTGAAGTTGAATCCTCCTTAATGCAGAAACTTTATCCAAACACTGTTTTAATGCTGATTTATTTTGTAGCTATTTAGTCATGTTTTATTAAAAAAATGTATGATGTGAGCTTTCTGCATGATTTTCTTCCTCGTGCAGCCCTGACTGTTAGATTTTCTTCGCTCCTCAGGTCCAAACTGTTTGGTCTCGGTACCGGCCAACTCCTCCTTCTGCACCCGGGAGGAGTACACCGACCCCGGGCTGGCCAAGGCTTCCCACAAGGCCGTGGTGGACCAGGGCATCATGTGGGTCATCGGAGGCTACGTCTTCAACGCCTCCGACTATCACGTGGTCAAAGCGTAAGTACTCTCCCAGTGAGCATCTGGAGTTCGATTTCAGGCGTTTTGGCTGCTGCTCTCGTCCTGCTGTTGCTATGCGACTGTAGGGGAACGAGATGTCGAAATACATTTTCTCTTTTGCAAAACCAATTTTTTTGTACTTCTATGTCTGTTATAGTTCTTAAGTATTACTGGGCTGTCAGGAAGTCCCAAATTCTTCCAGACAACGCTGTCTGTTAAACATTTAACAAGGAGAAGAACGAGGCTCTGCAAGAGTGAAGGATGTTATTAAAGCCATAAAATTATAGCTGGTGCTGCTCACCCTGAACTCCACCCAGGATGATCACTATTTTCCCCCTGGTTCATATTTTGGTTTTATGGTTTTAAGAGGCAGGCTGCTTCACTTTTTATTTCTCCTTACGTCTATCATGTGAGACTTTATAGAAGCATTCTGCCAACTCCAAACTAATACTTGGTATTTCCAGAGCAATGGTTTCATAGTCTGTCAAAACCAAACGGTATGATTTGCATTTCACTTGTGATAAGTACTAAGTTTTGCAGTTTAACAGCGCTCATATGATGGAAGATGTTGTACTTTGGAGTGGCCCACATTGTAAACTAACATAATTCTATTTTTTTTTTTTTCATTTACTACAGTCCTTGTTGTATGCCACTTTGGATAAGAAAGATAAGCAAAACACATAAAGTTGCACTGGCCAAACTCCAACAACATTTTGTAAAATTCATGAGAGATTGATTCAACTCTCATGTATGCTTGGTACATTTCAAGCTGGAGTCATCAACAAGTCTCAATGGATTTTCCCAAATGTTTTTTAATTGCCTGGAGTGCTTGCTCATTGCTGTCGAAGGTTTCTTTTTGGGATGGTTCATTTTGTGTGCAATTTCAAATGTCCTACCTGTGGTTTGCCTATGAATAGCCAATGAGTATACTCAGAGCACTATAATCCATGTTTCAAACCATATTTAATTAACCTGACGCAGATGGTTGGTTCCATAGAACCCTCTGAGAAGCAGTCTTTAGAAACAGTTTTGAAAGAAGACAGGCACTTTCAGGGAAAAGCTTAGAATGTGATATAACTAATCATCTGTCAATAAGACTATCCAAAACCAGTCGGAAGAAATCCAAACATCTTCTTTTTCATCAAGAAAAGCCTTCATTGTGGCACTTTGCTATTCTATGAATGAACAAATTCATGAATGAACTCTCAAGATCCGATATACTATTGCAGCATCTACACAAACCTTTTTAGAAACCACTATTGTTTGTTTTGAATGTCGCCTCCATGTGTCCCATCACACACACAAACCACCCAGTAGCTGCAGCACATCAACACTTTACTTAAAGTCTGACAAGATAGATGTTTGTGTGATATCAAATAAATAAAGCTTCTGTGGAAGGTAAACCTATTATAATGTCCAAAGGACTGCCCCACATTATGCAATTGCTACTTCATCTCACTGACTTTAAAAGGGGGAATGAAGAGGGTCCAACATCATTTATGTCCAAAAATCTATTGGTTTCCTTTTCAAACCATGTTTCCCCACGGGCTGGTTCACCTTGTCTTTGTCACATTTCAATTGATCAAGCGAAACGACCACTTCTCATATCTAATCATGTATTTTAATTGTATCCCATTTAATAGTTTATGTTATGAACAAATGCTCTAAAGCACTTTCTTTATATGTAAAAATCAACTTGGCAGTTAATTGGATTCTGATTATCGTACTCATACACTTGTTAAAATCCTCCTTGAGTAGTTTCTTAAAGCTGCTCTGTCATGGTCTCCTCACCTTTTCTGTTTTCTTTCCGCAGGTATAACCTCAGTAGCAAGAGCTGGCTGACCCTGGACCCCTCCGTCAACACCGTGACGCCGCGATACGGCCACTCTCTGGCTCTTCATGAGGTATGTGGAGCGAGAAATGACATCTACCGTGAACCTGGATAAACATTCAGACAGCATGACTACATCGCTCTATTATTATAAAGCTTTCTGCATGCATCTGAAGCCCATCTCAGTGTGACATAAAAAGGTTTTCAAAAGAGAGGAAAACAGAACAGATGACAACTGAATTACATGGAGGAGCTAGCAGAAACATTATAGACTCCTCTTGCTTTTATGTATGCTTTCAGTAGTCTGGTTGCTGTCTGGAACTAATATATACATCTCTGGGTTTTGATATGCTGCAGTGAAGTGGTGAAGCAGTTTGTTCTCAGCCAGAAAGACTGTTAGGAGCCGCTGGTGGAATAATAAATTAGCGAGTGGAGGATTCAGGGCTGCAGAGCGATTGTTGATGCACACGTTGCATCACGCTGTTTGAATGCGTTTGGAAGTGTGAGCTTGCAAAACAAATCTGAAATCAAATCAGTTTTGATGCATTTCAGATCGAAGTGATGGAAGTCTCGCAGACACAGATAATGTGCCAACTCTGCTCCAAGCAAACACACTATGATCGCTTTATCAAAGGCAGAACCTGCTATAACTCCTGTCACGCCTGGATCACATAAAACCACTTTTTGTTGAGATGATATAAGAAAGTTTTGAGTAGAAATACAGTATGTTGCATTATTACTTACAAATGTTCTTAGTTTAACAATTGTTCCACTTGTATAATAAAATGGGGCCCTTTCCTTGTTGTATAATCCTCAATACACGTTCAGAATTAATTAAATTGATTTTGAAGCTACCAAACTAAATTGGAACTGCTGCTTCAACAACATCAAGTACCCTCTGTTTCGATGAGTTTCTTTGTTCAATAGGATCTGCAATTACTCGCTCTTGTATTGTCATGGGGATGAGTACTTTGTACGTGTACTTTTAATTAAATGTATATTGCCAAATCACAGGGCACTTTTTTATAGGAACCAGGTCTACACTTTGTTCTTTCTAATATAGAATGAATGGACAATTGCCCGACTCTTAATATCCTGAGACGTCATTCTGTCTGACCTCCAGAAAATCTTCAGGTCTTCAAGTGGGGAATGTTTTTCTCTTTGGAAACAAGGTCCAGGGAATGATGCAAATAAACTGGCGTTATTATAAGAAAGGGATTGAAGGTTATTGGTGCCCAAGGTTGATTTTCTTTTCTATGAAAATCCCTTGTGTTTCTTATGCTTTGTTTGAGTTTCATGGTAATACTTCAATAGATGGATGATTCCTGATCACAATAGTGTAACTGTGCCAGGCTTTGGTTTAGTCAATATTGTGTTTTGAGCCGTTGAATAAATATTGTTTTTATTGCAACACTGTTTCAAAACAACGCAACCTTGACAAGTTAGTTATGAGGTAAAATATTACAATATTGGTACTAAGAATTTTCAGTGTTTGTGGCTTTAGCCAATTGGACCTAGGATTACAAAAGACCCCTTTCTAACTCTGATGTGTGTTTAGGTTGAATGCATTTCACAATATTTAGTTTTAGAAAGGACCTCCCGTTATATACTGTATGATCTTACGCTGCCTTGCTTTCTGTTTCTACCAGGGGAGGATCTACATGTACGGAGGAAAGATCGACTCCACAGGAAACGTGTCCAGCCAGCTGTGGGTTTTCCACATCCAGAACCAGACCTGGGTCCTGCTGAGCCCGCGGGCCAAGGATCAGTACCCCGTGGTAGGACACTCGGCCCACATCGTGCCTCCCCTCCAGGAGGAGGACAGTCCCATCATGCTGGTCCTGTTCGGACACTGTCCTCTGTACGGATACATCAACCAGGTGCAGGAGTACAACATCGGTAAGCTGTAGGTGCTGAAGTGTGAGAGACTACCGTGTACCTCCTTACTTGTGACCAATCCCAACCCCATGCAAATGCATTGAAAGCTCATAAACTGTCTGCACATATAGAAGTGCACTGTGTGATGGCATACTGCTTGTTGGCGTTTAAACATTATGACACATTATTTCTGTAGTACCATCTCTAAGCAAGGGGGCATTTGAGCTGTAAATGGTCAAATGAGAATTAGATTAAGATTACTTTATTGTCATTACATAATGCAAGCAGAGTGTAACGAAATTAGGAGGGTCTAACCAGTCAGTTACAAACACATCTATCAGCAGTCTGTACAAAATAAATGATACAAATAAAGGTAAATTGCTATATTAAAATCAGTATACATTTTTTATCCTGTTGTAAATTAGGTTTGTGTCAGTTGCTCCATTTTAGACCACTGATTAGCTATATGTTAACAGGAAATTAACACTGACCACCGAGATAAAAATGGACGGACTTTGGACTGGTATCGTGTTTTTCTTTCAGCCACCAAAAGTCGTAAGCCAGTCTTAATTAGGATGTGTCTAGTCTTGTGAAAGCCAGTCTATGTAAGACAATGGGATGTGCATGTCCAATTTCCACACACAAAAAAGTGACTCTTTTATGAACAATTCTTGAATGATGACCAATAAAATCTGCAGGCAGTCTGATGCTTTTTTTTACTTTTAATGCATTTTATGAACAATAATACAAGATTGTTATCGGCTTTTCTCTCCTCCACTCATAAGACGCTGTGTAAACTCAGTAAAGCTGTAATTACTTCCAGCACATCCCCTCTGGGACCACAACCTCGATTCTGCACAAAGACCTTACTATATAGTTTCCCTTCTCTTGCTTATTTGTATTTCATTGTATTATGAATGATAATGAAGCTAGTTTTCAGTGGCTCAGTAAAATGTTGTTTCTGTGACCCTCCAGTGAGGAACACATGGAGGATGGTGTCGACGGACGGGGCGCTGGTGCAGGGGGGGTACGGCCACAGCAGCGCGTTCGACCCCAGCTCCAGAGCCATCTACACCCACGGAGGCTACAAGGCCTTCAGCGCCAACAAGTACGGGCTGGCTGGAGACCTGTACAAGTTCGAGGTGGACAAGATGAAATGGTGAGGCTCTCTTTTTGGTGCACATTTATATTGATTACACAGTAAAGTACACAAGATTGTTGTACAGTGTATTCTGATTATTCTGCATTATGATGTTCAAGTGTGCAATCGTTGAGGTTTACTGTTGTGGTTTTTTTTCATGCTTTTAATTGTTTCTTCTCAAATGCAGCATACTTTCTACCTACTCAGACCTCTGAAATGATTCTTTAAAAAGATAGAAAATTACTATTATTGATCAATTTGTAATGAAGTTTAGCAAACAGACAGCACTTCTTATTGAGTCAAGTAAGAAAATGACTGCTGCAAGAAACAAAGATGTATGATTTAGGTTATGTTTGAGATTATACAATATGTTTAAGTCAAATTGTGTCTTATTTTTTATCAAAAAAAAGAATTGGGCTCATAATCCTACAATGTAAAATACAAAAACAAAACATATCAGCATCTGTTCCATTTTAAAATAAAATCATTTATCATCAACTGCCTCATCAAAACAGAGTCTGGACTTGTCATTTTCTCAAGGTTGTACAAACAGCAACATGGAAAATAAGGTGTACTTTATACAAGTTGTCAGTATTCTAAATAACTTTTGAAGGCCTTCATTTAGCTAATTGGCTGTATTGCTATAAAAAAACCAGACTGTCTGCACTTTAAAATTAAATCCCACATTCAAGGCAAAATAACTCTCACTGCATCTGATTGATTTGTGTTCTCTATCAACCACCATGTGTTATAAAAAGAAAAGACCGTAATCCTGGAAAACATATGACATTAAATCACAATTACTAAGTCTGTTACAGAATATGAATACAATAAGCCCTTTTTTACATAACATAACCACTTCTTCGATACACTTGAAATAAAATGCAACCGTGGGTCAATGCAATTCATTTGTAACGATTGTAAAATAGGGATACATATTCTGGGAGATTTCTTACACCTGTTGCAATGAATCTGTATGCCTTGCAATAAGCATTAAACGTAATGATATCAGGGATATGTACTGTAAATACTGAGCATTCTTTGCATGAATTGTTCTGTGCAATGAATTCTGCTGTTAAAACTAATACAAAGCGATCATTAAATCTTGTGAAAGGCAAACAAGGTTAAACAGGTCATCTAACTATAAAAACCATCACTGTGTTTGCAGGACCATTCTGAGAGACAGCGGCTTCTTCCGCTACCTGCACACAGCGGTGATGGTGAGCGGGACCATGCTGGTGTTTGGAGGAAACACACACAACGACACATCCATGAGCCACGGAGCCAAGTGCTTCTCCTCCGAATTCCTGTCCTACAGTCTGGGTCAGTCAAACACACACACACACACACACACACACACACACACACACACACACACACACACACACACACACACACACACACACACACACACACACACACACACATGCACGCACGCACACACACACAGCATCCACAGCAGTCTGTATTTTCAGCTTCACTCAGGCTTTTTTTCTGCTAAGCATGCATCATCTTTTTTCCTCTGCATTGAGCTGCTTTGCATTCATAAACACTCACAGACACACACCTGGGAGCTGCTCAGTGAGACCGCAGTGTTTTGTTGTTGCACACTGAGCGGCTCAACTGAAGTAAGAGAAGGTTAAATGTCACTGCTCGATGTACACAGGCGGTAAACCACAGCCACATCTCATGCTAAATATTAGAATAACGTGGTCTTACATTTTACAGCAGTGCAGTGTGGTGTTGCATGTTAAGCCAGACTAACCTTTCCTGGATAGAGGAAGTGAGGAATATTGTGCTCCTGGAAATTACTCAGTGGCTTATTAATGTGCATATTAATGCTGTTATGATGGCTGCCAGCCCTCGCTGTCTGGAGTATATTTAATCCTAATCACTGACTGGATTTCTGAATGAAGTCATTTTTCTATTGATCTGAAACGTTTCTGTTTCGTTCCCTCCTGGCTGCCAGTGGCTGTAAACAAAGTGGATGTAACTCCTCAGAGGTTGAGATCTCATGTAAACAAAGTGATGTGCAGAATGTGTAATGTCCTGCTATAATTACAACATGGTAACCAACACCCGGCCCCTTTGATGTTCATGCTGTTATACTGGCGTAGGTTAAGTGCGTCATAAGCTCCTTGTTTCAGTTCTGTATTTTGCAGATTGAACAGTCTGTGGTTTGGTGTTTGTCCCCCTGTGTGTGACTTTATGGTCACAGTGCTGCTTGTTGCTCTCTAAGGCTGTGGTTAACAGACTATCCTACGTCTTATTTGTTACCAACTTAAGAGGGTTTTGTCACCTCGGTAAGAGAAGCAAGATGGTCAAACTGATGTTGTCAACCCTGTTCACAAACTTTTGGTGGTCTGGATTAGCTCCTTTAGTTCTTATAAATGGTCATCTTGTGGCATATAGCAAACCTCTGGTTAGAGTCTGGACTCAATGTGCGATGTGTTTTGTAAAAATCAAAGATGATACAGAGGATAAAAAGCTACACAAAAATAATGAATGGCTGCATTTATATAACATTTTTCTAGCCTTAGCGACCACTCAAACTGCTTAACAACACATGCCAGCAATCACCCATTCACACACACTTTCATACACTGGAGGCAGATGCTATCATTCGTCTGTTAATCATGAGTGATAAACATTCACACACATAATGAACAGCCAATAGGAGCAGTGTATGGTTCATTTCAGCCACTTCAATATGTAGACTGGCTGCGTCACAGCTGCCGTATGTCATATGTAAAACACATTGAAATGAAAACATACAAGCTATGAAGAGCAATAATAAAATGAATGGCTGTATAGCTCGGAAATACCTATGTCCAAATAATAATAATTAATATTAATAATAATAAAATATAAGAGCTGGAATAAGCAAGATAAATCATAAAAAAATATAACTAAAATAATATAAAAATAAGAAGTGAAACAGTTCACAATAGTTAGTTCACTCAGTAAAGTAAGAAATACATAAGACACAAGGAATAAATACAAGAAAATATAAAAAAATGTAATAATACAATGTACATAAAAATGATTCAAAGACAAATTAAAGGGGGAAATTCCTAATTGAAAACACATCTAAGAAAGTTGTCTTCTTTCTGATTTCCAGAGAAAAAAAAAATCTTCAAATCTTCTACCTCTGCTGCTGAAAACACTTTCTGCTGGGAGAAGTTTACTTAGCATTTAATACATCCTGCAGTCTGTGTTTTCTTCACATTAGTACCGTAAAGGAAAGTCACATCAAGTCTAGAGGGGAAGAAGTGCATCAGATTTTGTGGCATTAACCTGAGCTGCAGTTCACACTCGCCCCCCCGAGGATCTCTCTGTGAATGAACGAATAAATAAATGAAGTGATCAGAGCATCATAAAGGAAACACTAAACTAGTCAGTCTGGGTTTAACACTGGTTGCTTTGGGGACCTCTCTGATGTTTATTCTTTTGCTCACCTCTTCGTACTGCTAAGGTGCCCTTAATCAACATGCTTAACCTCAGTTTGTTTAACACAGCCGCTCAACAGCAGAGAGAGAGAGACTGTTACCCCATGTTTATCAGTGTGAAGCAGAGTGTGGGTCAGAAAATGTGTTTTCTTTCTTTGTTGGTTAAATATGACGATCAAAAGAGGAGATTGTAGCACACTTTTTTTGCATTCTAATTATAATCCCATTTAAAGCTCTCTGGTGTGTCCTTATAGAAGTTAGCACAGCTTTGTCAGAAACCATAACATCATCCTCATTTTGTCAGGCGCTCGCAAATATTGTTCTAAATTGAGTCTGCGTCCCTCCGCAGCGCTGTCATAAGCTGCTCATTAATGGGAGGTTCAGTCTGTCTGGAGCGGAAGGAGAAGTCCCTGCAGGCCGGGAAGCGGCCTCCTGGGCGTTCTGTTTTTCTGTGTCATAACCAAAGTGATCGACAGACAACCAAATTACAAACTCATAGGCCAAAACACCCCCTCTCCTTACTGTGCAATGAGATTTAGTTTGTTCATGAGAATTGCATGTTGGGATGAAATATCCCCGACAAATGTCCCTTTTTGGAGCTCATAGATAAGATAAGACACGATGAGATACAATCAGACAAACCTTTATTGATCTCCGCAGGGAAATTCAGGTGTCAAGGCAGCAACAGCAAAAAAGAGATAAGGAAAACAGTATAGGGCAGGTTAGAGTACACACAGAGATAATAATAAGAAAAGGGAGTACAACATATGTAAGTTACTGTATACATTTAAAATAACAACAATGTAATTTGGAGCTTAAACTGTTAACATATAAAAATATGTTTATATATAATGTTACTGCAAGTGTGTGTCCAAGATAAGTAAATATGGTGCAAGGCATGTACTGTACCTAAGGTTATAGGGCCCTGGTATGTTACTTTCAGGTTCATATGTGGATTTTGTGCCTTTACTCTGACATGTTTCCATGCTTTGATGTTCAAAAAGCTCTTTATTTTTTCTCTTACTGCCCTTTTTTTAAAGTTAGTCAAATTAAAAAGTGCTGTGGAGAAAGGATGACAGTGAAGGCAGCACATGAAGAGGCATTCATTTAATTCTGAGCATATTTTCCCAATTTTACATTTACCATATGATTGGCATGATAAGACTAATTCATCCCACTCTCGTCACCACGGGAAACAAATTGTTTTCATGATTTCCCTTGAGATTTGACACTTTAGTCAAACTTTAGAAATTAAAACCTGTGTTTATCTCCCCTCCCACCACTCTACCTCTCCTCCCTGCTTCTCCTCTGTATAATTTTGTAATTGGACAGAAAAGACTAGTAGACTATTTTCCTCACCCCGGCCCCCCCCCACCTGCCAGCTGCAGGTCGGTGTCAGCTGCAGCCGCTCTGTAATTGCCTGGTAATTACAGCAGAGATGGGCTGTGCGTCCAGGACTAATCGCCCCCTCCTTAACGAGCTGAACTCAATTAGAGCGTAGAATTAAAGGCCTGTCCGCCGTCCTGACATTGGTGGATGGTGTCATAATAAATCTCCTCTCTGACGGGCAATGCACCACCTGCAGTACCAGCGTGTGCCAGCAGAGGATAGTGTCTACCTGTGGATGTGGAGCTCCTGCAGATGTCATTCAGTGTGTGAGCATGATGACTTGCACTGCATTGTTCTGACTGAAGGAGATTCACTGCACTCGCTGCTCTGGGATCCTGCAGCTTTGACGTTCAGCCTCACATGCCACGACTCTTTATTGTTGTTGTTTGAACATGATCATGATGGGTGAACACTGTCATCTACTGCTGCAGCTTCATTAAACAACAACCATACATGAATTCATCACCTTATTCATCAATGTCTTCACCCAGTAAGCAGTGAGTTTATGCTTTTGAGGTCAAAACATCTCAACGTCTGGTGTAAAACTGGGCTAAATCTTGCCAAATTAAAGTGTTTTGGCATTGTCTTTTGCTGAAACAATGGCTATGTATAATTTAAACATTATGTCCAAGGTCCCAACCTAGGGATCAGGACCCGGACTGAAGGATCCCTAGTTAATTAATGGGATCAATGATACAAACTCATTTCTATAACCCAAAATGTGTTTACCTATTCCGAAACATTTTATTATTTTCTCCTTTTCTGATCCTTCTGAATTACTGCATGCCACATAGGAGGAACATTTCCCTCTTTTGTTGAAGTGCTCAAAATGAATGTCAACATAAAGGCATTAACCATTTTTAAGGGGGTCATAAGTCTTGAAACACGTGGTCTAAACAACTTCATCCTAGCTGCTGTTTTTACAAGAAAACTCCTGAATAACCTGAATCAAACTGCACTCTGCTATTCCATGGAAGGAGTAAGAAAAAAATATATAAAAAAGGTCAGTTTTGGGAGTTGAAACTAGTTCTTGCTGTGATCTATCAGTGGTAATAACCTCATGCACTGTGTTGCATTCAGTCCCCACATGAGACCATATTTCATGAGTGTATTTATTTCCACATGCCAGACATGCCTGGCTGCATTTTCTCGCCCTGATTGTTGCTCCTGCAGCCGCCGGCCCCTCGGTGCCTCGGTCAAGGACACTCTGCAGGCTGACTCATTGATTGACATGGGGATACGAGCTGTTAAAGGTCTCGCTAACCACCCATGGCATGTCAGCCGAATGTCCAAGTGCTGAAGACCCAAATGATTTAATATGTGAGCGCAGGTCATCAGTCTGACCTCTCCGTGCCTCTTCTCATTGCAGCGTGTGATGAGTGGACAGTGCTGCCTCGACCGGACCTCTTCCAGGACGTCAATCGCTTCGGACACTCGGCCGTCATCAGTGACAGGTAATCATTTATGCAGCACTTACAGTAGCTAACAGCTGCACAGAAAGGCTGTATGGAGAGTGTGGAACATGTATTTTTGGCTAAACTAATGGAAAAAATGAAACAAAATAGGTTAAAACCGCAACACAGGATCTTATCTACAAAATAAAACTTGCACACACATACACAGAGTATGAAAGGCATGGAATTCATCCCTTAGAGTCCCACAGATTTGTAAAATAAGCTAAAGAACACAAGATATTCTGGAGGCTTTCATTGGCAAAACACTCAGACACCAACACCTTTTGCTTCTTTTAATTTGTCCCTTTTACATCAAAAATCTACTACTTTTTAATAAAATAGTGAGGGAGTTAGTATGGGAGAAATCTGCAGTGCATGCTCTCAGATTTTCAGCCTCAACCTGATTTCTCAGTGACCTTGTTTCTGGAGTGCATGTACACCAGAATCACTGCCTTTATTTCCACTGGGGTTAACTCATATTTAATTATGCACTCAGGGCATTTAAAGACATGTCCACCTGGAATATGACACACAAACAAACATGTTAAGTACATATCTGCCTCTGATGTAAATACGAGCCGGGATGTAGTTTTCCATATGCATTCCGCTAAGTTTTTCATTAAGGGACTCCTCAGCTTTTCTAATGGGAAATTACAGTTTTCTTGGTTCCTTTCCTTGCTTTCTTTATTCATGATCACCTATCTGTGCACGTTACAGTCCAGATGCTCTCTCAATCCTTTTATCAAACTAGATATGCGATCTACGGTGGCTGACGGGCGCAAGCACGCTACAACGGCCCAAAACACTCCAGAAACCGTGCAATTATAAATCACGAATGTGCCAAAACACATATGACCTTAAAACCTTTGAACATTTGAACATGCAACTGAAAGAAAAACATCTTTACCAACTTGACGAAACATGTGCTGCATTTCCTAAATGAGCTACAAATACAAAACACTCCAAGAAGCTTCTCGGCTAGCTAACGTAGTACTATCTGAAGGACTGATCCGATCACATTGTAACACTGTAATGATCAGACGGAAGGTTTCAAATTATTGTTTTTTGTTTGCATTCAAACTAAATGTGGGAACAATTGCATGGTGCTCGTTTCCCAACCTTTTTATTCACAAAAATCCACATTCTTTGTTGACAAAGAAAAAGAACATTTCCAACATACTGTAAACTCTGTGGCCTCAAATACTTAGAGCCGAGGCCAACTGACAGAGACAGAAAAAAAACCTTCTACCTTGGAAAATAATCCCCTGTGCGTTCATACATGACATTTCATTATTAGCTTGCAATGTGAATAGATTGTGAAAGTGATGGTGCTGAGACCAGAAGGGATGACTCATCGGTAAGTATTATCTGCACCGCCAGCAGAGCAAGACACAGCGATCCATATTAAATTATACATGGTGTTGTAGAGAACGCATCAAATATTAACACGAATCACCAGGCCTGTCGGAGTCAATCCTCACTGATGACTCCTGCTCCTCAGGACCAATTAAGAGTTCATTCATGCATTGGTTCATCGATTCGTTTCAGATTCAACACAATCTCAGGCACACTTTGGAGTGAAGTTAAGTTGAGCTTTATTTAAATAAAATGTTGGCTTTGGAAAGAAAACATGTCATAGCACTTTACATTAAGGCTTGAAAAGAAATGTTTTCTTATAAACGTATTTAAACTTTTTATTGTATAACATTGTTTACAATTGTTTTTATAATAGTTCTATATTTGCTTTTATTTTACAACTTAATTATTCTTACCATTTTTAAGTATGCACCATTATACAGCAAATCAAGTTCCCTGTATGTCACTTTGTCATTTTAATCCTGAATCCTAAATAAACATGGAGATTTAGTCCAAAATAAACTGGTCAACAAAAGATAGTTTGCAATATATTCTCTAAAAAGTTCTTCCAAACACAAAAGCATAGGAGTTTTAGTTTGAATGTTCAAGGTAAAGTACTCATGTTATAAAATATGGAGGTGAAGTTAAAAAGTAATAGACATCACCTACTCCAATCCCCTCTTTGCATTGGCCTCCATTTGATTTGAAAATGTATTTTTTATTTTTCTCGTATTTTAAAACACTCCACGGTCTGACTCCAACATAGATTTGTGTGAGTTCACATATTGAGTGCTGACGCTCCTCAGATCATAATACAATGGTAGCAATCCCCCGGTCTAGATTAAAGGAGAAACTGAAGGGAAGAGGAATGCTTTCACTTTCAGTGCCTCCAACTCTGCAACACTCTTCCTTTAGAAAGGTATGCCTTCTTTAAATCTATACTAAAAATAATTGTTTTCTAAACCTCACTTTCTGTATTCAGTTATTTTTTTTATAGTTGCATTCTAATAAATTATATTGTTAGGGAAGAAACCAAAACACAAACAAAATGAGTTACTTTTTCATTTATAATACATATAATAAAAGTCAGAAGAAAAAACTAAAAGAAAAAATCTGTCAATTTATAGGATATAGTTAACAGCTAAAGGATAGCTCATGAATTCTCATGTGCACATATATTGTCCCATCTTAACCCAATGGTATACCTTACCTATTTCTCCCATCTTTCACCAAAAGATATTCACTTTGTTATTTTTTCCATGCTATATATTTCATTTACAAGATCCTTCCATTTAGAGTTAATAAGGTTATCATCTTTGAATATTGCTACTCTGCTTACTATGAAATAATAATTCTTCTAGATCTCTACTGGTGTCTTTCCAAGTAGTCATTGGTCTTTCTGTGTGTTGTCTTTTTTAAACTTTTATAACTTTATTACATTCGTTCATGGTCTTAATCGTCCTTCGCTTCTTTTGCAAAGCGGATCAGTTTTGGTCCCCTGTAACACGTTTCTATTCTCCTCCTTCTGAAGGGAGACGCAGCAGGATGTCCAGAGTGAGCGGTTTGAAGTCTGCCCTCTGTGATCCGACGAGACTTTTGATCAGAGGGGTGCAAATTATCCATGCGCCCTACCCAGCCAATGCCTCCAACACACACACACCACACGCACGCACACGCACACACTCACTCAGTCACACACAAACACACACACACACACACACACACTACATATATACACTCACACAGCAGGGGGGTCTGTCAGGGCCATCCTCACAGGAAGAGAGCGCTTGTTGGGGATTTAGCAGACTTGTGAGGCAGGCTGAAGCCGGAGAAGAGGAAGAGCACTCGGCCTAAGCTTCCTTGGCTCTCACTGTGCACAAAAGGTTGAAACCAGGGAAGATTGAAGCGGAAATCACGTGGTCTTACTTCCTGAATCCCTTACATCTCCTCACCACCTTCCACTGTAGCCTTCTGACATCTCCCCCTCTTTCATCTTTCAGCGTGATGTACGTGTTCGGAGGCTTCAACAGCCTGCTGCTCAGTGACGTCCTCATGTACACGTCGCCCAGCTGCGCCGCCTTCTCCAGCCCGGCGTCCTGCAGCCAGGCCTGGCCCGGGATCCAGTGTGTGTGGAACAGCACCCAGGAGAGCTGCCTGCCCTGGGAGAGCAGCGCTATCGGAGGGGAGCAGCAGCAGCTCCCGGCCTCCTGTAACACACGATCATGTAGGTGACACCGCCATCGCTTTGAAATGCTAAACTGCTGCACGTCTGCCATGTGAAACTAATCCCAGATTATTTTAGATCCTCGCTGTCTTTGTGTTGAGTGTCTGCAGAGCTCATCTGCATTCCTAACACTGATGTCCAACGGCATGCACAAACTGGCAGAAAGGGCTTGTTTGTAACAGACTGCCAAAGCAGGGAAAATGGGGGAAAGAATGTCACCATGATGCATGTGTGATACTGTGCTGCAACGGGATCAATTCATTAGCTGTTCAACAGGAAATTAACAATTTGGCTTGCTGCTTTTCTTATTTGTATTATGTTTACAGTTAGTGAAAAAAAAACATCAAAGCTATTTGAAAATGTCAACATAAACTTTTTTTAATTGGCCTTTTTCAAGATTTTGTAGACTATTTATCCATCAATGAATTAATTCAAATGGCAAAAGAGAATACTCAACTCCACCAAAATGCAAATGAGCTTATGACTTTTGGAGCGAGTGCTAGCTACTTTAATGTGAAGTTGGCAACACATCACAGGACAAAGTGCATTCTGTTTTCCTTGGATATTTGCCGTAAGTGGAGCTCACATTTGTCCGGGGCTTTTACCCATATCCACTCCAAACACAAATGGTGTCATCATCCTATAGCCATTACATTGTGTATTCAACATTTCGTTTATGATGATAAGGTAAAGCAACCCTTGTCTATTGCCACTTTAACAAGCAGCAGATGAATAATAATGTCAACATAACGCATATGTCATTTAAGGTATAAACCATACATTTCTGCCTCATTGGGAAAATCGTGACGTGGATTTTTTACTGTTATTTCCCAATTTAAAAACTAGATAATAATTTAATCAACAAATGAATTAAAACAATCTTAATGGTAATAGTTGTTATCTTAAGGCTGTGAATGCATGTGTGTGTTCTCCAGTGTCCTCACTACATTTAAGTCATTTTCTTTAAAATGACAGTGTGTTCTAGTTCTCAGGGTTTACAGCCTATGTGTGTGTGTGTGTGTGTGTTGTATATGTGTGTGAGTGTTTTGTATATGTGTGCGAGTGTGTGTCAGATGGAAAGATGTGATCATCAGGGGCAGCTCAGCCAGGTCTCTCTGCTTCCCGCTGAGAGAATTATTTTCTTTTTGCTGTTTTCCATTTGTCACAAAAAATCCTGTTTCCCCAACACGGGCACTCTCATTTCCCGGCGTGGGGGTCTGAGGAAGCGGTGGCTGATGGAAACTGCCACGTTTAATACCAGAGAGGCTCCCCGCTCTGCTGCTGTCTGCCAGCCTCCCTGCCCCAGTTTCCCCAGAAGAAAGCTCATGTCCAGGAAGTGTTGACAGATCAGCGGTCCACAGCAGGACGAGAATTACTTAAAGTGCCGTATGAGAAATGAACCAGAACTCAAGAAACTCCCTATGCTTCCATTTTAGAGCCGTAGGTGAAATATTTAGTGTGATATGGTGTAAAATAAATACAGTAAAATGAGCTGCTCCATGACTAGAGAGGTGACTTGACATTATTAAATGAGTAATAATAGTCCAATATTAAGTAAATGATTGGGATAATTCATCCACAACTGGTGTCAACTCAATGCTGCGACCCATCATTTTGAATCATTGCTTAAAAATAGTTTTAAAATGATCAAACGGCAATAAAAATAAACTATGTGAGACAAGGTATTCGGGTTAAAAACGTTGCCCACACTCTTGTAATATTCATTTACTTTCTGCGTGTCCTTTTTATATAACTTTAAATAGTTTTTCGGACAAACCTATTTAAAGTCCATGTTCTTCCAACTGTTGCAGATGCAGACAGTGAGAAGTGTGACCAGTACACAGACTGCTACAGCTGCACCGCCAACACCAACGGCTGCCAGTGGTGCTCCGGACAGTGCCTGTCTCTGGGGAGCAACTGCACCTCCGCCACGGTGAGAAAACACTGCTAACCCTGCAACTCCAACATCAAAAAACACAGTCCTAACTGTCTCTTAAAATACCTGAAATTCATTGAAATGTAGGCCTAAAGTACAGTTGCACTACCATTGTGTTCACTGCAAATGTTCAAGAAGCTCAATGGAATATGTTTACGTTTTGCTCAGAGGGAGAATGTCACCACAATTAAAAATAATTAGAATGATTCAATTTGGAGTACATCAAAGAAGCAAGATGAAAACAAAGCGTTAATTGCACATTAGTTACATTTCTTTACAAAAAACCTTGGGTAAATATATTGTTAATTGTTATTTTCCTGACTAAAAGACAACGCTTTCATGTTATAGGAATTAACACATGCCTTGTGTTACTATTAAGTTTAAGGCCTTGGCTAGGTATGTGGAGGACATTTCTGCAGATGTATATTTCCTTTATAATGCTATAGTTTGACCACAAAATACAAATTGGTATAACATTTATTTCTATGGTAAGAAAAGGGTTTAAAAAAATCTTCCATAACTGCATCTGCTCCTCACTTACAGCAGTTTAAAATGTACGATTTAAAAGACGTTATTAAGTGAGGTACTTGTGAATTGAACAGTCATGGGCTCTTTGAAACACAGAGTGATGAATGTTTGGACATTATGAGTTTCTCTGCAACTCCATTAGCTTTGTCAGATTTTATCCATTTTAAATGCGACAGAAAAGTACTCCCTTTCATTTCCTCCAAGAGTTATTACACCCTATAAATTGAGACGTATCAAATTTGAGTGATGATTAGATATAGGGCTGATGAAGCACGCTCTCGTCTCCTACAGTGAATCTGATCGGTCAATCTGCGGTTAAATGGCTTCTCAGTCAAATGCAATATGATGCCAGAAGACAGTTCATGTGTCTCCTCCAGCGCTCCTATCTGCACTCGATATTTGATTATTAAGCGACAGTCTCTCCAGCTGTGATGACCTGGCTTTCTACTCAGATAGCTGCATGGTCAGGAAGAAAACAATCCTTTTAGATACAAGAGTCTTTCTTCATAAAATCTTTCCATATGTTTCAAATTTTACTGATCTAGAATATTTAGTTGCCTTCTATTGATAATGAAACAAGACATTTATGGAGCATGAATCATATTGATTTGTTAGTTTGAGTTATTTTTCTGCTTTCTCTTCCCAGGGGGCCATAGCAGAGTTGGAAGTTTGTCCCAAAGACAACCCGTCATCGGTGTGCAACAAGAAAACCAGCTGTAAGAGCTGCGCTGTGGACCAGAACTGTCAGTGGGAGCCCCGCAACCAGGAGTGCATCTCACTGCCAGGTAACGGTGGGAATACAAACATTACTTCACAGGCAGAGGAAATGTGAAGTATTTACAATTTTGGTGTTAGTTTCATCATCGCCTTTTTGGCCATCTATCATCACTTATGGGAACAGTTTATGCCCCAAGGCTTTTATTGGTCATTCGTACATAGCTACAGTGTAGTTATGACGATGAAAATCTTAGGTCACAGGCTCCTCCAACAGTGCAACACAATAAAACAGAAAAACAGAAAAAATAGTGCAAGTAAATACAAAAAGAAAATAGTAAAATAGGGAAATTGTGCAATGAGACTCTATATACAAGTGATTGGATTGGATTTAATGATAAGAGTTGGGGATGCATCACCAATAACCAAGCTTGTATGATGATATGGTCAAATAATATTTATATATATGGAGAGAGATGTTCCCTTACAGGTTCCATCGTAAAGTTGGAAACCAATATGTTGGATTTCGCTATATTTAACCTGCAAGGACGTTTATCAGAACTATAATTGCAAAATTAGACTAATTTAAAGAGGATACAACATTATATAATATTTATTATATCATACTTGTTTTAAATTAAGTTAAATTCAATGTGACAGTACTTCCTACATTTGACAATGTGTATGTCCCTCTATGGCTGGGATTCCTTTCCTGTGGTAACCTGTTGATACAAGCATTGAAAATGATGTTGGACAATCAAATAAAAGTTGTCCTATTCATAATCTGTCAACTCGTGGTTCAAACCCATATTTTCTCTACTTCTCATCTAATGACTTTTTTTTCCTTCTCCATTCCAGAAAACGTGTGTGGTGAGAGCTGGCACCTTGTTGGAAACTCCTGTGTGAAGATCATCACGGCGAAGGACTCGTACGACAACGCCAAGCTGGCCTGCCGGAGCCACAACGCCGTGCTCGCCTCGCTCACCACGCAGAAGAAGGTGGACTTCGTGCTGAAGGAGCTGCAGATCATGAGCGTGGTGGTAAGTGGGAGGGGGGGACAGTCCTGGATATCACCTGAATTGATCAATCAGATTGGACCATTTTAATGATTAAAATCGTACATCAAGAAGTTTGCATCGACATCTATAATCATCCATGGTGGAAGAAGAGTTTAGATATTTTTGCTTAACTTAAATTAAGTAGAAGTACAAAGGTATTGGCAACAGAATATACAAACAATATCAAAACTAGAAGTACTTAATATACATAATGGCCTTGTCAAATACATGTATGTGAATAACAGTACAGTAAGCGCCTCTGAGATATAGAGGGGGTAAAAGTATAAAGCAGCTCTAAATGGAGAAAGGGTTTCTCACAATTTTACAGTCAAAACAATTTACAGTGCTCGAGTAAAAGTTACTTTCCACCACTAATAATTATACATCAGCTACATAAATAAGAATATACTGTTCAGATTGCCTCTTCCATGTTATAGTAGACAAAACAAACACCACATATAAACCATTTTATTTCCTGTGGCTTTTTTATGTGTTTGTGGTAGCTGCCCTCTTAAAATGCTGCTTTTTATCTCCAGGTGAGCTCTGCTTGATTCTCTTTGTCTTAATTCCTTGGAGTAGTGAGAGTGAAACAAATCTACCACTAACAGATTATTTCCTCCGACATCTTTTACTCGCTCCATTCGAGCAAATACACAGAAATCTATCCCCACGATCGACTGTAATCATCAGATGCAGGTCACATACCACAGATGTGAGAATGACGAGGAGATGTACACTGTTAGCTTTCATCTTTAAATCCAGTTTGTACACAGCCATAACACACATGGGATATGAAAACAAGTCGAGATATGCAAATGTTGCATCTTACCCAGAGATGCAGCATGCGAAGTGATTAACTAAATGAATACTGAATGTGTTCGTCTTTGAAGATATTTGCTTGGCCTTGGAGCTTTTCTCATGGTTGCTTATAATGATGGTAATTAACCCATTTCAGAGTTGGTTCATATATGAATTTTAATTTAATGTAAATGAATAACACCCAGTTGCACTGATTTCAATGAGGATGGGACTAAGTCTGGCACTTAGCAAAGAAAAACAAATACAAATAAATTAAGCATAATAGAATCTGCGTAACTTACCTTTTTTTTATTTTGTAAACGGGAGTTTTGATTAAATTTGATTAACCAGAAATACATATTTATGTGAAAAGATCAACAGAGAGTTATTTGGAAACTATTTTGATTATTCATTAATAATTGTACTAATTACCATGACAATTCTCCAATAAGAGGATTATCTGCTATGTCTTTAAAATCATTGTAAACAAATTATTTTAAATGGTTAATCAGAAAATAAGACGACATTTGATGACCTTACCGTCGGATCTATAATTGTCCATTTCCTGTCCTATAATGGAAATCATACAATCATTCATATGTCCTGAATGAATGATTATGCTCTATGGAAAGAAGTCTTACATTTTCATGCTGGGGACCGATGTTATTTGACTAATCACAGCTAAATCTGTCTAAATATTAGGGTATGTGTCTCCACTTGAGTTCACTGTGGAATTACATCATCCTGAATGTTTAAAACAAAGCACTGTGAGCTCTAATTATCTGTTCCGCACTTCACTGAAACGCGGTGTCATGTACAGCTGCAGCGCTGCTTTAGTTTCAGGCACAACCACTGCCATCCCTCACTGAAGCCACCCGTGCTAAAATGTTACCCACTTACGATCCTACAAAGTGCGCTGGAAACCCGCTGAGCATATGTAATGTTGACGCTAAACAAGACAAAGACATTGAGTTTAAATCACAAAGTGGAGCTGGGATTGAGTGTTTTCCATCCATACTAATGAAATTGTGCAGATTTCCCCTGTTGTCTAAATGCAATTACCATGGTCAGTTCCAGGTAATCTTTGTGCTTAAAGGCAGAAGAAGAAGTAATTTCTCCAGAATAATACATGTTTTCACCCTGTCCAGTCTAACAATGGACATGTTAGCTGCACAGCCACAGAGACACGTGCTTCACAAGTCTTCCTGTCATGTTTTATAGACGCCGTTTGTGCTGTTTAGCACTTCCTACTATTTACAGACCGGATCAATCAATCCCAGAAATGCAATTAAATCCTGATGGAACAGTAATTCTCTCTTTGTTTACTACTGCTGCAACAGCATGGCCATTGATTAGAGATGGGACGGATAACAGATGCTCCCAGGTGGAGGAAGTAAAGCTGCTTCTAGTGCCGCCAAGGGAAATGTATTCAGTGTAGAGGATTTATTGTTGCTCACAGCCAGCGCAAGTCGTGATTCCTGAAACAAAACAAAACCATTTTTTTCGTGACATGATTTTCATCAATGTCACATAACTATTAACTTAACTTGTCTCTTTTTCAATCGTTTTTTAATGAGCTTTTAACATTAGACGATGACCAAACACTAAGAGAACGTTACAAAGCAGATTTACAAAAATATATATTTTAAAAGACAACAAATTAACAATAATTTTTTTCAACATTAATTAAATTGATACGTTTTTGGTCGATAAAATGTATAAAAATTGTGAAAAAAAATCATTTTCCAAAAGCACAGTTTGTAAAATGTATTTGGTCACCTTACCCACAGTTTTATATGATATACAAAAGATACAATCTGGAAAATCTACATATTTGAAAGGCTGAAAACTGTTCATTTTTCATGCAAACATGGCAGAAAATGCTAAGTGATTATTCGTTGTCTAATCATTGAAGCTATAATGACGAGTAGTGTAAGTAAACAGCAGTCAAGCTTTGAGCAGTGATCACATTTATAGGAAACAACGTGTTTTGTTGTGTGTAATATCCTTGTTTTGACTTTGTGGTGCTGCTGTGTGTTTGCAGTACAAGGCCTCTTTGACGCCCTGGGTGGGGCTCAGGAAGATCAACGTGTCGTACTGGTGCTGGGAGGACATGTCTCCCTTCACTAACACCTCGCTGCAGTGGCTGCCCGGAGAGCCCAGCGACGCCGGATTCTGTGGATATCTGGCCGAGCCGGCGTCCAGCGGACTGAAGGCTCAGACCTGCATCAACCCGGTGAACGGCAGCCTGTGTGAACGACCAGGTGGGTGCTAAAATACAGGGGACCTATTATTCAAAATCCACTTGTTCATGTCTTTTCTACATCAACATGTGTCCCCTCTGTGTAAAGAGATTCTGAAAGTTTCAGGAAAAAAGATTCGCTCACTTTTTCTCCTGATCCATTTATATAAAAACCTGTCTGAAAATGAGCTGATCAGATTTTGGCCACTTTATGAGGTCATAACGATGTTTTGTCTTGTGTAACCATTAGCCAATCACCAACCAAGGTAACCCCCCCCCCTCTTATCACCTGAATCTCCTCCTAGAGCACCATTGTGTTCTTTTTAACCAAATATCTCTCAGAGGGGCGTGGGGAGGGGCTCCTTATTTTCATCTAAAGTAACAGACAGAGAATCAGCACTTTTGAAACAGGGCTGAAACAGAGGGGGTTATGGGATGCTACAATGATCTGTTTGGTGTTTGGAGCCAAACACTTCAGAGACATGTTTGTTTATATCTGAGACCTATAATATATTGATGAAAAACAGTATAATAGGGGACCTTTAAAAACTCCCAAAGAACTGTGTATCATCCAAACTAATTACTGTTGCTGCCTTAGGAAAACACTTACAAATAGACAAATGGAAAAGTTGTACCAGCCTAACTTGTTGAAATGTCCCCCAGCCAACCACAGTGCCAAGCAGTGCCGGACCCCGTGTGCCATGAGGGCCTTGTGCAGCGAGTGCACCAGCGGCAGCTCCGAGTGCATGTGGTGCAGCAACATGAAGCAGTGCGTCGACTCCAACGCGTACGTGGCCTCCTTCCCCTTCGGACAGTGCATGGAGTGGTTCACCATGAACACCTGCCCACGTAAGACTCTCAATCTCTGCAGTTTCTTTCTAATCTTTATATCATATTTCAAAGATTTAACTAATTAAGATGTTTGTCTGTTTTTATTTTGGCAAGATATTATATATATAAATAGACTCAGAATAATGAATAACAAGTATTTACCTGTTACAACTTCATGTTTTTGGTCATTCAGTCTCTTTCACAAGACTTTGCATAGTGAAGCTTCAAATTAAACACCTCTGAAAAATGTATTGGGACACAGAAGTGAAGTCAAGAAAAAGGACAAAAGAAATTCAGCAAAATACATAGAGTTTTGTTATACTTAATTAACTAATTCAATCGTTTATCTTTAGCGACGCAACATGATAATGTCTTCAATAATAACCAAACATATACTTGGGTGGAATTTATTTGTATTTTTTACTGACAGTCTTGTTTACATTATAATTAGCAACATGTTAAAGGAAACCTTCAGGGAAATGTTGCACCATTACAATTAGACATTTTCTCTTTGCTGAGGTAACAAGTACAGGATTTGTTGACTCATTGATCTCATCATGTCCTAGTGTAATAACCTTTCTGCATTTTATAACCCTGCCATTGGCATCTCTTGATTCATAACCCATTGATTTTACATAAAATGTCAAAGTTTAAAGCTTTACAAATCTCTCCATGCGTTTCTTATGCCAGTTACACAGTTCTGGCCCTTTTTCTTCCAAACTAATTACTGTAGCAAAAACACTCAGACAAATGAAAATGTTGTATCATGCTGTTTAAACCTCTGATTAAGTTGCTGCGGCTACATGCAGAACCACCAGCCTCCCGGTCATGAGTTTCAATCTGAGGACGGAAGAAAAACTCAACACATTAAAGAAAGCACAAATCTGAAGTCCGCTCACGTAGCGCTCCTTAATGTTCTTAACCACTTGAGCGAATGTAGCGATCTCCATCAGACTTAAAAGAAAGTCCCTCAAAGGCAACATTTGAAATAACTGTGACTCTCTGAAGCGAGATTCTTTAGTGTTGTTTTTTAACCTTCATTTAGCCGAGCACATTACACTGTGGCCCCTCCAGTAGATGAGATGGGGGTTAATAATGTGCTTTAATAGTTTGATAGCTGAGTCTGCGGCTGGTGCTTTGTTGTGTGCACAGCGCAGCGAAGAACAATTTTCATTTATTTAACCTGGCAGGTCAATTAAGCATATATTGTTGCTACAGCTACACACAGATAATCCCCTCAAGGGCTGAGAGCTAGGATTTAAAGTATAAGCAAATATTTATAGAGAGCAGCTGGAGAGCGATACATTAACTGTTGAGCCTGATGGAGGTGTTATTAATTTAATCTTTTGCAAAGGCTAGACCTTATTTACATCACTCAATAAAAAATATACTCTTACCTACCATTCATAGGACAGTAATTGATATTTGAATCCTTTACTTACACATGGGGAATCACTGAGAATCAGCTCAAGTAAAGGCCTGTGCTCACATAGCGTCATTTAAAATTATTTCCAATGAAGATTGAGCGCATACTGCCTCGAGAAGAAGTGCTGCACCCAGCGCTCTGCTCTTTTTGCATTGCTCCGGGTGCTTCAAATTAAAAACATTTAGCTTTTTTAGAACAGTGTCAGTGACGTAATTGTAGAAATTGGAGGCAAAGCTTGACGGTGTCTTTAAGACTTGAAACTATCATAACAATGAAAGAAAAGCCCATTTATACGGGAGGATAAGCCGGGTGGACACTGGATGTTGCTGCCGGTGAGTGTGTGACTTTTCGTCCTCGCTCTACGCTCATCATCTCATGCATTCATCCAAAGTGTGAGAGCAAGCGTCTTCCAGTTGGATAGGAGTAAAATAACCATGTCAAACATATATATAGTAGCATGAACAGAACATAAAGGGGGTGAAGCAAGTCTGTCATACAACAGCGGTGATACGTTGTCAAGATATCACTGTCAAAGAAACTCTAAAAAAAGCCTTTCTGCCGGCGATATGTGGACAGAGACTTTAAGAAAAGAAGTCCACACAGTTCTGGAATTGAATCTCCTGCATTCATTTGACGGTTTCTTTCTGCAGCGGAGAACTGCTCGGGGTACAGGACCTGCGGTCAGTGTCTGGACCAGCCGGGCTGCGGTTGGTGCACCGACCACAACAACACGGGCAGGGGTCAGTGCATCGAGGGCTCGTACCGCGGGCCCTTCCTGACCGCGGTGCCGGCCCCCTCCACCCTGCCCGGCCTGCCCGCCAGCCCCCAGCCCGCCCTCAACGCCAGCATGTGCCCCAACGAGGCCAAATACAACTGGTCCTTCATCCACTGCCCAGGTACGGGAGCAAAACTCTTTCTATGTTATAATCTGATAAATGAATGTCCACTGGCCAACTCAGTGGACATTTAAAGACAGCTAAAGACACATCTTTTTAGATTAGCTTTTATTAGCAACCCCCCACTTTAAATGTTCTTTTAGTCTCTATTATTTACCTACCTTTATGTTGTTTTATATTTTTATTTCTGTTGTACCTATATGTTCACTTTGTTTTATGGGGTTTTATATTATATTTTATATTGTTGCATCGACTCAGTTGTCTTGTCTTATCTGTCAGAGAGAAACATTATTTATTTTATTTTAATTATCATACATTCCTTTCTTTCTTCATAATCTGAGGGGAATTTCTTGTTGTTTGTTTTTCACTTGTGATGTCATTTGGAAAGCACTCTGAGCTGCACGTGTTGTATGAAAAGTGCTATATAATAAAGCTTTATTATTATTATTTCTGTAGACACATTTACACTAAAAGTTAGACTTGAACAATCAATTGAAATCCCCCCCCTGGGTTGGCCCTGATTTTTCTGACAAAAGCTTTGTTTTTGGGTCAGACCCAATCTAGTTCAAGCTGAGAACTGGGGCGGCTCTGTGCGAGAGTATTTCAAATAGTAATCGCTTACCGAAAATATATAAACGTATTGTTGAGGAAAGTGTTTTTTTAAAGGAAATATATTTAGCTTTTCCCCAGCAATTTGGTACTGCTCTTTCATAATGAAGGTAAACCTAAAGAAAAAAAGAAAAGTAGCGGTGACCGAGATATCTTGACATTTATCTTTAAGTGTGGGTCAGCAGGAACACTGGATCCTTCATTTCCTAAATCCAACTCAATAGCGCCTTTCTTCAGAGCCTTCTGACCCCTCACTGCCATCTCTTTCTAACACCACATGTCCACTTTGTAATTCAGGCTTATTGTTAAGGAAGAAAGGCTTCCTTCAGAGCCAAATTAACATTATACAACAGTTTTCTCCGGCTGAATACTAATCCTCATGATGGTGCTCAAAGTGCCTGTATAAAAAAATATAAAAACTACTCCAACAACCAATAGGTCTGAAATGTTTGCCCACTCACAGGGATTGTTTTACTTATTCATTAAAATCTAAAACTCACAGAAACACGTATGCCTTGCTAGGCTCCCCTTTTGGTCAGCTCCACAACTTCATGTAGAAGCGTTATTTAAAGGGGGGATATTGTGCTTTTTGGAGTTTTCCCTTTCCTGTTGTGTGTTTTTATAATATTGATTTTGTGTGTAAATGGTCTGCAAAGGATGAGATCCCTGTGTTCCCTCCAAAGGGAGTTTCTCTCCCACAAACTCCCCCCCTGCCTAAAACGCCTCGATTAGACTCCTTTGTTTACTTCCGTGACATAATGACATCACTATGTAACACCAACACTTCTATTGGCTAGCGCTCCACTGAACTATCAATAAAGTGTTGTTATTTTGAGAGTCAGTTTGAGAGTAGGCATCTTTTGTTAATTAAATACTCTTTTGACTCACAAACTGCAGTTTCTTATTTTTTTGGATTGCGTGTTGTCGTCGATTCTCGTAAGATTTGGAAGCCCCTCAAAACCTAGAAGGCATGGGGAACATCAAAGTAACATTATTTGTCACAGGAGGTCTCCGCATGCAGCACCAACAGACAGTTCAGGAACAGATCTCAGACTGCAAATTACTTTCTGTACTCGTAAATAAAAATACAAATTAATTCATATTTTGGACCTGGGGCTGTTTACTTAAAAAAAACGTTTTTGGCGTGTGATGTTCATGCAGTATGTGCTATGTTTACTCCCTGGTAGCCTGTCAGTGTAACGGTCACAGCCAGTGTGTCAACGAGAGCGTGTGTGAGAAGTGTGAGGACCTGACAACCGGCCGGCACTGCGAGAGCTGCATCTCCGGCTTCTACGGAGACCCCACCAACGGGGGCAACTGCCAGCGTGAGTACCTGTGGGTCGGCTCTGCATCCGGCAGTCGGTCTCTCTGAGCACAGCTTCATTTAGCTTGTCAGTGTTTTTACAGTTCAGTTTTATAGCCGCACAGTAAAGCGGTCCCGTGGGATATTTAAGATTTACTCGGGCTAATGCTGACATCGAGTCGATACGACAACAAATGAATCATCCTTTACTTCAATGGCTTAATTGATCTAAACAATGTATCACAGCCAACGTATGTTTTTCCTCTGGTGTCGTTTTAGAATATATATTTAAGTTGTTCTGCATCAGCAATAAACCAGGAAGTGTTATTCATTCTTTGTTTATGCTTAATAATAATACCTTAAGATGGAGATGATGAATAAACCAAAAAGATACAACTGAGGCATAAAATCACAATATCCAGCAGCTGTGGCCCATTGTTACAAAGACTTCTCCAGCTGTTAATATCACGCGGCTCAGCCATCTCTTAAGATTGATTTACTGATGTCATGCCAAGGATTTCAAACACTAACATCGATACAGGAGTTTTGAAATTGGTCCTCCAAATCACCACAGCTAACATTTGGCATCTGTTGACGGATACTGAAACTGTCTCATGGGACGTTAAAGTCACCTCAGAGCTTGAGTGGGAAATGCAGCGTTTAAAGTTGTTTTAACCTCTGTGCACAGATTTGGCGCTGGGCCTAAACGACTGGATATTGGCACTATTTTGTATTTCTACCTTGTCCTTTGCTTGATCAATGAGACTGTTCACATTAAGTAAAAGCAGAGTTTACAACTCATACATTTAAACAAGACATGAAAAAGCTTAGATTTGGATGCTTCTTTTTCAAACATGTTCACATGTTATGAAACATGACATCTATTGCTCCTATTTGTATCCAGTGAGAGGGATAATTCCTCTAGTGCTCTCCCTCAGGTTTTGTTTATTTCCCCCCCCCCACCACACACACACACAACACACACTGTTGATGTCACATTTCTTAAAGGAATTTTTCTAGGTTCTTCATATGCTGTACAGTATGTAGACAAATGTGTCATTTGTGATAAAGGGATATATAGATCAAATTAGATTTTTGTTCACATAAGTGTGCACTTTCCTTTCACAAGAGTCGATATATCACCCTCGACATAATATTATACCTTCACGATTCATTAGCAGTCTGTTATTTAGATTGATAGCAGTCATTCAATGTAAAAAAGGAATGGTATTGCTTTACCGAGGCACTTAAAGTTTTATGTTTCATGTCTTTTGCTCAGCCTGTAAGTGCAACGGCCACGCCAGCATGTGCAACCCCAACAACGGGAAGTGCTTCTGCACCACAAAGGGCATCAAAGGAGATCGCTGCCACCTGTGAGTTTCACATTTTCCTTTTTGCTGAATGATATCTTAATTATACCCCCTGCAATTAACTACTGGGTAAGAGAATAGTCCGTTTTTCCAGCACATGCAGTAAAGAACTGAACAGTGAGTTTTCCCTGAATTAAAATCCAATTTAAATGATTACCCATAATGTTGTCATGAGGCTGTTGAATGGCGGTTTTAAGCTACTGTAGAAGCCACAAACAAATATGATGTCAACCTCCTTTTTTTGCGGTGTCATGGACAATCACTACACTACCCATAATCCCAATGTGTGACAGAAATGCCACTGTTCACATAGAAATCATTACCACGAATAAGGGTAGGTTTCAAGAGTCTGCTCCGTGGTCTGTTCCTGGATTTCAAACCTAACCATCTTTGGTTTGGAAAACTTAATTTATATCATGAAAATAGTTTAGTGATATGGGTTTCCCGAAAACATGTTTCTTTTCAAGATTTTCAAGGGTCAACGAGTGGCTTTTTGCAGGGGTTAATGAGATGAGTAGTTTCTTTCCTCTTAAAATAATTATCCAGCAGGCTTTTACCTTAGTTTTTCATTTTCTATGTTATAAAAGTATTGAAAAAAGTTCAATGCTAAGTCTCGCAAGGACTTTACGTCAATGGAGTAATGAATGGGAAATACAGCTTTATAAAGTTGGTTGTTGTTGCTTAAACTTGTATGCTGTATACATCTGGATTTGCGCATGTTTTCAAATAACTTGTATTTATTCAAAGCTAATGAACGATTGAAATTCAAGGATTTTGTTTAGAAAACTAATTTTTAAAATAAACCTTCAAGCTAGGATGCTAATATGTTTGAAAGAAAGGCCTAATGCCCTGCTTGTCCTTTATCTCTTTAGCCTTTCTGTAATCACAGCTGTTCATTAGTTTTAGCCGCACTAATCTTATCTGTGGCCTTCATTACCATAGGGCTTTCCAAAACCCATTCAAACTTGAGATACAGTGCAGATCCGTGAATGAAAATGTGTCTATTTTTGTCAAAAGAAAGTTTCTGTTGGCGACGTCTGCCAGCTCCATTTCTTTCATTATTCTTCTTTTATCTGTTTCGTTTGCATTGTGGTTTTCCTGCAGCAGACTGAATGTTACAACTGTGTGTGTGTGTGTCTGTGTGTGTATTTGTGTGTGTGTGTGTTGCTGTTTGGGATGCATGGATCGCAACTTTGTTTTTTGTTTTGTTTTATCAGCAATTAAATCGTCCTAATTCACCTTTCTTTCCCCCTCCCTCTTCTTTCATTCCACCCACATTTTCGCTAATTTCCCTTCATCTATCGTCCACCTCTCTCTTTCAGGTGTGAGGTCGAGAATCGTTACCAAGGCAACCCCCTCAAAGGAACATGTTACTGTAAGTGTGTGTGTGTGTGTGTGTGTGTGTGTGTGTCTGTGGCCTAGCATTACTATACTTGTGGGGACCTAAATCTGTTTACACAGTCACGTGTGGGGACTCGCCTCCCTTATGGGGACACAATGGAGGTCCCCATAAGGGGAATCGTTAATTTTAGGGTGAAGACTTGGTTAGGTTTAGGGTAAAGGTAAGGGTTAGGGTTAGGTTTGGGTTAGGGTTAGGCATGTGTTGGTTATGGTTAAGGTTAGGATAAGACTCCAGGAAATGCATGTAAGTCAATGTAATGTCCCCTGAAGTTGTGTGTGTGTGTGTGTGTGTGTGTGTGTGTGTGTGTGTGTGTGTGGTGTGTGTGTGTGTGTGTGTGTGTGTGTGTGTGGGTGTGTGTGTGTGTGTGTGTTGTGGTGTGTGTGTGTGTGTGTGTGGGTGTGTGTGTGTGTGGTGTGTGTGTGTGTGGTGTGTGTGTGGTGTGTGTGTGTGTGTGTGTGGTGTGTGTGTTGTGTGTGTGTGTGTGTGTGTGTGTGTGTGTGTGTGTGTGTGTGTGTGTGTGTGTGTGGAAACCACTCAGGGGCCTTATTAGTCCTCTCCCTTGTTCCGGTCGATACCAAGACAGTTACTGTACATGGCTCTTAAATCAAAGTAGGTTTCAAGTAGTTTGATGGAAAGAAAGGGAAGTGAGAGGCAAAATAAAGTGATTTGCAGAAGAATGGAGAAGAGCTTTTGACGGACCATGTCTCTCTTTTATTCCCCGCTGTGATGACAGTCATTTTCTCCAGAGACTGCGGTACAGCGACGCACACTGCAGATCAGTCTCCTGTCATTATTATTCTTGTCAAATATGATTATGTACCAGAGAATATGAAAATGCAGAGGGACCATGGGATTTAAATAGCTCTACTTTCTTCTGATTATCTAAATGGTCTTCAAACAAAATTGTCTCCTTTTTTATCAACTTAATAATGTTATTTAAGAACATGGAAGGAGCTATCAATAATGTAAGTCGACAAAATCATACTTTTTTTGGGACGTTTTCTCTTTAGTCTGCTTTAAATGAACAGGCATTTATATTAGAAATGTGAATTCAATTTCATTTTCGTTTATTGATGAAATCATTAAGTGTCTTAGTTGTTCGTAGGCGTTGAGAAAATGTCATGCAAACATATCAAGCTAAAACATTTAAATGATTTAAAAAATATATAATTAAAATGTAATGTGTAAACAATACAATTAAAATAATTTGAAAACGTAGTTAACTCAATCAATGTTTAGTATTAGCATAGGCGTTAAGAAAATGCAAGGAGAGAAAAGTATTACAAATAAATAAACTGAGAGCAGTTTAAATCCCGGTTTGGTAAAAGTTGTCTCATTTTCAAATATAATTGTCAATTACATTACATTTTTAAATATATAATCTCTATAATCAAAAATAAATAATCAACAGAAAGTACAGTTTACTTATTTTTCTGTGCGGGTCTATGAAGTCTGGAATTTAAAGTGGATTTTAGTTTCCGAAATATAAAAGGTGTAAAAAAGAAAGTAGACGGGAACATTTGACACACAAATAGAATGTATTTAATCCAAGCCTGTTTTTTGTTTAACTTTGTTTGTAAACTAGTCAACTTTTTATAAATGATCATTATTATCTGGTGACAGTGATCTCTAGCTGTTGTTGAATGGCTGCTTGAACACAGAGTCTCTTCATCACAGACAACACACACTAACATCTTCAGGTCCATCTAAGAAAGTGCATGTTCTTGTCTGACTTTGAAACTAGCTTAATGGAGTTTTCCTTCTCCTTCTTCTTTGGCAATCCCCACCCACGCCCCCCCCCGGCTCCATCACTACCAACAGACACGCTGCTCATCGACTACCAGTTCACCTTCAGCCTGTCGCAGGAGGACGACCGCTACTACACCGCCATCAACTTCGTGGCCACACCTGAGGAGGTACGTGTCTGACAGTGAACGCCCCACCGTCCCAACAGCTGTCGCTCTGTCAGGACTAAAGACTGAAAGAAAAGCACCACATGATGAGTTTCTCACATCTCTGTCAAACAACAAGGCTTCTTCTGAAGATACATACATAACAATAAACAAAATATCTTCTTTTCTTTAAGAAAGACCTGTCAACAAGTAAACAAATGTTGCTGTGTTGAGAAAACCATCAATCTTATTAATGTCTCCAAAAAACTTCTGAGACCAACAGTCCCATTTGACATTTTGTATGGTTTGTTTTGCTCACATTGTTTCAAACCTACAGTATGAAGGGACATTGAATCCATGCTTATCATTGTACAGACGCATGAACCAACAAATGCACAAATATTCACAATATATTATTACATTTGCAATAATTATTGTCTCCCCAATACAAAATACAAAAAAGACTAATCATGAATTCAAAGCAGTTATAAGCAGAGAAACCATTTAGTGGTATCATATGATAATAGTGTCTTTGTTCAAATTAAATAATAAGACTTTAAATTAGAGCAAAAGTCGTGGAACTAATACAAAATAATAAACACGCACTGATCTCTGTCATCTTATCAACCATTGTAAAAAAAATTGTAACAAAAAATACAATAAGACTACATTTATGAAGCTCTATTCAAAACAAGTAACAAGGTGCTTTACATACAAAATATGATAATTAACTGAGAGCAGGTACAGTATATAAATGCAATATATCACAATAGAACAAGTGTATAAATGCAATATATCACAATAGAACAAGTATATAAATGCAATATATCACAATAGAACAAGTATATACATGCAATATATCACAATAGAACAAGTATATACATGCAATATATCACAATAGAATAACAGTAAAATATAAAAAAGTTAGTCTTACATTTTGTATTGTTTTTTAAAAGTAATTTCCCAACTGAGGGCGGGCTGTACAGAAAAATATGAGTCTTCAGGTTTAACCCAGACATTTCCAGGAATGACCTCCTAAAGTTGGAAGTCAGATATATATTGAGGAGCTAAACCACTACCTTAAAAGTGAAATGACATTCCTTTTAAATATATAATCAAAAATGAATAATCAACAGAAAGTACAGTTAAGATATTTTTCTATGAAGTCTGGAATTTAAAGTGGATTTTAGTTTCCACAATATAAAAGGTGTAAAAAGAAAGAAAAGTAGATGGGAACATTTGACACACAAATGTAATTAATTTAATCCAGGGCTGTAGAGAAAAATATGAGTCTTCAGGTTTAACCCAGACATTTCCAGGAATGATCTCCTAAAGTTGGAAGTCAGATATATATTGAGGAGCTAAACCCCCACCTTAAAAGTGAAATGACATTCCTTTTTAAATCCCCTGAAACCTGTGTGAGGTGTTTCTCGTGTGGGTCACGTTATGAGTCAGGCTCGACACTGGCTTCACCCCCCCTCTGTTAATGGCATCAGCCTGCAGTGTATCATCGTGTGTGAACTACACACAGATGTTTTCACAGCAAATGAAAAGCCGTCCTGTCCTGTTTACCTGGCTGCAGCATCTGGAGCCGGTACTAACACACACGGCTCTGATTTAATATTCCAGATGGTATTCTTCCCTGACAAAATGTTTCGACAAATGGAAACCCAGGCAAAGCAACTTTATTTATATTGCACAATTCAACACGATGCAGCTTTTGAAAAATAATGCTGTGCGAAAAACATTTAAATACACTTAAAAACTGTCATTTTGAAACCAAGAAAATAGAAATATTACAAGCTAAAATATAATAAGACCGTTATAAATTACAAAAATAAAATGATAAATGTTACAGAGAAGTGTTAGATATTAATAGGAAAATTACATTTTAGTTACGTCTTGCTTCTGTAATTGTATCTATATCTAAAAAATAAGACAAAACTTGGATTATATTCAGCAGTTATTTAATTAGCCAAATGATGCTGAAGAATTATTCCAAAAAGCAAACTTATATTTTACATATTTAATAATAATTTGAGCAAATATATCAGCTTTTTTACAGAGCTACTTTAAATATTCATCCCCACTGAAGCTTTTACAATTATTAATCACAAACGCAGCCTTTCAATCAGTAAGTAAACATGAATTAGGACTCGTTTAAATCTACTTCACGTGATCAAAGCGGGTATCGCTGCACTGCTGCTCTTACAGTACTTTAATGAAAATCATTTTCAACATTGACGCTTGTTCAAACATTAGTTCAGCTAATGCAGCTTCCATTACCGGCCCAAATGTGCCCTACGCCGCACTATTCATCATAAAGCAGAGGAGCTTTTGGACATAGTACAAACGTTCTCTGTAACATGGTGACTTCACTATGTAACAATCATTCTTCCATTGGATAGCGCTCAAAGGCTAATAGGCTAAGGGGCGGGACATCTCTAAGCGGTTGACCAATCACAACAGAGCCGGCCAGCTAACCAATCAGAGCAGACTGGGCTCTGGTTTCAGACAGAAGGTGAAAAGAGGTGCTGCAGCACAGGCAGTATGAGAAAAATAAAGAGCTTTTGAACATTAAAGCATGGAGACATGTCACAGTAGAGGCACAACATACAAATATGAACCTGCAAATTAGCATAATATGTCCTCTTTAAAGTATCATTCATCGTTTTCCTCTCCTCTTCTTTGTATGATATTGCATAATGACACTAATTTTGATGATGATTGTGACTTCATGTTCTCCGTGTTCGCTTTCCCTCCTCAGCCAAACCGGGATCTAGACATGTTCATAAACGCCTCCAAGAACTTCAACCTGAACATCACCTGGGCCACAAGCTTCAGTGGTAAGTCTCCACAAAAACACTCAGCGCTGAAACAATCAAACAATGAGTAGTAGGCTCCTAATATTCTCTGTCTTCAGAAAGACAAATTGAATGAGGCGGGAAACATTTATCATATTCTGAGCTGTGTTTAATGCAGGAGTGAACGTTAAACTCAAAGTCATTATTTCTATCTCTCTGTAATTACATTTACATAAATTGAAAGTGCTGTCATGTTTGATTAGTATCGTTTAGAACTTGGTGGAAAAACGTTATCACATAAAAACGAGTTAACGTTATTGTTTTAACTTAATAAAAGTTACATTGTATCTCCTGTTTTTCATTTGTCCACCTGCCTTCATCTTATGGACCTTTTTGTTTTCCCCCTCATACTCAATTTTTCCGACATCCTCACACTTCCATGTCATCATCATCATCATCTTCATCCTACATATTTTCATCTACGTCATTTCTCCTCTGTCCTCCAGCAGGCACCCAGACCGGGGAGGAGATCCCCATCGTGTCCCGGAGCAACATCAAGGAGTTCAAAGACAGCTTCTCCAACGAGAACTTCGACTTCCGCAACAACCCTAACATAACCTTCTTTGTCTATGTCAGCAACTTCACCTGGCCCATTAAGATTCAAGTAAGCTTTGCTCAACCTAGACAGAAAATAAAGTTCAGCTGGCTCACGCTGAAATACGTTCGGAAGTGGTTGAAAATTTTGTAGAGCTTCATTAGTTACAATAGTAAACTGCCACTGCAACTAGAATAAAAAGCACACACTTATATTTGTGAGGAAAATGTAGGTGAAGAAGAGGATAAACTAAACACTAAACCACATCCTGCTTGAATTATAGCCGCTACGTCCAAAAACCAGAATCAACCGAGATTTTAAAAAAGTAGGGCAATATATTAATAGAGCAAATTAATACAATCTTGTCAGCAGAGCAGCGACAGTCTTTGAGATGCTTTAGATTCTTCTGAACATGGCAGATTTAATTCTGACAGGCAGATTTAATTCTGACAGACAGAAAGACTTATTCAGCTGTGTCATCTGAGGATCAGATGACGACTGATGTGTCGGGGGAAGAAAGCTGACTGCTTCGATAAGACGCTTGAAATCTATAAATGGAGGCTTTGTGTGCTGACAACGTGGGACAGCACGAGTGTCGGTGATGGCTGGAATGAATGTGGATATCTAATTTGCACAGAAAAGGAAAGTGGAAATGACTTGCCATTAGGAGAACAAAAAGAGAGAAACAATCAGATTGCACTATTTTATTACTGTGTCTCACATTTGGGCCTCTAACATGAAACATGTAGCCAGTTCAGAAATACAAATAAACATTTGAAGAGCAGTTTGACTTAAAGGGGACATATCATGCGCTATTCAGCTTCATACATGCATTTTCGGTTAAACATAAACATTTTACCATGAATAAAAGTTCAAAAAAATCCCAACTCCCACTACAGGTTGATTGAGGTGCAAGAACAAAACATGGCGCATCATCAAAGTTTTTGAAGAAATCCACTGAAATGTCTAATTTCACAGTTTCTTTTTTGGATGGTACCCACATGTATGTACACAAGCACTGTTAAAGTGTGTTCATCATAATATGTCCTCTTTACTAAAACCTTAAAATCCAATAACCGCATGATTTACTCAAGTTAAACATGAGTACTAACCAAAACATGCAACGCTTTGCTGAATATTAACCAACTGTAGCAGCGCTTATGATGCTGAAAATACATGTATTCATGCACTTCAAATAAAAGCATCTACGAAATTGCACTTCAGGTCTCCTAATGTGCTTTTTATGTGTAAAGTTACGCCATATTTGGGCTTGTGTGTATGTGGGCAAATAAATAAACACATCCAGGGATAGACCCACATATTTTGGATCAAAGTGCAGCAAATCTGCGGTCAATTTCCACTCTGACTGCTCAGCTTGTCTTATTAAAAGCCACTTTTCTACTCTACAAACAAAAAAAAAGGTGGCTCGTATAATGGCAGAATGTAACTGTTGGCAGTCACCAGTACATTTAGGTCAGTGAGGGGAAGAAAAACTTCTCCTATTTGGTGAGCAGGAGTTTTTCCTCCGCTGTTAATGCGGCTGCTGGCAGTAGTTGTGAATAGGGCTGTGTGTGTGTGTGTGTGTGTGTGTGTGTGTGTGTGTGTGTGTGTGTGTGTGTGTTGTGTGTGTGTGTGTGTGTGTGTGTGTGTGTGTGTGTGTGTGTGGTGTGTGTGTGTGTGTTTGTGTGTGTGTGTGTGTGTGTGTGTGTGTGTGTGTGTGTGTGTGTGTGTGTGTGTGTGTGTGTGTGTGTGTGTGTGTGTGTGTGTGATCAGTTTACTCAGTGTGAATTAACTGACCATTTAATATGTATTAACTCTTTATATGGGGGCTTTTCTGCCAATGCACTCCCTCCCTTATACCACAGAAGATGCTTGTTTCTGACTTGCTAGCCTACACCTGTATCTCGTTAACGTTAGCATCTTATACCATTGATATAACTTTGGGTAGTTTTGACAACACTCAACAGCACCACAAGCCTTGAAAATGTCCATAGAACATACACATTGTCCTGTCCTTGGTTTAACTTGCTGAAACTGCCATGTCTGCAAAAAAACTAATACGGTAAAAATATTTTTGAAAAACTACACTTTAAAACAGTAAGAACAAAAGCCTTCATGAAAGTAGTCTATTAAAGCGCTAATGTCTTAAAAAGCATTTATTTCAACTGTTACATAAGAGTTACACACCAATGTAATATGTAAACCAATGGGCTTTGGTTAAGGGGGTAAATGAAGTTCATAAGTTGGACAGAACAGCAACATTTGTATTAATGCTTTATGAATTTGTTATTTGCACTTTCTAGTTAAACACACAAGTGCTGTGTGCAGAACTGGGAATTTCAAGTGCTTACATTTATGCAGTTTGAAATACAGTTAACTGTTTTTTACCTGTGGTGTATTGCCATGGTATAGGCATAATAATGCACCCTGTAGTGTCCTGATATAGAGAATGATGGACTCTTATATTGGATCAAAGACAGCTCACTTGGTATCCTACCGTCAACATAATTGGAAAATGCACTGCTAGTATATCTTAGTGAAACATTGTGAATTGGATTTGTTGATATTTGATCTATTCTAACTCTGATCACAACACTGCTCTACTCAAATGCATTACTACCAGTGCTTTAAATGTGGAGTAGAAAATAAACAACCATTATAGCTTTGTACTCGCATGCCTACATATGAATTTTTCAGGATATGTCTGAGTAGTTAGTTCTTGAGTATGTCTTCAGCTTGATAAAGGATGAATAACTTCAGCATCAATATTAGATTTGAAGCAGTGAGTGAGTGCACGGGGTGTTTTGGGCCTGGATTGTGTGCCTCCCCGATCACTCCTGGAAGTGATTTGACTGGTTGCCCCGAGCGAACTCCTTCCCCCTGCCCTCCTCCTGCAGGGGAGAAACAGCCTGCCTCCATCCTCCATGTCCTGCCTTGTGAGGGCTTTTAGTTTCTCTCAGCTTCAGAGCTCCAGCTGCTGGCAGCCGGCCTCAGGAGATCTCCAGCAGAACACAGAGCTGAGTTCAGGGAGTCCTCTCCCCTCTCAGCCTCCTCTGGTCCTCCTCACCTTTTGCCTTGCTGGGTAGGATCATATAGAGGATCCCTGAAACTCAAGCACGTAGGTCTGCTAGCGTGTCATTTCCTCATTGTACTCATGGAGCTTTAACTTCGTCAGCGAGGTAACATTTTCCGCTTGTTTATCGTTCCTTTTCTGCCTCTGCTCCTCGTCTCAGAATTATTTTTCGAACTTGATAACAGCCTTTTCATTTTTCTCTTTTGTTGCCTTTTTCTTGTTCTCCTTGCCTTCAGTGGTCTTTTGCAGTTTGGCATTGGGATGTGTGGGTGCGTAATCGTAGGCGTTCGGCACTCCAGTGTTGGCAGGCAGAGATCGGAGTGTTGGGAAACGGTTCATAAACAGCAGCCGAGAATGAGCAAGGGCAAAGTGGAATGTTAAGTTGAAACACATGCTGCATTCAGAGTGGGCTGTGTGCAAACTAAGCCCTCGCTCCCTGGCTTTAGTGTGCAGCTGTACAGAGCTGTCTCTTTCTCCCTCTCAGACTCACCACCTCAAGGTTGTCTCTGTGTGCTTTCACATGGGCAGGAGCAGCGTTAGCACAGCCTGCTCACCATTTGCAAGAGGGTTTGTTTGTGTCCTTTTGCATTGGCTCCACTTGTTGCTTTCACCACTCAATCTGTTGCATTTAATAAACAGCACACATTGATTTACCCACACAAATGAAAATCTGTTGGAAGATAAAACTATTTACTACCTCATGTGTATTAGATAGGATAAACTAAACAGCTGTTGGATTGCAGGGACGACACTTATATGATTGAATACGTTTGACCCACCAAATTGAGATCCATAACAATGGTTAAATTGAATTTCCTGATGACTTCATCATCAAAGTAAAATCAGTTGCTCTGAGCTAAGTCAGCGAGGTGTTCTCCCACCCCTCTTTTTTTCCCTCTCCTGGTGAAGAATGGATCTGAATTTAATGATGTTTGTAATGAAACGCAAATCCCAGACTAATTACATTAAAGAGCTGTGATCTCCTGCTCCGTGCCTTAGTGAATATGTCATGATATAGTAGAGATTAGAAAAGCCTCCAATTTAAAACCCCGCTGTGGAGCAGCAGCTGCAGCTATCAGCTCTCTGTGTGGATTGTGGAGTGTTTATCTGGGCCATGCATGGCTGCTGATGACTGCGTTTTGATACTGATCACAGAGAGGATGGAAACTAGCTGAGAAACTTCGCCAGCGTGCAACACCGTAAAAACAGCCGGCTAATTCATATTTTAGCAGTGTATTTATGCAGACAAATAATATAAAAAAAATAACAAAATGCATATCATTAGATAATATAAACTATGACAAATAAATAAATTGTTTTATAAATAGTAAGATAATTGGAAAAATAAAAGTTAGAATTAAATAAAATAAAAAATTAACACATTTTTCTTTTACTGTGTTTTACAGACATAACCCAGGAAGATATTGCGATGTGCAACTCACTGTACATATATATGGTTGAAGCTGCACATAAACACATTGTATAAATGTATCACTCACACATTTCCAGCTCCGCCATATTTAACATTCAGTTTCCGTCTGCCCTTCCCTCTTCTGTGGAACCTGTTGAGCCGCCCTCCCCCGGACTGATAATGACGCTTTCCTTCAAACCTCCAATAGAGTTCAAGCGTCTGTCAGAAGCCATTAGAGGCAGAATATTTAGCGGCCTCAGTGCCCGGCGGCAGGCTGACAGGCGTTGCTGCGAGATCCTTTGGGGCCCCTAAAGAGTGGCCCTCCACTGGGCCCGTAACGAGAGCGTCAGCCCGCCTCCCGGTGACAAAGCTCCACACAGGCTGACACTTGAGATTAGCCGCTACAATAACTGTTATCGCACATCGTCTCAGCGAGACAGCCTGCTTGTACCTTTCAGAAAACTGCAGTATTGACATGGGCTCAAATCATTGACTTTTTCGAGTTTAAAGTGCCAGTGAAGTGCATTTTTTTGCGCCAAAATGAAATGGCAGTTTCATTTCTTACATATAATTGTACCTGTTCATGGCTAAAATATTTTTTTAGGAAGTGCGAGGGACGAGATAAACATCGCAAATTTTTCAGAGTGAGACCGCTGCTGCAGACGATAGCGGCTGTGACGTCACAAGATGGGCCCAGTTGTGATTGTAAACATGGCGGAGACTTCGGAAAGTGATACTGGTGCGAGAGAAATGAGTGATTTTGACAGCTTTTCGGACAGGATAGATGAGGAAAGTGGCCATGGAAGTCAATTTAGTTGAGGACAATATTTTGTCATAGATCTAGAGTAGATCTACACACAGGATTGGCCATCACCTGATCATACATTCATCTGTTCATAGCATGATGCAACATTCATGTTCACATGCAGTGTTGTGCTAGTTACTGAAAACCAGTAACTAGTTACAATTACTAGTTACTTCACTACTTACACCAAAAAGTAATGCGTTACTGTGAAAAGTAACTTTTTAGTTACTTAAAAAAGGGCACCCATTAATGCCCTTATACTGTAGCCTTCATTTCAGTACTGTTATTGCATCGGAGAATAATACAACCTGTTGATCAACTTGACATGCATTTGCATCACTGAACTCTGCTAAGCAATGTGGTCTATACAAACACAAACACAAAGATATGTTTCAAAGTGCCAATCCAGCCGCTGTTGCTTAGGTGGAGGTGGAGTGGCGTCGGATGAGTCTGGGTCTGTGGTCTTAGCTACTAGCTTCGTCCCAGCATGTTGTTTCTGCAGATGTTTCAACAGATTTTAATTGCTGTTTTGGGCAGTCGATAGGATCTTTGACCCGCCAAGACACAACTTACATTTAACTAAAACGTTCTTTTCTTTGTGCTCGACAAAAGTGAAATAGTGAGAATATCTCCAGGCGGAGAAACTCGACTTGAGCTCTGCCGCCGCCATGATAGTCTTGTTAGTAACACAAACACAGTGGCCTTTATTTTTCATAAACAATCTACGAATCTACGAAACAATAACACCAGCCACTCACCTTCATCTTTTGGAACAGAAACATCGCCACTTCGGCAGAATTGACATTACCACAGCCAGCGGCAATGCATCGCTTCCCGTGTGTTTTTCCTCCCTTTTTCTTCACTGTCGCCTCCATTGTCAGGTTTCCTCGATTGGCAATCACTTCCAGTCGACTGCGAAACAATTTCCAATAAAATACTCGCTCAAAAACGTTCCACTTTGAAACAGAGACAAAATGAACGGTGGTGAATGTAAACACTTCGGCTGAGCCCATCTTCTGACGTCACGCAGTAGATCGCAAGCCACGCCCACGAAGGCGGAGGTTTCCCAGCGGAAAATTCCAACTCGTCAAATTCGTTGCTATTCCAACATCTTTTATATGGGTTCCAATGGACAATTTTGGTCATTACTATACGTATTAGCATAACAGATCATGCACCGGCGCACACTTCACTGGGTCTTTAAGTTAGTGTTGTCCTTGAAAAGAGAGGAGAATCTGTCACACTCACAGTTTTAAACTACATTCAATCCTTAATCCATTTAGACATAAACAACTCATTAGCTAAATAAAGACAGATTGTATGCTTGGCTAAAAGCTCACCGTCATTGTTGGCATATTGGGCCCTAATTGACCAACACCTGATCTCAGCAACATTAGTCCCCTTTGTGGGCACTCTGATATCCATTGAACTAAACACCAGACCACAGCAGTTGGCGACCCACTGAGACCCACTCTGCTGACATATTTTGTTCAAGTTTTCTCCTGGTGTTTTGGCTACCTGAACTTCCCTTCAGTGTTCAACAGTCTGCATGAAATGATCACACTGAGGATTCGGCGCTCAACAGTAATCAACAGCGACACATTAGCAGCCAGATGGTGCTGACTACACAAGTAAATTAGACCCCGGGCCCTTCACAAAACACTCACACCCCCCTGTCATCTCACCACGGAGACCAATGCTTCTGGCCCTCTGCTGCTATTCTGCTAAGTCACTGTGGATTTATACACACTCCGACCCATCAAGCAATTTCTATGCATGTATTGTACTTTTTGATCACATATTAAGTATTCATAGGCTAATCTGACATGCACACAGCTGGGTTTCCCAGCTTGTGTCTCTTTTTTCTTCCCCTCCTGCTTCTTCTTTTCCACTGGAATTGTATGCAAATCCCCGCTTTGCCACGAATAATAAGCAGGAGCTGTGATTTGTCCAAGGTGTCAGCTCGGAGAAAAGACATGTGAGGCGAATTCTGCTGCAGAGCCACGATGTTACCAGAGAGAGGCAGTGTTGTGTTGTTGTATGAATCTGCTCATTGTGAGGCATTTTCAGGGGGTGGTAGGCGTATGTGAAGAGAGGAGGAGGAGGAGGTGGTAAAGCACTGCCAATGTTACCCCTGGCAACCTTGATTAAGACAGGATATCGTTAGTACAAATGCTCTTGTGATGATTACATAATGAATATTTCTGCCCACAGTGCAGGAATGAGGGTTTTTGGTGCAGGCTGTGGGCATGTCGTGATGTCGCTGTGACAGGTGTGCAGTGTGGATACTAGATAAGCAGACAGACTGGAAACATCCCAGTGGTTGTGTTCCCATCGGGAAGAATAATCCCTTTTAAATCCTTTATCTTTTACACTAGCGATACTCACTTTATGGCCCCGATTTAGCCAGCGATTGGAGTGCTGCATGTCTCGCTGACCATGTTCTAATTTCACAATGAAAATACTTTAATTCCAAAGGGTGTTTTTATTTGTACTTAAACTCCAAGAACTAGCTTTGCCAAAGGTTTGCCATGTCTTCTTCGCAAGTCAATCAAGGAAGAATGGGATTTTTTGGGAGTAGGGTTTACAAAATAAGGTGCCGCACTGCATAAGAAGCATCAACATAGATAAATAGAGCTTGTTTATTAAACAAAATAGTATGCTTCATTTAACTTGTGCACAGTAACACATTTACATGTATTCAAAGTATACACTACATACATATGCACTGTCTGTCTGTGTTAGAAGAGACAGCATTATCCCCCCCCCCCCTCATTTGCCTTCCTTTTGTCAGCCCTACAAGGTCAGTCTAAAGTCTGCATGTTGATGAATATATATTGCTGACCTCCATTATAAAACATATTTCTGACTCTGCACGTTGTCCTCTTTTCCCCTTGTATAGATCGCCTTCTCGCAGCACAGTAACTTCATGGATCTGGTGCAGTTCTTCGTCACGTTCTTCAGGTGAGCAGCTCTCCTCCGCCCCTCTTGTCAATTCACTCACTCTGAACCGCAGATGTGTTGCACTTCAAGTGGCAGCAGTTGCCTTCAATGTTTATGTGTGTGTGTGATGCAGTGTGTGTGAACCATGCTGATGAAGCACCAAGGTTGCTCTGTGGTGCAGCAGCCATTACTGTGAAGGAGCACTGCAGCTCACTGGTTGGAACAGGAGAGTGCACACACATGCAGCTCCTGCTGGCTTGTGTTGTTCCCTCACATTTTTCACATATGAGTACTGACTCTTACAAAAGGGCACAAACAGGAAACACAGAGGTCCAAATGGAACTGCTCTGAAATGTGGATGTTGTGTCATATCCAACCTTTGGGTGCTAAATCATAGAGTAGAGTATCCTTTTACGGGATAATCATGTTGCATATATATATTTTAAGTCCCTGAATATTACTTTTCTAACTTCCTATTATGCTAATTTCCAGTTTCATATTTATATTTTGCGCCTCTAATGTGTTGACATGCTTTAATGTTAAAAAAGGTCTTTATTGTTCTCATACTGCCTGGGCTGCAGCACGTCTTTTCACCCTCTGTCTGAAACCAGAGCCCAGTCTGCTCTGATTGGTTAGCTGGCCGGCTCTGTTGTGGTTAGGCAGAGTTTGTGAGAGAGGGATTTTAGCCTTTGCAGACCATTTACATGCACAAAATCCTATTTAACACACTAAAGTAATACACCAAAAACAGAAAAGGGCCCCTTTAAGACACACTGCCATGAGGATAAAGTGGGACAGTCACACATATACAAAATGTACATTGGTGGATATTTTTCTCCTTTTCTCTTCCATTTTATGTGAGCGAATACACCCTTCTTTTGGTAAAGCAAAAATACTTTCGACCGGCTAGGTGCAACTGAAATCAAGTGAGTAGTTGAGTCCACGGCATTGCCTACATTCAGCACCGCCTCGGCAGATGATGGTTAGTCTCCAGCAATCGATATCGCATATCGATTTTATCGATATCCTATCCTAAATGAGCTGAAAGGCACTCTGTGTATGAAAGTATCTCATTAAGTATAATCTGTATCTGACTTTTCAACAGAGACTGGATGATTCCATGTGTTGAATAGGATGGAAATATATAAAAAATATACTTTGTTTTTGTGCATTGCTTTGCCCACATTTCCTCATGGTTCACCCTTGCAGTACATACATTGGCATTGGCATCTTTAAATGCATTTCTCAAGGATCCTTGTCAGTGCAACATGCTGCTTTGTAAAGATGGAGACTCTGCTTCTGCTGAAGGTGCATGTGTTGAGCCGTGATGAATCCCTGAACCTCTGGAACTGCTGTAATGTGTTATCGACTTTTAAAATGAGAGAGACCAAAAATTGGGTACACAAGTGTGTTCCAGGCATGCTTGACTGCATGTGTATATTTTTCTCCCGTGTGTGTGCCTAGCACCCAGAGGAGAAATGGAGGACGTTTTCATGCTTTGTGTTGTCTCCACAATGTCCTGAAAAAAATAACTGCTGTTCCAAGTCATACTGCGTTTATTGATCCAGCCACCATGTAGAGGGGGCGATATTTGATGGGGCCGATTTGAAAGATTCTCTGTTCATTGTTTTTTTTTGCGCCCATCCCAATACAGTGTTGTTCAATAACAGTATGTTTCGGCATCAACTGAATACATCTCCCTCTGCACTGAGGTTTATTTTTGCATGGTTTTCAGCTGCTAAAGCTCTAGGACTACAAGTGCTATTATTCCCCTCACTGCCTTTGCATACAAATGCAGACCCTGCAGTTACTCGCTCATGAAGCTGGTATGTTTACTATACACATGCGTCAGCTTTTAAATGTTTGCATGTCAGCATTCAGAGCATGCAACCTGCACCAGTGATCCTAAATAGAACAACCCCTCCTTTTTTTTACCCAAGTATCTTTCCCTTTCACTGCCATCTCTACTGCCTCTGTTTTTCTGTCCCTCCTTCACTCCTAATTTTCTCGTCACTTACTCTCCTCTTTTGCCTCTCCCCTGTCCCCCCCTCATACTCCCCTATCTTTCTCATCTCTAGCTCTCCATCTCCTCCTTCTGTTCTGTTTGTCCTCCTCTCGTTATCCCTCTGCCTCCTCTCTTCTGTCCCTTGCTTCCCTGTGTCTGTCAATCTCCCCTGTTTCATCGCCCTCTCTTCCCTCCCTCCCTCCCTCCTTCCTCCCACCACTCCGTCTGACTTACTCTTAATCCCACAGCTCAGTCTTTTTCCTTTTCTTTTTTTTGATGTGTGTGTTGCCTGCCACAGATTTAGCACAGATGTAGGAGACCTAAAGTTAGCGAGCTTGCAGCCTTGTCCCTGTTTGCTTCTGGTTCTTTGGGCGCCACATTGTTTGTGTTGCGGGGGAGGAGAGGGATGCTAATTAACGTGGAAATTGTTTGCTCTTCCTCACCGCGACTTTTCCTCTGTGTCTTAATCTCACTCTTTCTCGCTCCCGGTGCTTTTTCTCTCTGTGTCATGTTCCCTGTGGGGACAGATGAAGGTGGCACCATCCCGTTATCTGCAGCACCAGCAACCATACCGCCATAAGCATTCTACAAAACAGATGCATTAAAAATCCTTGTTTACCACAATGAAATACCCTCACATATTCACGTCCAGCTGTCCAGCAGCTTCCCACCTTTGGCTCATAATGTTGAGTCATCGTTTTCTAAACTGAGTTTCAAATCGAGCCAACTTTCCGAGTCCCAATATTTATGGAAAACGTTTACTTTTACAAATTGAATGTTTTCTCAAAGATATGCAAATTTAAATGTTTTCTTCCAGGCATGAACAATCCCGTGAGAATGTGAAATTTCCCCAAATATTTTTGGAAATGCAATGAAAATGTATTATTGAGCTTCTTTTTTTCACTCAAACTGTCATGTTTTTAATTAAAAAACTGGCTGCCACCAAAGCAAGCACTCTTTGAAGTAATAGTGACCTGAATGCTAAATGTCTTGGCTGCATATGTCCACACTTCTGGATGGAAAGAAGCTTAAAGAGCTATCATAGAGTGCAACTTTTTAACACTGCACTCTGGGACACATTTGTCATAGAAATACTTCTGCTGATGTGGCTATTTTTATCGTCAGACTTTATAAACCATCTACCCTGCACGACTCTCAACAAACTCGATCTTTGCTTCTTCAAAAGTGAAAAAGTTTGTTTTCTGATCTCTGAATACTTTATGTTGTATATGTATCAAGGGTTCAGCCGCGGTTCAGCAAAGGTGAATATGAGAGTGAAACTTGAATCAACGAGTACGCCTGTGTGTGTCTTGGAGCCTTAATGATAATATAATATATAATTTAACAAAATAAAATAAAAATCGCTTTAATGTCAGGCCAACTGTTCATACTTCAGCCCAGTGGAGAGTTCTGCAGAGTTAACCTGTTAACAGCAAAACAAGTGGTACATTATGTTTTGATCCTGGAGAAAAACAAGGTTAGAAAAGGTTTTGGGATAACACCACACTTCTCTAACCTGCTGTTTGATCTCGGTTATTGCCTTTAATTGACACATCAAAGTAAAAGAAGAAAATACGTTTCTGAAGGCTTGCTCTACAACACCGACCCCATTTGAACTTCTTTAAAGAAACTTAACCTTGTAATAGTCAGCTCTGCACTGAGGCCTGATATCCTAGAAAGTTCTTCCTCCCCTGAGAGAGCGTACCTCCCTGGAGTGTGTGTGCTGCTGACAGTTTATATTCAAACACTGGTGCTGCCTGATGGGCACTCACATCCAACCCGAGTGCTAACATATATTTTTAGTACATGACTGCTCCCAGAGGAAAGTGAACCCCTGATGCTGGCAGTGGAAAAGTGTTGCTTCAGTCGGATTCTTCACCGATCCAGTCTTTACGAATACAGTGTTCACATTTGTACATAAAAGTACATCACAAGCGTTAGAGTGAGTAGTGATTTCCCTCTAAGGATGTGCAATATTTTAATATTTTCCTAAATCTTCCGGCAATGGCATCCCCTCTATCTCCCCCTTTTTAACTATATATCTCCAATAAAGGCACTCTCTGTCTAAAAAAAACAATCATAAAAATGAAATAAACCTTAACAAACACATCTTTTGTAAGGTCTTCAGACTTTTCCTACAATCAACACTGGGTTGGTCAGAATAAACTCTTTATTTATCAAGTTAGATGTAAAAATGTGCCGGATCTACACACTCTAAATTAGCCAAAATAATGGCAAAAATCACCAAATATAACAATTACAGATATATTCTCTCAATTGCCCAACTCGACATCCCTTCCTACCTTCATAGAGTCACTAAACTGTAAGAAAATCCACAATAATACAAAATAACATTCTCACATGAAGGTAATAACAGTCTTTAAGACTCTGTGATTCCCAATATAGTAATTATATTATTAAAAAAAACGGAATACACAAATTAAATGTCATCTTCGTGCTGAAAAGTGTAGTCACAACTGGAAAAAATCTGATAACGCTCCCAAGTTGAAACAATGTTATTTAAACACTTTGGGCAAGACTCTACAAAACCTCTTCTATAGCATTCATTTTATTGCCACTTTATGAATTAAAGCTTATGTATAAACCAAACTCGGGAGAACGATTTTCCTTCTCACGATATGAGACGCGTCATTAAAGGTGGGGTAGGTAATTTTGGAGAAACCAGCTCGAGTGCGCTAGAATTTGAAAATACACAGCCGGAAACAATCTGCCACTTCCTTACAGAGCCCCTCCTCCAACACACACGAACGCGCACATGACCAATGAGGGCACGAGATAAGTTTGTGCACAGATGGAAGGCTGACAGGCAGGTAGGCCATCCAGTTACTTTAGCCGGGCCGGCTAAAATGATTGGTCGTGCTTTTTACAGTACTACGGCTTCCACAGATGACATTTTGTTATGGATTTTTTGTCAAAGCACTTAAGATATTCATTGCTATCGGGATGTTAAGAGCATTCCATGGAATATAACAAAAAGTGTATCTCGAGCCGGTTTCTCAAACTTACCTACCCCACCTTTAAGTGCCATTCTACATTTCAGCTTATTTTAAGTTGTGATTTTGAGCATCATCATCAGAATCTAGCCGACAATGAATCCTAATCACCATCAGACCTACCAGCGTCAATACAGACCCATCATCAGCATGCAGCTGCAGACAGCGGGCTGCAGTGATTTTCCACTCACTGACCTCGTTCTCAAACATCCACCCAGTAAAAGCAGAGGTGATTAGTGTCGTCACTCCCATGTCTCTTGAGTCAGCACTCTGCCGTGTACGTCACTCTCCTCCTCCTCCCATCCCCTGTAGAAAGGAACATACAGGGGCTAAAATAATACTTTTAGAACCAATATTTTGACTCACCAACCAATAGGACAGTTACATTATTAATTCATGGTTAGGTGTTTGGGAGAGAGCCCCCACTAAAAAAAATACAACTTTTGTTTCTCGCAGTGTTGTCTGGCTACTTTCACTTTTTCATTTTGAGGATTCAGCATTGTTCAGCATGTGGATTTTTGGTGATTTAAAAAAAATACAGGAAAGCTTGACCGTCCACTGACACACACACACACACACACACACACACACACACACACGGGCTCTCTGTGTTTGTCTTGAGCTCTGAAGGCAGCACAGTGGCCACTCATGCATATTTTTGGCAGCGTGAAGTGGCCTGCAACAGGACATAAATAATTCTGTTGTGTTCATCATCTCACTGTTCAGCCTCTTGAACACATCTGCAGGTTTAGACATTGGCACAAACACTCCCCAGAAAACACACACCCTGTCTTTTGTGCACACTTACACACACACACACACACACACACATGCACACATACACGCACTTACACACACAGAAACTTATAAACACTTTCTATTTGAACATAGGAGGCAGCTAACCACTCAGTGGTGCTGTGCCCTCTGTGTTGTAGGATTACCCTTCACACACACACACACACCCACACTCACACACTCTCCACTCCGCCTTTAAAGCTTCGGACTGCATGACTACACGAGCTGAGGTTGGCTCAATACATTCAATTCCAAATGTCAATTTAAATTGCATCCAGTTTACTAACGACAGATCATGCCCAATTATTTCCCAGTGATATTTGCTCACAGTGGCTTCATTATTGAGCAGAGAGCTTTTCTGTTTTCAAATTACCAAAGAGATCTGTCACTAAGATTTGTTGAAAAGAAAGTGACACTGACCCCAACAGTGATATGAGCCAGGCAGACAGAGGGCTTAGCGTTTCCCCTCACACACACGTGTGTTTGTACACAAACGTCAGCCTCCATCAGCGTCACCAGCCGTGCTGACAGGCTGCTGATGGCTGACTGACAGCTGGACACAGTGGGGAGGACTCTGCAGCACAGAATCATAAACATAGTTGTGATTTCATCTAACTGTCAGGCTAATGCTTTTCAAACTTTTGAAACGTTGATACAAAACAGACTTCAAACCACATATTTCAAAGAAAAATAGGTTGATTTGTGTCTGAGAAATGTTCGTTGTTCGTATATTGTTATGAACTGTCTGCCATATTTCAAAACATCAATTTGATACTCGTTTAAAGTAGCCATGTGGTGAATTATTTGCTGTGGTTGTTGAAAATTCATGATACTGTAATAACGCAACATATTGAGTGTCAATTTTACTGCGATTCCCTCATTTTTCTAAAAGCGATTGCTCATGTCAACATGACTTAAAATATGTTTTATCACTGAATAAGATACATCTGCACAGTGGCTTTTAAGTATCATAGTCATGCATCAAACAGTTTCTGGTTTCAACTTCTCCAACGTTAGAATTGATGTGTTTTCTCAGTTTTATTTATAATTGTGTAATTGTATTTGCAATTTTGTCTCTTGATTTTTACAAAACATGACACCCCAGGCTCGGGGAAATGCAAGTTGCAGCTTGTTGTCAGTTAGTTGCAGCTTGTATCCTTCCCTTCTTTTACCCACTCTCTGTCTCTCTTCATAACATTATGTAAAAATCAATATCTCTATGGACACCCTGCTGTTTTCTCAGTGTACATACACAGAGATGCATATATCATTAAAACACACACCTGCTCTCAGCTTGCTCCTTGTTATATTGACTGATAGCAGGAGACACCTGAGAAAGAGAGAAAGATAGAGATGCACATTCAAACCCTGCATCCTGCCTGTCCTTAGGGGCTTCCCCGGGCACTCAGCAGGGGCTCAGCCAGAATCCCCTCTCTCCTCCTCTGTTCCCACTCCTCTGTCTCTTTCTCTCTGTGTATCTCCCCCTTCACTCCATCTATATTTGAACCTTTGTTGCTGCATCACCGCCTGTCCATTTACCTCCCTGGTGTGTCTTATTCAGTTTTTTTCTTCCCACCTTCTGCCTTTTTTCTTATTCCTTCCACATTTCCAACCCCTCTCTCCACCTTCCTCCCTCCACCTCTTGCTCCATCTCCCCTTTTTTCTCCCCTTCTTTAACACTCTCTCTTTGTATCTGACCTCTTTGTCAGGTTATCTGCGAGGATCCAATGAGAGATACAAGTTAAAGATAGAAAGAGCGCCTCGTGGCTCAACCTTCCCTCTGATAGGTCCGCCGGTATCTGAAAGCCCACTCTGCGTCTGATTAATAATAAATGAGTCAGATCAGTCGGTTTGACTCCGCTCCTCCCCTCTCTGCTCCTCCTCCTCCTCACCTGTAATGAGCAGGGAGGAGAGCAAAGGAAACGTGAACCGGGCTCTAACGCCCTCCTGGGGGGTCCCGAGAGACAAAGGCAAAGTATTTTCTTCCCATCAGCCTCCTGTCCAATCCCTACATACACGCCTCATACTTGTAAGAGCTCTTGCTGTGGAAATGGCTTTCGGCAGGTTTGATCTTCGCCTTTTGAAAGACTCGCTTGTGTTTGAAGAGAAGCATTGTCTTTGGACTCCTCCTGCTCCAAGATGCAGGATTGTGGGAAATATAAAATGACTTGTGGGAAAAACCTTTATTTGTTCAGTTAATTGTGTGATGGCTTTACCTGTTCAGAATGAAAGGTGCAGAGGCTCGGATTACTTCTGTTTTTAGAGGAAATCTGCTCCTTTATTCACCAATCAATTTCCTAATCCTTATTTCCCTCTGTTGGTTTTGTTCCTCTTTAACTGCAGCTTTTGATTTTATCCCCGAGTTTTTGTCTCCTCTGCCACTTCTCTCCCTAAATGACATCTCAGGCAGGCATTACATTATTAGTGCATCTCACTTTCATTAAGTCAGTCTTGAATAGCTTCCTACGGGTAAGTGTTATTGCACCTTCAGAAACATATTGAAAATGATTTGTTTAAGTGCAAAATTGTTGCAAAAGTCTCTTAAAAAAAGTGTCATTTTTAAACCAAAAGACGTGCAGTTTCAATTAGCTGTAGCCTGGCTTCTTATCAAGTTTTAAGATGTGAAACGATTACTGTTGATTGCAAATGTAATTATCTGCTCCCAATTAATCTCTGTGAATTCACATTGAGAGCACTGAGGTTGTGAAAAAAAGAAAGCAACCTGTGCAATCTCACACTGCAGCAACATATATCCTGCTATTGTTGTGAAGATGCCTTATTATCTGTGTGAACACGCCATATTCAATTTGTCTCCTCTGCCAAAAGAAAATCAAGTCCCCCTTCCCAGCTCCTTCTGTGCTAGGGGTGCAGACACAAAGCTGAGATGTTATGCAGAAATTTGTATTCAGCGGCATGTTCAGCCCTGCTTCTGTTTGGGGTGGTTTAGACTGCCTGAAAGTGTCCCACCACCCATAGTGCTGCAGGGTGGAGTGGCGACAAGTGCAGGGCAGAGAGGGACCCGTGTGTGCTTCAGTAGACAAACTTGTCAGCTATATAGTGAAAACAAAATGGCGTTTGGCTGGTTTAATTTCCCTCCCCAGAGTGAAAGCCAGCGGCGGGCAGACTGCTGGATTAGTATTCAGCGGGCTGTGGACGGTCTGTTGGTGTTTGCCCCGTGGCTGTTGTCTCGCTGTCAGGTGAGCCAATGACACGTCAGAGCTCACCTCTCCGGCCTCAGCTGCTCCTGCCTGTAATGCGCTATGTCGCCAGCTCACTCTACAGTCTGCCAGGGAAACAAACAGCTCCCATAATTGTTTTAAAGCCAGATTTTTTTAATAGAATAGTATTGGAGGATGAAACCCTTTTTTAATGGTCACACATACATGCACACAGCACACACAGTGACAGTACCTCTGCATTTAACCCATCCTAGTACTAGGGGGGGGGGGTCCGGTGCCTTGCTCAAGGGCACCACGACAGGCCGAGGAGGTGAACTGTGACCTCTCCATGTAGCAGTCCCCACTCCATATGTTAGGTTTGTTCAGGGACTTGAACCGGCGACCCTACAGCTACCAGTCCAAGCCCCTACAGCTACCAGTCCAAGCCCCTACAGCTACCAGTCCAAGCCCCTACTGACTGAGTGAAACCAGAGCCCAGTCTGCTCTGATTGGTTAGCTGGCAGGCTCTGTTTTAATTGTTCAACCGCTTAGAGATGTCCCGCCTCTTAGCCTATCAAGTACAATGTGTTTGAGTGCTGGCCAATAGAGGCATGATTGTTACATAGTGATGTCATTATGTTACAGAAATAAACAAAGGAGTCCAATGGAGGTGGGGGGGTGTGTGGGAGAGAAACTCCCTCTGGGGGGACCTTTGGGATGTTAGCTTCTGCAGACCATTTACAAACCTATAACACAGGAAAGAGAAAACCTCCAAAAAGCATAATAGGGTCGCTTTAAAGGCTTCATGTTCAGACATAGGGGTTGCATCTTGGCTAAAGTAGCCTCTAGTCCTTCCTTTCCAAAGTATACCACTAGAGCAGGTAAAACAGATTTGGTAGTAGAAGCTTCCGCCGTCATGGCACTCAGGATGTCATTGCTTCAATCGACCTGATTAATTTTCCCCGTGGGAGTGGGAGCTTTAGGTGTGATGGAGCAGGTGAGGGGGGGTGAGAACTGAAGCCTGACTAACTTGGTCTGCTTCCCTTGTGGAGGTTGAGATTAAATGAAGCGCACTGTTCTGTCTGTTTCCATCTGTGTCTTCTCCTCGTGTCCGTCTCCCCATTTGACTTTCTCTAAGTTTCTCTTTCAGTCTTCTCCTCTCCCGCCCGATAAGTAGATTGACGACAGATGACTTGAGAGCTCAAAACTAATTTGAGTGCGACTCAGTCTGCATTGCAAGTCCACGCACAGGCGGGGATTTGTAAGAGCAGAATTAGATTTGAGCGCGAGGGAGGAGAGCATCTTGAGCGTAGCGACGAGCGTGAGCGTGCATGAGGAATTGTGTAACTGCATTTGAGCCAGCAACAGGGATTCGTACGCTCGAAATGATTAAAGCTGCTCGCGCTCACTTTTGGCACTCTGATTACCCTGAGCGCAAACTCTAACCAGGAGCAGTCGCCACTTCAATTACTTTCGAAATAAAAGATGCAGAATCTCTCATCTGTATTTCATCATTACTGTCTCTTTGTCTTTCCCTCTCCCCTCCTCCTGTCCTCTGTCCGTCTTTCCATCCTTCCCCCCCGTTGTGCAAAGGGATGCCTTTGATGCGCCGCTGATATCTGTTCACGCGGGTCATTCATTAGCACTGTGTCGCTCTTTAAGCAGCGAGCAGGAAGCGAGATCAATAAAACGGCTGAACGGATGGATCTCTTAAGAGTCCTCCTCAGCCTGGAGAGATAAGGGATTGTTTTGAATGGATGGCACTTTAAACAGTCACACAGGGAGGGCGGTGGATGTAGGAAGATCTGAACGCATCACAGCCAGTATTTAAATGGGGAAAGGCATTCACATTGAAAAGGTGGTCGAAGTTTGGAGAGAAATCTGTGATTTGTCTCGCTAGAAGACCGTGTGTCTGGAGACTGGAATACTACGTAAACATGGCTTTATTCTCCCTTTTTGTATTTCCTTTGTGCTTGTTAAAAGCCGTGTTGAGTTCACTGCCTCTCCAGTAAGCAACAGCTGTTTCTACACAGCGGTACACATGCGGGGTGTTTATTTTATGCCAAACCTGAAATGGAGCCCAATTAAAATCCTTTACATTATTAACATTTTCTTCTATCACATTCAGTACTTGACTGCATGGTGCTGTGAGGAACGTACACACAGTGTTGATTGTAAGAATAGTAGATTAGATCCTTATCATTACTGCTGCTGAGGTTAATCTTACATCAGCATTGACAACGATCTCTGACTGTAAACTGTAACTAGTTACTATGGGTTGCATTTTTCTAATTAGCTTTGTTTGTCTGGCTGCTTGTTCATTTGTCATTATCTCTATCAATACCTCTATCTGATTACTGGATTATAAAGATAACTGGCCCGACTCTCATGAACTTTTACGAGTATAATGGGGCAAGGTATACACATTCTTAGTTTCACCTAATATTTGCTTTAATATATTTTTTGCCGCATTTACGTGGTTTCAGATGTAGGAATCATCGGTTCCTAACTGGGATCAAAAATGTTGATACACATTTCAGGGCTCAGCGGATCCATGCTCTTTCCACATTTTGACAACGATTTAACTCTTGTACACGCTAAGATCGGAAGAACGACTTTAATCCCAAAAAATGGGACCATTTGAGAAGCACTTGAATGCACCATTGACTTTAGCGAATGTTTGTGCTTCATTGTGATCTAAAGTGCCTTTCTAGTTTGTATTGAATAATATACAGTAAAATGTAGCTCTGTGTACCCTAAACTAATAATAACATAATATTTTCAGGAATACGTTAAATAGTATTCCTGAAAATATTTAAGCAGAAGTAAATCCTACTGCTCACTTTTGCTTTTCGGAAAGACTTTGTGTTCACATATCAAAATGTAGCCATCCTCAAGGACATACCACCTAAAAGTGTGTTGAGGTGTTTTGTCGTCACGTTGCTGATGCTATGTTAACAGCAGCGTGTTGCTAACACTAACCTGAGCTGAAATAAAGGAAGTCTGAGCCACAGAGTCACAGGAAATCAGCTCAAGGTGCCACAGTCAGGGAGCGAAGTTCAGTTATGATGACACACACACACACTCACACACTCACTCACTCACTCACTCACTCACTCACTCACTCAATCTCACTGCTAAGAACGCCACCTCTTCAACACATTCTGTATCACCTCTACTTTCATCACCTCAAGGTTATATTCTAAAGTGCAAAGTATTTGTGCAAAATAAGGAACTGTTGATTGCACAATGTAACATCTGCAGAATAATGACAGCAATGTTCAATTAGTTTTCTTGCCAATCAGAGCAGACTGGGCTCTGGTTTCAGACAGCGGGTGAAAAGAGGTGCTGCAGCACAGGCAGTATGGGAACAAATAAAGAGCTTTTTGAACATTAAAGCATGGAGACATGTCGCAGTAGAGGCACAACATACAAATATGAACCTGCAAATGAGCAAATGGGGCCTTTTTAAGTTCTCAGGCAGAAACAATGAAAAGTTCCACAGTGAAAAAAAAAATGATTTTCAGCCAAAGGTTATAGATTTATTTTTTAAAGTAAGTTGAAGTATGTAAGGGAATAGAGGTGTCTGGTTTAACACTCACCTGATCCTCTGGGCAGTCTTGTTGAAAGTCTCCAAAGCTGCGTCCGTCTGGCTTTTTTCTTTTTGCACCTTGTTTCTTGAGGAATTTTAGTTTATAATTTTCTCGTTATATCATGCTGTTGGATGTATATAAGACAGGTCAAACCAACATGCCAAATATGCATAACTTTGACTTGTTGACTAATATATGTATGGCTGAAGCTGATGTAAAGTAATGCAGTTGTTACTACACACAGGACTTCAAATGCTCCAAGTTCTCCCAGTTTTCCCTCCTCTCTTCTCTCTTCTCTATTCATCAGTGTGTTTTCTCTTTTTGATGGTCTCTTCCTCCCTTCTGTCCACAGCTGCTTCCTGTCGCTGCTCCTCGTGGCCGCCGTGGTTTGGAAGATCAAACAGAGCTGCTGGGCGTCACGGCGACGAGAGGTAAGTCAGACTCAACCTAAAAACAAATATTGATTTTGGATACTCTAGGTCAGGGGTGTCAAACTCAAGGCCCGGGGGCCAAATCCGGCCCGTGACGTCATTTTCTGTGGCCCCACAAGAGCTTGCAAAGAATATAATATGTTTATTATACGGTTACATGCCGATTTACAGAAGCACGTTGCCCATAAACTACATGTCCCACAATGCATCTCAAATGTGACTTTTTTTTTCTCAGAATGTGACTTTTTTTTCTTCAATATATCTTTTTTTCTTAGAATTTGCCTTTTTATCAAAATCTGACTTTTTTTTCAAAATGTATTTTTTTTTCAAAATGTCACTTATTTTTTGGGATTTTGGCTTTTTTTCTCCAGAATTTGGCTTTTCTTTTTAAATCATTTTGTGACATTCTCACTGAAGAGACTTGCAATTATTGGCCATAGACTTCTGCTTTCAGACGTAGTTAATTATGAAGTTATTACCCTATCCGATAATCATCCAATGCAGGGGCAATAATGTCATATAATACATTATTTTATATATATTAAATATTTATATATGTATTTTTATATAGTCTTATATATAAAACTGGCCCTTTGAGTGCAACCATGATGCTAATGTGGCCCGATGTGTTGAAGCTTGAAGTTTTTTGTCAATGTCACTTAAAGAATAATTGGCACAGGTTTCACTCCTGGCAGTATACAAATACTCCAGAACTCAGAGGGCCCTGCATCACATCACACAACTTTACAACATGTATTCCTGCAATAACGTTACAATATTAGTTACAAAGACAGTGAGAGAAGCGTAATCACTGTGATGACTTTTGCTTGAACTGAATTGGAAACTCATGAGCTTTAATAACCAAGGCAAATGTTCAGAAAACTGTTTTAGTTCGCTTTTTTCTTAGAGACCCTTTTTGTCTTGACGCTGCAAGATGCATTGTCACTTTGTCTTCTTCTAAATGTGTTTCATGCATTACATGGATGCAGAAAGTGTGATTTTTCATTTCACACATCTCTATGTTCCGTCTTTTAGTGAATATGTGTATTCCATAGAGGTGCTTGTTATTATACATCATCCCCTGCTGAATGCGTCTCCACTCTAGTGCTGAAAATTGACACTTTAAAAATGTAGTGCCATTCAAAATATCATTTGTTAAATTCAAAACCATTGAAAAATGATATTACATTAGTGGTCTACCTTCTGTATTTAAAAAAAATATTCAGATTCAGTCTCTTTATCTGAACAGAGAGATAGCTGTTTACCCTATTTATGCTAAGCTACCGGCTGCTAAATGAAAAAACATGAGATTTTTATTGAACGGCGAACTCTCGTCAAGCATGCAAATAGTCGTATTTTCCAAAATGCTTGACTATTATCTTTTTATTTATGCGATGAAATAGTCTGGGTAGGCAGGGTCAATTTCTGTAACTGTGAAGAAAGAATATGTACATTTTGATTTCTGGGTCCGATTGATAAATAGTTAATTACATCAATTGCTTTTTGTACGTCACACAATTAACTCCAATTGAACAGAGATGAGTCAATGTTTTAATTTCTGGAGCAAAGACCCAATGCACTGGCTTAGCATTGTGGGAACAGAGCATAAACCTTTAATGTATTCACTTTAGTCCTTTATTTGAAGTGCAGCCATTTTCTGACAGACTGGTACTGAGGGACTCGCTGGCTGGATCGCTCTGATGTTTTTCAGAGAAGAAAGAAAACAAATCTTAAATTACATAAACTGCAGTCCATTCATCATAGAACAGCATACATCCTGAGCAGGATGCAGGCTCACCTCAAATGATTGTCTGTTTTAATCAAATTGTTAAGATTTTGTTAATTGTCTTGTCAAATAATTTAGCAGAATTTTCCTTTAATGCACTCGTTTTAAAAAAGAAAATATGTACCTTTTAGACATTGCAAACTTTCAATAAATGCAGAGGAAGTGCAATTTAATTCAAAACCTTAGGATGTGTAGGCACTCTAAAACTCTATTAGATGACAGCATTTCCTTTTGAGCTGTCATTCATTGACAGGAAATAACTGTGACCGTTATTAATTGTTCTTATGGCTCAGCACAAGGTGTCTTTCAAGCCGCATTGAGTAAAGTGAAAACAAGTTAGAAAAAGGACTGAAGACAAGAGGCCAAAGCAATCTGCCAAACTGTGGGGAGAACTGCGGGGTGCACAAAAGATTCCAAATTACATGAATACATCAAGTTGTCTGTATCATATGAAACAACAGGAAACTAGCTTGTGAGATATTTTGATGCACTGGAGGATTTAAGCTGTGGTGATGTTAACCTACTTTTTAAAGGCACACACACACATTCAAATTGCTGACTGACAGGAAGCAGGCATCCTGACAAAGCTCCCGTGTGATTGGTTTATTCCTCCTAAGATGATAGCAGCCACAACAGATTTGCTCAGTTTATGATTTTATTTCTGTCATTGTCTAGATGGCATTTCACTTTGTAAAGAAAGTAGGACAAGCTGTCATTATATTGATGATATGGCATGTTAAAGTGCCAGTGAAGTGCATTTTTTTGCGCCAAAATGAAATGGCAGTTTCATTTCTTACATATAATTGTACCTGTTCATGGCTAAAATAATTTTTTAGGAAGTGCGAGGGACGAGATAAACATCGCAATTTTTCAGAGTCTGAGCCTACCGCTGCTGCAGACGATAGCGGCTGTGACGTCACAAGATGGGCCCAGTTGTGATTGTAAACATGGCGGAGCCTTCGGAAAGTGATACTGGTGCGAGAGAAATGAGTGATTTTGACAGCTTTTCGGACAGGATAGATGAGGAAAGTGGCCATGGAAGTCAATTTAGTTGAGGACAATATTTTGTCATAGATCTAGAGTAGATCTACACACAGGATTGGCCATCACCTGATCATACATTCATCTGTTCATAGCATGATGCAACATTCATGTTCACATGCAGTGTTGTGCTAGTTACTGAAAACCAGTAACTAGTTACAATTACTAGTTACTTCACTACTTACACCAAAAAGTAATGCGTTACTGTGAAAAGTAACTTTTTAGTTACTTAAAAAAGGGCACCCATTAATGCCCTTATACTGTAGCCTTCATTTCAGTACTGTTATTGCATCGGAGAATAATACAACCTGTTGATCAACTTGACATGCATTTGCATCACTGAACTCTGCTAAGCAATGTGATCTATACAAACACAAACACAAAGATATGTTTCAAAGTGCCAATCCAGCCGCTGTTGCTTAGGTGGAGGTGGAGTGGCGTCGGATGAGTCTGGGTCTGTGGTCTTAGCTACTAGCTTCGTCCCAGCATGTTGTTTCTGCAGATGTTTCAACAGATTTTAATTGCTGTTTTGGGCAGTCGATAGGATCTTTGACCCGCCAAGACACAACTTACATTTAACTAAAACGTTCTTTTCTTTGTGCTCGACAAAAGTGAAATAGTGAGAATATCTCCAGGCGGAGAAACTCGACTTGAGCTCTGCCGCCGCCATGATAGTCTTGTTATAGACACAAACACAGTGGCCTTTATTTTTCATAAACAATCTACGAATCTACGAAACAATAACACCAGCCACTCACCTTCATCTTTTGGAACAGAAACATCGCCACTTCGGCAGAATTGACATTACCACAGCCAGCGGCAATGCATCGCTTCCCGTGTGTTTTTCCTCCCTTTTTCTTCACTGTCGCCTCCATTGTCAGGTTTCCTCGATTGGCAATCACTTCCAGTCGACTGCGAAACACTTTCCAATAAAATACTCGCTCAAAAACGTTGGTAAATTCCACTTTGAAACAGAGACAAAATGAACGGTGGTGAATGTAAACACTTCGGCTGAGCCCATCTTCTGACGTCACGCAGTAGATCGCAAGCCACGCCCACGAAGGCGGAGGTTTCCCAGCGGAAAATTCCAACTCGTCAAATTCGTTGCTATTCCAACATCTTTGATATGGGTTCCAATGGACAATTTTGGTCATTACTATACGTATTAGCATAACAGATCATGCACCGGCGCACACTTCACTGGGTCTTTAAGCTGGTGGACAAATCTTGTCTATATAAATTTGCAACATTTGAATTACACAAATGGATAACAACTATTACACAGTGCAGAAAGAGGCGTCAAACACACTGAGCTTATCTGAAGTGTCCAGCTAAATAATATACAATTACACAGTGCTATAGTATAGTGAACAAAATAGTAATATTACCTCAGATGTATGTTTTGAAAAGGCATTAATAATTGACACTTTGATCTGATTATAACTAGGCTAGCATGTTGCAGCTGGTCTGCAAATGTATATGATGTTGAAGCAAATATTGTGAGTGCAGTTTTACATCTAGAATAGACTCTCCCTACAATTACAAAATACATTTTCATATTTAGTTTCTGGAGGGGTTTGAACCACCTTTTGCATAAGTGCCTGAAAGGTTGTGTGCATGTGGGAGTGTGTGTGTAACTCTGTGTGTTTCTGGCCGTTTCTGAGGGCATCCTAGCTGTTGTTGTGTTTGATTTGATATTTTGGTTTGTGCTTTTCTCACTCGGCGCGCCAGATGAAGTGGCTTTCGGCTGCACCCTCGCCCAAAAATGCCATCATCACTCTCACCTCTGAATTCCTCTTAACATCCCTCTGCCCCTTCTCCACCCTCTCTCCATTAAAACACCAATGTCCAGCTCTCTACAGCATAGCCTTTAAACAGATTACCACTTTACCTTTTGTTAAGAGGATGGGGGGCTACACAAAAGTATGGGGCCAATGTTAAACTCCTTAAATTCACTCAAAGGATTAGGGAAATAATTACCTACATTGATTTAAGTAGATGTACAAGTAGTGAACATAATATTATTGTATGCCTTTAATGTGAGATGTTTAAATGTTGCATTTTTTATCTAAATCAGCTTCAAAGTAACTAGTGCTTGCAAATAAATGTAGTAGACCAAAAAGTCCAATTTAGTGGGGTGTAGAAAAAGGGAATATTCACTTCTCGAATAAAGTACCTCATTCATAAAAAGTGCACATAAGCACATATATTAAATATATATACTTGTCTACTAATGGATATTAAAGAATCTAAAGTATACTTTTCTAGTATTCTGGCAAATCCTAAGCGTAGAAATATGGAAATAGAGTTTTTAGTATTCACGATTTTACCTTTTTAAAGTCTGAAGATTGCACATCACACACACAATGGCATATTCACAGACATTTGTAGTGTTATCTGATGAAAGCAGCAGGCTTTTTAATTAATATTTTGCACCCTTTCGTATTGCAATTTGAAGCTCTGCAACACAGAGGTAAAGATCAGTCTCATAGAAAGTAGTCAAACCTGCCAATTCATCCATAACAGGAACATTTAAGTAACTGCAGTTCAGACAGCAGGTGGAACACATAATGACCCACCCTTTCTCTTAAGATTTTTATTTCTTTCTTAGTGGAGGCTGCACTTAAATTCATTCTGAGTGAGACCCCGGCGGAGAGCAGCCGTCTCTGAGGGGAGTCCTAATGATGATGCTCCTCAGGACATCTTTGTACTTTATAGTGGTAGTCGTTGTTATTTAGCTTTTCTGGGAGTCAACATTATTTCTGTTATTATGCAGTTCTCTGAAGGAACTCGTAGCTATGTCCTGTACTGTTCTCAAATAATATGATTACAGAGTCTTTTCTAAATAACAAAAAAGGACAGCGATTTAGATCTGTTTAATTGTTGGATTCAACAAGAGATTGGGAGAGAAACTCCATCTGGAGGGAACACAGGGATTCATCATTTACATGCACAAAAACCTATAACACACTACAGGAAAAAGGAAAACCCAGAAAAAGCATAAAAGAGCCTCATTATGCACAGAATAAAACAACACCAACCAAACAATATTTTAAAATCTTGATTTGCGCCAGTGAAACTGTGAAATAACCTCATTTCTAGTTTCAGCTTTTAACTCTAATCACCCTGTCCTACTCATGCAGAGAGGCACACAGTTTCTCACAGCAGACATACCCTCATGCCTACACACATGTACTGAATAAATACATCGTGACACGTAATTTTCGGCAAACAGAAAGCTAATCATGTTCTTGCATGAAGCCGACTTTGGTTTCTGACACAGGGGCTGTTCTGTTCTTTCACTGCTGTCCCTCCAGGCTCCCTGCCCACATTCCCCAGCTTCCTGCATGTTACTCTGCACTTGCATCAGCCGCACGGTGACACACATTTGGAAGTAATTGTGCCCACATTCACCTCACTTAGGCCCGGTGCAGTGAGAAATGGTGGCCATTTTATGTAATCATTACAGGGTCACAGGGATTTAAAGCAGTGGCCGTGATCCTTAGACTTCTCACTCCGGGGTGCATGTCATCTGACTGTAAGGACTTTAAGCTTATTGTGCTGTCACACTCACTGTAAGTCGCTCTGAATAACAGCGCTAGGTTAAGCCCTGACATGTATATGTCACTGTGAGCTCTTCTTAAGAAACACAGTAGAAACACTAGCTAAAACTCAACTTTTTGACTTGTTTTTTACATGCCAAATACTTGAGTAAAAACATGAATGAACTTTATGAAATGTTACTCTAATATATATTAAATAACAACAGCATTTTTCGCCATGATAATTTCACTGTAGGTATGAAAGATTTGTGGATTATTGAACTTCACAAATGTAAACAAATACAAGTGTAGCCATCATATTAAATGTAGTCATCATATTAAATGTAGTCACCTTAATTTAATTTGTATATGCTAAACTCCCCCAAAAGTTATTTCCCCAATATCTTCAATAAGCAACTTTCAGTTTGCATTTACAAAAAATATACGTGTACAGTAGTTCTAAAAAAAAAAGAAAAAGATAATGCCCAAAAACGTTCTCTGTACAATCCACACTAGTGTACAAGTGGTGATATATTGTAGTGTAAAACTGAAAGCAAGAAGATATTTCTTGTTCTTAACTTTTAATGTAATTTGATCTTCCTAGGACGTAATAAATCCTATAAAACCATATGTCCAAATTCAGTGCAAGGTCCATCAACAATATCCAATTCAGTTAAGATGGACCAGCCCAGAGGGAGGGTGTGTGAGGGGTTAGGAGACGAGCAGCGCTTCTGAGAAAGTATCTATAAATCACCAACTCTATAATCTATAGATACTTTTGTTCAGAGTGTATTGCACATACATGAATATACTGCAAATACCCTTGTTCACCTGACCATGGTGTTTGAGTTGGCACTCTGTTTGCACCTTTGTAGTGTTGAATCTTAATGATGCTCTGTGCCGCAGTTCATCTGTTTCCGTACACCGGCAGGTTTTCAGGTGTTAATTTCAGGCGCTGAGTAGAAACAGGTTCAGGACTGAATATGGTGTTCTTCTCACTGTGGCAGCAGCTAACACCTGCTGGCACCGGAGAAGGTTTCTGCAACAACCCAGAGCCCACCTGTTGGGGTGCGTGGGCATTTCAAAGTGTTCAGGAGCATGTTTTCCTTCACATGTTTGCACTGCACGTGTTGGCATAGAGGTGCTTGGATGTGCATTCTTAATCAAAGCCTTCCTTTGAGTCCTGACGGTTCCTTTGAAGGAGCAGGAGTTGCCATCTGCCAAAAGAAACACTGTACCACACCAGCCATTTCGTGACTTAGGAAAAGCACCGGCCTTTTATTCTGTATAAAGTCCAGTGCAACTTGTGCGAAACTCTGTCAATACTGCTCGATCATTTCTGCGGTAACATTCAAGTACAGAAAGTCTTACTCATTCTGAGTGAAACAATTATAGATGTTGATGTTTCTTTATTATGACCTTTGTATTTACCTATATGTATTTAAAGAGCCCCTTGTATCTTTTATTGTGGTTTTCCCCTTCCTGTACTGTGTAATATAGGTTTTTGTGCATGTAAGTGTTCTGCAAAGGTTAAATCCCAAAGTTTCCTCCAGAGGGAGTTACTCTCCCACACACTCCCTGTCTGAAACGCCTCCATTGGACTCCTTTGTTTACTTCCTCATAATGACATCACTATGTTACCCTTACGCTTCTGTTGGTCAGCGCTCCGACACATTGTACGTGGTAGGCTAAAGGGCGGGCCATCTCTAAGCGGTTGACCAATCAGAACAGAGCCGGCCAGTTAACCAATCAGAGCAGACTTGGCTCGAGTAACAGGACTGCACAGGTGGTATGAGAAAGATAAAGAGCTTTTTGAACATTTAAGCATTTAAACATGTCACAGTAGAGGAACAAAATCCAAATATGATCTTGAAAATGAGCAAACTGGGGCCTCTTTAAAGAGAGCCTGCATCATAGGTTCAGGTTCATAAGTCCAGCAGCACCTACAGCCTGCAACCGACACACATACACACACAAAATGCAATTATTTGAAAAGAGATGAGGAAGCCAGCTAATTAGAGCAAAGATCCAGCAGACGCATCCTGTGGCAGTGTTATATATCATGATGCAAAATACTGTAATAATGGCGCCGCTTAAACGTTCACTTTCTTTGCCTGAGGACAGAAACTCTCGCTCCACTTGATTGTAGCTTCAGAATAGATTTCTGGTCAGAATGCGAGTTTTAAAGTCTGTACCTGGCCACGTAAGAGTTGAGTCATTTGTATTGATTCATAACGGCGCAGTTGCAATGAAATTGCCCGAGTTTGCATTGCACCATACTGTACGTATTTGATGTTCATTGTTATTTTTCAAAATATTCCTTTTCTTCTTTTGCGTCTCACACTGTTACGCCCCTCCTCTCCTACTGTAACTCGTGATGACAGCCTGTGTATTTACCCCACATCCATCGTCGCCCTAACACAGACATACATCACACATAACCTGACGTATATTAGACATGTATTGCACCCTGAGGTATTGACAGAAATGCAGAATGTGATAATGTCCCTGATCGTTGCCGCGCGTCCCGCATGATTAACTGCGTTGTAGATTCTTTACACCCAGCAGAGGCAGCCTGCCGGGAGCAGGTAGGGGGAGGAAGAGGCATAAAAGTCTCCAGATACCCTCACGTATTTATTACAACATTAAGCTGCCCTCTCCCCCTCCCCTCACTAACACCCCACCTTCTCATTGCTTTAAATATGAATGTCAACTAAAGTGTCAAGGCCCAGGCCCCCGTTGGAAATACCTTCTATTATGTCATAAAACGAGTGCAAAGCTGCTCAATGGCCTGTGATGTGTAAACTTTTTTTTTTCTTCCCCTAGTTATACGGCTCAGGTTGTGGGGTGTTAATGAAGTGATGTGAAAAGATACAGCTCCATGAAAAGTCCTCTCTCTAAACACACATATTCCCCAGGAGCCAACTGCCACCGTTTCACGTCTCTTTGATGATTCTGCGAGGGAAAGTATACAGTCCACACATTAAAGTTTCTAAAGAAAGGGAGAAGATCAGAGGAGAGATCTGAGGCTATAACAAGCCAAGTTTCTGAGAAATGCTCCGCTCTCTGAAGTAAGACTCACACTACATTTATTTTTAGTGTATTAACCTGTTAGTTCAGCTGTGAAAAAGCACCACATGTAGTGTTGACATCTTCTCTGGAAACAGTGCATCATGTATAGAAAAGTATGAAAACAATCTAGGTACAGTGCTAGAAGTTTCTTACCATATGCCAGTTCTCTCTGAAGTGTTTTGGATCTCGTGCATGTTATATTTAGCACCAGCTAAGTATGCTCTAACCTCCTTATGCACTATTGCATTTGATGATATCCACAAACTACCTACTACATATTTCTATGTTTTAATATCCAGTAAGCTACACTTACTGTAAATAAAGCTCTTTTTAAAATAAACTGTACTTGAGTTAAATACATAGCTAGATAAATACATAGATCTCCTACTGAATAAAAGTATTTGATTGTAAGGAAATACACCTTGGAGCTCAAACCTTAAAATGCTGACATATTTTTTTTATTGTTAACATACATTAGTCTTTCATTGGCTGATATACAGATGGTTAAACGAAATGTAACACTAGTAGTGAAATTAAAACAGACCCTCTTGGACCATATGATGTCAGAGAGTAAAGATGAGTCAAAAGGGGCAATCAAATCGTTAAAGGGCTTCGTCCTTGTGCTCGTGCCCTCTGTCACCGCAAACTGCTGACCCTCAAAAATGTTGGGCGATGGCAGTGTCACTGAACGCCTCACCTCCCGCCCTCTTCTTCTGTCCAACACACCTCCCACCTCCGTTGATGGAGAGAACTGTGTGACCTCTGCCATTTCCTTTAAATGCACAGACCAAAATGTAGCAGCACATTGAACATATAACTTAAATAATTACAAAGAACAAACATATCCACAATAATTAGAAGAAATACGATCGATACTTTCACACATAACGCGATGACATTACTCGGCAAATTACAATATCATTTTTTCTAGTTTTATGAGCTTTCACACATTCGGAAAAAATCACGTTGTGCGTAACAGGTTGAATAATTATACTCACAGTACTGTATGAAGATAATTATATCGAACAAAATGGAGTCTCTTTCGTTCAAGACATAACACTTTATTACTCATTTTAACCTTCACAAAGAGAGCAAATGCCAGATCCACTCCTTCTGTTCTGTCTTTCACAATAAAAGCCCTAGACATATAATATTATGCATATTCGTGAAAAGCCTTTACAGATTGGGTATTCTACATATATAAAAGTGGGTATCCAAACCCAGCCTCCCCTATAATACAGAACACAATGATAGGACTGGACAGTGGAGTCAGTAATGAACCTCATCAGTACTGAGATCATCACAATCAGTCACACAGTCCTTCTCAGAAGCATCCCCGATGACTTGCTCTCATAAACACACAGTCGCACAATCTAGCACTCTGAAACACGCATTAAACATTCACCAACTTCCCTCACACTCTCCCCTTGACTCTCACACACACACACACACACACACGGTGCAACGAGATCCACAGCAGATGGTTCAGTGTGAAAGCACAGTCGAGTGGGAGAGATTGGCACCGGATTCCTCTGAATAAGCACAGTCCTGGAATACAATGAACATATCAATGAGCACGTCGAGCCCCGTATCAAATTAGTTTCCAGAATCGTCCGTAACGATAAGGAGGATCCTCTCACCGCGAGGCGGCTCCTGCCCCACACACTCCAGTCCCAGCAGCAGATGGCTGGATGTGAATGCAGTTCACACATGAGCGGGGAAGAAAGGAAAAAACTATCTTTCCACCTTTACGTTGCAGCTGTTACCCCCTTACGAAGCACTTCTCGATGATGATCCGTAATACATTATCATTTTAGAATCATAGCAGTACTACATGGCTCTGTGCCTCTCCATTTCTGCTTGCCAGGCGTTTTATAGTACACAGTCCAAAGAGTGTCTAGATGCATTCCCTGGTGGCTATTTAATACACACACGTTTACATTCTGTGGTCCAAAATGACCAAAAGATGACCAAGATAACCCAACTGAACTCTGCAGAGTGTAAAAAACAACCCATGATAATCCTAATTACAAGAAGGAGTAATAGAGAATTTCTGCCAGCTACAATTTCTCCTGCTTACTAAAAAGAACAGTCAACAAACTGCTGCCTAAATAACTGCACACTCCCTGTAGTAAGGTCTAAATAAAATCCAATAACAGCAGTGATACAATCATTGCAGCTATTTAAAACCTCGCTGCATCCCTGAACTTCACTGAAACAGCCAAACGACCGGAGTCAATGGGATTAGTTTTTGGTACAACATTGCTCAATACACAGTGCCAGCAGCACAGCATAAAACAACAACTTTATTTGTGTAGCTTGTCTCATGCAAAGATGCAGCCCAAAATGCATAACTAAACAAGATTTGGAACCATAACAAAATGTCTGATGACAATAAGATAAAAAAGCAATCAAACCATAGGGGGCTTTGATAGGAATACCAAAGACCAAAACTGTACACGGTTAGATTTCCCCAAATTAAAAGCCACATTAGATATGTCTTTGACTTCCAATAACATGGCCGTTTGTTGTTCTAAGAGCAACAGCTTGTGATCAAGAAAACAGCCTGACCAGATTTCTTGTAGGAAACATTAAGGACTTCTTAAAGAAATGCAGTGGAAGACCTTTAGACAGATATATCAAATACTGCAGAATAAATAACAATATTGATGGATGTATCACGGCCATAGGAGTTACACTTTACACTAATTTCATAGCTAAAGTCTGGATATTTTCGAAGATGGCTGCATAAATCTGTAGTCTGTCTCACCTTTTGACAGAGCAGACTATCTGCGTGGTTTCTTGAGTGATGTGGTCAATATTATAATAGTGTTGCTTCTCATATGTGTGCAGAGAAATGTAAACGAGAGGTCACCTGAGAAATATTGTGGTTGTGGAAATATTAAGCAGAATATTATACTGCATCTGACCCCTTTCATTATCTGTCATCAGCATAATTAAGAATAAATCTTGAGCTGTGCATTAACCATTTACAATGAGCATTTCGATAGTTAATGATACTCCATGAGGTCAGCATTGTATTTCTTTCTGAAGGAGGTCAATAGAAGGCATCAGAGTATGGGATGAAGGGTTATGGCATTTAACTTGCTATATATAATCTAACAAGCTACAAATATATTATTTAGGTACAATGTCGATTTATCTAATTTTCGAATATTGTCTATTTTGCTCCCAAGTTGTAACGGCAGAGCGTTTTTACATCACAATCCTGAGACATGATTAGACTTCAGCATCACACCAGGCAGCTTGCTGTTTGATCCAGCTAAACCTTATCTTTACCCTCATTTGCTGAGTACTAAAACTGCCTGGGGACATCCACTAATTTTTTATAATCTGCCCAGTTTTTATCATCAGACCAGACACTTAGTAAAAAAATAGAACAGTGTACAAAAAAAAGGAACAGAGCTTTAAAATCCAACTCACTTGTACACGCACACTGAAAGATCAGTTTAGGTTTTCGATGACATTGCTGAAGGGAGCTTCTTTTTTTTTTAAGCAGACAGGAAGAGATACGGGAAGTGAGCTGGAGAAGTTTATTATGTGGATGGTTACTGTCTTGAGGAGCTTTACACAGAGCCATCACACTCCTCACTGACTTGATCTGCTTCACCCCTATAATCTCAACGGGATGGTCGATAAGATGGTTTGAGGCATTTATGTGTTTAATTGGTGACTGAATCTGGTCAGTATTTTAAAAGGTGACAATACACTCCAGGCTGCCCACTGTGTTTTGATTCACTTAAAGTTAGTTTGTTAATGTAATACTAATCCAAAGCAGTTTCAGCTGCAGCTTCTTTTTCTGTGTTCATTTGTATTCCTATTCTTATGATAAATGAATGCCATAAGGGACCTAAAAGAAAAATGTTTTTAGATCCACATTTCTCAGATTCTTAAAATTGCCATTAAAAAAATTAAGGATCTCTTGATAGTTGCTTCTAGGTCATACATTAATTACATGTTGGTAATGTTGCTTTTAAATACATTCCCTAACTGCAGAGTCTGTGGCAGTAACCCACTAGTAGACCTTGGCAAATACTTTACCCACTTAGTCTTTTTCAGTGGAAGTACAGTACAGTACAGTAAGGCTTATGAATCCGTTCTACCTTTAAGGTCACTTAATAAAAGAGCATCAGCTACATGACTAAAATACAAAGTGAAAGACCTCCTCGAGGATCCATTAAACATGGTATTCTTGAAGTCTGGAGAGAAACTTTGAAATGTTTGAAGATAAAGATGGATAATTGTTGCCATTGTGCAGCTTGAAATGGACTCAACCATGCCTCACTCAGTGAGAATAATTGTGCCCTTGGAGGCAGACTGTTGAAGACATGGTCATTGTTGTGGCTCAGTGGCCCTGTGCTCTGTACTGGGACTGTAGACTGCAGAAGTGCTACATCCCTTTATGAAATATAAAGAACTTTTCTCTTTTGGAGACATCGCCAGCACGTTTTTGTAACAATTGTGGTTTAACATGTCAGTTTTCTTGCTCTGCAGTGTGAACAGAATGCAGAAATCATCTATCCCTGTTTATCTTCCTTGCTTTCAAACACAAACGCATGTATATTGTACTTTCCCTAACGGTTGACTGCACAGCAGAAAGCCACGTTGCTCTCCAGGGACAGTGTGGTGCATTATGAAATATGCAGATGATGAATTTACTTTGATGTAATAGCTTATTCTGCTATTATGGTTGTTCTTTTGTCTTCTCACAGTCTACTGAAAAAGAAGAAAGGTATCAAAGACTCTCCACCTTCCTTTTTGGCAAAAGAACCCCACCTTTCTCTGCCTAGTTTCACTCTTTGTAGACGGCGTGCTATTTGTCACAGCTGTCAGGGATGTCTCCCACAAATCCAGCTGTGGCTGCACACACACCTCAGGAGATCTAGAGGGAGAGTCCTCACCTTATTTCACCCTCTAGAGAGTGATATTAAGTGGGAGGAAAACCATTCTCTCTCTCTCTCTCTCTCTTCCTACCACTTCAGTCTGTCCTCTGTTGGAGGTCGGAGATGGGACGGTCAAGGGGACCCTGGCTGGCCCTCATGGCACCTTTCCTCATGGAAGTGTTTTTACTCATGCCACTTTCGCTAGTGTCACATTCCTCATGCAACTTTTCCTTTTTCAATTTTTCCTTGTGCCACCTTTCCTCATGCTACTTTTACTCATGATGGTTTGACCTGTTAAACTCTCCAAAGAAACAAATTCTAATCATGTGAAATTCTGACTATTTTAAGTATAAAGCAACTTGTTAAAGTTGCAACACAACAAATTGGATTTGAATTATACATTTTAAGGACTTCAGTCAATAAAAAGGTCTAATAACCACTGATTTCAATTGGAGAGTCGTCAGTTGGAGTGTCACGTGAGTTTCAGGGAAGCTGAAACATGTTTCCTGGAAAAGCAGCGATGTTTTATATATCGCGGTAAGGCCCATGTAGATTAGCCAGAGCGATGCTTTAAGATTCTATAAGAGCTGCCTTGATCTCCTCCTCTCTCCTGAGGTCAACGTTCACTGCACTGCTGCAAAGAACAAAAGGCTTACTTCTGAGGTGATCAATCCTGAAGTGAAAGGTAAGGAGAGAGGAGTTAAGATGACGATAGGGAGAGAGAGGAGCGGGCGGCAGTGAAGGTCGCTCACAGAGGAAGCTGAGAGGCTTTGGGAGCACATGCATCGTCCGCGAGGAGAAGGCCTTGTTAATTCTATCTTCCGCACAGTGGAGCTAACAAGAGTCTCCTCGGACCTGACAGGATGCGGATTCATCAAAACAGGATCTGAAAGAATCGGGAGGCTCTGCAGCACTGCCTGCTTCCTATACTCTGCCACAGTGTGAGGAGACGGGCTGACACTCATTCCCTGCCAACTCCTCAGCAAATATAAGCTTTGGTTCAATAAGGAAACAAACAAGATTGAAAATAATAGACGGTCTTACATAAACGTGTGCACAAATGAAAGAATAAATAGTGTTTTTGCAGCCCATTCTGGAGGCATTTAACAACCAAACGTATGCAGCATTCAGGTGCAGCAGTGAATGCTTCTGTGTGGGTTTGTTGGATTGTTTTCCAGCTGCTTCCCACATGTTTTTTCAGTGCAGTGTTTGCGCTGGTGCCATTGCACATTTTTCTCTCTGTGTGTATGTGTGTGTGTGTGTGAGATCTCATGGTGTGTGAACACATGGCTTTTTGTCTCATAGTTCCCTAGATGCTTCTAAACCCTGCTAATCTTAATTCCACAGAGATGGTGCGTATAATTAGAGTTTGGATCAGCACCAGTGTCTTATTGCTCACTATGTACATGTTGGCTTATTGTACTAACCCCATTGCACTGCGGGTGACCCCATTTTGGCCCTCGACACCTCCACCCATCCATCATGGTGCCAGTGCATGGTTTATTGTAATCCCAGAAACTCCCCCCCACCCCGCTCCTGTACTTTTTCATTCTGTTACATCTCAGACTGTCATCACTTTTGTTACTTTTATTCATTTCTTCTTCCTGCGGCTGTCTTATGTCCTCCACCATTGTTCATTTTTTGTTGTAGCCTCTCCACCACCTCAGTTCACTTCTTCAGCTACTCTACAATACTCTGAAAGCAAAAAATACTTACTTGCACGATTCCTGTTTTGCAGGATTAAAATGCTAATCCTAAAATGCTAATCCTAATTAGCATTTTAAAAGTGCGCACACACACACACCATTGGCTTATAATATGAGTACTGTGTTTGCCAAGCTTTGGTGTTTTTGGTGCCGTTTGCTGCTGTTGAGATCATATTAGTTAAACGCCTGAGAAAACATTAGATTGTGGCAAAGATCCTTGCACTAATCTTGGCATCTGAAGAATTAAACACAATGTAGAATCAAGGGCTAAATACATTTAAAAAAGTTGTTAAGAGTTGATTCACTGGCACTAACCCAGATTATTAATTAAAGCATAGTGGAAAGGGTTTAAAATAGAACTATTAAGTAAACATAGTCATGATTATAAAAAAGCATGGTGGGCTGCATCGATTGAGATGTTTCATATCTGACTAACAGAACAAATTGGAGCGGTGCCAGGAGTTATTCAGCCGTTAGTGAGAGAAATATCAAGAGACACACTGTAAACAACATCTACGCATGAGAAAAAAAAGCTTAGTGACTTGTTTTCTTATAAATAAACTTGTTTTCTTGACATGTTAGTTTTGCTTGGCTACTCATGCTGGGCTTTGGTCCAGTGACTGCTCGCTATCAGATGTTTTTTTGTCTTTTTTGTGATTCTTTTATTCATCCTACCCCCGATGCTCACTCAAACAATTCTACAGATTATTCAGAAAAGGAGGAAGGACTCACATTTTTAGGCGTCTTTGCTTTTCCAAATCATCCATATCAAAAAGAATAATTGAGGCATTAAAACATTGTCTTTAGTTAAATGCTCCCTCAGTGAAATTGGTCAGTTATTTCCTTTTTTTAAAGCTTATAACGGTATCTCCTTCCACTTTCATGTCATCCAGAGCTTTCTGAAGTTTCCCAACTTTTCTATTTTGATCGTTGAGGGTGAGGCGGTGAACTCACTGAATTTACACGGTATATACATGAGAGAGAATAGCGTAATGACACAGAGAGATGGACACAGAGGAACATGCCGTGGCAGGGGGTGAGAAAAGGGGAGAGATCAGGGGTAGAAAAAGAGAGGAAGAGGGACAAAAAGATGTTGGGAGAGAGAGAGGGATCAAAGCCTTCTCCCTTGTCAGTATTCACCGAGTACACATCACCTCACCGCCAGAGAGATGGAAAGATGAAGCAGCTAACGTCACTTCCAGACGAAGATTTCCTCTCCCTCCCTCCCTCCCTTCCTTCCTCCCACCCTCTCTCCTCACAGCTTTCACTCAGTGATACTGAAGAATGATTGAGAGCTCTACCATCGACAGCATTTTTTAACAGTTGCATCAATAAGTCAACAGCTTGATTTAGTGTGTGTGTGTGTGTGTGTGTGTGTGTGTGTGTGTGTGTGTGTGTGTGTGTGTGTGTGTGTGTGTGTGTGTGTGTGTGTGGTGTGTGTGTGTGTGTGTGTGTGTGTGTGTGTGTGTGTGTGTGTGTGTGTGTGTGTGTGTGTGTTGGTGTGGTGTGTGTGTGTGTGTGTGTGTGTGTGTGTGGTGTGGTGTGTGTGTGTGTGTGTGTGTGTGTGTGTTCTCAGTCGCTCGTCCCTCTCTAACATCCTCGCTTCCTTCTCTTTAGTCTCATTTCCCTTCTCTTCCTTCCGTTGCTCTCCTGTATCTTGCTTCTTCTTCATTTCTTGCTCCCTCCCCTCTGTGCGCTCTGCTGACGCACTCAATCTCGTTGGCACATGGCTGCTCACTTTGAGAATGCTCGAACACGATTCCCTCAGACAGCTTCTGTGAGAGTGTGCATGTGAGAGAGCGAGTGCAAGCTTTTGTAAATCCTCTAATATCTTCTCAAGGCTGCGTATAATGATTACTGTCATTATTGATACATTTATAGATTCTTTTTTAAGGCTGACTTAACAAATATTAAGCGTCTTTCAGATTATTGTTTTAGATTTTTGGGCAATTTAACTGCTTCAGTTCAGTGTCACAGCTCTTAGCTTCCTTTATAGCGCCAGCAAAGAGCATATTTCAGCCCAAATCCCTGATTTACCCACAATACACTTCCTGCTTTGCCCCAAATATCAAAGTGTTTGAATAGTTGTATTATAATAGTGGAGCATGTTTCATTCTAATAGACATATGTTCCTCCTGAGACCAAATGAAGTCTTAAAAAGAGTATTTAACATGTGCATCTACTACATGGATCTGTAAAATAAGCCACTATTGTCTTATATGATTTGCATATCACCTTAAAGACCCAGTGAAGTGTGCGCCGGTGCATGATCTGTTATGCTAATACGTATAGTAATGACCAAAATTGTCCATTGGAACCCATATCAAAGATGTTGGAATAGCAACGAATTTGACGAGTTGGAATTTTCCGCTGGGAAATCCGCAGTCGACCTCCGCCTTCGTGGGCGTGGCTTGCGATCTACTGCGTGACGTCAGAAGATGGGCTCAGCCGAAGTGTTTACATTCACCACCGTTCATTTTGTCTCCGTTTCAAAGTGGAATTTACCAACGTTTTTGAGCGAGTATTTTATTGGAAAGTGTTTCGCAGTCGACTGGAAGTGATTGCCAATCGAGGAAACCTGACAATGGAGGCGACAGTGAAGAAAAAGGGAGGAAAAACACACGGGAAGCGATGCATTGCCGCTGGCTGTGGTAATGTCAATTCTGCCGAAGTGGCGATGTTTCTGTTCCCAAAAGATGAAGGTGAATGGCTGGTGTCATTGTTTATCGTAGATTCGTAGATTGTTTATGAAAAATACAGGCCACTGTGTTTGTGTTTACTAACAAGACTATCATGGCGGCGGCAGAGCTCAAGTCGAGTTTCTCCGCCTGGAGATATTCTCACTATTTCACTTTTGTCGAGCACAAAGAAAAGAACGTTTTAGTTAAATGTAAGTTGTGTCTTGGCGGGTCAAAGATCCTATCGACTGCCCAAAACAGCAATTAAAATCTGTTGAAACATCTGCAGAAACAACATGCTGGGACGAAGCTAGTAGCTAAGACCACAGACCCAGACTCATCCGACGCCACTCCACCTCCACCTAAGCAACAGCGGCTGGATTGGCACTTTGAAACATATCTTTGTGTTTGTGTTTGTATAGACCACATTGCTTAGCAGAGTTCAGTGATGCAAATGCATGTCAAGTTGATCAACAGGTTGTATTATTCTCCGATGCAATAACAGTACTGAAATGAAGGCTACAGTATAAGGGCATTAATGGGTGCCCTTTTTTAAGTAACTAAAAAGTTACTTTTCACAGTAACGCATTACTTTTTGGTGTAAGTAGTGAAGTAACTAGTAATTGTAACTAGTTACTGGTTTTCAGTAACTAGCACAACACTGCATGTGAACATGAATGTTGCATCATGCTATGAACAGATGAATGTATGATCAGGTGATGGCCAATCCTGTGTGTAGATCTACTCTAGATCTATGACAAAATATTGTCCTCAACTAAATTGACTTCCATGGCCACTTTCCTCATCTATCCTGTCCGAAAAGCTGTCAAAATCACTCATTTCTCTCGCACCAGTATCACTTTCCGAAGTCTCCGCCATGTTTACAATCACAACTGGGCCCATCTTGTGACGTCACAGCCGCTATCGTCTGCAGCAGCGGTAGGCTCAGACGGCCGTTCACGGGATGAAAAATTTGCGATGTTTATCTCGTCCCTCGCACTTCCTAAAAAATTATTTTAGCCATGAACAGGTACAATTATATGTAAGAAATGAAACTGCCATTTCATTTTGGCGCAAAAAAATGCACTTCACTGGCACTTTAAATAAGTGTTAATACGCTTTGTTGTGTTTTCAGCTTATTTTTCTGGCCCAAAGTGCTCCAAAAAATATGTATTTGATGTTAAAGGAAATGTTTGTTCTGTAAAATGTTAAACATAGTGTAAATGATAATCACTACCAATAATTTTGTCTATAGTTGATTTATGTCTCTACAGATGTGTATTTAATTCAAACATACTTACATTCTCTGCATGCACATTTGCTCATTTGTAATTCAGCGCTCTGTTTTAGAGAATTCATTTGCATTTATTTTAAATAAACACACATGGCTGCTCAGGTGCAGGTATCTCCAAACTACAGGTGTGTGTGTGTGTGTGTGTGTGTGTGTGTGTGTGTGTGTGTGTGTGTGTGTGTGTGTGTGTGTGTGTGTGTGTGTGTGTGTGTGTGTGGTGTGTGTGTGTGTGTGTGTGTGTGTGTGTGTGTGTGTGTGTGTGTGTGTGTGTGTGTGTGTGTGTGTGTGTGTGTGTGTGTGTGTGTGTGTGTGTGTGTGTGTGTGTGTGTGTGTGTGTGTGTGTGTGTGTGTGTGTGTGTGTGTGTGTGTGTGTGTGTGTGTACCTGATTGCTCACGTATTATAATTAGGTATGTATATGCACCGTTCACTCTGCCACAGTCTGATATTTACACACGCACACACACACTAACCACCCTGCAGAAAACTAAGAGCCAATTTAAGAAGTAGGCAACGTGCACTGTAACTCCTCTGGCTTCTGGTTATCTTTGGAGCGCTGAGTGTTTTCTGTTCAGCAGCTGCCTACTCGCAGCACACCGTAATGAGATTTGTGCAAATTGTTTTTTTCTGTAGGACTCAGTCCAAGACGGTTGTGCTCAGAAGTCTCAAGCCTCCTTAACTTGATGATCGCAGTCCAGTTTCCTTCGATATTTAGTGCTTCTCTTTGGGTAGTGATGTGCGTTCATGGGGAAAATAGTGGATTTAAAAACTCAATTTTGGAAGAAAAACATCGGTTACAGCTACTCTAAATCAGATTTGTGGTTTAATTAGAAGCCGCCAAACTAATTATTTATATTTTTCAGAAAATCTTTGACTTATTTCTGCCGTCTGCGGTCAAATTTAAATGCTTATCACCGACCTGAGTCCGGAGTTTGGGGGATGTTGCAACAAGTATGTTTACTACATGTTTGATTGTCTGACGGCTTTGTTTGTTGACCTGTTGGACTGAAAAGGCCTCAGAAAACTCCTCAGAAATTTACTTTGAGGTCAAAATGGATTGAGGGCCTTGCTCTCAGCAGGATCCCTTTTTAGCTGCAGCAAGAAAAAAGTCCCAAGTTTTACAAAACATTACTTTTTTTGCACTTTTTACCTTTTTATGATGTGGAAAAGCTTGTACTCTGTGGTTAAAGCACCCACTTTGAAGTCAACCTTTCAAATGTCGTCTTAAGTTAAGACTCACAAACCAATTTTCAGTGGCAGCAGGTAGCTGGTTATTTTAAGCAAAATGGCTTTGCTGCTTATCCGTCTTGTAGACTAATAAAGTTAGTGACGACACTTGATTTCATACTAGCTGGTGAACAAATCGGAGCATTTAGCAGTCAGATATTCTCTTCAGAGACTGGTGGAGAGCCAGTCAATCAAATATTGATCAGGAAGAGAAACCCGACTAAATAAATGCTAATACTGCTTTGACTTGTAAGATGTGTGAGTGATCTATTAGATAACATGTTTCCTATCAACTGTATGTGGTAATAATAAATACAATTTCTGTTAAACGCTTTTTGTGCTCACCCAAAGTTGAGAAAATGATTAAAAAAAAATGCATTCTGAAAAATGCAATTGCTACATGGTATCTACCCATTAATTAAACCAATGAAAGACATTCAAACGTTCCATTTACTTATAAGAAGTGTAGTTTTTTGTGTTTAAAGCGTGTTAAGTTAAATCCTAAATGGTACGTAAAGAAGCTGACTTGAGGAAGAAACCATATTGGAGCACCTTTTTATTGCACAAGCTATATATATATATATTCTGGACAGTTTCAATTTCTTCAGATGATATTTTATTGTGAATATGGGATCCAGTTCAGCCTAGTGTCCCTGTTCAAACGAAGGTGAGCTGTTTGCAAAGAGGCAAGGAGGTGGACTGAATCTATAAAGTGTGTTTACCGCATCATTCAGACGCTGCTCCATCTGCTTTTTATCCACTAAATCAATTATGTTGCTTTGTGCTGTTCAAGTTGAGAAAGGATGTATCTGATTTATGCTTCTCCTGCATGCCGTTAGCCTCCCAGAACCACATGCTGCTCGGCCTGTTGAGTCATTATCAAATCACTTCCTTTCACATCCATATTGTGCTACATTCCTCGTGCAAAAATACTTTATGTGCATAAAAGTTAGACTTTTAATAGTTAATCTTCTATTAGAAAGTATAAATACATTTGCACCAAGACTTTAGCAAAAACTGAATCAACCGATCACTGCTTTCTGCTTTACTGAATTCATTCATTTTAGTTCTGACGCTCTGGCTTCACAACCATTCTCCTCAAATTCAGCTTTTAAAACCAAAAAAAGAAAACAATATCCAAAATATAAGATGATATTCAATCTTATATTTATATCTTTTTCAGCTCTACATCAATACGCAGACCATCTTGTTCTTTTAATTGTGGGAACCAAAACAGGCTTAAGCTTGAAGCCAAAACACTGAATTCCATTAAACATGCAGCCCTTGTTCATTACCTTACCTCAGAGTGACACCTGTTTTTAAAGAGTTCTGTCTTTAGTTAGTTGGTAAGAAAGTCCCATATTGTATAAGTACTTATTAAGAGTTATGATTAATAGATTGTATTTTCTGTCAGAGACAAACCAACTCCAGTTTGAGACGGCAGAGTCCTCTGGGTTCTGTGTTTCTACACACCCAGCAGTAATCTCACAGCTCCATATTTTGTCTCCCAGAGACTTCCCACAGTGGGTTGTCTAATCATGACAAATCGGGACTCGGCACAAAGAGTTCCTCATGGGTGTTTTCATCAGTTCCTGCGCGCTGACTGCTGCGGTGGCAGCGAGATAACAAGACGTTACACCGGGGCATGTCTGATGCTTAGGCCTGTTTGTATCTGTGTCTGCTAATGAAGCAACTCTCTGCCATTGGATTCATTCACACTTCATACGTGTTATTGTTCCACCGTTATTTATCACATCGTTTCTATTTATAGTGTCTGGTTGTAGTTTGTTGTGACTGATTTGCCTTTTATCTTTTCGTAAGATAATATACACTTTTATAAATCCCTGTATTCAGGTGTCAACAGTTGTAAAGGGATAACACAGGATGATAAGAACATGTTTTTTTTTTTTATTGTAAGTATCCGTATCAATTAAAGGTAATAAGGTGATAATAGGTTTGTTTTGCAATTCCAAAGTACAAAATAACAGGAATGGAGAAAATACACATGATTATAGCATGAGGGACTAAAAAACACCAGCGATACTTAGCTCAATCAAAGTAGGATTTGCCTCCTCTTTGCCTCCCTCGTGATCCTGCAGGACTCCTTTGTCTTTGTCAGTCTGACGCTGACGCTCCAGGAAAGTGCTTTCTGTCTAAATAATTGTCCCAAATTTCTGCCTGAAAATACTGTAGCGGTTTTGAGATTAAAATCCCAATTTCAATCAGATCAACTACAGAGCATTTATACAGAGCACACACACTGAAACAGAGAAGTCTACAAACAGAATGTTACTCACACAATTCTAGAAGTCACCAGTTGTTATCCTGTCAAAATTGAGGTGTGTGTGTGTGTGTGTGTGTGTGTGTGTGTGTGTGTGTGTGTGTGTGTGTGTGTGTGTGTGTGTGTGTGTGTGTGGTGTGTGTGTGTGTGTGTGTGTGTGTGTGTGTGTGTGTGTGTGTGTGTGTGTGTGTGTGTGTGTGTGTGTGTGTGTGTGTGTGTGTGTGTGTGTGTGTGTGTGTGTGTGTGTGTGTGTGTGTGTGTGTGTGTGTGTGTGTGTACACGCCTGTGTGTGTGTGTGTACGCCTGTGTGTGTGTGTGTGTGTACGCCTGTGTGTGTGTACGTTGCTTCTTATTTTAGGTCACCTAATTAAGTGTAATGTTAACCTTAATAATTTGTAAGACATGGTGAAAAGCTTTGAGTGGTTTAGCGCTGCATATAAGAATGATTTACGGATTAATCTGCCGATGTGATTAATTGATTTATCCTTTGGTATATAAAAATGTCAGGAATAATGATTACCATCCCAATTACTAGGAAAGGTTATGTTTGGAAAATTGCTCTATTTCTCTTGCAAACTGTCAAAGAAGAGCTATAAGCTGTCATCACTAAATATTTGGTACATTTGGTGCATGACTTATTTAACTTATTTAACTTTAACATGCTAAAGGAAAAGATGCTTAACCTTATGGAAATATTTGCCTCTTTAAAACCACCAGACTCCATCGATTGATTGATGAATTTTACCATGTTAAACTCCACAGAAACTGAATAAAACTCTTTCAAGAAAGTCCTTGTAAGTCATCCCACTTTTAAACAATCACCAAGTCTGGCTTGAGAGTTTGAAAGAAAGACTGAATAGTAACTCTGTTTAATAACAAACTAGTGTTTAATAACCCTATTTCCTGTGTGTTTGTGAGATAAACAAACACAGACAAGAGACACAAAATCACAAATAAATACTTTTCTATTGGCGATGGCAATGGAATATGTTGCTATGTTTTTAAAGAGTTTTTCCCGTGTTTGTAAAACGTTATTAATGCTCAGATTTTTGTGAATGAGGTGTATTGGTGAGTTTTATGAGTGCTGATAGAATGGGTTTTTTTTGCCTTTGGACGGAGACATTATATCAGAATCAGAATAGAGATGAAAGTGGCATCGACCTCATTTTTTATTCAGAATATTCCTTAAAATGTTAAGCAATTCCTTTTTAAAAGTAGTGACTCCAGGAAAATAAAGGTTCAGCCTCTCCTCACCCAGCTGTTACACCAGAGAGCACTGTATGGAGATTTGGATACAGCACAAATGCACACAAACACACACACTCACACACACACAGACACATACAGGAATTTAATGAGCTGGCTTGCTCCACAAAGAGAATCCGGGACATTAAATCGTCAGGCTCTACCGTGGACAGAAAGAGACTTTGCCTCCGGCTATTTTTATAAGGATATAATTATAAGGAATTACATTTCCAGAGAAAGGGCTAACATGTCAATACAATTGACAGCGTCACAGGGGGATGAAAACGCTCAGCAGATTAATTACAAGCTGTGGAGGAGTCTGTCGGGAGGTCGTCGCCCTTGTGCATACGCTCTGACCCCCCCGTGCGTACGCTCTGACCCCCCCCCCCCCCCCCCTGAACACACGTCCACACAGTAATGCCGTGTGGGATCTCACCGTGTGCTTTCATGTTGAATTGCAGCGCTGCCCTTTACTTGCCCCTTTTCTCTGCCAACGACTCACTTTAATGAGACAGAGGCCAACAGATCATGTCAAGCTCTTTTTTTCATTATAGAAAAACTCTCCACACAAAGAACGCATCACATCACTTGGTAGCCATTTGACTTCCTTTAAGAGCTAAAGGGCTAGTATTTCAAATGATCAATTAGTTGTGTGTTTTTTCCCAACACGTTTGACTTGCAGCCTGGTCTAACTAAAACAGAGAAAAGTAGGAAATGTCCACACTTGAGAGGCCGAAAAAGCCCTCTGACCATGTTTTGCATGAACTTTACTTTAAATATGTATTGTTTATCAAATTGTTGTTGATTTTTTTTTTTGTCATTCGATCTATCGTTGCAGCTCTATTACTTAAATGTTATAGATTACTAACAATCGCTACTGATTTATAAAGCATTAAAAGCACCATTCTTGACAATTTGTTCTTCTACCAATATCTACTGTATATTAACAATGCATCTCAAGGCTTTTTTATTAGTCATACGTACATAGCTACAGTGTAGTTATGACGATGAAAATGTTAGGTCACATATGTACGTGATGACCTGTACTTACAACACTATATACGTTTTTCTTTACTGTATATTGTTTTCTTGCCTTCAGTGGACGATCTGAATACTTTTCCCTCCTTGCCTTGACTGGCGGATAGACGGATCTGTGTTCACCTGTCACTAACCTTCACCCTCCTCTTCTTCTTCCTCCTTAGCAATTGCTGAGGGAGATGCAACAGATGGCTAGCCGGCCTTTCGCCACCATCAACGTTGCCTTGGAGACGGACGAGGAGCCACCTGACCTGATAGGAGGAAACGTCAAGGTGAGCACAAGCTTTTTATTTTTTTATTTTTGAGTGATCACCGTCAAACCCTTGAGGACTGATTGCTCGTCCTCCCTTCAGCTGGAGCTCAGTCTTGTGACGGTTGACAGCGGTTTGTGATACAGTCCCTTATAGTGATAGATATTCCTCACTAGGGCTTAAACATTCATCAGATGTTTTACAAAATTGCAATATGAACTAGAACAACATTCAATCCAAAGACAAAATGGGTTAGTATTGTACTGCAGAGATGTTCCAGCCCACAAATTATATACTACAAAACTCAAAACAATCTTTGTTCTGTATAAATATTTTTGCAAAAGTCCAACCAGGATCATATTAGTGCAATATCAGTCAAAATGTACATAATGAGATCTTTTTGTCCAAATCACTCAGCATTATTCCTTACACTAACTGTTTTACACCTGGTTGGATGAAGAATGTTGATCGTTAACTTCAGTAGAAGTAGTGTTATAAGTTAAGGACCTGCATTCAAAGTTTGACTAAAAGTAGACAAATATTTGCATCAAAATGTACTTAAAGTACCCAAAGTAAAATAACTCAACAACCCATTTCAGAAAATAAAATATATTTATGAGATTATAATGATTAATGCATTGTATTTTATTCTATATTCTGCCAGGTAGCTTATCAATTTCAGCAGAAATCAACATGTTTATCTTGAGCTATAGCAATACATTATAACTTAATTTAGTTGAATATCTTTTGTATTATTAAAGTGACACCCTTATAGCCTACAACTGCTGATAGCTTGGTCTGTTCCGTAAAGACAAAGTATACTACTTGATTATGCCTTTCACGGTTGAAGTTATACAAGCATTTTTACAAAATAAGAGCAGGAAAACCAAACCTGATTCTCTAACATGACTAACACACTGAGATAAATGTAGTGGAAGAAAAAAGTTAAATACTTTCCTCTGAAATGCAGTGGACTAGAAATATACATTGAGAGGAATACTAAGTAAAGTACCTCCAAATTGTACTGAAATACAGAACTTAATTAAATGCACTTAGTCACTGTCCACTCCTGGTTTTCTCTTAATCATCTTGAGTCTTCTTCAAGGTGTTCATTGGATTTCAAAAAGCCAAGAAGGCTAAATTGAGCCCGGCTGTGGGGAAGAGTTTGAAATGTAGTGCAGGTGTAACACACATGATGAGGGTCAATGCAGTGTACAGAGTGAAGGCCGGTGATGATGAAAGTGTTCTGATGATGAGTAACACACTGCGTTACAGCCAGTTATTGTGGGTAGACTGTGAATTCTAATGAGAATGAATTCAGTTAACCCTGGAGTTAAACACATGCAGATAAGACTTACATATTGTAGATCCAGCCTATACTTAGAAATGAGGTTTATTCTTCATTTGGAAAAATAAGTACTTATTCAACACCTACTCGCAGGAAATGGTTGCTGGCATGAAAAATGAAGGAAGTCTATTAAAGATACGATTCATCTTAGGAAGCAGCCTTGTGTTGGTGCAGAGGACCATCTGTGTGTTTCAAACACTGATAGAGAAATTGAAGGTAGCAACTTCTGTCAATATGGATGTGTTGGAGCCAAGCCGTTTAAAGATAGGAGTGCAACAAAGAGAGTGAAAGACGGTCTTCGTTCAACCTCTAAATATAGAATATATCTTGGTCCTGCTGTTGGGCGTGCATTGTTAGGTTTACGTTTTTAATGTAGATCCTGAAGTGAAGATTTAGTGGGAATTGTATTTAACCCGTCAGACCTGGCACAACCCATCACTTTCGATGTTTTAGCTTGACTACAACAAACGTCTCTGTGGCATGAGGTTGTGCGGTCTTCTTCCAATCTGAAGGGTTTAGCTTCGATCTTAGCCCCAAGTTGCTCTGAATGGCTGAAGAGGTGAATGTGTGTGAGCAGGGGACACCTTGCATGGTAGCCTGCCTCTGTAACAATGGGAGTGAATGTGTGAATAATTTTTGTATATATAAAGCGTTTTGAGGAGTTGTAAAGACTGGATTAAGCACCATATAAATGAAGTCCATTTACCATTTTAAAATATTTAATTCGGCCAAATAATGTGTTGAATCAATTAATTACATTTGGTTGCTATTGTTTCATACTGTTGTTTGGTTTGCACTGCTTTTGCACTGGTTTTACTCTGGTGACATAACTCAGTGCAACTTATCAGACTTCATGTCTCCTTGGACCCAAAATACTTGTACCTACGCAGTTGTACTCCTTAAGCCCTGTAAACAGACTTTGATGTGTGAATCTGGCAGAGTTCATAACATGACAAATTATTTAGCTGTGAGAATATGCTGATCTAACTCTTTCGATTTAGCCAAGGGCAGATCTTTAAGCAGATTTAGTCTCAAAATCATCAAGTAGATTTTAAAAGAGTTCAAGCACAGTGGTGTTGAAGTAGATTAAAACATACTGAAGGGAATACCAGATTAAAAGAAGACCTCCAGCCTGTTGAAGTAGTAGATTAAAACATCAAGATTAAGCTGAGTTGGAGAAAGTGGTTGAGAAGTCGTTGCTGTAGAGAAGAGTTTGATGCACTAGCAGAATGAAAGCAGGCTGGGGCAGATTTAAATGCAGACATTGAGCACATTTAGAGCAGAAATAGTGCAGAGTTATAGGAACTGCAGCTGAGTATTTGGCGGGTGCGTAGCTGCAGGCCGGTATACCTGTGACTGTGCACTTTGTGATGAATGACCTCTGAATGCAGATGTAGTGCAGAATTATAGGGCTGTTTCAGCAGGGAGGCTGGGGGCCCTGGCTCTGACAGGGGCCATGCATCTCAGGGGCTCAGCTGCAACACAAGGTTACTCCCAGAGGCCCCAAGGGAAGATCAGAGCTAATCAAATCCAGCCCAAACTACCCGCTTCCTCCTTCCTCCTCGTTCTCAATTCTCCGCTCTATTCTTCCCTACTTCTTCTGTTTTTGAGTTGTCCTTTTTGTTAATGTCCTTGACTCTTTCTCTTTCCTGTTTCCTTCTATTTTGTCCTCTTATTTTCTCTCTTTTCAATTCTTCTTTCCTTGTCTTGTTTTTAAGCTCTGCTCTTTTCTTTTCCTCCTATGTTCTTTGCAATTCATCATATGTCCTTCCTTTTTCCTATCATGTCCTCTCCTTTCTCTCTCCCTTTCTTTTTCTCCTATCCAGTTTTACCTTCTCATATTCGTCACATATTGCTTTTCTTTGTATTATCATCCTTTTTCTTCTTCTTTTATCTTTCTCGCCTCTTCCATCTGCCATTCTCCTCGCTTTACTTTTTTAGCATTGTGTTCTCAATGTAACCCATTTTCATATATTTTTCTCCTTCTCCAAACAAAATCTTTTTCCATTTCTATGTCTTTTCTCTTCTTAAATGTAAAAATCTTGTGTCCTTATTTACCTGCTTTGTTAAACCTTCCTATTATGTTAACTGTTTCCCCTCTTTGTATCTTTTCTCCTCCTCTCTCTGGTCACCTGTTATCCTTACTTTAGGATTGTGTTCTTTAATTCCCCGGCCCTTCACCGATCCTATCTGGAGTTTTCTGTTGGGCCTTATCTTCTGTGTGTGTGTGTTTGCGTGTGCACGTGGTGCTGCTGTGTATAAAGGAAACATCCAACTTGTTGTGGAAATCAGGCGCCCTCCTCCGTCTGTGCTTTGCCTTTTTCTCCCCCCACCTTGACTCTTTTCTTCTCTTCCATTCTTCCCCACGTGCTCTCCTCCTCTCCATCAGGGCAGGAGCATCCCAAAAGCAGAGATTCAATTTAGATCTTCCTCCTCAGCTTTCTCTGCCTTTACAAGCTCCAGCGGTGAGCGCATCCTATCTCCTCCCGGCTCAGATTGAGCGACTCGGAACAGGTTCCTCCTTGTTTCCATGCTGTTTTATCAGGATGCTACAGTAGTGTATTAAGACCCTGCGATTGGAGTATACGGGGGGCCGGGGCGTCGCACAGTGAGCAGAGGATCATTAAAGTTGTTTATAGCCTCGGTGGGAAGTCCAAACTTGCTCCGCCGATGAGATATATTCACTCGGCTTCTGCCAAATGGAGCTTGCGGCCCGGCATCACGGGCAGATGATTACCTTGCTGACGCCTTCTGCTCTGCTTTTATTTATAGATACCGTGGGACGGGAGGAAATCGGGACATTTAATGCAAAAAAAAATGAAAAGAAAATGGGTGCAGCAAAGAAACAGTTCTGGTTTATCTAACATGATTTTGTGCACCGTTATCTCCTATGCAGCTATCTACCTCCACTCCTATATTGTATTAAATCATAAGCATTCAGCTGATAATCTTAAATTCTATGATGGCCAGTGTTAGAAAAAGTAATGATAAAAACACCAAAGAGATACGGATTTATGATTGTTTCTAATAGATAAATGCGTTGTAAAGACTTTCATAAATTCAGATTCAAACAGGTGAGGAGGTATGAAGAAAGCAGACGGATAAATTCCAGGCCAAACACTATACAGTATATTGTGGTATTGTCTACTGGTTACCTGGAGGGAGGATAGTGCTGAACTGTTTTAGGGCGCGTTCACATCAGTCTTGTTTTGTCCAGTTAAACTGAACTCTGCTGAGTTTTATCTCCCTTGGTGCGATCCTCTGGGTCTGTGCGAACACTGGTAGGGTGTCGAAGGGGTTTTTTCAGACCATCGTCGTGTGGGGTTCATCTCTGGTGTAAACACTAAGTGAACTAGTAGCCCATTTGTGCATTTGCTACTTCTGGATCCGATGAATTTACTGTTCATTAAACCACAAATGAGACAATAATTAGCCAGCTAGCGTGAGGCGAGCGGTCTGCAGTCACGTAGCGTTGGGAAGATTCAGGAATCGAGCCTTTAGGTGTGAACCCGCCCTAAGGAACGCAGAAATGTTCTCAATTGATTTGAGCGTCAGGTCAGAAGGTATGAAGTTTTTACTTAAAGTTTAACCTGTAGTTAGGTAAGAGAAAGACGGGGGGGGCCAAATATGACACCTATTGAGGCAAAAGGTTTAAAAAATATATATATATTTCACGAAAATATTCTTCTTTCACAAATAAATGCCCGCCTTAGTTCAACTACTAGTTTCTGGTCCGAGCAGCTAATGGCACTAAATAACATTTTAACTTGCATTAGATTGTAGAGCTCAAGGTCACTGATCCACTTTGTGTTGAGTTTCCCGGTTGTGTTTCAGATTGATAACCAACATTTTAATTCACCTAAACTTATCTTGTTTATCTTAATTTCTCTGCAGTGTTTTGTTTAAATACTTTGCAATATGGCATTATTATCGCAGGCTGGCAAGACATTTCCTTAGCAAACAGAAGCCAACTGGATAAAAACTCATCAAAGTGGGCTCAGTGGAAGTTGGCTGTACCTCGTGAGTCACAGCGACGGGGAGTGTGTCTCGTTCTGTCGCTGGGGGGGGGGGGAAGAGTCGTCCCCAGCTGCTGTGAGAGTGGAGATGAATGCAACGGATGAAAGAGGAGCAGCGTGCAGCCACACTGTGTGTGTGTGTGTGTGTGTGTGTGTGTGTGTGTGTGTGTGTGTGTGTGTGTGTGTGTGTGTGTGTGTGTGTGTGTGTGTGTGGGTGTGTGTGTTGTGTGTGTGGTGTGTGTGTGTGTTGTGTGTGTGTGTGTGTGTGTGTGTGTGTGTGTGTGTGTGTGTGTGTGTGTGTGTGTGTGGTCCAGATAACTCTCCGAGGTGCTGAGGGGGGAGGTTGGGCTGGGGGGAGTGAAGGGAGAAGACTTCAACGCTATAAAGAGGGGTTTCCCCCCCTTATTGTCCACTCAGGACAACATACAGTTAAGGTGTGTGTTGACGGAGATCAATTGTGTGTACTGTTTTTGTTTTTCTCCAAAAAGGTAAAGTGAAGCACGTTGCTTGTGAGGTTGAAATCGAGGTGGTACACTGGATACTATAGCCGCTGATGAACACTCAACAGAACTGATTATTTAAATCAAAATGATCCGATTGTCATTTCCTATTTCAGAGACGGCAAGTCTCTTCCTATTGAAAATGTATTTGAAGTGCATATTCCCTCTCCGGTTTGAATATGAGAGGCTGGTGTTGGAAAATAAGAGACAACACGTAAACAAGCGCGAACCTAAGAGCGCCCTGCAGCTGCCGCAGTGGAAATTGGACTTGGCAGAATGTCTAAAGACATCCCTAAGCTGTGAAATTAAAAGCTGTCAGTCTTCCTCTCCTTTTTTTTTTTTTTTTAACTTATAGAGTATAGATGTGTTCAGGTTATGACGAGCAGCCATAATTTTTCCAATTGTAAACACACTGGATGAGGAAAACATTTCGCCCGAGGCACAAACAGACGTGCGGACCGGAGAAAACCAAGCCTGGCTCCATCGCTTCTGGCAAGGCCAAAATAATTGTTTCATCTCTTCTTGTACCAAGAAATTGGGAAGCGAAATTACCCAAGTGCGATATTGCACCAGCTAATGTTCTATTGGAATAGTTATCAGTAGTTTTTATTCCCATTTATTATCAATCCGTGTATTAATGATGTTCTAGCACCATCATTTTGCAAATGGAAATAAATTATTCTTGTTATTGAGTCATCACTCATTTATCTCACAAAGCTGTAAGTGATATGAATGTTACATCTCCTTGAGGGACAATGCAAGCTTTTACTGCAGTCAACTGGAAAACAAAAGTGCCATTTGCTCCCTTTCAGTATTTAATTAGGATACTTTTATCTTGTTCACTCCCACCTCTCTCGTGAGTTTTTAAAGAAGCGTCTCTAAAGTGCTTCCATAGCGGGATACAGGTCTTTCAAACCGTAATTAATATGATTTGCACTTGATGGTTTTTTTTAGATTTAAAATGTTGACTTAATTGAAAATATGTCTTGTCTCATTCTAGTGCTTCTTCTCGCTACTTTTTCTTTCCAGAATAATCTTGACATGAATAACAATTAAGATAAAAGACAATAGGTCTTTGTGCACAATAAAACTCCTTCGTTTGTGCGACGTTATTTGGACAAGATGTTTTAGTACTAACCAATCAATGTACTATTTACATTCTTGAATAGCCTCTCGTTATATAATTATAGAGCCGAAGTCCTCCTCTTTAAAGAAGTTGCACATCTGTACACGGCTGCAGTTAAGTAGATGTGTCTGCGCTTCGATTTACACAATAATTGAGGGTTTGCATGCGTCTGGCTTTCCACACTTGCACTATTACCAATCCACATCCACTTTTCGATGTATGAAAGAAGTTTAACCTAACGTGGTAGTCTTTCTCTCCTTTAAATGCTAATTATGATAATGCTAGGAATTACCTTAACCTCACTAAACAGTCATTTAGTTTGCTGTCCTTCTGTCTCTAGCTGTTGCAGAAGAAAGTAACACAAGGTAGATTGAGGCGGTGGCCGTACAATGAAAGCTGTTATTTTTCTAGTTTTACTCACTGGGTGTGTTTGGCGTGACTCCTTAGAAAAATCACTAGCGTTGATCCCTGGAAAGAAAGAATCCACACACCTGTATTTAAAGCTTGGCGCTCAGTAATTTGCCGCCAAAGAGATCCTAACGCAGGTCTTCCAGATTGTAACTCACAGTGTCACTTAAAGGTGAGGTAGGTAATTTTGGAGAAACCAGCTCGAGTGCGCTAGAATTTGAAAATGCACAGCCGGAACAAATCTGCCACTTCCTTACAGAGCCCCTCCTCCAACACACACGAGCGCGCGCATGACCAATGAGGGCACGAGATAAGTTTGTGCACAGATGGAAGGCTGACAGGCAGGTAGGCTATCCAGTTATTTTAGCCGGGTCGGCTAAAATGATTGGTCGTGCTTTTTACAGCGCTACGGCTTCCACAGATGACATTTTTTTATGGATTTTTTGTCAAAGCACTTAAGATATTCATTGCTATCGGGATGTTAAGAGCATTCCATGGAATATAACAAAAAGTGTATCTCGAGCCGGTTTCTCAAACTTACCTACCCCACCTTTAATGTGATGGTTGGAAACGTCTCAGTGTCATTAACACATTTAATTCATTCAAGCAGTTCATGTGAGACAAAGAAGTTATTGCAAAGCACACATGATGAGACATAAGTGCTGTGTGAAGCATTTATGAATGTCACAATCAAATTACTCCTGACACCTTCATGCTGTTTATTTCTACAAGCAAATGCACCCGATGAGTTGCACCTCCTAATTAAAACCACTTAAAGATGTCCCTTCATTTTCCAGGAGATTGTTGCTTCTCGTCTGTGATGTCAACATTCTTTTTTTATTTTGTATTTGCTTTGCTTAGTGTGTAATGGCTGGTTGTTAAAAGCTGCCAATCTTTTCAGCTATGGACCTTTGTTTATGCCAAAGACTTATTATTATATTTTCAACATATCATTAAATGTCATTTAAATTCATGTTAGAATTAAAGTTGATGATTGAATCATAGAAGTGGCACCTCCGAAAAACAAGGAAGGCTCAAGAAAGCAATTTTTGAAGGACAAATGAAGCCGAGTAAAGGGAGTGGAAGTACATTCATTTTATGAAAAATATGTAATAGAAGGAGCTCTGTTTTTCTTTGATAAGGTTTCCCAAGTTTGTCTGAATCTGTACAGACTCTAAAGCACTTTGGGACAAAATTGTCTTAATTTTGACGTGTTTAAATAAACGTGATGTGACGAGAGAAAGAAAGAGCGAGTTGAAGGAGAGGTTGTAAAACAAAGCAGTGACCCCTTTTCTTTGTCTGTTGACATTATTCCCGATCGTTCCTCAAAGGCATGGCATTGTTTTAATGATTTATTGTCAGAAATACAGCGTGTCAGAGTTGAGGTTCTGCACATAGCGCTGGTATCCAAACATGTCTGAGTATTTGTTATTTCCTGCGTGTTGTGGATGATGCTGCTGGTTAGACTGCAGTGTTTCCAACAGGCGATTTGTCTGCTGCTGAACTCTTCCCCCTGTCAGTTACCGGGGGGGGGGGCTGTAACGCTGCATGCGTGTGAGTGCAGGATCAACGCAGATGAAAATTGCTGCAAGCTCAGAGGCATACACACAAAAACACAACCTCCTAATAACCTTTTATGTCCAAACATACATGGACATGGTAATTATTCAGCTGCATAGAAACATATCCACACATTCAGACAATACACAAACATCCTGTAAGCCCCTTCAGACATAGAAAATGTGTACTTGTGCCACCTTTGTCATCTTCTGGAATAATTGGCTTCTGGGATTTCATAAAAACACTTAATTCTTGACAGAATTGTCCCTTTAACAGCTTTTATTTGACAATTACAAAGAGAAAGTGGAGCCGCAGCTTTCCAAGTGTAATTATACCTAATAAATGTTCTTATCAGACAGTGTATACAATTCTGTTCACTGTATTTAGTTTAACAAAGTCGAGGCAGTTTCAGCAATGATGAGGTTAGCTTATGACTCAGATATTTCTTTAAATCCTCACATGCTGTATTAAAGTTTTATGATGGATATTCACACGTTAAGCAGTTGCCGTTGATGAAATGAGAAAATGAAGGCAAACGGATGATTTCTTGTGTTTTTTTCCTAGGTTTGACATGTTGTATCTCTTTATTTTCCAATTGCATGCAGCAGAATAGGTATAAAATAAATAGTTTTTAAGACTCATCTGACATAAGAGAAATAGCTTTAAAAAGTTAAATAAATTACTTAATTAAAGTCGTTTTTGTGTATTAGGAGGTGATAATTAAATAGCAAATGAATTACAATGTTCTTAAAGGCCAGTAAAAATTCCTCCAGGTTGCATTTAGAGATACTTTCCCTTTCTGAGGCCTTTTCATGAATGTTTCTTTAAACATGTTTACTTTCGGTGTACAAAGACGTTAGTGTACGTATCTTCTGAGAACCATCATTCCAGCCTTTGAAAGCACAGCTAGATATTTCTATTAGACAGGGAGTGCTATAGAAATGTGAAAATGTCCAAACCCCAGTAAGATTGCACTGGTGGCTTTTACAGGAAAAATGATTCTAGGGCTTATTCATACATAAGGCAGACATTACCTGTACATTTACCGAGTGAAGAGCATGTCTGAAAGGGTTTATTATCCACTAACACACCTACAGTGCAAATAACAGAGGATAAAGTGTCTTTCTCTCTCAGATCGTCCCTGAACACATCACAGTTACACACATCTGCAGAGGCATTCACAAATACCGAATTCCCCCTGTTCTACAAAATCAGCTGCACTGAATCCACACACACACACACACACACACACACACACACCCGGACTTTGTGCCACTTCCCCAGCTACCTGTGTCAGCCTGCGTATCCTGCTGGTATGAAAGGTACGCCTCAGAGAGACGGAGCAGAGAATAATTGTGTAAAATGGGTCAAAGCCTGAATATCATTACTGCCCCGCTTCTAATGTGTAAGATTACACCGTGTGTGTGAGAGGAAGAGAAGGAGAACAGCATTGTGTGTAAAAAGGTGAAAAGTGTGTGTCTATACAGTTGCGTCAGTGTGAATAGCTGTGTGTTGCGGTGTGAGTAATGTGTGTGTGTGTGTGTCACACTCCTGCGGCATTGCCTCTTGGGGCTTTAAGCTCGACTCTCCAGAGAATAAAGACCGCAAAGGAAGGGATTGCACTTGTGTTCAGAGGTGTGTGTGTGTTTGTCCAAAACCGTGCCATGGCCCAGTTTCTTCTCCGGCTCAGATAGATAGATAGATAGATAGATAGATAGATAGATAGATAGATAGATAGACATATTAACAAATAAGCAGATAGACATGAAGGGTAGACCTGTAAATAAATAGATAGATATGTAAGTAGATAGATGGAGAGACAAGCCAACATCAGACAGATCTATAGATAGTTAGATGGACAGACAGACAGATAGATCTGTAGATAATAGATGATATAGATAGATGCCGAGCTATCTGTATGCAGTTGAGGTGTCGGTGCCCTTCATATCCATATCCTGTATCGGGGTATCTCCATGAATTTTATACCAGGCGAGCAGCAGCAGCAGTGTTTACAGGGAAACTCATCCCCACATACGGATGAGTTGCTGGTAAACAGGAGGCCTTGGTATCAGAGCGTCAGGAGTCAGGGCAGCCTGCAGCGACAGCACCGCCGACACAATCTGCGCTCCCAGGGCAGCCACTTGATATCCAGCCACGGCCCACGCTGCTCACAGGCGCCATTGTCATGAATTTCTGCACAGTAGGGGGATTTTGGGAGGGGAGAATCCAATTTATGGCTGCAGATCAGTCTCTGTTTCTCAAGTTGTGTTTTTCTGGTTGCTGTGCATGTTGCTGACACAAACAAGAACAGTATCAGCAAAGCCTCGGTTATCCGTGCCTCTGCAAATGGTGTGTGTTCACCAGGATTTGGGAGGCTTGTGATGTGTAATTTGTTCTTCTTTTCCTCCCGCAGTCCGTCCCAAAGCCCATCGCCCTCGAGCCTTGCTTTGGAAACAAAGCTGCTGTGCTCTCCATCTTTGTGCGGTTACCCAGAGGCACCGGCGGCATCCCTCCTCCAGGACAGTCTGGTAATACTTGGCTTATGTTTCTTTCCTTCACGTCATCCATCTTTGTTTGATTGTTGTTCTGTCATCCACCTTCCTTCCTCCATCTGATGAAGCACTTTTACCTGATTTTTATTCTGCTTTATTTATGTAATGTTATCCTTCCTACAGAAGTTTTCAACGTGTCCAAAGGTTCGTGATAAAACTGAAAACACTTATACATCTTCACTGACTTCTGTCCACAAAAGAGATTTAAGGTCCTTTCCGTAAAGTCTTCACTAAAACACCCGAACAACAGCAATGCTCAATCTTTTTCATCCTCCTGAACAACAAAATGATGTGTTACAGACATCACCTGGTGAGAAGTTGCTGACAGATTAATCTGTTTATGCTGTCTGACAAACGTCTAGAAATATAATTCAAAGTGATTATATTGTTGGCTTTTAAGCGACACCTCTCAGCCAGGTAAACAATAATTTCTTGCTGCAGTCCATCAATCAAATTACTTTTTCACATCTGATAAAAGAGACATAAACAATATCAACCTGTGTCACATATTGTGGCTTAACAATGAGGGATCTCAGAGAGAGTTGAAGATGACAGGAAGTTGTCTCTGTTTCTTGCTCTTGTTATTGCAGGGGCGTATTCATTGTTTCGGAGAAGCTTCATTTTTTTTCCTCGCAGTTACCTTGTGAGAGCAGAATTGTAAGATTTATATTCTCTGGAGAGCTGTTAAGAAAAAAAAAAGTGTGTACTGCAGAACTAACTTACAGGTCAAACCAGTAACAAAAACATGAGTTTCAGATGAAGACAACTGAGTTCACGCTAGTCTGTAAACCATGCGAAGTGAGCCACTTGGCAACAGATCTACATTTATGATATTTGCAGACAGGGCAATGTGAAGGAAATCATCAATCACATTTTTACATATTTGACATATTGTAAAGTTGATGCTTTCAGAAAATATTAACACAATGAGAATTTGTTCAGTAATATGGATATAAACTAAGCAGTTAAAGGAAATAATGTAACAGTCTATTATATTCAGAAAAATACATCACTTTACTGTAATTCAACCATTTAAACCAGGAAAAAAGAACACTTAAGAACTAAAGGGGACCTATCATGCAAAATGCACTTTTGTACGTCTTTTATACATGAATATGTGTCCCCGGTGTGTCAGGGAACTCACCAAGTGTCAGAAAACACAACCCTCTCTCTTTTCCTCCATACCCAAATCTCTAAAAACGGGGCTGCAACGGATCTGATACAGACTGATACAGATTTGAATTGTTCTGACGTCAGAAAAGTGGAGCTCCGCCTATATGGGCAACTCTCCACCTATCAGGAGGAGACAGCCACGGCCATTGCCGTTCGAAAGCGCTGGAGACGCTGTAGTACATATGCCAGGCCTGTAGGTGGCGCTGTAGTCTGCCACAAAAGCAGCGAAGAAGACTTCTCACAGAATCAGCCCTTGCAAAAACAGGGCTGGAAAAGAGCAAATAAAGCGAAATGAGGCATGGCTAAAATGCATGATCTGTTTGGTATTTTGAAAAAAAAACTTCGCAGGCATGTTTTATATAGGTATGGCCCTACAATATATTATTCAAATATAGCATGATAGGTCCACTTTAACAATATCCAAAATCTAGGACGATATATATTGCCCTTTCCTTAATTTGGACTCCATTTACTTCCGTAACCAAGTAACATCACTATCACGAATGAGCCATTTTATCAATACTTTTTTTTAATTTTAAATAACTTATTTCCAATAAACTAATGAGCAAATCTATTATCTTTTGTTGCAGAGGGTGTCCAAATCCAGTCCTAAGACATGTGTTATATTATATATTTTGAGCTCACGTTGTGCATATTCTTAAAGAAAGTGAACTAATTGACACACAGTATACCTGGGCCCAGGGAGTACGGGAGTACTGCAGTCTGTACTTAATGGGAGCTTGAAGGCTGCGTGCTCCATCCACTCGGGAGTGGTGGAGGTCAGAGGGGCCCCATCGCCTATTTCTGCCCCAGGGCCAACTGATTAATTCAGCCATGCGTAAAGCAGGCACATGGTCTTACATATAATATCTGAGAATAAGTATTCGCTGCTCCTGTAAGTCTCTCCACTGTATATTAAATTCAGACACAGCATTCATGTCGCAGAAATGTATCTCTGCATATCAGACACACATATTCCTCATTAAAAGCAAACAACATTTGTTATTTCCAGTGGAACAAAATGTAATTTTTGTTTTCCAGACTGTGAAATCCTCTTACATAAACAATAAGCGTTCAAAATAACTCAGTAAAACAATGAAATGTTGGGGATTATGGAATGTGTGTTTGGAGACAGTGACACAATCTGTTGACCATGGTCTTATTTGTTTAAAGTAATAATGTCATGGTTGCACGATTACTGTGACATGGATGTATTGACTTTAAAGACTCTGCCGCACTTTCACATCTCTCCTCATTTCTCTGGTCCTTCAGTGCTTTGTGATAAAATGACGTCCGCAGCCTGTTTGTTGTCGTCCCCTCTTTCCTCCCGTCATCATCCCTTTGTCTGCTGCATCTTGTCTACTGTCCCTAAGCTTCGAAGCACTCTTTCCCTCTCTTCTTGATTTTGTTTCTCCTCTTCTCCTCCTTGTCTGTGAAGTCTGGTTTTAAAGTGCATTCAAGTGTTTTTTCTTGCATTTCCCTGTGCTCTCCCCCTTATTTCTCTTGTTCCTCCTTTCTGATAACACTGAGTATTGAGCCCCTTTCATCCTTTGCTGTGTCACTTCCTCTCTTTACATTCCCATCCGTCCTTCATCTGTTTCACTTATCTGACAGTCTGATAGGACCCAGGACTAAGCACTTCACTTGCCTTTTCTTACTACTTATTTTTTCTGTCTTCTTCAAGGACCCAAAACAAGAACTCAAATTGATTCCTTTTGTCATTTTCCCCCCTTCTGTGTTTTATAGCCTCTTTGCCTCCCACAGTTGCAGTCCCCCGACCATCAGCGTCCCCCGGGCTCTTATTAATTACCACCTTTTTGTAAAAACAAATCCTCTCTCTGCGGAGCTTTCCCTCCGGCATCTTTTTGTCGAGACCATGTTATTCGTGTTCCTACCACCTCCTCATGCCCGCGGGGGTCTCCTGTTATAATGCTTTTAACTTGTTTCCCATCTGGCCTTGTCTCTCTTGAATCCTCAACTTGCCGTCTGTCACAACCTCACAGCACATCTGTTTACAGTTGAGCAATTCCAAAATGGCCGCCTTCCTGTCTCTCCAAACAGCCAAGAGGAGGTCAGCGCTGTAGATTATCTCTGATTGGCATCGGAGCGTCATTTAAGTGCTTTGAACCGTCCTACTTTCAGATGTAAACAAAATAATAGTTGCAGCCTGTTTCACTGAAGACTCTGACGTGTGATTTCAGAGGGAAAGTGCAACTCCTCCCAGGGGAATTTATATATTTCGCTGTAGGCCATGTGTTGTTGATCCGGGGGAAATGCATCCATTATTGGAGATAAATAGAGTTTATTGGAATTTCATGGCTCAGAGAGTATTAATACATGCTAATGAAGTGTGCTGTAAGTAACTGATTGCCTCCACTGCCAGTATATGATCTCACCAGCTTTGTATGTGGTAATGAGAGGTGTGTGTGAGTCCCAATTTTCCACTACGCACTGATTCGAAAAAGTATATCAGTGTGTGTATTGGAAAAGTGAAAGAGTATTCATGCTACAATTTAACTTTTTTATGTTTGTCTACTGTTACCTTGCATAAAGAAAGCAGGGGAAGTGGTATTACTGTAGACTAGGCAAGTACTGTATATTTATTAAGTATCTTTTAAACACCAAAAAAAAGCTATTTGAAGTTCATAAGAAAGAAAATAAAGCACAATTTTAAAAGGAATTAAAAGTCAAGAATTATAATATTAAATAAATACAGTTTCAGTGCCATTATTGCAGTGTTAAGTTAACCTATATTGAAAAAAGAAATATGAATTTAATTTGTAATTGTTCTACCAATATTGATATTTTTTAATAATTCATCATTACTAACAGCAGTTAGAGGGGTTGTGTTTATTAGATAATGAGTCATATTATTGCATCCCTTGCAGCTTGTTAACTGTCAAACCCCTGTACCAAACAGAACATGCATAATGGGAAAGACAATGGACCAGTGTGTACCAGGGAAGTCAAAGAGGGACTTCATTTCCATGGCACCCTTAGATAACATTTTACCAGCAATATATTCACAGGAGTGTGACTCTTCCAATATTAATCCTACATTTGAGTCACTTGAGATTTCAGTCTTTCACGGAACTCCCTAACAGGATTGACTCGGTTTCACCCACATTAATTAAAAAGCTGGTTATCTATGAGCCATTCACTGGGAAAAAAAAGTTTTGAAACAGTGACACCCCCACAGTGACACGCAGCTCGGTTTGATCACAGAGTTAAAAATGTGATAATAAATACATGTATCCTGATATTGAAGCTCGAGCCGGTGACGAGTGATATTTTCCTAACACTCATATTGTGATGTTTCTGTGCAGGTCTGGCGGTGGCGAGTGCGCTGGTGGACGTCTCTCAGCAGATGTGTGTGGGTTTCAAGGAGAAGTCTGGAGGTATGAGGAACCGCAAGCAGCAGCCCACCGCCCAGCCCTCCACCTGCATCTGACCCTGCTGTCACTCCTCTACCCCCCACCACCCACAGCTCTCCCATCAGCCCCCTGCTTCGGCTCCCTCTTTAGAGACTCAGAGGTGCATGCTGGGATGCAGGACATTTTGGTGAGGGGCCGAGTGGTTTGGCGGACTGGAGCCTCAGCGGGCTTCCCCTCCCTCTCCTCCTACAGGAACTATGGGTCCCTGTGGACTAAAAGACAGAAACTGGAGCAGGAGGGAGGGAGGGACAGAGCGGGTGCTGACTTCACCCCGCCCCTCAAAATGAAAAGATTTTACATTTGTCAACACCGCCTCGTCGTCGGACTCGAGGCGGCCGCGGCTTGCTGCTAGAAGAGATCCTCGTCTCGTAGTTTCTGAAAAAACCAGAGACTTTGCATCCCTCTTTATTTTTGTTTTCCTTAAGTTATTATTTGTTGTTTTGTATTGTTTGATTTTTAATTCAGGAACAAACTGGACCCTTCTAGCTGCGCATGCACACACGAAACACACACACACACACAAACACACACTAAAGAAAACAACTTAACAGGCCCTTGTACCCATTTGTAGCCCATTGTCGCCTGCTGTCATGTTGCAGCTCAGCACTGAGGGTTCCTGTCGCCCGAGTCCTGTACAGTTTGGCCTCGGAGCGAGCGAACAGCATGTTCAGTCTTCCTTTAATGAGGATCCAGTGCAGGAGTCTGGCCGTGCAGCCAAAGCCCATCTAAAGAGTCTGTGACATTTCTAATGGGCCTCTGTGTCTTCTGCCTGCTTTCTTCTCTGTGGCCTGTCTCGGGCTCCGTCTCTCTCCCAATCTGTGGCCATCTGGCTGCAAACCAACCAACCAACCAACAACCACCTTCCCAGCTCTCTGGCAGCGAGGCCGGGTACAGAACAAGACCACAGCTACATCTCTTCCACGCTGGCTGGCTGCATCGTAAGCCAGCACCGATTGAAACCTTTCCAGCTAATTACTCGACCGGTTGCAGTGAAAGCCAATGGCCCTGCACACAGGTGCACAAGCAGGGCTCTAACACACCCAACCAAACAGTTGGTGGTGAGAAATCCCCCCACCCCCCCTGGTGGGTAGCTATTGTCCCTTTGGCAGTGCAGCGACTGGAGCTCATGTGAAACAGGCTTCCCATAGATCCTCTGGCTCCGATGGGCTGCAGTGATTAGGCTGATCTGCGTGAAGGGAGCCTGGCGACGGTTCAGCATCCTCTGTGATCGTTGCCTAAGAAATCCATAGCATCTAATTGCTGCTTCCTTGAACCCAGATGCAGTACATGTCCCCTCCCCAATGCCAGGAATCCTGTTGCTCTTCCCCTGCCGTTCGATAGCGATTGTTGGAAATAATAGCATTCAATGATTTTTCTAACAATTGCATCTTGAAAGTGTCGCCCGGTCTGTTAGATTTATTCCTCTTATGTGCTCTATGTGTGAAGCAGGCCCCATTTTTACAATTTTCTTTCCTTTTTATTTCTGCTCTTTCCACAGTCTTTATCTGAAATCACTGGTCCATTTTTAAAGAAACATTACTTCTTTTGTCAACTTGGGAAAATGAGGAAAAACATAAAGAAAAACAAGAGAAGAGAGACCAAAGAACAAGAAACTCAAGTTTAAAATATAGCTTTTTTGAAATATCACGAGTATTGTCAGTTTGGTAAGGGCATCAGATCTGCCTTTATTGCCTTTCTATCATTTCTCCTTCAGCGTTGAATATGAGAGCAGACTTTAATTGGCTTATTATGGTAATATTTGCAAAATTTAAGTTACAATATATACTATAACACCGGCAGTTCTTTGACTGAAGGCAGAGGCATTTACTGATATAGAAAATATGTTTCCTGCTGCCTCACAAAGTTATTAACTTCCCGCCCTCAGAGAAGTACAGTAATAGAACAATTTTAATAACTTGCATTCGCCCTAAATAATAGCGTTGTATTTAGATCCAGGCCCTCACAGGTGTTCAGCATACTAGAACTGCTCCACGCCTGCTTAAAGGGCACACTTTTAGCACTGGGAAAAGGTCAGAGCAGGAAACATGAACAAAGTTGACATTCTGTAATTATAGAGAGCTGGGTGTGCTCACAGCTCCTCTCAGAGACCCCAGCCAGGGCTTAGGAGCCCACTCTGTTCACACTGGAGGCAGAGCACTTCACTTCTACTCTTCATTATCAATCAGGGCGTTTTCCGCTCTTATCTCCACTAGAGAATCCTCTTTTAGCCATGATGCTTGGTTAAAGCTTAACAGTTGCTTCTGCAGAGACTCGATGTAGGGAAATAACAATCAATCATCGCTGAAGTGAGTGAATCTGGTCTACAGTTTCCATGTGGTCACAAATTGCAAGACAAAAGCTTCATTAATTAAGAATATTCGTTCAGTCAGGAGTCTTCTTCTCTCTTCTACCTCTCAATTTGCAGCTTTTTTTTGTCTAGACAACCAATGTGTTTGGCAGGTAACCAACTATAGTTTGGAGGTGCTATTTAATTCCAAAAATCTTCTTGGGAGGGACAATTTCAGCATGTTCAAAGATCAGTGGCTCAAAGAAGGCAACAATATACTTCAGCCTGGGCAGAACTGGTGCCACTTTCATTGACATAATCCCAATTTTGATTCAGTTATTCTTATTTCTTCCTTATTTGTAATTTTACCTTGCTCTGCAAATTAGCAGGGCTTTATTTAGGGGGGATGCCCAGATTTAGAAAACAATAATGTGGGGCTCCAAGCAGCTTTAAAAAAAAAATAATAATAATTAATTTGGAGTAGAAATATGACTGAGCAGAGCCAAGGGAACATAACCCACGGACACTCTAAGGCCTGAAGTGTACATGTTTCACCCTGTCTTTAACAGGAGCAGATATCAGACATCTCATATTTGTTTTCTGTAGGAATATATATTTAACATACTAATGTTCTCTTTCCATTTAAAAAAAAAAATCCCATTATTGCATTCACCGGTAACTGCGACACTGCTGTCACCTCCTGTTGCAAGTTTTATTTAGTTTCACACACACTGAGATTTCATTTTGCAAAGAAACTCTTCAGATCTGTTTTACAGCGGATTCAAATGTTCTGTGATAATAATTTCACAAAGAAAGAAGATTGTGTTTCTTTTCCCCTCCTTTTTTTTTCTTACCTTAATGAATGTATATGGAAATATGTGTGCAACCAAGGAAAATCAGTAAGCTCACTTGGTGCGCTTTGTCAGCCCCAGGAGCCCAGAAACGCAGAGGTCAAAGGTCAGAACTCATTAGAGCTGGTTTGCCTTGTTAAAGGTGTCAGAAAGGAAGATGTGAGGTCACACACCAGGATCTCTTTCTGCTTGATGGTTCAGACAAACAGATTCTGGGTCTGATCGTGTCTACACATTCCTCTTTGATTATTTACTTCTTAACAAAGTTAACAGAATGATGCAAAACAAACTATATTGTCTGTAAATACTATTTGACCCAAGTCTTCTGTCGGCAGCCCCACACTGAGTTCTTTGACATGTCTGCCAAGTCTCACAGCATTCAAAGTGAGTAAGAATATAAAAAAAGCTGCAGTTTCAACAGTAATTTAAGACTTCTGACCCCTGGTCCTCCCACACAGGCACTTTCGTTTATTTTGGGCTGATTGCACGTCCTTTCAGATATTCGGGCATCTGCTTGATTGACAGCTCCCTCATTGTGGGTTTAGTTTTGTTGCACCTGCTCAGGCGGGACTGCATGAGACCTCTTGTGGTAAAGCTGGACAATACGACCTGATTTTGTCACATTTACCTTGATAATGATGAATATTCTGTCCTATTTTCTCCCTCAAATCCAGACTTTTGCAAAACCCTCTCATCCTGCGTTTTCGTCCTGGTGACGAGACAGAAATCAAGTTGTTTGGCTCTTTATATTTGAGTTGCTTTTAACTACATCTTTGTCGTTAGTTTGGTTCTGTTTACTGCTCATGCATTGCATTGTATGTATCCTTTAGGTCTCATTTCCTTTCTCGTAAAGCTTTAGTTTCTCGCCATTTTGCAATATCGCAAGTGTCTTTCCCTGGTTTAGAGGCTGCATGAGAGTAATATCCCAGCCCTATCTTCAACACATGATCAATGGCTTTTAATTTGCACTGTTGGGGTCTGGAAAACTGCGTGGGCAGGATGACTTTGAATGATCATAGTTCAGCTCTGTTGAGATCATCAGAAAAACGGCATAACTGAAAATTCCTGTGTGGGTGTGTCCGGTGTTTCGATTCCATGTTTTTATCTAAAAATGCATTACTTTTCTTCAACTGCAGCTGCAATGTAGAGGCCTTTCCTTCTGATACTCCATAGAAGTGATTTAAAAGCTAAGAGCACAATACAAACCTTTTTTTCAGGCTCATTTAGGTTACATCTTCTGACTTTCTTCGTTTGGTTTAACGCTCCAAAGCCCTGTTGGTAAAAATGAACTTGATGTTGCATTACAGAGGATTCCTGGGTCCTAAAGTTCACATTTTCCAGATGATTACTTATCGCCACCATTAGAGCTGCCCAACTGGGAAGCTCTGCTCAAAATATCTGAGAGGGAGTGAAAGAAGCCCGTCTGCCATCGAGCCAAGGTCCCCACAACTATTCAAATTTGTTTAGATTTGTTCCCCGCTTTCCAAGCCTCAAACTTTATCGGGTGACTTTACAGTGGCCTTATTTCAGCTTATTAATCAGTGTATGAACTGATAGATGTACAGAAAATACATATTTATAAAGTGTGATTACTTACTGGAAATCTTCCTAATATTTACAATACAAGTAGAGTTTTTTCCCCAAACACTGGCAGCATTTATATGTATTTGAAATGCTTTAATGCACAGGTTAAAACATTGGAATAAGGTCACTGTAAAATGTGGCATTGCCCTCTTTCTTTCTGTCTCTTTGTATAGCGGCATTATATATACTGAGGAAGTAGTTTGTTAATATGTATAATTTAGCTGTTTTTTTGTAAATAATGAGAAAGTATTGTGAATGAAATTTGTTGAATGGTTTTGGAAAAATCATGTATGGCAAACCTCTCCAGGCTTTTATAAATGTGACTGCAGTACATAGCATATTTTGTATGTAAGACAGCAGTGTAAAGAGGAACAAGCATTACTAGGAGCTGATTAAACTACATGTACAACTTGAGGATAATAGCATACTGAACTTGTAATTACTGATGTACATAAAAGAATGACAGAACATTTTTGTCTATTATTAAATGTGAAAATCCACCCATGGCTGTTTTTCTTGATAACTACGTTGTACCCAATTTTAAACATTTCTTGTTGTGCTTCTTTTGATTTCCCTGCATCGCAAGAGGAGTGGGTGCCTCAAAATATGCAAATGCTTTGGTTTGATGTCTTTAAAGTAAGTACAGGGTTCACAATATAAAGTCTGTCTTACAATAGGTATGAGATGTGGACATTAAAACAAGTTGTGCTCAATGGGGTCCGGTCTGGCGAATGGCGGAGTAAGCTGCTAGTCGGAAGAACTCTGTCCTACTAATTCCCCATCTAAACTTGCAAGGCCTGCTTCTAAGAGTGACTTTGACTTGGTGTCGACTGTACACGATTTGTCATGGGGAGGAAGAGCAAGAAAAGCGATGACAGCGACGGCGGTGGCGAGGAGGGCTGTGAGTTAGCTTCACAATCTAGCAACAACTCGGTCGGAAACCAGGCGCTGTCTCTCTCTGACATACAGAAACTACTCACCGGCATGGAAGAGCGTATAATTGGAAGCTTGACAGCACAAATAACATCCAACCATGCAGCTATAATCAGGCACGATGAGACAATCCAGGCCATTGAAACGTCAATGAACGACTTCCAAGGAAGAATAACTACAGTGGAGTCTACATTGGCTGATATCATGCAGGAGAACAAACAACTGAAGCTGAAAGTTGACGACCTTGAAAACAGATCCAGGAGGTGTAATATTCGTATAACAGGTATACCTGAGCGAGCTGAGGGTGCCCGTCCAACTACTTTCATTGAATCCTTTCTGGCTGAAATATTCGGCCCCGACGCGTTTCCTCGCCCCTTGACCGTGGATAGAGCTCACCGGCTGGCCGTCCAGAGGAGACAACGAATAATGCAGCTTGCACGGGAGAAGGGTCCCCTGATGTACAGAGGCGCAGAGATCAACATATATGCGGATTACAGTGCAGAAGTAGCCAGGAAGAGGGACGCATTTACCCCCATCAAGTCCTCGCTGAGAAACCCCGGGCTCGCTTTCAGCCTCCTCTTCCCCGCTAAACTCTGGGTTGTTGTGGACGGAACGAGGCACGAATTCAACTCTCCGGCTGAAGCTGCTGCTTTTTTGAAGCGCCGTCAACCTGCTGCAAACTAGATGTGTTGGACTAGCCGGTGAGTGAACTAAGCTGCTGATTCCACCGGGTCCGTCTGCGCCGCGTCACGGCTGCGGAGCGGTTTTGGTCCGAGCGGCAATGGCTGTGGCTGTCTCCTCCTGATAGGTGGAGAGTTGGCCATATAGGCGGAGCTCCCCGTTTCTGACGTCAGAACAATTTCAAATCTGTATCAGTCTGTATCAGCTCCGTTGCAGCCCCGTTTTTAGAGATTTGGGTACGGAGGAAAAGAGAGAGGGTTGTGTTTTCTGACACTTGGTGAGTTCCCTGACACACCGGGGACACATATTCATGTATAAAAGACGTACAAAAGTGAATTTTGCATGATAGGTCCCCTTTAAGTTTCCCCACAATAGAGCTTACTCTTTTTTTCTCCAACGCGCACCATACCTACACCCGTATAGACTATTTTTTGCTTGATAATAGACTATTACCCAGGGCTAAGACTTGCTCATATAATAGCATAGTTATATCTGATCATAGTGTCATGGTACTCAAACTGGATCTTCCAAATCGTCCCCCTCCGAACAGAGTTTGGAGACTCAATCCTCTCCTACTATCTGATGATCGCTTCATTGAATTCATTTCGGACCAAATCAATTTTTTTCTAGAACCAAACACCTCCCCTGAAATATCTAACGCCACACTGTGGGAGACCCTTAAAGTTTACCTCAGAGGGCATATTATAGCTTACTCCTCTAGAATTAATAGAGAAAAATATTCAAAGCTACAAGAGATATCCCATCAAATCGCGATTATTGACTCAAAATATGTTCTATCGCCAACCCCAGATCTTTATAAGGAGCGTCTAAGGCTGCAAACTGAACACAACCTTCTAACTACTGATGAGGCAACGCGTCTTATTTTGAAATCCAGGCATAATGTCTATGAATTTGGAGACAAAGCGAACAAGCTCCTGGCCCTGCAAGCTCGTCAAACAGCTGCCGCTCGTTCAATTACTGAAATTCAGTCACATACAGGAGAGACACTGATAGATCATGAGGACATAAATGAAGCTTTTCTGCATTTCCATTCTAACCTTTATGCCTCAGAATGTAATGAGGACCCTGAGGTCTTCTTTCAAAATGTTACTCTTCCTACTGTGTCAGAGGAACAAAACATTAAATTGAGCGCAGATGTTTCAACATCCGAAATAATTATGGCCATTAAATCAATGCAAAACAATAAATCACCCGGCCCAGACGGATTCACTATTGAATTTTATAAAACGTTTTCCCCTCAACTAGCACCAATTCTTCAGACAATGTTTAAAGAAGCACTCTCTTCAGGCTCCCTTCCTATGACATTACGACAAGCCTCTATCTCCCTCCTTGTGAAAAAAGACAGAGACCCATTGTTGTGCTCCTCATATCGCCCTATTTCCCTACTGAATGTAGATTTTAAAGTGCTGTCTAAAGTCCTGGCCAAACGTCTGGAAAATGTGATTCCAGATATTATATCTCCTGATCAGACAGGATTTACCCGGAACCGACATTCGTATTCAAATTTGAGAAAACTATTTAATATTGTCCACTCGGCCCGGTCACCAGACCCAGAGGTAGTAATATCACTTGATGCGGAAAAGGCCTTTGACCGGGTCGAATGGAGATACCTATTCATTGCCCTCCAAAAATGTGGCTTTAAAAAAGAATTAATTGCGTGGATTAGACTTCTCTACTCCTCTCCCCTGGCTGCTATAATCTCTAATAACACTCGGTCTAATAACTTCCCCCTTGGAAGAGGTACAAGACAGGGATGCCCGCTTTCCCCACTTCTTTTTGCACTAGCAATTGAGCCTTTGGCAACAAAACTTCGTTTATGTAAGGATTTCAAAGGCATTGATCGGGCAGGACAAAAGTTGAAGGTGTCCCTTTACGCGGATTACCTGCTTTTATATGTATCCGAGCCTGCCTCATCACTTCCCTATATCCTCGATCAATTTGGGAAAGTCTCGGGTTATAAATTAAATTTACAAAAGAGCGAACTTTTCCCTTTAAACTCTGCAGCCGATGTACTCCCCCCTAGCCTTTTCCCCTTTAAAAGGGCTCAAGATGGCTTCAAATATTTAGGAATTGAGGTCACTCGCTCTCTCCTTACTACTTTCACTAAAAACTTTACCACTCTTCTCAATAAGTGTAAACAACATATGAACCACTAGGCCTCCTTACCATTATCTCTAACAGGGCGCGTCAATCTCGTTAAAATGATAATGTTACCAAAGCTTTTATATCTTTTTCAAAACATCCCCGTTTTTATTAAGAAATCGTTTTTTAAGACTCTTGATAAATGTATTATTTCTTTCCTATGGGGGAATAAACCTAGTCGGATCAGTAAAGCTCATATGCAAAGGCCAAAACGATCAGGAGGTCTCGCTCTACCTAATTTCCTTTTCTACTATTGGGCATGCAACATTCAGAAGTTGATAGACTGGTTTGAAAACAAACCGATGTCAGAAAAAGCGGACTGGGTGAAATTAAAGTTTTCTTCATATCAGCACCACCTGAGCTCAGTGGTTTGCACAGGCTTACCCCATCCTGTACAGACCCGGCTTTTACTGTTTGGTTTAAAAATGGGATTAAATCAATTTATAATCTTTACATTGAGGACACATTTGCATCTTTCTCTCAATTATCTGAACTGTATAGCCTAAGAATCACTTATTTCGTTACCTACAAATTAGGAGCTTTGTATGCAAGACATTCAGCTCTTTTTACAAATAAGCCCATAAAGTCACATATTGACCATATCCTCGAACTGAAGTCAGACCGTAGAGGACTGACTTCACTGATTTATGATCTCATTGGTAATGTCAATCCGCACCCTATTGAACATTTAAGAGCTGCTTGGGAATCTGATCTGGGAAGAACTTTGATGGATGACCAGTGGGAATCAGTCCTGGACCGGGTGCCCACATCTTCCTCTTCTGCTAAACACAGCCTGATACAACTGAAAGTGGTACACAGAGCTCATTTAACTAACGCTAGGTTGGCTAAAATGTATCCAGAGGTTGAACCGTCTTGTCCCCGATGCAGAAGCCAGCCAGCAGACCTAATACACATGTTTTGGGTATGTCCCAGCCTCTTTACTTTCTGGAGATGTATTTTTAAATCTTTTAGTGAAATGTTTAAAACTCGTGATGAGACTGACCCGGTCTGTGCCCTTTTTGGTTTGGCACCAAAGGTGACCTGTGCATCCCTACCAAACAGTGCCTGCAGGTAGTTATAGCCTTTTCTACACTTCTTGCGAGACGTTTGATTCTTCTAAAATGGAAGCAACATTCCCCTCCATCCTTTTCTCAGTGGGTCAAAGATGTTTTGTACTTCTTACAGCTAGAGAAAATTAAGTTCTTACTCAGGGGCTCCTCTAACACCTTTATTAGAACATGGAAATCCTTTCTGGACTTTTATGACTCCTTACAAGATCCACTTGATAAAGAATAAGGTTGGATTGAGCGGTGAGCAGTTGATTCATCATTTTTTTTTTTTTCTATTCCATTATCATTATTATTATTTTCTTTCTTTGTGTTTATCTCTGTGTTTTTGTTCTCCTCCTTTGCCCCCCTTGAACTAATGTCATTATGAAAATACTGTATTTGACTGTTAAAGGGCTCTGTAACTCAATGGGTTAATGGCTGGTGGGTGGGTTGGTGGGTGGGAGAGTGGTGGGATTGAAATGAAGATTTTGATTTGTCAGCATGTGTGTATATATCTTTACTGAATCTGTATCACTTGCTTTTGTTAAAAAACTGAGAAAATCAATAAAAATATTTACCATAAAGTACAGTAGCATCTGAAAGCTTTTCTTTGATGGTGGCACGACAAAAACCAGCCTGTTAGCAGCTCCTGGAGGCTGCTGTGTTCACATCATGATGTGTAACATTGGACGGAGTTCAGGGAGTCTTAAAAATCCACTGCATAAATCCAGTGAGGAGCATAATGATCCTCGTAACATTTCATAGCAATCTGTTTCAATAAAACGTTTTTATTTGGTTTGAGTTTGGCAGCAGATTAAAATGTAATGGGGTGTCCAAAATGTTAAGTGAACAGAAAATATCAGATTTTTAATGTGATCTGGTTAGTGCATATTAGTAAATACATTAACACCAAAAACATCAATCCTCTGGGGACCCTGAATATCTACAGCCACATTTTTATAATTGTTTTACTTATAAGTTTGACAATTTAAGATCTGAGGAATGGCAGTGTAGGTTTTTAATTAAATTAAAATAATTTAATATTTGACAAATATTGAATGGATTGCCATAAAATGTTTTATCTACATTCATGGTCCATAGAGGGTGTATCCCAATCACTTTGATGATCCCTTGAATGTTGATCTAGTGTCACCTTTTTGGTTTACAAAAATTATTGTAGAAACGGTAAAAATACACATTCATTCATGATTATCCTCTCGGGAACATAGGGAAAAGACAGTCAGGGCCACCACAATAACATGACTTCAATCATCTGACGGTCATAAACGTAAAGATATCCACAGCATATTGGATTTCAGTAATATGTTACTCTCCATTTGATATGTGTAGGTATGAGTTCACATCTGGACCCATTTCCATATATCGGGAGGTTACTAAAAGCAATAGGGTTCAACCTCTAAGGACCGTGAGTTTGAGAGACATTCAACTGTTCAGTCAAATAAAATGGTTGCGATACTAGTGGAAATTTTCTAGAAATCATATTTTTAAGTAACTAAAGCAGGTTAATCTGCTCAAGGGGAGTCATGATGTCTCACTTTGGATCAACTTTTTCCACGTTGTATTATTGCCACATTGTGACACACCAGCACACTCGTCTGCAGCTCGCAGTCGGATGAAACAAATGTTGAGAGTTATTATTTGTAAATACGCTTTTCCCCAGGCCTGTTTTCGAATAATCGTTGCTATTTTTAATGCTGCTGTTGATGCTTCCAAGCCCTCGAGCTAAGCGGCGGCAGCTGAGTGTCGGCGAGCGTCTGTGTTCTCACCAGCAATTATTCATCACCAGTTATCCTGCATCGCTCCTTCTTTCTTTCTCTCCCTTTAATCTCCATGTTTCCCACCTTTCCCTTCCTCACTCCATGTCTCTTTTTGTTCCTCTCTCCCACTCTTCTCCTCCTTTCACTCCCGATCTTCTTCTTTTGCCTCTTAGCTCTCGTTTCATCTCCTCTCTCTTCCTCTCCCCTCATCTTCCTCACGGTTTGTATGACATCCTTTCCTCTTCCTTCCTTGCCTTTTTTTCTCCTCTGTTCTTGCCTCCAAACTATCTAATCTCCCCATCTCCCCCAATCATTCAATTGTATTTTGTTTAATCTCTTCCACACATATCCCTTTATTTATCTTATTCATATCTCTTATGTTTTTCTTTTTTCAATGTTTTCTTTTATACTTCCACCTTTCTTTCCCTATTTCTTCTCCTCTTCTTCCTTTATTCTAAATGTGTTTCTGTTGCTTTCAGCTCCCCACCTCTTTGCTTTCACCCCTCATTCCTCCTGCCTCTAGTTCGTTGCTTTTTTACTCCCTCATTCCTTAAGATGTCTCCTTCTCTTCCATTACCTCCATCCCTAACCCCATTGCTCCCTCTCTCCATCATCACTCTTTCTTACGGTGGCCCTGAAGTGCAAGTCAAAACAGCATTTCAGGAAACACCACAGCATTTCAGGAAACACTACAGCATTTCAGGAAACATCACAGCATTTCAGGAAACATCACAGCATTTCAGGAAACATCACAGCATTTCACAAAACGATACAGCATTTGAGAAAACACCACAGCATTTCAACTTATACGGAAAGGGTATTCCTTAGGGAGAACACTTCTTGTTTGTGATTGGACAGAGCCAGCCAGAGAAGCACTGCTGTGATTGGTTGTTTTTGCTGCCAGTCAAGAAATGATGCTTCGTGATTGGTCAGCAACAGACAGCGCAACATGTCCCGAAACATCAGCCGTTAGCTGTTAGCACACAGAGCTCACAGCTCCTCATATCTGTTCAGAAACTGGACAAAAGTTAAACATGAACAAACCACAGACTGTCTATGTCATGGTGAATACAGTCGCTGCTTTATTTATGTCTGTATGCCGTTGTTGTGAGTGTGGACGGAGCAGCTACAGGTTGGTTTACCATGAATTAATGCTTTGACAAGTGTGCAGACAAGACGGCAGGCGAAAAACCTTTTAAAATGCATGTTTTCTGAATGGAGATCAGTAACAAGTTGTATTATAGTGTTTATTTTAGTGTTGTTTTATGCGTATCCACATTTTGATTTCAGAGCACAGGACAGGAGAATGCTGGGCACAACATAAAGCTCAACAGTGAAGCTGGCAATGCTGAACAAACCCATCTAGAGTTATAATATTTATTCAGATGAAAACGTCAAAGCTCTACGAAAATGTACACCTTTCCTTCAAGTACTATACGTTTTAGTTACTTGTGTGTACTTAACATGAATAATCACAGTTACTATCCTTTTACTCCATCACATTTCAAAGAGAAATAGGCTATTGTTATTTTAACTCCACCACAGTAATCCATCATCAGCTTTACTTTTTAGATAAAGACACTCACAACAACGGCATACAGATATAAATAAAGCAGCGACTGTATTCACCATGACATAGACTGTGGTTTGTTCATGTTTAACTTTTGTCCAGTTTCTGAACAGATATGAGGAGCTGTGAGCTCTGTGTGCTAACAGCTAACGGCTGATGTTTCGGGACATGTTGCGCTGTCGGGTGCTGACCAATCACGAAGCATCATTTCTTGACTGGCAGCAAAACAACCAATCACAGCAGTGCTTCTCTGGCTGGCTCTGTCCAATCACAAACAAGAAGTGTTCTCCCTAAAGGAAATGCTGTGGTGTTTTCTGAAATGCTGTTTTGACTTGCACTTCAGGGCCACCGTACTTTCTCCCTTTCTCAGCACCGATGACAGAGGCCTGAGGCATGATGTTTTCAGGTTGTCCTATTATCGTAAACGCGATATTTTAGGAAAGCTTGGACTACATTTTTTCATATTTGACAAAAACATCCACTTGGGCTCAAGTCAACTCAAGGATGAACTGATTAGACTTTGGGGTTCAAAAGTCAAGTTCACAGTGACCATAGCTCAATAATTAATAAGCTTACTAGGACAACTTCATTCAAATTGACTGGTTGGTGGAGGCGGTTTAGTTATTCTTCTGTCTTATACACTATTTCCCTATCTCCCTTATTTACCACTCACATCATCTCTCCAATACTCTGGCCTCTTTCCTTTCTTCTTTCCATCCCAAACTGTGTTCATTGTTTCTTATCATGTCTTCTCCTATTTCTCCTTTCATCATTCTCATCCAGTGTTCTCTTTCTCCCCTCTTCTCCTCTTCAATTTGCTGACTTCTTTCTCCTCTCTTTGTTCCTGTGTCTCCATCTACCACCTTGCCTATCACCTCTGCTTCTCTTTCTTTCCGTCCTTTATCCTCTCCCTTGTCCACACCTTTTCGTGTTAATCCTGTTCTCCTGTTACTGCACTTCCTCACCTGACACTTCCTCTACCGCTACATCCCTCCAGCTTTCTTCCTTCTTATTCTCTCACCTGCTGTCTCTTTTCATTACTGCTCTCTCCAGCTACTCTCTTCTTCTGTCTTCTCATTAATCTCTTCTTCCTCCCTGATTCCCACTTATTTTGTTCACACTTCTCATCAACTTCTCTTCTTCTTTCTATCTCCCAAATATCCTATCACCTTCTTCTTCTCTTTTCCTCCGCACTACCTTGTCTGACCCTGTTTTCTACCCCTCCCCGCCTCAGGAACTCCACTAAGGTGTAAACAGATGATTAGGTGCTGGCGCTGCCCTTTGATTTCAAGTCTTTGACTAAATCCATCCTGATCATTTTGACAGGCTGCACACTGCTGCTCTGAAGCAGTTGGCTGATAATGAGTCTCTTATTTGTTTCCTTCCTTCACTTTATGGTGATGTTGTTTACGTTATGAAACTACCCCCCCCCCCCCCCCCCCTCGATTTTTTTTGGGTAGGCTAAGATTGTTTGCAGACTTTACATTCGTCTACACATTTTCAGGTCATCTTGTGTTTATTGCTTTCACCAAACAGTCTAATCTAATTTTCTCTCCTCGGCTCTGATTCAGCCGGGTTTTCAGCAAAGCTGTCATGGGCAATGACGTCTAGAAAAAATCTCCCCCGTCGTATTTCAAATTTGCTGAACAAAGGTTACACGGTGAAATGTAATTCTCAGAAATGCTGCATTTGTGTTTCCTTGTTGCAGACGTTTGTTTTTCCCTCTGTCTCTCATGTCTGGCTGACAGCATTAGACCAGTGTTTCCCCTATATACATTCAGGGGCGCCACTGCTACGAGGCACCAGCCAGGTACCAAAAAAAAAAGAAATACATTTTTCTTTCAATTTAATTTTTTTTTTTTTTTTTTTTTTTTTAATACATCAAAATAATAATACATGGCGCTCGCGTCATCGCCACAGAGGCGCACACAGCCTCTGTGAGTGAGCGAGACAGAGAGAGAGAGCGAGAGAGCTAGAAAGAGCACACCTTTATCTATTTAAAGTGGACCTATCATGCAAAATGCACTTTTGTACGTCTTATATACATGAATATGTGTCCCCGGTGGGTCAGGGAACTCACCATGTGTCAGAAAATACAACCCTCTCTCTTTTCCTCCATACCCAAATCTTTTAAAAACGGGGCTACAACGAGCGGATACAGATTCCATCCGAGCTGACGTCAGCCCGGAATAGTGGGCGGTGACGCCCCGCCTACATGGGCAACGCTCCACCCAGCGCCATAGGTCTGGCTCCACCTATCATGGGAATGAGAGGTTGGGTCACGTCCACGGCCATGGGCCAACCTCTCATTGCCATATAGGCTGTGGCAGGCTGAATCTCCCCAGTTGCATCTGTTTTATTTGCCAGCATGTCTAAGGCAGTGAAAAGTTTTGCTGTTGTTGGCTGCAAAAATCGGGACAAGGGACTGCATGCAATGCCATCCCTGGAAAAACAGAAGAATCTGTGGCTGGACTTCATTTTCAAGGGGAATGTGCCAGAACACCTCGGCAAATGCCTGCTTGTGTGTTCTAAACATTTTACCTCGGACATGTTTATCAACTTCCCTCAAGTGAAAAGAGGATATGCTTCCAATCTAAGGCTAAAAACTGGATCAATACCAACCATCCGGGACCAGGACACATCCAATTTGGAAGCTGTAAGTTTTTCCATGTTAATATTTGCATTCCTTTTTATTTAGCGGTGTTTTTCCTGATAAAGTTATCTCTACTACGTAGCTTGTAGCATGTAGCTTGTAGCATGTAGCTTCGCCGTATCAATGTCGCCTCAAACCCAAACAGTAATCGGTTGGGTGTTTATATGTTTTTGTCACATTTTATTTCATTTTGTAAGCTCCGCAGTCTTTTCTATTTAAACTATCAGGCATTTGCTAACCTGTTCAGACATACTGCTGTAATGGCGATCTGTGTGAAGGCTGTAAAGCTACGCCCTAGCCGATAGCACAAGTATTTATTATCCTATTTATTAGTATTTTTGATCCTCTAAAATCATATTGAGTAAGTTATAATAACAAACGTAATCTTCTGTAGGTAAGTGCCGTTTTTTCCAGCATTTTATGTAAAAGCTTTTGTGATTGTAGTCTATAAGAATGATCAAATATCACCGATCTGTAAGCTAAGCTACGCTACGCGAATGAGACGTGATGTGATTCAGCAGTCTTTATTACTTGTTTGCGCACATGAATATACATATGTGTGTGTGTGCACAACTGTTAGGATACAACAGTGTGTGTATGTGCGCAATTGTTGCAAGGAGGGGGAAAAAACACAACGCTGCACAGCTCCATTGATGGGACTTGGCTAATTAGCGGCTAGCACTCATTACAGTCTGTCTACTGAGCTCAGCCCCTCTCCAACACATCAGCTTTGCTAAATAGACAGCGTTAGCCCCCATCTTTTGGGATTTCAGATTATAATTATCCAAATAGTATTTTCTCATCCTGAATACTAAATTGAGATGATTTGTTCTAACTATGTTTCTTCTATACAGGCCAGCACCTCACATACTACCAGTGGAAAACCTGTGATGATAGATGATAGATTCTGTATGTCAGACTGACCCACCGAAGCTGCGTACTGTATTTTTTATGGGTTCAATGAACCGTTGATTTTGACAATAAAGTTCCGACAGTTTATATAAAATGTGTCATGACTATTCATGTTTGATGGGTAAAGTATATGCAGATTTCAAAAGCAAAAGATTGTGTGTGGACTTTTTTTGTCATCAACAAATGGGTGTGTTATGCCATTGCTGTGTCGTATATAATACAATAGTAACGCCATGTACAATGACAGAATGAAATGAAAGATTTCATAAAACCATATACACCAGTATTTATTTTCATGAACAATATTAGCATACGTTTTACAAATTCGCATACGCTCGTGCCGGGGCCGTGCCGGGGCCGTGCCTCGCCTCCCTCTTCTGCAGGGGGGCGTGGTCAGCTGCAGCTCATTTGCAATAAAGCTACGTCACAGAATCAGCCCTTGCAAAAACAGGGCTGGAATAGAGCGAAATGAGGCATGGCTAAAATGCATGATCTGTTTGGTATTTTGAAAAAAAAACTTCACAGACATGTTTTATATAGGTATGGCCCTACAATATATTTTTCAAATATAGCATGATAGGTCCACTTTAATATAGTTGTAACAAATAAAGTAAGAAATCATTCCAATGTGTATTATAGGACAGTACAAAAAGTTTAAAAGGGGAGTGATTATTAAAATATGCATAAAGAAAAAGAAAGAATACTAACTTGGTAACATAAGATAAGAATAAACAAGTTTAAATGATTTGTTGTTGGTTGTGATCATATTCTAAAGATGTTTGGATTAATGAAAAGTATACAGCTCCCTTTCATATGAGTGTTGAGAGCTGTATCCAGAAATTCATTTTGTGCTCAAAGTGCACCAGATTGATGCATTTCACTTCAACATTTAGTAGAAAAACTTCCCGGGGGTGCCCCCCTAGAGGATGTGAGGCCCATCCCCAAATGAAGCAGGTTAAAATAATTAAATTGCATACATTTTATTTTGTTTGTTATGTGGATGTGTAGTATTTGTGTTACTGTATGTTCAATAAAGGTCATTTAGCTAAATAGACCTGTAGAGCCTAGAGCCTTTCTTGTGCTGGCAGACACATAGAAACATATTGGCGGGGCGCACTTCGCACGCACACACACAAAAAAATCACATTTTGCTAGGCCCGCGTGCCTTAGCACCGCTGCTATGACTCCATCGGGGAAACACTGATTAGACACATTATCACAATAAGTCAATTTTTCTCAGAGGAGTTGTTTCCCATCCATCCACCCCCGCTTCATCATAGCCCACTGAGCTGTTAGATTCAGAGTTGTGAGGATGTTTCCCTCCTCACTACTTGTTACATTGAAGGGTTTCTCTCAAAATGAATCTACATCTGACTGTTTGCAGGTGTCTTCTAAGATGTTTTAACAGCACACAATGGCTACAGTATTACAGTGATTACAACATTTGTGATCCTTAATTTGATGTAGGACATGATTTGCTCATTTAGGCTTAAAAATGTAGATCAAAAGTGTAATTCTTTCGGAATGGCTATATGTAAAAATACCAATTTTTTCTTAAAAGTTTTAGTATTTATTTAAATGTAGTGCAGTCAAATGTACATCATTTTCCTCTAAAATGTGCTGGAGTACAAGTATAAATTAGTATAAAATGGAATTACTCAAAAATAATACTAGTAGGCCTATTACGAAATAGTAGGCATACTGTACTTAGATGCAGTATATGCTCTGAGTTAAATTACACTACTGCAAGCCTATTACGAGCTGGAAAGGCATATTGTCCCTGCAAATATACACAACTTTATAATAAAATGCACAGAATTAACGTTTTCTAGACTGAACACGACTGATCCTGAGTTAAAAGGTAACAGAATTGATTTGTTTCGTATTCAAACAAAGTTGGCTTTGGCTTTATTTTATTATTTCTTCTTAGTTGTTCTTCCGGCTTCCGGTCATTAGTTTAACACGCTCCACACCTGAAGAAAGTTCGTCTGTGCACTTTTCCTACAAATACTCCGCTATTTAGGTAAGAGTGGCTACAATTGTAAACATGTACCGCTTTGTTGGTTATTATGTGTTCAGTTTGAACTTGTGGAAAAAGGCAATTAGGTTAATTACCTGAAGACGATTAAGCTACATTAGCATACCTCTTACTGAAATAGTGGTGCATGTGGTGTGGTGCACTTAGCCTTATTATCTAAACTGTCACTCAACGTTCTTGTACCTATTATTATACTCTTTTTCATCAATATATTATAGGTCTCAGATATATACAAAACATGTCTCTGAAGTGTTGTAGCATGCCATAAACCCCTCTGTTTCAGCCCTGTCTCCAAAGTGCTGAGAGGGGACACGTGTGTCATGACATGAACACGTGGATTTTGCACAATACAGTGACGTTTAACATATAACAGCTCATAACTTATAGAACTTTCTGTAAATCAAATATTTCGCTGAAATATAGGATGTACAGGCTAGCCCAAACCCAACACCAGCTACCAGTGTTTCCATGGCTACAGTATGATGTCTTTGAAAAGTTTGTGCAAATACTCCCCTCCATGAATCACAAAAACTATATTAAAACACAATCTATGCATCATAATGAATCCTTGAAGCACAAGCATTTCAGACTTAAACCCAGTGACCCAGAAGACCAAAATGAGTAGATAAAATATTATCACCACAGTTTAAAGAAAAAACTAGCTGCCAACCAAGGATAGAAATAACCAGCCTCCCATTCCCCACCCCTGCTAAAGTGTTTTAAACACCTTTTTATTACTAAGATCATCGTCCTATAATAGGTGCATTATATAACACCGATAAAACTGTAACTCTGACCGTATTTTTGGTTTTATATTGGCCTTTATTAAAAAGCCTAACCTAATCATCTGCTTTAGTGTTGCAGAAGTAAAAGTTCCCCCCAGACTGCAGTTTGTAAACCATGTTATGAGTATTATTTTTCCATATTGCTGCTCAGAGAAGATAGCTCAATGTGGCGATTCACTATTTAACTCATAAACCTGCCTTAAAAGAACTGCTTGTCAAATTCTGTCATATTTTAATCTACTTTGTTTGTTTGATTCAAAAGTATGTTTAAATTGTACTTTGATGCAGTACTTGGGGAAATGTACTTAATTCCATCCACCACTTGGCTTGAGATGTTGAGTGACCAGTGATGCTTTGCAGCTTTCCTGTGTTATCTAGAGGAAGTTTCTCATTTCACTGCAGCTCCAAACTTCTTCCACCTTTGTGACATTTCTGCAACAGAAGTTTATTTATTCCGCTTCACCCATCTCTCTTGGCTTTCTGCCTTTTTCCTTCTCTACTGTAAATGCTAAAATGATGGTGACAGCTGCTTCCACTTGTGCTAGAGTGTCACCTGTTATTATGTGACATATGCTGAGTATTTCCATTGCGTTTTTTGGCATTTATAACTGACAATATATAGTATATTTTCCAGCATTTTGTAGTTAAGGCTGAACATTCATTACTTGTTTTCTTTAAAAAACAGATTCCTTGTTTTTCCATGTCTCTACAGCTTCACTGAAGATGTCGCTGATATGATAATAAGGTAAGATAAAACCATCCAAAAAACAATGCTACTAAAATGCAAGAATTTATAAAACAGATTGTGTTGTCTTGAGGATTGTAGCAGGATCTTTACTGCAGTCAAGGTCTTGTTTGTTTGATATGATATATTTACCTTTAATAATGTAGTCTAAGGTAGAGGAGGCCTTAAAGGACCCTGCAGAACCACAAATAATTGTACTGATGATCTCATATATTATTAGTGAGCATCTTTCATGTCTACTTCAATTTCTTGTTAAGTAAAGAAAACGTTTGCATCTCTTGATCTCAGATACTTCTCTAGTTAGATTGGGTTTGCTCATATCTGTTACAAGAATATTCATTAATATAATACCGTTCATACAAGATTAAAAAAAGCATGTTGTTTCCCTATCATCCATAACCTGAAATATAGCTGTTTTACACACATTATTGACCTGAATTCACCCAAACAACATAGAAGCACAAAATCACTTGAGTAATTTATTCCTAACATTTAAATGTAAATGACAGTTAGACTGTTTAAATTGCAAGAGGTTATTTTTAAAGTACTTCTTCATTTAGTTTAGTCTGATCAAAATACATTTTTAGTATGTATATTGTTCATTTGCTGCTGCATCTGCCCTGATTTTTTTTAATTTAAATAATGGAGGGAATAATTTGGGGATCTAAAAATGCCAAAGGCCAATTAAGGAACCCTGTTATAGATATATAAAAGTTTCACATGTCACACTGTTCCCAGCTTCCTGTCGCTGGTCAGGGTTCTGGCCGTTCATCATCCTGCAGCAGCTACAGTATGTGGGACAACAGGAATCTGTCCCACTTAGCTGTTGACCCAAAACATGGAGACTGGCATTCATTACAGCCGCATATGTAACGCACATCTGGCACAGCTGGAGCCGCTCTGAGGGGAAGCGTGACGGCCTGCACACACAGCACAGTGGGGGGGTGATTATGCAGTGATTCTCTTTAAATTGCACTTTAAGGTACTTTTAAACAGTGGTGGACAGTATTTAAAGACATTATTTTTCAGATATTTGTAATTGGAGTATTTTGTTTCTGTGTCACTCAGACTTTACTCCACTCTACTTCAATTCACATGGAAATATTGTAATTTTTATTTCAAACAGCTTTAGTTTTTGGTCACGTTGTGAATGAAGATTTAATAAGAGTAATTTTGCTCATTCTTTAAGTGTTTTTTTTCTAAAACAATTCACAGTTCTGGCTTCACAAAAGTGAAGATTTTCTGCTGCTCCTTTAAAATATTTTAATAATTTAATAGTAATAATTTCAGATTTTGTTCTGCATTTCCTCTTTCTGATCATTATTCTTACTTGAGTATGTCTCTCAATGCAGTACTTTAAGAGTGTAGCATTTGTACTTTTACTTAAGAAGGAGGATCTGAATGCTTTTTTCTCCTTTGCTTTTGACAAATATTTGTGCCTGTAAATTACTACAATAAAAATGTTGTTGTGGTTCATATTCGGCACTTTATTGTGCTCCTCTTCTATTTTCCAGCATCTAGGTCTTCCTCGACTGCCTCACTGTTTACCCTCGTGCCATAGCCTCGAGGTATACAGTAAGTTAAAGAAACACACACTTGGTCCGGGTTTGTTGACACCAGGGGTCTCATTTATTAAAGTTTCTGATGCTCAAAGTTGTGCTTCGTAAAGTTGTCAGAATCAGCCTCTCAGTGATTTTCTCTCTGACATATCAAAAGCAAAACTTTGGATATAATCCCTTTTATTATTACCCAAGGTTTCAATGTCAGACATCATATATATGTTATACACTGTGTAGTATATACACTATACTATAACATCTTTACAAATCCTGCCCTGTGTGTCATGGATATTTGACTCGATGCCAGGGGCGCTGCCAGAGGGAGGAAAAGGGCACGTAGTTCCTCTGAAGTACAGAGAGGTGATGCTGACTGAGATAAACCTGGAGGGGTCAAGAGTCGCATAATATCAGGAGACCAGAGGTTTAAAGGAGGGTGAAAAAGTATATCCCCTGTGCGCTAGAGAACTGGTCAAAATTCACCTCCGTTTAAAGTGTCTTCTTTATTTGCAGGAAGCGACACGTGTCATCAGGGATTGTTGGGTGCAGAGCAACTGATTGGTCAGTCACCTCACGGCTCCAGAGGACAGGACGCCGGAGGACTGATAAACCAAGGCGAGGCGACAGAGCTTGGCTGATGTCACATCATGATAAGAGACAGAAGCCTTGTGAAACTGCAGGTATCGCTCACACACTTCTTATCGACAGAAAGCCAAAGAACTGCATTTATGGATATTTTTGTGTGTTTGTTTATGTGCCCAGGTTTGGAGATATCTGGCTTTTTTTGTATATGCTGCACTCGTAGTAGGGTCTACTTCTGTGGTTTGAAATGATTTGAAGTAAAGAAAAGGAGTCTTTCCTGACACGATTGTCACATATTGATTCCTCACTTGAGGGCGCATTTAACAGTGCTCACCAGTGACAGGTAGGGGGGGGGGGGGGTGCTAGTGAATTGTCAACGGGGGGAGCCTCGCTGCGGGGACATTCTACAGATGGCCAGTCCGCCCCTGAAAAATGTCTATGCACACGTTATTATTAATAATAATAATACAAATAATAATAATAAAAAAAAAATTAAAACTTAAAAATGTTTTATCATCTCGCGACCCCCCCTCGGGGACCCCCACTTTGGGAACCCCTGTGCTAGCTAATGAATTGCAAATATAATAAGTTGGCTTTTCAAGCAAGATTTTGCGGCATGTCTAAGACTGCTACCAGGTCATGTCTAAAGGCCTACGACACTAGTAGTAAGGAACCAACCTGATTCTGTAGTTCCCCCTCAGCTATAGGGCGCTTTAAGTGTCTTTTAAACTGTTGTTTTTCTTTACCAGCATCAAATTCCCTGTTATTCACCCTCAACACTCTCATTAGTGTCTTTTCCCTCTGATACAATTACCAACTCCACGTTAGCCACCAGCTGGTGAACAGAGTGGAGCATTTAGCTGATATTTCCCTTAAGAGTTAGTGTAAAGTTAACATTGATCTAAGATTTGTAAATTGACCACTTTTTACAGTCATTTAACAACTTTAAGGTGATAATGTGGCAGTTGTGTTTCTAAGTGGCCAAAATACAATGTAGTGTTTTGAACTGGCTAGTACATTTGTTAATAGTAGAACTATTTTCATGTATTTTTTAGGCTGTACCAAATCATTTCAGAAAAATAGGAAACTTGTTGAGTTTAGATGCAAAAGAAGAGAAAAATGAAAAATGTCGTGTGTACTGAGCAGATGCATCAGAGCTTGGTATTAAAACATCACTAGAACATCTTTATTGTATTTTGATGGCAGCAGCAAAATCAGAGAGCAATATCTCAAAACCTGGGCAAATCAAACCAGAAATATCACCACGACTTACTCCTGAGGGGAGAGAAGGTGCTTGTGCTATCTGACCAAACTGCCCCTTTAGGCCAGGCTGTTAAATCACATTTGGGGGTTAATTTCAAATGAGCATGGACATGGTGAGGAGGATTTAACAGTTTTTCCTCTTCCTGTAGAACTTGGCAGGCAAAATCCAACAAGTGTTGTGCTGTTATGACAATATCACAAGCTTCTTTTGTGAACTTGAACTAGAATGTGTCATTTTCATCAGGTCTGCTTATAGCTCGGAGGAACTGGGTGTTAAAATCAGCATATGTGTGTGTCTTTTAATAACGCAGGGAAACAAATAACTGTATCTTCAGATAACTCAATTCAATGGCAGTATTCGAGATGACACATTCCTTGTTAAGAGCGCAAACCATCCTCTGTCTCTCGGTCTCAACACTTTTTCATAGACATGTCCGCTCTACAAAGCAGAGCTTCAACAGCACATATTGTAAATGCTCCGGCGTCCCACGTTGAGCTAAGAGTCCCGGCAAGTAGCGAGACAACGCGGGTCAGTGCTCGCATCTCACAAGTCTCTCCAAAGACAGATGCATCCGTTCATGCATCACGATCCACAGCGTCTGTTTTCCCAGCAGCCCCTCTCACAACGCCAAAGCATGATTGGTCACAAACTTGTTGATAGATATCTGTTTTCTCTGCGGCAAAGTCCACGTACAGTTAAAAAATATAAACTTGTTTCCATCTCTTGTTGCAACACCAAAACCACATTTTTTTCTTTTTACATTTGTGAATGATAAACAACCCCAAATGTTTGTCAGGGCGTCACACTTAAAGCAGCATGTATGAATATATGAAGAGTCCCTGTCCAAAGTGAGGGACCACTGAATGCGAAACATGACATCTACTCATACAAAATGATTTATAGCTTTCTCAAATAAAATTACAATACAAGTTAAAGGCTAATATGTAATGTAGGTCCTTGTTTGACAAACACAGACTTTGGGAAATGTTCTTTATCTTATTTGTGTTACATTTAAATGTATCTGTATATATATATATCTTTATTTGGAGATTAACTCTTCATCCTGAAACTCAAACCACAACAGTCAAAGAATTTCTTTGTGATTTGTCGCGATTATATCTATACATACTTTGTGCTTCCATCCAACAATCTGGGTAACAAAAGGATTAGAAGAAAAACGTGACATTAAAATAAAGAGCAGAGTGCTGCATGTGGACGGACACACAGCCACCTTAACATCCTGTGTAACACTTCGTCACAGTTCATCCGAGACGAAAGTCTTAACATTTAATATTTTTCTTTTACATCAAGGAATGTTCAGGGACAAAGAAATTGATTTTTTTTTTTATATTTTAAGAGTTTTCCAGCACTGCATCTTCAGTGTCTCTTCTCTGTACACCTCCAGAGCCCCGCCCCCCCCTCACAGAGTATGCATGTGTGTGGTCATGTGGTACAGTTTGCTTTTGGGCAGGCATGAAGCAGGAAATGAGGCGTGTACTTCCTGGTCCCTCCCCTTTTTTCGGTTGTCTTCTGAGGGAGGTGGGCTGCACAACACATCTGCTGAGTCATGATTCACAAAAAGAGATTAAGTGTGATTTTAGTGAGGGAGAGGGGCGGGTGAGTCGACCTTCCCCCCCATCATCATCGTTTGACACATAGAAATGGCTCTTTCTCTCTCTCACATCACCCTCTCCCCCTATCCCCCCCAGGTCTGGAGTTTTGTCCGTGGAGGCCAGGTGAGCCGAGGCCTCCTATTGGTCGGAGAGCAGCAGCGTGAGCAGCCAGCCGAGGCCCAGCAGCAGGGAGAGGCGGGCGGGCTCGGCTCCGCGGTCCAACAGGCCGGGGGAGGGGAGTGTGGAGTCCCCCGCGTCACCCCACAATCTGTCGTTCTCGTTTACCTGGAAGAAAACACACAGCTATCATTTATTTAGGTAAAATGATAAATGAGATTTCAGTACCAGGAAACTCATCTCAGAGGACATGTTTTACGAGCAGATATGTGCGTATAACGGCTGCATTTTAACATATCCACGGTTGAATAAACAAGATGATGGAGAGGACTTTGCAATTTCACAGAGGGAGATGCATTGCAAACATATTCAGAAAAGAACTCTTCCATCCGTCGGCTATATCCCTATCCCATGTTTTTGTAGTCCTTCTTAGGGAATAATTCATATACTTCTACTTTACCTTTTTGAACGTGTTGACATAGTTTGTCAGGTTTTACCATCACTTTTTTTTAAAGATTTGTTATGACATGATACAAGAGTCATTTAAAAGATGGCCTACAATGAGGGTCAGGTCAGCTCCATCTAGATTTAGACAACATTTATGACATACTGTAAAACACTTTTACTTTTGTACAACAAACTTCTAAGGCGATACTCGTCAATGACATACTATGTTTTTTTGCCACATACTATACTAGCTTTTTACATTTTTTTATAATATGACACTTTTGCAACATACTATGAGATGTTTTTTTACGACATACTATTACTTTTTCAACACTATTATTCTGACTTTTAATAACATACTATGACTTTTTTTTAAACACTATACTTTGACAATTTTAGGATTTATTTTCATTTGACATACTAAAGGGTTTGAAAAACATGTGATACATTACCATGAAAATATCATTTTAAAATACCACTACTTACAAACATGTGAATATAAAGTATAGTATTATGAAAGACTGATCTTGATTTACCAGAGACAGACATTTAAATGTGACAGGATGTTGGTTAAAGAGTTGTATGAGTGATGATATGCCCCCAAGGCATCAGTCCAGAGATCATTTAGTGGTTAAATTAACTCTGACTGGTGTCGACACTTCACTTGATCCGGACTTGACACACGTCAGGTGACAAAACGTCCGTGTTCAACAGAGTTTTCCTCCCTGCTCCATCTCTGTAGCGTAATATTAAGTCTAATGCAATCAGAGGAAGATCAACAATAAAGCGTGGGACGAGTAGTTCAAAGCACCCGAGGCGAGAATATATCATTTACATTTTTGGCCCTTTTTCTTCAGCTTTCCCTCTGGAAATAAGTAAATGGCCTAGTTATACATTTAGCTTGTGAAGTTTATTAATATCGGTTGGCGGACTGTCAATTATGTTTTCTACAGCCTTTTTTGGAGGGAGGAGATCACATTAGGAGCCAAATGCGTGGAGCAAATTTCCTTAGCCTCAAGTAAATTGTATTATTTATAAATGTCTCCTAATTATTGAAATTTGAAACTGTGTGTGCTTGATGCAATACAAGCTGTCCACATTAAAATGTATGTGAAACAGAGTTTAATCGTATACTGTATAACTTCATCGTATTATTTATGTTTACAGAACCTGTTTAGACTGTTGATAAAGCGGTTTTGAATACGAGACAGTAAAGTGTTTATTCTGTATTTTCCTCTTCAGTAAAGTCTAGCCGACGTGATTAAACCATCAATATTACCAGCTTATATAACACGTTTGTTTACATCCCACTTCTCATCTTGTTTAAATTGTCTTTTATTCTCATTATGTTGTTTGTTTTTCTGCTTCTCGCTGAATTATTTTACGGCTGCAGAGATGTAACGACCGCGCTGGGATCAATAAAGTTACATCCAATCTTCAACGCTTCCTTCATCTGAAAACCTCTGCTGATAAACACTCAATAGGAGAGTGTATGGTGAGCAGTGGAGCCAGACCAACCTATTGACTATCAGAGAAGACAGGCTGTCACAGGATGTACTGAGTCAGCACATATACACATAGAAACAGCTGTACCAACATGTTTCTCTCTTATTTACATTTTGACTCATACATTGCTTCTAGTGAATTTTGCTGTTGAGAAAATACTATTTAGTTTGTCTTGTCACAATATAAGTGAGTGTTTTTGTACAATAGGACAACCATCTAATAATGTATTGTCTTGTTTTTTGTTTAACTCTCCAAGAATCAATTTGGTCCTCAAAATCTTAATTACTTGAATCCTAATTAGGGAACAATTGACATTTAGGAAACTCATGGATCATTATTTTCTGTCGTGACTAACAAGTGTGGAGTCACTTAATTATCATTTGTAGGCCTGTCATATTGGCAGAAAAGACAACACATTGCATCCTGGGAATTTTTTCTCATAAAAAAGTAGTTAATTGACAGAGTGCACTTCTTTTTAATGGCCTCTCTATGATGTAATGCGGTTTGGATTGTAAATGAGGAAAAAGGAAACGCCTGCACACTCACTCCAGGCCAACATAGTTTTTTATAGTTTTGTATCTGATCTTTCAATGGTTTCAAGATGTGTTATCACCTGGGGTTTTCTAAAATATTTAATTTAACCAGATAAAACCAATAGATATAAAATATTTCTTATGATCTGATCTGACCAAGGCGGCCATAGAGCTTGTTTGCCTTACAGTGAGCATTATGATTAACCATAGGTGTGCTTGTCACTTTGCAAACATTAAGACCTAACGATGATCCAAATTGGACCAAAATGCATCATTAAAAAGTTTGATGCTGTGAGTTATTCTGCAGGCTATCCCTTATCCACTTTGAGGTTGTTTTTGTGAAATCCTTGTGCCTACGTGATGTAATATAATTAATCTTATTTAACCTGGCTTGCAGATGTGACTCAATTTAAGATGGAATTACATAATGCAAGCATCCTACAGATAATTCTCTTAAAATACCCTCAGTTCTCTTTACTCAGATTGTCATGTGACCGACTTTTTCCCGGCCGCAGAGTGTGAATCCCACCCGTCTGCTGCTCCCTGCCGACTAAAACAAACGCCCCAAGTCATCTGCAGCGGTGTGACCCACTTCTGAGTCCGTCTCCATCTCTGTGTTTGTGAAAGTTTGTACATGACATTTCCATCTCGTCTCACCTGAGTCGGTATCTGTGCTCTCAGGATGTTCTGCTCTGTTTCCATGGAGACGCCCTGGGCGGTGGTGGCCATGTTGGGGCTGTGGCTGTCCGTCGCGGGACTCGGCATCGCGGGCCGAGCGGCGCCCGTTCTTTCATCAGATACGTTCCCAAAGGCCACGATGGAGTTTTCTGAAACACAAGAGCAGCGGAGACGTTGAGTGGAAAGGGGCCGAATGGGAACATCTGTGCCCATTTTCACAGCAGCTCCCACATCTAGTTTCCTCATTATTTTGTATTCTACACGTCTCTTTGCAATGTGATTGGTCACTATATAATTATGTACTGGAGGACTGTAATCATAAAGTGGTCATGGCGTGGAGAACAACTCAACCTCTCAGGGTGAGTCATCAGGCTGCTGAATAAATTAATGAATTTCATTTTACATAAAATAACTGTTGCCAATGTCACCAAGTGGAACAGAAACAGACACGAAGCTTTACCCAACATTAACATTTAACTGTGTACTTTTTTCTTCTCCTAATAAGGGATGCATCATATTCCAAGAAAAATATAAATGTCCCTGAAACAGCAGTGGAGCAGTTTCTGGATAATGAAAGATCACATTAGTCGAATGTATACATCTTGGCTTTATGGGTCGACAGTGTAGGAAAATATGTTATTCATATGGGGAATAAGTTTAAATAAGTTATTCTAACTTAATTACTACTGTCAACTCCTGCCATTACACAAGAGAGAAAAAGAGTGTTGTTAGAAAAGTAATTCATTTTCAGATGTATAAAATGTACGATGGGAAAGTCTGTTTAGCCAAATAGAAGAGTGCTTTAGTCGGTGGCAGCTTTGGTTTTAATTACAGAAATCTCAGAGGCATGAACTGCTGCACGTCAGATATAACGCTAATTCAATTAATGACAAAAGGGAGTCTCTGGTCATAATATAAAAGAAGAGCAGTGAGCGCTTTGCTGGTTGGCTTACCTAAATATCTGAAGGGTAGCATGAACACCACAGGCCGCTATGATTTATATCTGATATTCCTGCCAGTTTTCAACACTGAGGCTGCATCCGTATTCAGCTTCACATTTGATAAAGTACAAAGTGCTAATTCATTGTACAGTATGGGTCACATTATGGATTTTAACATTCATTTTATTTCAGAGCAAGTCATTTTTGATTGCTCTCGGGATGCAAATACGACAAATATATAAAAAAAACACATAACCACTCTAGCTTTAACACTTGAGAGGAAGACACTTGAGAAGAGCTGTCATTGTGCACTGCTCCTCTATGATTGACAGCATGATAAAACCCATGTATGCAGCAGTAGGAATAAAGTTAGACGCACTATGGCTGTCACTCCTGGTTATGGGTGTTGAAAGTATCGTCCAGCCTAGGAAATCATTAACGACAAACACAAACTCCACTAGCTGCAGCTGAGTCTAAACATCTCGTTATCAAAGAAAAGCGATGTGGAATATATTTTGATTTGCCATTCAGCAAACACCAGTGAACGATTATGTTGAACAAAAGCTCCAAAATTAAAGTCGTGTCATCTTCGGCTGCTGCTACCTGCAACTTTCTAGGCAATCACAACCCGTCTTTCTGCTGTCAGATCAAAACATTTCCTAGAGCGGATTTAATTCAAACTCTACCGTCACGTTATAGTTTGAAACTATCCGAGCGTGTGACGGATGCTGGTGTCAGGGAAGTGGTTAGGCTCAAAGGAAATGTGCACACAGTACAGCAGGGGGGATCCACCATGTATATGTCTCACCAATAATTAATTCACTGCACAAGGAGAGAAATATATGGCGTTGATAAAAGGAAACGTTTTTAAAGGTGTCTTTTCAAGATGTCTTCTTTTTACTTCTTAAAGTACCGTCAAGCTCATGTATAGGGGTTTAGTTTAAAAATAGTACATCTCATTCATTCAAGCAGTGTACTTTCGTCTTTCTAATACACCTTGTTTCAGTCAGATTAAACATATGATCTGCTCTGATTGGTCAACCGCTTAGCATAATAGGTCCCCTTTAAGGTTTATAAGGGGGATCTTCATTCACACTGAAAACAGTCATCACATCCAATATTAATTGCAGCCGCTTGAAAAGGAAATGGTTTTGTTTTCCAATTCTTCATTAGCTGGTTTTCCTACAGCAGCAGGTTTCTATTTTCAGTAAGCAGGCTCTGATAAACCTAACAAACACTACCTGCACAGCAACAAGTGACAAGTTAATGACAAGCTTCTTCACATGGTGGAAATATTTGGAAGCTAAAGAGCCAGATACAAAACAATAATGTTGCGTTTTTAGGCTCTTCGCTGAGTCGCCAAAAATGTTTGTTTGTTGAAAGTATATATCTATCTAAAGTCAACATGACTCACAACAACAAGGGTGCAATCTCCTGCTGCCATGACTTGCTAGGATGTTAGCATCTGTATTTACACAAACTAGTGTTGAAACATGCACTCAGTAGAACAAATTGCACTGTTGAAACAGTTGTATTGGCAATCATGACTGGAGGAATGTTTTCCCTCTGTCACAGGTGTAAAAAGGGAGCAGATGTTCAAGTTTGGAAGTCATTCTAATAAATAAAAAGATGCTCTCGAAGCTTCAGGTGTGAACCCTCACCTGACTGAAAGTACTCCTCTGCTGTCAGCACTGAAAACAAGTGTATCAAAAACATGATTCTGAGTGTGAGATGCAAGCGACAAGGCCTCGATTCTCTGGATGGCAAAACACTTATTTCCTTTCAACCCCAATTTCCAAAAAGAAGAAAAGTCACACTGGACTTTGCCTTGGTTTTCTTTAAAAGTGGATTCAAATGACAGTCATCCTTTCAGAGTCTCCTCTTCCAGCTGTCTGTTATGGTGTGATGTAATGATCATGGTGAATACCTAAATGGGACACTTACAGTAAGTAGGCTGTGACTACTGGGAATATTATAGTGTGTACATTCTGTACTATGTATAATTTACAGTCTTCTGAAGTGTCACACACCCCATAGGACATCAGTTCTTGGATTTGCGACAACCAGACTGAATTATGATCACATGATGAATTAATATTCTATAAAGCACTCATTCTCCTCCGGCTAATGGGTTACTGTGCCGCAATTACGTTTGCATGAAAGACACTTCAATTAAAATATGCTCAAATGAAGACATGAATGAGGGATTCATCAATTAATATCCACAGCTTATACTGTAAGATGGATGTGGGTGCTTAGAAAGGAAAATCACACCATTATTCTATCTTTTCCCAGCGAAGTAAAAACCCCAATGTCAGAAGCGACTCACTGGTTATTAGTGATGGGATTTCAAAGCCTTCGCTGGAGTATCTGGGTGTGACACACAAACATTGATTTCTCACAGGATCATAACAAATTGATCCAACCATTGCCTTTGCAAACAAAATATCTGCAGCAATCAATGCAGGGCCTTGACTGGCCTCCCTCCATTGGAGCAGCACTGAGCATCAGCTAGGCAGAGATGGAGGAGATGGGGGGGGGGGGGGCTGTAGGGCGACCCGCTCGCTTGTTGCCAGCTCTGCAGCTAATTAGGGAATTTGCAAGTTACAGCAACGAGTCAATAGTGAGGAAAACAGATTGAGCCCACCTTGCAGACAGGGGCTGTGGACAGGCGTGCTAATGATGCTGTGGACCATTAGTGCTGCAGGACAGGTGGGACAGTGTGCAGTTAGCTCTGTGGAGGGCAGGCTGACGGATGAGAGGCGCAGGGTTCATCTCCAGCTGCTCCACCACGCCTCACAGCCGTGTCACGCAGAGATGATGTGCCAATTGATACCTTCAGTGGTAAGCTGTTGCGACAGTTCCTTTGTAAATTTGGACATGGATGTTTAAGCACCACCATCTTGCATCTCTTTGACTTTCTCCCTAAGGGCTTTTTTCCCCGTCCTCATAGTTACCCTGAATCACAACTGTAAAGGACATCCTGTGCACACCCCCTTCCTGCTCCATCGTCCTGCCGTATCCCTGGTTACCCTCACTTTCTCATGTTATAATAGCAATTCAACTTCCATAAAAAACAGAATAATTGCAGAAATAAATGAGCTTCACCTCCATGTGTCCTCTCATTTTTTCCCTGACACACTCAGCTTTCAGAGAAGTCCGGAGCTGTTGTTGTGCATAGTGATGTGGTTATTATCCCTGTGATGAGGAGGTTAGGCAGGGTGACAGCTGTTTTAAACCTGAGCTCACTCTACAGGGGGATCTTTTTCCAGCACTTTTCCTCCTCCCCTTTCAGCATACGGCTGCATTCCTCTCCTGCAACTATTCTCTCTGTCCACCTCATTAGTTGGGAGGCAGGAAACCAAATTACGTTAAATTACAAAGTCATCAAAGGCCATCTGAAGTCCTGTCTCAGCAAGCACCCCCCGGCACCACGGCACGGGGGGGCCTCCGCACGCAAAATAAAGAATTCAGGCGTAGTTTGAGGTAAGCCCCAAAAGGCACCAGGAGGGTTTATTTAATTGACGATGGTGCCGTTCGCTTGTGTAACAGAATCATCCCAGTGTCAGCGAAGGTCTGCAGAATCTTTTGGCAGAATGAAAAATACTTTACTCTGTATATTGTGATTACACGAGGAACATGGGGGAAAGAAAAACATTAGGTATGTCTCCTAGGGCGGATTCATTTTCCAAATTATTGACTCCAATCCAAACTCTCCTTGCCAAATCATTATGCACACTTTCTCCCAAAATAGGACTGTGGCTTTGCCGGGAAAATGAGACTAGATTCCAAACTGGTCTTTGCACCGCCTTTGCCATTAGAAACTTGTTCATCCTTATTATCACGTCTGCGCTGTTTAGGCTCAGCCATTTGCTGAGACAGGAGGCGAGCTGTGTTTCTTTGCTCAGACTGAATTGAGGCCAGTCAGTCTGAGGTTTGTTTTGCTGGGCCTCTAAGGAGCTTACAGTACACAGCACAGAGGAGCTGAAAGTCTGCAGAGTCCCGGCTGCAGGATGCACATGAGGACTTGGATCGGATAACAAGACATCCATCCACCGAGGTGAAAAAACCCTGGGAGCTTTAACTCACTACAGGATGTACGTTGTAGGTGTACGTTGTGAGTGTACGTTGTGAGTGGTATCCGCAGTTTGTTACCTTAAGAACAGAAGCTTTGTCACTTTCTGATTGAGCAATGCTTGTCCAGAGGCACTTTTTAAAATGGCTTTGTCCCACAATGAACTATTTGAAACAAAGATTCTAAAATTGCCAAATATTTTGTCTTTTGCTTTAAGGTCTTTGATTTGGTCGGTTTACTTTAATTTATATTTTACAAGGGGGGCAATGTTGTGTTTATACATTTAACGGTAACACTTCATATTATAGCCCACGATTAAGAGTGTCATTTTGTGGTATGAATAAGGAACCAATAAAGTACTTAAAACAAGACTATGGGAAACAAGGGAGTACGACTAGGCGAAAGTAAAAATAAATTAAATGCTTACAGTAAATGCTGTTACTTATAGGGTACAGTAATGAAACACCAAACTGTGGCTATATCGTGAAATGATGTGCAGTTATAATAAGCTATACTGCTTTAATTCCCAGTTTAGATCTGTAAAGGTACCTAAAATCACCTATTCTGTGCAACTAAGTGATCTAATTTTTAAGTAAACCTAATCTGAGGTTCCATTTTCTGCAAAAACACATCCTCCTCTCCAGGGAAAGATGCTCTTGGGCTATCAATTAATTTTGATTATTTTCTGTTTTATAGAAAAGTTTGTTTTGCACACCAGAATTATTTTTGGGTGGGAAATTGTTGCTCTGTTTGGGATTGTGCAGCTGCGAGTTTAAATCACACTCATTAAAACCCATTAGAGGAAGTCAAGTGGCGATCCCTTTGTGGAGCTCAATTAATAAAAGGGATTTACTGTACGGAGAGTTTTGTCACTGGAGAAGAAGGTAATGCTTTTAATGAGTATTATTGAGTTTGTATTCTCTTTGTTCTTCATGAATCTTCTCATGTACATATTCTGTTGAATTGCTGCTACTCCTCCAGATGATTTTATGCTGTGTTTTTCCATCTTTGATAATGAGGCCTCGCTGCCTCTCACTTGATCATTACGCTGAGAACTGGATTAACCCCAAGATGGTGAATTTCACCTGCTCCTTTACATCCAATCAAAACATACTTTAGCTTTACCTTGGAAGTTTATCTTCATCTTGATTTACAATCACATAAAATACACGTTTATTTTTAATTTAACCCTCCTATTGTGTTCGTTTCCCCCCCCCCTTACTTTGGTGTTGCGGTCAAATTTGACCGGTCCTGTTTTAACTGCTATTACATTAACACAAAAACCATTAATCATCACCAAATTTCATTTAACACCCTTTCAAACTGTAATATTGTATCAGACTACTGGTATACATGAAAAACTGCAGTAAATATACAAAGAATAGACACTGAACATGTATTGCATGTGCCAGGTGTGATCCATGTGGGGGGATGGGCACATAAGAGCGGGAAATGTATCAAATTGTTCTGTGTGTGTTTGTTTGTGCCAGGTGTGATTCACATGGGGGATGGGCACATAAGGCGGGGAACACATCTAGAGTATGTGTGTGTGTGTGTGTGGGTGTTTGTGTGTGTGTTTGATCTGATCCGGATGGTTACTAATTCCTTTTCTTTATGGCGGTCCTTTTTGACCGGGAACACCATGGGTGTTACAAAGTTGACTAAATCATCCAAAATTCAATGAAAGTGGTGATCAGCAATTTTATATGTTCAAATGTCTACTGTGAAGGATATCATAAAGCCTTAATGCAATCGAATGTAAAACAAAAAGGTTATGATTGATGAAAGTAGTAAATCGGTCAGATTTGACCCGAAGACAACAGGAGGGTTAAGACGATCCGGTACACTGTTATTTTTCTATTTTTATTATTTCCTAATGCTTCGGTTTATTTTGCACCTGTATTTCCTGAAAAGAGTAGACCAGGAGAAGGAAAGATCCAGTCTCCTGCGTCACAGCTCCTGCTTGTAAATAATTAAACTTGTGTCGAATAACGATACATATGAACATTCAAATTAAAACACAAGTATATTTGATTCTGTTTAAGATTACAGCCTGCAAATGACAATTATTAATTACTGAATTAATGAATTATTGAGCCGTAAGTAAAGAAGAGAAAGGGTTGGGGAATAACTTTTGTTTGCTCGAGATTTAAATGATTGCGATTACATATCATTAGTGTCTGTGCGTGCGCATGCATATATATGTGTCCGCAGCTAATCTCGCATACTACTGTAAAATTAATGTCTGTTTTTGTTCATATTAATGACCGTTTGCTCAAAATGTTCTGTGTTTGTAAATCCCTGATTTAAAAGCATATATTTTATTTGACTATTCATACCGTCATTGACTGCTCACTTACTCCTACCAGCCACAAGTCATCAAAATCTTCAGTTTGGAATATGGGGATTACAAATTGTTCCAGATTTACACATCAAGAAAATACTTCTTATCTAGGCTGCCAGCGTGTCAGACACATTTCTCACTTGCATGCCTACAGGCTACAGATACATTTTATTCAACGCACCAGCTCGGTAATACAAAGTTGTATCCAATGTACAGTAGAATCTATCTGACATTTGAAACTGATATTGGACAAGAACTTACAGCAGTTTTTTTTGTGGCCATATCATTTTAGTATGTGTATACTTTCCGTCAGAAACTTTATTGGAGAACAAAGAGCTTAAAGAAACAATGTGGCAAGCTGTTCATTCTCAAAGGAAAAATATAATTTGTGGGTAGAAATCCCCAGCGGTGTCTTAAGTTTCACACTTGAAAAGCAAGCTGGTCTCTAAAATAAACCCATCGCTCAATGCAGCCGTGTCCAGTAGAAGCAGGCGGAAGGATATTGTCTGATGTCTGATGGGAAGTTGGTACTTTGTTGTTTTTGTAATAATTGAACAAAGACTTGTATACACTTGACAAACATCGCCAATCTGTTGTGTCACCGCATGACAGCGGCTGGCGTTTGCTTTGTGTTGTCACTGGTGTCATCGGTCTCTCACTGCTGTTATTATTCATGCCGACGGCTTTGTAGGAACCTGTCTTCTTCTGTTGTTAGAAAAATAATAACCCAGAATACACTCCAGTGTGTGCGGTGACTCCAGCAGCTACAGCTTGTATTACTTTGTCACAGCCATCATTCTTCTTTCACTGTTGCTATCACTCATTCAGAGGGATCATCTGCTATCATCAGCTCTGTTTGTTGTTGTTTGTGTTGTTGGATTTTTCAAAAAAAGCTTCCACAAAAGGTTAAAGATTACAGAGGATTGGCGGATAATCCCTATGTCAATGATGTCTTTATGTTATCATTTGTTCAGCCACTCATAAACAGGGACCTAATATCATAAATAGCCATGTTTCTTTATGCAGTGATAAATGTCTCATCATAATCTAAACAGGCAGATATTATCCCCATTACTGTGTTCCACCAGCTATTAATGACAGCGCTTTGTCACCACTGCCATCACTCAGGGGGGTGTTTGTCTGCTGAGAGTCTTATTTATGTGACCAAATAAATGAATACAGACTGAAGTAAACACATGGAGACGGAGTCTTTACTCTGCACTCATGTGTCACACTGCAGCACTCCCCGAGGATATTTAAAGAGTGAAAGTGGAGGTCTAGAGATGAATTGTTGGTGAGTGTCAGCAGCACCTTGCCGTTAGTTTTCTGGTTTTTAACGATAGATGGATTTTTTATTGAGGCTAAGAGTCCAAATATTGTCTCTATAATTGTTAAGTTATAGAAGGAATATGAAAAAGTAAATATCACTCTTGTGTCTGTGTGTTAAATATAGAGCTGGAGTCTGTAAGCAAAGTCAGGTTAGTTTAGCAGTTTCATGATAATGCTTTTTGTCTGATCAAGTTGGTCCAGCATCACAGCAGCTCTATTTGCAACATCAACGAAGAAAAGTGAAAAACAAACATTTAACATGTCACCAAAGACAAAAGATTTAAGACCCTTCGACATAAATTGATCTGAGATTAAGCACCACATTTATTTTTAGGATGAACTAACATCTCATTAAATCTACTTTAGGATATGGTTGGGCTTAGATATGTTGTTGCTAGCAGGCCTTATTATATTATTATGAAAGCTTATTTATCAAAGAACTGACCTAAAATCTTCAGTCTTTGAGCAGAGTTTCATTTGATGAGGCAGTTTTGAATTTAAAAGCGGTGGACAAATATCTGTAGGCTGCAAATGTGGTATAACTGTAGAGCACTCCGAGCATAGAAGTAAAAAACTAAAGAATAATTTGTCTGCTCGCCTCGAAACACCTAAGGTGGCGGAGGAACTAAACATTTGTTTTATTCTTCTGCAGAATGTGGTCTTTCGCAGATAGTAGATAGTCTATCATTACACCCAAATATTTTGATTCAAATCCATGCTTATTTTTTCAATTTGGATAGGAATCTTCTACTCCTACCGTTAGCAGAAGGAATAGCTAGTTCTAAAATCTTAATATATATTTTTGTATCTTGTATAACTCTATAACTCATGGGTGGTATTGACCTGTCTGCAAAACATAAAGTAAGAGACTGAAATGTTGATTACTGTTCTGTTACACTGTATTTTCTCTACATATTAATGTGCTTACCTGACAGCTTAATGCTGTTTCAAAGCTCTCTCTACATTGCTAAATCTCATTTCAATAGTATGTTTTGTTTGTGTGCGTAAACCATAACATGAAAGGACATTGGTAAAAAATAACTGAATTTAATAATGAATTATAATATAAATTCTTCATGCTGTAATTTCCAGAAACGATGTCATTTGAGATGAACAAAATGAACTAGCTGAAAATGAAATGATTGCCCAAAGTGAGGTTTCATGAAAAAATGAAAAATAACAGGCAAAAGAGCCAAACTGCGAACCTGGTTTTAACTGTTCAAAGTGAAATTGATCAGATGAAAGCAAGTACAATCATAGATACAGTTTTTTCAGAGGAGGCTTCAGTGTTACGCTACATCAAAAGGACCTGAAGTATCAAAGTGTCAATGATCGTTGTGTTCCCCACTACCAGAGGTCAGCTGGTACTCACTCAGGCAGATGTTGTCGTGGAAGGCGGTGAGGAAGAGGCTGCACTGCTCCCTGTGGTTCCCACTCGCTGCGCAGGAGCACCACGGCCCCACGTTGGAGGTGGAGTTGTCAAGATAGTTAGGAGTTATTGTGCTTCCTGTAGAGAGGAGGAAATAACACACATCTGTCAGTTCAGAGGCATGGCAACGTAACACAACTTCCCATATACTAGGTTTACAAAAATAATGAATCCAGCAATGAGATCACAGGAATAGGAAGCAATCTCTTATTTCGTTTAACTGAAATTACCTAACTTTTATGTTTATTCAAGCTTTTGAACCTCATAAAAAGAGCAGTTTTGTCAGAAAGACTGAGAAGTTTAATGTCCTAACAAGCAGAACTGACTTTTTTAATCTGGTTATGCTTGATTGAATCTTACGCTGATTACAATAATCAAATAAAAGGCGGTTGAATGGTAATTTCTATAATCGTAGTGTTGTTAAAATCAGGTAAATTGATTAATTTGGTTTGCATGTAAATGTATCAACTGTGAGAGAAACTGTGGCGAATTTAAAAAGAGGAATAGATGAAAGTAGAGGGAACAGAGACAGGCAGGTTAGATAAGTCTGTTGGGGATAGGGCTTAACATTACTATGCCCCAAATAAATACTGTATACAGTATACATCTTGATGGGAATAGTTAGGAATAGGAATAAGGTTATCTGCTTCTCATTTTTCATGACAGGCATTATTTTGCAATGTGATTTTCTTCAGGGATGTATTCATCATAAGCATACATACAGATCACAGAGCTGCATGTTTATACAGCATCGCCCTCTTGATCTATCTTATTTGAGGCTAAAACAGACCAAGTTCGAACTGTGATTACAGCACTGGTCATTTTTAGCTTTTCCTTTAGTTTTCCAACATGCATGTCCACGGCAGCAGGCGGTTTAGAGGACTTTGATCACAGAGGTCCCTCAGATGTATTCTTTTTATTCCTTTCTGCCTTTGGAGCTTTTCAGCAGGAAGTGATTGGGAAGTCATTCTGCAGAAAGGGTAATATAGCCTTGCAGCTTGTATTCTTTTTAAAAGAGGTGGGAAATAGAATTGCTACACTTTGAGGCAGTGTGGCGAAAAAGTTTTGATTTACCTCCATTGATTTTCTGTGTCCCAGACTTCCAAACAACAACACCTTAAGAGTCTCACTTCTACTTTAGATGAGAATGGCCAATCACTGCTGCCCACCTTCCTGACTGACTCTTTATCTGTGCCCCTCTGTCACGTTGCAAACTAAACAACCTTTTTGTCCTCCTCATTTTGCAGCAGTTCAGTGTGGTATTATTGTCCTATAATGACATGTTTATACTGAGTGGATTTTAACAAGCTTTTGTGCATTATGTGATCTTTTGTCAAGTTTTTATCTAAAGCGCAATAAGCTGTGTTCCACACCTCTGCCTGCTCCTACTCATAGTCACGTCAGGGATAATTCCCTCAAAACAGCGGTCAATAGTTGTAATTGCACTACTTATAATGCCAACGACTTGGCAGAGCATGCTGCAGCCACATTAATCAGCGCTCTATCGATTGTTGAACACCGCTTCTCATCACAATCGTTGATTCATTCTTTTGAGTCCTGTTCAGTGCACTTGTCTGCTCTCCGCTTTCCTCCCTCTAAAACCTTTTTGTTGCTGATCCATCACAGAAGGTGGGAGAGCCGGAGCTTGCACAGAAAGATTTAGTTCTTACCAATCAGGCCGGTGTACGCAAGCAGACACGCTCCGTAGTTCTCCTGCTTGCAGCCGCTGGCGCCCTGCTCCGACGGTTGGCAATCATACTGGAACTGTGCCCAGCGAGACCTGTGGGAGCAATAACATGCCATCCATCATTTACTCGTGCTTGGCTGCTGCACACATTGTGTTACTGGGGGTGCCCGGCGCTGGGGTTTTCTCTCAATGACAGCATGTGGATCTGAAACCCACTACGCTAATCTACCTACCTGTACTCCTACATGAACTCCCTCCACTTGTCAAGATATCCCGCTCTGAAGCACTTTAACCCTGACTCCAGTCACCTCTGGCGACATTCATCCCTCTTTTTCTTTCCTCCCCACTTTTTCCCAGCTCTCCTGGAAGGCTGCCAGTCTGCAAGGAGTCAATGAGGGGCAAAGATAGGCCTTGACTCTGCTCTCTAACTACCGTGGGTGCTGTCTGGCAGGCCTGGCTGCGAGCCGATTAGACAAATATGGATCTCACACAGAAATATTTCCTCCCACAGCCGCTCTCTGCCTTCAGTCATTCACCTTTCCTGCCAGTCGGCAAGACATCTAGCCTCATCATCATCATCACACAAGGCTATCGCGGCCATCATATCACATCAGCAGCCCGGTCGCCTGGCATTTGTAACGGGATCCCCTCGGGGCAACACAACTCCCCGCTCTCCCCTCGTCTGTCATGTCATTGTAATGATGTACGTAGAACTCATAGGCTGTGTGCTAAGTGAAGGCATCCTCTGCAGACTGCCGGTTAATGCCAGCTGACTGGTGGGGGATTGGGGAGCTGCGCAGGGGCCTTGAGATGCTCCATCCATCGGAGCGGCGGTGCAGAATAATGCCTGATCGATAGCCGTGACAGATGAAGCCCTTTGTCTTTCTGACATTTGAAGAGGAACTAGATTAAACGCTGGCCACCATTTGCTGTCAGAGAGCGGAGGATGACAGGATGTGTATGAGAAGAATTTTAATGACTTTGATAAAGACATTGCTTGTTTTCTGATTGGATGTTGACACCCAATTACAATTTTAATGCAATCTTTGTTTTCATCAGTGTCTCACATAGGCTACACAGGGATTTTAAACAGAGTAAATACAGACAACTTGTCTTGTACAGAGGGTCAGGCAGTTTGCTGATCGTGATGATGTCTCGTTAGTAAATTGACAAATATTTTCTGAGCACCTTGGCAGGAGAGTCATGTGTGATTCCCGATTGATTATGGGCGCTCTAATAATGACTATTTCACACAGTGGCTTATTGCCTGGCGGCTGTTCAATTCTGCTTTCAGAAAATGTGGAGTTGAATTGAACTAATTAAACACAGTTAATGAGTGTAACAATTGAATTAATTAAACACAGCTGACTAATTAAATCTAAATGAACATATCATACCAGCCAGACCTATCTTCCTAAACACACAATGCCATTTATTGTCCTGAGAGAAAGTCATTATGCCTGGCTGCCACATCAACAAAGCACTTCATATAGAACACAAAAGTGGAGAAACTACCGCTGCATTAGGCCATGAAAATAAACTTGAGCAACTTGTGTTCAAAGGTTATTTTCTGTCAACACCAAACTTTTTAGAGGTTGCAACTCATATTGCCTCACAATAAAGACCTGACAACACAAACAAGTAACATCACAGAGTTCAGCTGCATGTTTGAAGGAAAGAGGTGTTAGAAGCTTTGCTGCACTGTGACTACGACTTGTTTGTGAATGACTGCAGCTTGCAAGTTCACTGCTAACAAGCTAGCTAACCAGGACTGTGGCTCAAGTGAGGTATTTAGCTATTGGCTAGCTAGCTTGGTTGCTATTGTAATAATTAGCCCACAGAGTTTATTCAAAAGACATGTACCATTCTCAAAAAAGTCTACAAACAATGCCTCTTTTGTGCAGAGGTATAAATAAAAAGTGGATTTGCAAGAGGGCTTAGCCCAAATAGCTTATTTTGTCTTGTACCTTTCTTTCAAAAGGTCAGTATCAAGACTGATGGTTCTCAAGGGTCTCACTGTGAACACTAATTATGGTGTTTGGACTGAAATAAACTGGGTTTGACATGACATTTTAGAAGCATGTGTGATTAACCCCAACCCAGTCTCACGGCATTTCGTTAAAAACAATAATCGTGGCTTGATATTGAGTAAGGAGATGTTTTCATGAACCCCACAGCTTCCGGTCTACCAAGACCCGACCGGACAAAAAGATGTGTTGCAGGCACGAAACACACTACCAATAGAAATACATTGCTTTTAAAATCGTTCTGTGTGACACGAAAAAAAGGGGAAGATCGTGTTGGTGAACACGAATCAATAGATTAAATGTCGTGACTATAACACGAAATGCTGTGAGACTGGGTTGTTAACCCATAGGTGGCAGAGCAAACATCTTATTAAAGATACATTAATTGAAAGGGGTGTCTCAAAGAATGACATACAGCTCACATAACCTTTTTGCCTCTTTTAGCCCCTTTTTTTGTTTTTACTGTACTTTAAAGTTTTAGTTCTGTTGTTTACTTTGTTTTCAGCACCAGTAAGGTAGTTTATGTGAATCTAACCTACCTGCTCAGGCAACAGTTTGCAACACACAAAAGAATCAACTCATGCAGCTTCAATATAGGAAACTATCAGTGGCAATATGTCCTTTTTAAGGTATAACATAATTACTGACAATTCAGGGAAGCGTTTTCCAGTCCCTTTCGTTGAGTTCCCCCGGCTCTCTCTGACTATTTATTGCAGAAGAGCTGTCCAGTGTGCAACAGCAGAGGGCCAAAGTAAATAAGTGTCTGGCGAAGCTGGTCAAACATCTAAGACAAAGAGGCCTAGATCATTTTCTCAGGAGTTGGCAGATCAAACAAGATGTTGGATGTGTCAGTAACCTCAGGCAGGTGTGTGCTGACAAGTGAAACATAAAAACCCTGATAAGCTGATATTGTGTATCAAAGCTTGTTTCTCCATTCATGTACGTTTTCTCCCTCTAACCTTCACAAAATAAAATCTATTTCAGCTTTAAATCTTTGATATCAGGGCACCAGAGCGGCCCTTGAACACAGCACAACTTTCTAAATCAATCAGTGTTTGCTGTCATGGATTACTTATTTTCTTTCCTGACCGACCTCTAAAGAAACTACAAACTCTATTTTATAGATGTATGTAATGCAAAACAAGGACACTTTACAAAATGTAACCAATATCTTAAAATGGTTTGATGGTTTAGCATAAATGTAATATGTACTTTTGCATGATTGCAGTGACTCAGCTCAAACAGTGTTCATTCTGACTTCTGAAGGGATCTTTCTGCTTGACTGCTAGAGTTCATTTGCTGAGCATACTTTGTTTTAATAAGCTTCTCTGTTTGAGGGGCTTTGTCGAATGTTTTTTAATAAAACGTGTGTTTAAAAGCTAGGGTTTTTCAGCTGATCCTTCAACAGAATTGCAGCAAATGATCGCTACAGGGAGTCGAGGCATGTCAACTCAGGGAATTAGGTGACACGTGTTCTTTGCAGCAGGCAGCATGTAAGACAACATTTAGAAAGTCTACCTGCACACGTAGTCGGCTTTGCAGATCCGCTGCTGGGCCAGGCAGTTGGGCTTTTCCTTCTCCTCGTAGGAGCAGGAAGGCACGATGGTCTGCCGGCGGCGCTCTGAGCAGGCCGTGTCGGTGCAGGGGCAGAACAGCAGCTCGTTGGTGTAGTCAGGGGGAACACGGTCAAAGAACTTCCTCAGCGCCTTGTTGCACTTCGGCCGGTTACACGGCCCGAGCGGGCGGACGGCTGGATACAGGACGAGACATATTCTGTACGAAGCTTCTGACACGTCTCGTCTATGTTACACGCCTTGGCAGCATCCAGGCAGCGGTTCACCGTTGTTACTTCAGACTCTAGAATGAGATACAAAGCACAAAGCATTTCATCCTTCTGTGTGGTTTTAGGAAATCAAATCCCAGGACATGTTTACCAATGATTTCCTCGCCTAATTGCAGTCATTATCGATATGCTTCTCTCACCTACAGACTCATATGCAGTGTTGCATTTACAGTTGAAAAAAAAGATGTCTTGAAGTACAAACTAAACCAAAATGATGATTATATGTAATAGGTCTTCTTGCAATGAATAGAACATGAATGGTGTTTAAATGTTGCATGAGCCCGGGCACTGGATGTATTTCAGCCGAGGCCTAATGGCTGAATATTTAATTCTGCTGGGTTAATGCAGAGTGGCAGTGCTGAAAAAGCGGCTCCTCCATCTCTGCAACCGCACAACAAGGCCTGTAATTACTGCTCCTTCGTCTCCATCCAGACATCCATCTATGTTTCCCACACTACCCCTCCCTACAGCTGCCTCCTTCCCTCACTCACCTGACTCCCTCCTTACCTCGCCATCTTCCTTCCTCGCTGTGTGTCTCAGCGCTGCCATCACCCCCCCCCCTCCTTCCATCTGTCTCTCCCTTCTCCTCCAACCCCACTTCCTCCACTCTGTCCATCTCTCCCTCAGTGCACTATCCTCCCTCTGACGTCTGCAGTAATGAGCCTCCTCTGTGGAGTCAGTGGAAAGCCCCTTCATATCCATCTCTTTTTTTTGGCCGCTTCATTTCCCAATCCATTATCATGTGTGTTTTTTTTTTCCCCTAGCGTCCTCCCAGTCAATACGGCCATGATGACGCTCAGCTCCTCTGGCAGGTAGTGCCGCTCATTAGTTTGTAAACTGCCTGTAGTTGTGTCTCCTGGCTAGTTCAGCTCTCACCAGGCTGTCATATAAAATATGAATGGCCTTGGAGAGCAAGCTAACAACCCATCACAAAGCAAGGGTTATTTCCAGCTTAACTGCTAAGGGAAGACCCGATGGAAGTCCACGTTGTGATGACAAATTACACCGAGCGGAAAAAAATATGCACATACAGTACGCTTCCATGTGAAATCCTTGTTATTGTGTTTTATTTTAAGCCATTATTTATTAAGATGAGACTTGCTGAGCATGCATGCTCGTATCCAGGAACATCCTGATTCACATGCATGCTTTACACAAATGTACACCTCAGAACAACCGCAGTCCAGAGCTGCTCCTCACTGGTCACCAGAGGCCGGATGCACTCAGGTTCTCTAGCTTCCAGTCGCAGGCCTGGTTCTGTAATATTCATCAGAGCATATCCAAATCTGAATTCTATAGCGCAGTCTGTGAGTATTCAGACACATCCTCATCAGAGGACTACATATACAGACTAGACACTTCGAGTGGATCATCATTTATGATTGAGATGGATAATTGAAGTATGATTCCATACATAGTATTACATTTAAGGTTAACGTCAATACCCTCCAATTAAAGCTCAATGTGATTCACCCCTCAGTTACTTTAAGCATTAGAAAAAGAAAACTAAGAATGAGGGTATTTGTCTTGTAACCAAGAAGCATGAAGCAGAAAATCATAGTAAAAACTATTTCTACCACCCTTAGAGGCCAGAGATTCAATAAAAAGCTTATTTCTGGGTGCAGAACATCTAATGTTTGAACTGAGGCCTTTTCTTGGTACCACTGACTTCACTTAGTTAACTGATTAATTGGTAAAGGGGGAAGTTCTTCGTTGTTTAAAAACTCCTCACAATATGATGAGCTGTGGCTCCGGCTTGTGTCTTTGAAAAGGGTCATTACTCTGTTTGAGGGAGAGGTGCAATAAGGGCGGAAAAACATCCATTAATCACTTCTTTGTTGTTTTGGCAGGCGACTTGTCGAGATGCATGGCATGGATGTGAACTTTGACCTCCCGTGAAGTTGCTTGAGTGAAATTTACGAGGAGGCTGTACAGTGCAGGTCTGCTGCTGCTGTTGTTATTCAAAGCAGCCAACAACAAGCACTGTCATTTTAACAAGCAGCTTATGTATGAGGTCACAAAAAGGTATTATAATATTTAAGGCGACACCCACTGAATGTGAATATGTTAGTTATTGTTTTGATGGAGTTGAAGCCTTATAAACAGGATTAAAGCTGGTGGGATTGTTAAATGCGATGTAGAAATGAGCAGCAGGGATTTTTTTGTGGATATGATATAAGTGGATATAAACAACAACTCTCACCAATGTGTAGAAGGCTGATGGACCAACAAATTCAGGTTCACAGGTGCAGAAGCTGACGCAAGGCCCCACCTGGCATATAAATATAATTTCCTACCAGCACCATTATACACTAAGGGTACATAAGCACTCACACAACAGAGCAACATTATATATTTACAACTTTACCTTTCCATATGCGAAATACAAGTACATTTTGCTCAATAATTATAAAATAAAATGCAATAAAAGTTAAAAAATACCAAACAAAGACCAACTCTAAAAGAAAAACATCTACCCACTTCCCTCTCTTCCTTGACTACTTGATTCAGCCTAATGAGGTAATGATCATCAGCAGTAGTGTCAGGTCATGAAAACACGCCCCCAGAAACAGACCTTAAAAGAGAGAGGAATAAGAAGGACTTAAAATAAAAAGCACAAGATGACAAACCTGAACTTCCTGTATGTGTCTGCTGTTGCTTAATTTAATTCATCAATCTGCATGTGTCTCCTTCACCTTATTATCAGCTACTTAACACTTTTGTATCAATTTATACTTAAACAAGTACTGTCTCACACATACAGGTGAGGAAAGTGTATCTGTGATCTCACTCAATTATCCTCATGAACCCCATAGAAAACTGGAATGTAAATGTGTGTGATTGTGGAACCCTGCTGCTGCTCATTTATTACTTATCTTTAGCAGGTATCAAAAAAGCTGCATACATGCATTCATCTGGAAGAAATACTGCACATGTTGCTATGTAAGTATGTATGGGAGAAGATACTTGCCATGGAAGGAAAAAAGAACAAGGGCTGAGAAAAAATACAGCAGGAGAGATAATTGGGTGACCCCACACCCCACAGGTCATGATATTGTAAAAAAGTTGAAGTTTAATAGTTCGAAGTGTTGCGGTCTGTTTAAAGTATGAATGAAGTCTGTGGCTGGAGGAATGCTGAAGTACTAGATCTACAAAGTGTGGTAGGTTTCAAGAGGATTTAAGGATTTCTCCCATTCACTTAGTTATAAAAGATTCTGGAAAAAAACGAATCTATACAAACCTCCAAAAACCTGTTGAGGATACCTTCTCAACATCCACTCGATACAAAAGTGAGCACTGTCTTTATTGATTAAAGGTCTCCTATTATGCTATTTTTAGGCATATATTATGGGTCTCAGATATATAAAAAAGTGTAAAAAAACCTGTCTATGATGTGTTTTGCTCAAAATACCAAACAGATCATGCATTTTAGACATCCCTCATGTCCCTCTTATTTCAGGCCTGTTAGAGAACTGCAGGTTCGGGGTCCTTAGCTTGAAAAAAAAAAGAAGAGGAGGGGGAGCTAATGCCTGCTCAGAATTACACGGCGGATTCAGCTCAATGCTGCCGTGACTAAACGCCATCATGTTCCAAACCACATCAAGGATTATTTCTGAAACAGTATGGAGCTCAAATGCTTTTTCTCTTGCGGGTTTACCACAAGGTGAGTTCCTTTTTATATCCTGCTGTTTTACACGTGCTCTCTCCAGTACTGCGTTAGCTCTGAGTGTTAGCATGCTTGCTAATGTAAACAAATACCATATTACGTCCAAAATAGTCGGGCATTGTTTCTGATAGCAACTTTCTGATAGTGCCGTGGGTCTGCATTGTCGATATTACGTCATATCGGACGCAAATCTGGATCAGCTCCGTTGTACCCCCGGAGATTTGGGTACGGAGGAAAAGAGAGAGGGTTTTATTTTCTGACGCTGCGTGAGCTCCCTGAAACACCGGGGACACATATTTATGTATAAAAGACATAAAAAAGTGCATTTTGCATAATAGGTCCCCTTTAAGACCTTATAGTAATCATAGAGAGAAGTTAAAGAGTATCCTACAACAGCAGGTCAAATCAACCGTAAAAATTATTGAAATAATGTTTTATTTGTTATGGTTTTTGCAATGACACCTGTCGGTTATAGTAACACCTTTTTTCAACAGGTTTGAACATAACTACAGGTAATGTCTGTGGGAAACATTCATTATGTTTTCAGAGCTGCATCCTGGTTCCACTCTGAGCTTCTGCACCTGCAGGCTAAATCTGGCTCTGAAAAATTGAGCTAATATGGAAATGCCTTAAACTTGCATTCTCTTAGTATTCAGCAGGCTGTGACTCCACTGGAGGCAATAAGAAGTCTGATTGTAGAAGTTAATGAGAAAAACATCACTTCTTCTCACATGATTTATCAGCACTGTAAAAACTGTGCATAACATTTTAGATGTGCACTTACAGTAAAAGTGGACCAGCTGTGTTTAGTGTGCATGTCTCCTGATCTCTGCAATGAAACTAATACGTTTAGATGTTACTCAATCCGAACATAACCTGAATTCACCTGCAGGGCTTTTATGCAAACCGTGCCCTGAACTGGCCTCGGTCCACTGTTAAATCATCTGCTGTGGTATGAAAAAGCATGTGGCGTTTGCTGATGTCAGCTTGCATTACTTCACGTTTGAAGTCATAAATGTTTTATTGACACTGATCCCTTATTGCCATTAGGAATTGACAACATACAAAACTACCTTTTGCAACTTTAATGTCGCAGGGATACCCATGATCGCATTCGTCAAAACAAACAGTGAGTTTCCACTCGTCCTCTCCTGAGCAGTTCACTCAAAACAACATGGTATATTTTAGATAAACCCTTAATCGTAATTCATTACCCAGTTTTAAAAAAATATAGTGAATTTAATAAGGAAATTATTTCAAATATAACATTCTAATAGCTTTTAAAAACTGTACCATGCACTTGTGTTTGCATGTGTGTCCTTACTTAATGAAGTCTCATTTTTAACAAACGTTCGACATTTGTTTTTCTCTTTTATGTTTAGTTTTAGGAGACTTGTTGCATCGTTGAGACTTGAAGCTGCATTCTCTTGGAAAAACAAGTGGATAATGACATCTCAAAGGGAGGGCGGACACAGCCTAATTTAAACTTTTTTCTGCACTGGAACATTTATCTTTATACTGTATGGCATATGCATGAATGCTTTCCATACTAATCACTTCATTTGAGTCATTATTTAAGTTTAGCAGACTCTCCATCTCTGCCTCACTCATGCAGAGTATAATTGCTGTCGGGGAAAACAAAATACTTCACTTTATGTCCTCCCCAGTGAAAATAAAGGAACTTTTCATTTCTCATTTGTGTGCAGCCTCTCTCTTTTCCTAACCTCTAAGAGGAAGAAGTGTTGTTTGAGTAAACAAACCAGCTCTGCCTGTCTTCCATTTTCCTTTCTCACTTTCTCCATCTCACTTCTTTCCATTTTCTTCATTTTCGTTTCACACTCGCTGTGTCTCTCTTTATCTTTCTCCACCGCCAGCTTTGCTGCCTCCACGTGCATTAAAGTAAATAGGTCATTAATCTGTGCCTCGAGGGCTAACAGCAGCCCATACCCGCCCCGCGGCCTGCCCACAGGCTCGGATGCAAGAAAGTAGCGAAGTCTGCGGTGTTACTCATCAAACGCTCTACAAACCAACAAGCATATACCTCCGTCTATTCAGTCAAAATGACATAGGATAACAAGTGGATTTTTTTGGACACATAACTTGGTTTGGACCCAGATATTGTTTTAGGTGAAAAATGGATGCTTTTATTGTCTGAATGCCTTTTGCTCCTCCGTTTATTTAGAGGGGAGAGACCGTTGTATGGGATGGAGCTCTCCTACTCACCGGCAGCAATGGAGGCCAGACGAACGTAGTCGGAGCCCCTCTCCTCCGGCTCATACGGGTAATCCTCCACCAGGCTGAGTCCTGCAAACACAAAGCAGAGAGGACAGTTGTCATGACAACCCAAACTAAGGATGCTCTTTTCTTTTTAAGAGCAAAATCTGCCTTCTTAGCTTCCTGCAAACAGTGACTAACATACTTACTATATATCATAAAGGTTCTGATTTTAGGGGATCCTGGGTCCTAAATCTGCTGTTGAAGCACCATATTGACATCCTACACCCTTAAAGAGGAAAGATTACGCTCATTTCATGTTTGATATTTGTATTTCGTGCCTCTACTGTAGGGGGGGATTTGGGCTTTTTCTCTCCAAAAACCTATAGAACACACTACAGGAAAGGGAAAACCCAAAAAGCAAAATAGGGCCTCTTTTACAATCGCCCTCTGTGGATTCTGTATGTTCCCTGTAAAGTATGAGATGAGAGCCCAGAAGAAAAGAGAGAAAACCAGTACTTTGGAAATAAAACAACTGTACAAGGTCTCTTTTAAATAACATGAATACAAAAAAATAACTATTCAATTAAAGTAGGTCACATGAGGACAAAAAAACAATGATCTGCCTTTTTAATTATAAAACCGCTCTCTCAGCAATCAGGACTTAGTTGGTCAAAACAAAAGGAATTTATTGAAGGAGCTGTAAAGAGGCCACATAATCATTACCTGCAGCATGCATCAGAACATAAATACAATAATACATTAAAATGCAAGTGAATGTATTTGAGAATTGTGTCAAAAAGCACATAACACAAAACCTGCTAGACAAAGACATATGACGCATCATTTAAAGATAAGATTTAATCATGTTTTTATGTGGGTAACTTATAACCTTTTTTTGAAAGAGCATAAAAATGACTATGTGAAAATAAGGTTGAAATGCTGCTAAAAACACTTTTGTAACCAATCTCCACATTAAGAGGTCAATCAGGCTGCAATTCATCACATACATTTTTACTATTGTGGAACAGCTGCTACATCTAAGAAAAAAGAAATATGACAGACATTAGAGTACCAGGTGATAAGCTGCCTGAAACTTGATATCAAGGTCACTGACTGCAGGGGACCAGCAGCGGGTCCTGGGTCAGGTGAGGGCCTTAAAGAGAGACTTTATGTCGTATAATGCTCTGCTTCTCACACCGCTATCAGATCATAAGTTTAACATCTGGCCAGTAAACTTTGAAAATGGCCAGTCGTCAAAATCCAGGTGCTCAGAAATGGAGAACCATAAAAGAGAAAAGGAGAGCAGAGGTGATGGGACAGGTGGTCATTAAGGGGTTTATTTCAGCCTTAAGAAATATTGCTGAAGATAGAAAGGAAAGAAGGAGAGAGGGGGAGGGGGGGGGGGGGATGCAGGGAGGGGCCATGAATTCAATTTGAACCTGGGCCCCCGTGGTAAGAAAAACCCCAGACTTTTTAATGAGGCCTTTATATACCATAAATAATGTGCTCCAATGTAGGGAATGACAGTGTTAGTGCTAACCATTTGGAATGATCACTACAGTGATAAAATCAGTTAGTGTGGGAGGAACAAAAGGAAACAAATCCTCAGTTTTAACAATTTATGACACAATGATTTCTCTTTTTTATGTTTCCGCCTCGATTTTACTGTTGAGCTCTCTGGAGGCGGAATCCTAATTAATGAGTAATGGGCGGCAAACACTTAATAATCCCCAAAACATACTGAACCCGCTCCCCTTTGGGAACAGCACCATCTGATTGTGTGTGTTATGGTCTCACCGTGCAGCACAGACTGATGCAGACTCCAGTAGATACTCAGGCAGTTCTTCTCCTTCTTCATCCCTCGTTTACACTGGCAGCCGTGCAGAGGCGTGGACAGCAGTGCCGTCATGGCCGTCTCACACTGGTTCCTGGCCCCGGGGCCCAGCTTCACGCTGCCGTCCCCCGCCACACACTGCCTGAGGGTGCGCAGTCGCGGGCTGCAGGTGTCGTCGCTGGAGCAGGTGTCTCCGGCCCGCAGGCAGTCCTCCCCCCCTGCAGAGAAAGCCATCCCAGGGACTCCTGCAGGAAGAGAAAGGAGCACGGGTTAGTGTCATGTTTTGTATTCCATGATGAGTCTGAGCAGGAGACTGTGTGATACTGCACGCGTAACATAACATTTCAGAGGCTGCTTTGGATACATAAATAATACCATTTGTTAAGAAGTAGTCCATCAGACTGAAGCCCAAAAGAAATCTACAAACAAACAAAGCAATTATTCAGGCAGCAAGTCAAAGAAAAGCCCAATAACAATGACACAAAGGAAACTAATGAAAACGTAAAATATGCCTTTTTTCCCCCTCTTTTTTTCCTATGATGACTAAGATGATCAAGTTGTGGAATCAAAATATACCAACTGGTAATAAATCATTTCAAGACATGTAATCTCTCTGAAAACCGAATAATCTTTTTTATAATTAGTTTTATCTGCTGGTTCCATAGCCTTACACTGAAAGACAGGGACAGCCTGAACAGCATTGTTAAAACCTGCTCTAACATCATCGGCGTGAAACAGAGAGACTTAAACTCCTTTTGTAACCAACAGATTCTGCGGAAAGCAGAGAGCATTCTGGCCTCTCCAGGTCATGTTCTTGCAGATGAATTTCATCTGTTGCGATCAGGGCGTAGATATGCTCTACCTGCTCTAAAGACTAATCGCTTTGCAAAATCATTCATCCCTTCTGCACTCAAACTTTTAAATTCTTGAAAGGCTTTTAACTTATTATTGTGATGCTATGAACTATTTATCGCGTAAATTGGAATGATCCACATCTGTGCTCCCGGGTGTATCTGTGTGTTTTCTTCCTGTATGTTCCTGCCCGTGTACATGACATAAGCTGCTCATAACCAATTGCCCCTTGTGGGATTAATACAGTTGTTGATTGATTGATTGATTGATGATAAACCATCACAAAAACATTGTTGTTTGAAGGTAACCCCCTGATGAAGGACTAATGGATTTTGAAATCTTAATGCACACATTCCTTGAGACTTCAAGGAATGTGTGTGCATGCGAAAAACTGTAGAAATAGAGGGATTATGATGTGCAAGACACACATCGTGACGTGAGAACAGAGCCGAAAATAAATCCATCTGCACGAATGAACGAGAGAATGTGATTTTTGTTTCTGTTATTAGTCCTACTTAATGTTGCAAATCTTGCTCCTTAAAGACCCAGTGAAGTGTGCGCCGGTGCATGATCTGTTATGCTAATACGTATAGTAATGACCAAAATTGTCCATTGGAACCCATATCAAAGATGTTGGAATAGCAACGAATTTGACGAGTTGGAATTTTCCGCTGGGAAATCCGCAGTCGACCTCCGCCTTCGTGGGCGTGGCTTGCGATCTACTGCGTGACGTCAGAAGATGGGCTCAGCCGAAGTGTTTACATTCACCACCGTTCATTTTGTCTCTGTTTCAAAGTGGAATTTACCAACGTTTTTGAGCGAGTATTTTATTGGAAAGTGTTTCGCAGTCGACTGGAAGTGATTGCCAATCGAGGAAACCTGACAATGGAGGCGACAGTGAAGAAAAAGGGAGGAAAAACACACGGGAAGCGATGCATTGCCGCTGGCTGTGGTAATGTCAATTCTGCCGAAGTGGCGATGTTTCTGTTCCCAAAAGATGAAGGTGAGTGGCTGGTGTCATTGTTTCGTAGATTCGTAGATTGTTTATGAAAAATAAAGGCCACTGTGTTTGTGTTTACTAACAAGACTATCATGGCGGCGGCAGAGCTCAAGTCGAGTTTCTCCGCCTGGAGATATTCTCACTATTTCACTTTTGTCGAGCACAAAGAAAAGAACGTTTTAGTTAAATGTAAGTTGTGTCTTGGCGGGTCAAAGATCCTATCGACTGCCCAAAACAGCAATCAAAATCTGTTGAAACATCTGCAGAAACAACATGCTGGGACGAAGCTAGTAGCTAAGACCACAGACCCAGACCCATCCGACGCCACTCCACCTCCACCTAAGCAACAGCGGCTGGATTGGCACTTTGAAACATATCTTTGTGTTTGTGTTTGTATAGACCACATTGCTTAGCAGAGTTCAGTGATGCAAATGCATGTCAAGTTGATCAACAGGTTGTATTATTCTCCGATGCAATAACAGTACTGAAATGAAGGCTACAGTATAAGGGCATTAATGGGTGCCCTTTTTTAAGTAACTAAAAAGTTACTTTTCACAGTAACGCATTACTTTTTGGTGTAAGTAGTGAAGTAACTAGTAATTGTAACTAGTTACTGGTTTTCAGTAACTAGCACAACACTGCATGTGAACATGAATGTTGCATCATGCTATGAACAGATGAATGTATGATCAGGTGATGGCCAATCCTTTGTGTAGATCTACTCTAGATCTATGACAAAATATTGTCCTCAACTAAATTGACTTCCATGGCCACTTTCCTCATCTATCCTGTCCGAAAAGCTGTCAAAATCACTAATTTCTCTCGCACCAGTATCACTTTCCGAAGTCTCCGCCATGTTTACAATCACAACTGGGCCCATCTTGTGACGTCACAGCCGCTATCGTCTGCAGCAGCGGTAGGCTCAGACGGCCGTTCACGGGATGAAAAATTTGCGATGTTTATCTCGTCCCTCGCACTTCCTAAAACATTTTTTTTAGCCATGAACAGGTACAATTATATGTAAGAAATGAAACTGCCATTTCATTTTGGCGCAAAAAAAATGCACTTCACTGGCACTTTAAACAATTAAGTGCCCCCCAAAGGAGAGTGATGCAGTGCTTCGGGAATGGATGGTAACGTAATATAACAACAACATATCTCTTTCAATTTAATTTTTTTTATTACAATACATATTTTTCACCATGTTCCCTCCTGTAAGAGTTCAAGTGTTGTCCTACTGAGGAAGTATAGTGGTTTTATGTCTACATGTGTTCAATTGTAATTTACTCAATCAGTTTTTTACTAAGCTGCTTCTTCTCCAACTTTGTGAAAGTGTTTTTACAGTTTATCGTTGTACATAAACAACAAAGTATTGCTCTTCAAGAATGTTTCATAAAGTTGTAGGACTTGTGAGAGACAGTATCAATCCATATTGCATTGTGAACTGACACCGAAGTGTATAATTGGCGGATTGTTCTTTAAGCAAATCAAATTGGTGAATTAATGTGATATTTTATGACCCAGTGAATCATTGCCGAAATGTAAATTGTATTGAATTAAATAATTGTATTACAAATTCACATCCCTTGTCAGAAGCGGTCAACGACCCGTCTCACTACTGTAATACAATATTTTAAAATGACATTCATAAACCCGAGGGGGGATGCTATATTATTCATGAATTCATACAGTTGTCACATAGAATTCATCTGACACCACTGACTGGATTGTGATGAAGCTCTGGGGGGGCGGTGCATCTCCCCAATACATCCTGACACGTTCAAAATTACACTGAGGTGTTTCATCTCCAGTCAAAATAAAATGTCAGATTTGTTACAGATTGGCCCAGAGAGGAGCTCCATCATTTGCAGGAGAACAACTTGTTTTCCGTTGTCTTGTTAATGTGGCACTAACAACACGCAGGCTTTATTCCCCTGAGGACAGTTACTACTTGTTTATTCCCAGCTGCATAACAGATCGTGGAACTCTTAAAAATGATGTAGTGTTGCTCAATATGTGCTCGATCCATCTGTAAGTCTGGTTAGGAATAACAAACACATAAAGTTTACTGTTATAGAAGTAAACAACAGGTACAGCATCTGAGAGATGACTGAGTCCAATAATGCATTGTTTTTAAACTACAAATTGGCAGAACTAAGAGTCTAAAGCCATGTTAGCATCTCTGTGAGGCTGTACTAAGACATACCATTGACTTGAGCCAATGCTAACATCAGTATGCTAGCGATGCTCAAAATAGGATAGGATAGGATAATACTTTAATGTCATTTCAGCCTTATGATGCTGCTTGATTGAAATGTATCCTGATGTGAACAATAAGTAATGTATGCATAAAATGTAATGGCAACCCATCCGATGATTGTTGTGACATTTCACTCAAAACCACAAATGTCAACCTGTTGGTGCTAGAGGAAAGGTCAGGGGATCACAAACGTCCTCATGTTTCATCGTCTAGGCGCCCATAATAAATCTACCAAATCTCACGGCAATCCATGGCAATTTAATTGATTGCCCGACATACACTCCAAAAGTGATAGTGTTGCTAACTTAATGCCGGAGAAGCCAAACTTAGTTTTCTGCTCCGATGAAATCCCAAAGTTTCCAAACACCAAAAATGTCAGGCTAGGTTTTAGTGAATGTCCAAAAGTGAAGCGCAAGACTATTCTCATTTGAGGGAAGGACGCTACCGTCAAAATATGGAGTCTGAGGTTTGAATATGTCCCCGAGTGTCAGCAAATAGCTTGGAACAACCTGACACAGTAGATACCTCAACTGTAATCTACTTAAAAAGTGAACAGGGTATGTTAAGGGTTAACATCCAATATACAGTAATAGTTTAGCTTGATTGGTATTTTGGAAAGCATATGAAACAATCCAACGTGAAAGCTATTTGGTTTAAACAAGTGAGCAGAATGGGTTATTCGCTGCTTGACAGATTCCCAGAAATCGTGTCAAAAAGCATTTTGTGTCATGGACTAGATGGAGAGATGTGCTGTGCAGCGGGTCGGTTCAGTAATTGAATCGTAATCAAATTTGATTCACTCACGGCTAAATCAAGCGATAAGTAACGAAAGCGGTTTCTCAATAAAAGGCAGGAGCATGCTCATTTTCCACCGGCAGACACAACTGTCAGATTTCAACATCTTTGTTTGTCTCAAACTGCTCAGAGAAACTCCCCGTGGGCTACGAGACTCTAGAGATGATCAGATAAAACTGAAGAGAATCTGAATGAAGTCTGCATCCTCAGCTAAAGCCTGCTGTGTTTGTGTAAAAAGGGGTTAACTGCAAAAGCTCCCAGCAGGAGGCTTCTCAACCTTTCCGTGGAGACAGCTAATCTGAGGCAAACTGTCAATAAAGGTCTACACAGACAGCGAGGCAGGAAGCGTGTTGTTGTGGGTTCGGAGTGTTAGTGAATGCTATTGAGAGAAATAATCTGCCACTCAAGTGAAGACCTCATCTCTGCAGAGGGCTTAACAGGCAGCACTAAGTGTGCCCAAAGAAATATCGCCTCAACAAGTCATTCACACTTCTGCAGTGGCTTCAAAATTGATTTATTTAGTCTAAAGTATGTAAAGCAAAAGGAGAGACAGAAAAACTGCAGGGTGAGATAATGTCACTCGTTTCCGATGCTAATCAGCTCCACTTCTCGTACCAAGTGATGGTTCCTTGAAATAAGCGGAGGATTCAGCCTTACATTATGTCAAGATGCTCAACTCACTCTGAGAAAACTCATTTGCATTGGAAATACATTATAATATCCGAGGTAGTTGGCATCATTACTTTCAGGAGAAACAATCTTAAAAAAAATGTTGTTTCTGTCTTTTTGCTTCTCTTATGCAGGAGCAGGTTTGAGCACATCTGTGGGCGGTGTGTGGGTGTTCTGATGGGAGAGGTGGAGCACACAGAAACCTAAAAGCCCCGTTTGGCTCCCCTCTGCTTCAAGGCAAGAATAAAAAGCCCATGGTGAGCAGCAACACGGCAAATGTTATTTCATTTAAACTAATCCAGTGTGGAGAGAGGTTGGATGTTTGTCTGAGAAATTAAGCAGCCCTCCAGATTGTGGGAGATAAATGTTTGCCTGGAAACACACCGGCAGTTCAAAGAGAGACAGTCTAAACCAATTAGGCCAAATCAGCTGCCTTGTCATTCAAATTCGTTCCATATATGCGCCTTCCGCTTTATCCCACTCAGGTAAATAATCCGTTTGAGCTCTCTCTTTGTTTCAGTCTCTCTCTGATTTAATCCTTTACCTATCTCTCTATTATCTTCCTCCTTTTCTCTTTTGATCTTTCACTCCAGCACAAACACACCTGGTCTGCTTCATGGAGCAGAGTCAGGAAATATTTTCAAGGAAATAGGTCACCCCCCCAAAATAAACTAAAACTACTTTCCCGTCCTGTGATCCAAGAGCTTAATTCTTGCAGCTGAACACAAAAACAACAAAGATACATTTGCAAACCGATGGGGTTGGATTGTCACAGTGAGCATTAATTGAAAAATGATATTATAATAATATTTTGTAATATTTTTGTAATAATAAATTGAATAAACCCTATACGAACCTTATGCAGTACTGTGATGGTAATCTATTAATTATTTAAAAGGGGCCCTAAAATATGTGTCTTTATACATTTGTACTTAAGAAAGAATTTCAATTCATGACTTTTACCTGTAATGGAGTATTTTAAGACCATAATGTATGTAAGTAAATCTGAGTACTTCTTCCACCGCAGAAAAAACACAAATAACCTTCCTATCCTCCTCTGTCTGTCTCCACACAAAGGGAACAGGTGTAGGACGGGGGAAGAACTCATCAGGTGTCTCCTCACGTCTCTCTGCCTCCAAACTAAACCCCAGGCTGCTCCACAGCCAGCAGGCATCCGTCACTGCCATCCGCCCGGAGCCATCATCCACCGAGAGAAAGCTTTCTTTAAATCTATAAGAGCTGCTCCACATGAAGGAAGCTCAATACGATCTGATTCTCGATAACTGATGTGTGAAGAGTTCATAACATGAATGATGATGGTTAGACTGGGAGGAGGACAGAGACATTGATGATATGTTTTATAAGACATGATGGATTATGTGTTTGCAGCTTGACTCAGCTTTTTTTGTGGGTATATATTCCAGAAACAACAATTACATCTGTGCTGCTCATTCGTCTTTAACGCCGTGTTCCCCAAAGCTTCGGATTGATTTTAATTACATTTTTGGATTATGAATTGTTCTAACTTTCTGTTAATTGCCTGTAAATGTATATTTATACAGATGTTCACCACTGTCTGGGGAGGGGAGATACATGTTCTCTTACATAATTTGAACATTGGGAGTATTTTTCCAAGAGCAAATTGTGTTGTGTAGAAATAAAAAAATGACATGCAGTTGCCACGTTTTCAAGGTACACATGTTACTCAATACTACAGTTCAGCCATAAATCATGCTGACTGACAGATATGGGTTTACTTGAACTAAATCAAGTATTTATCAAGTAAAAAGGACGAATATTTGCCTCTTCTTTCTCAAATAAGAACAACCACGGCTACTTGAATATCTGATTGAATTTAGAGAGAAAAAAATAGGGTTAGGGTATGTAGGCAATCACACAAGTATTCAAATGTCCTAAATGTGTCCAATATCAAGTTTGATGTGTGTTAACATGATCATATATTACATTAATCATGATTGAGTAGCTTCAAGCAGATTTCGTAGTGTGGCAAAAACATGTAACCTAATCTTTGGGAATGAAATGTCCTTCAATATGTGTTTTATATATGTTCAGTAACAAAGATTTCAAGGGAAATAATAATTCACTGATTGATTGATAGTGACATTTATATGGTAATAACCTTGACTTGAAATGCATTTATTTTTCAGTGGAACAAACTACTTGACAAAGACTTTAAATAGACTATCCCCCGATGGCAATGCAACATTCAGCAAAACACTTTCATCTCTCCAAGTTGATGCTTAAACTTTCAGCTCCAGCTCTGAGTTAACAACGCTGACAGAACACAAGATCTGAGCTCATATTTAATGAATGAAATTTGTTTGAGCTGAGGCACTTTTCTGTTTGTGATTTGTTGACTAGATCTTACTTTAAAACGGTTTTCCCTCCATCGGTTCCCTGCATGGCTGAGGTACTTGCTATAGACTCATGATGAATCCTATTAGAGATAACAGGCTTTTGGATTGTTTGTTAAATGCTTGACGCCATGGGACCATGCTTTTGTTACTGTACACTGTAAGTCCTTATTAGCTAGCTGTGCCTCTCCAAACACTTTTTAGGAAAGATGACTCCGCCGGGGTTTTTCTGCTATGTCTCTTTGTTTTTAGCAGCCACTAATATAGGCCCTCTTTCCTCTCCAGCAGTGTCGCAAAAGAAGCTATATTTTCCCATAATAAGGTTGTGCATTGATGACATTTGATGGCCGACCCGGAGGTAAGCATTGCAATGGGCTCCCTGGACAAAATCATTGTGATTTTCCCATTGGGTTTCGCTGCATGGCAGACAGTATGCTCTGTGGCAAACACACATTCATGATACTTCACACGTTTTGTTCTGCAGGATAATCTCCACATATGAATGCCACTTTGTGATTTTTTAGCGTAAATGAATCGGCAGAAGTAAAGGCGCATCACCACTGCTAAGCTAAAGGCGGTCTGGTGTTGCCGTGATGACGTTTTGTTGTCTCTCTTAGCCGATTGTTAGCAACCTCCAATTTTCTGAAGCTTCAGACATTCATCATGGCGTCTTTTATGTCAGAGTTTTAATCACAGACCTTATTTCGGGCTTCTTACCATAAAAGTTTGAGACGAGGGAACCGGACTTGGTAAAATGATTTTATAAAAAGTCATTTCTGGGTTTTAGGACTCGTTTCTGCACCACTCGATAATGCAAACATACAGTACACATCAACAAAGAACAAACACTTATCTAAATCCAAAGTCAACCAACCGGGAAAAAACATTTGAGACACTTTACAAAGAATTTAGTTTGCAGCAAGACTTTGACCTTAAAATGTGCCCTGATCGGGTCCTTTTGTGTCTATCATTGATTCAGCAACACATGATGAAATTTAGAAGAGAACAAAGAGACCACTCGGCCGCGATGCAGAATACTAATTTCCATCCCAGATTCCTCAGTGACTAATTCATCCTGAAGGAAGTCAATATCTTTCTGCAGCTGTTCCAGAAAAAACTGCTTTTGTCATATAATTAAAAATAAGTGTGAACATGAACATCACCAGACCTTAAAGCGTGATGAAAACTATATTTACAATTTTTTAAAACTCTTTCTCATCAAGATATATAATTGTATTCTTTTGAAGTACTTTCTGCAGGCACATTTAAGTTTTTGAAGATAATCATAAATTGATTTTAGATGGAGCTCCTTAGTGGAGTGAATGATAAGATAAGGGATGAAATGATTATTGAACTGAATTTAGATTACCATATCAGTATTTGAATAGAAATAAAAGAGAGGCTCAAGACTTCAATCAGCAGCTGGAAAAGAAATCTAAATTGGATATTATGATAATGAAGACACTAAGGTAACACGCGACATTATAATAAAATTCAACACCAGTAGAAGTCTAGTTACCGTTTGCTGGAAATTTCACATCTTCATTGAAGTATTGTTAGATAGAAATAACCAATATGTTCTATAGACTATTATCTTTTATCTCCAGTTAAATAAATGTATATGAGCACTTCTTCAACCGCTTTCCTTTTTCCGTATACATTTATGAGAACTCTAACGATGCCCCAAAACAACCCCATTAAAAAACCTATTAAAGCCCAAACCACATAATCTGCACCATTGCCTTCCAGAGGGCATTTTGGGAAGAAGAGACTCGACAAAACAGCACACAGAAAATATCCCCAGCACAACCGGAGTAATGTTAACTGTGGAAACTGTTCCTAGACCTGTTGAGGGAGGAGGAAAAGCAGGTGAAGAGAGGAATACAAATGTTTATTTCTTCTGAGCCACTGGTGGTTTTAGCACTGAGAATGCGGTTTCTAGTACTTTGAGATTCTTAAAGCAAAAACTACGTACAGATAATATGTTATTATGTAGCTCTGAGGTTAGCAGAAAGACATTTGGTGTTGTTTGCAACAGCCACACCAACAATGTTAGTTATTAATAATTCTGTATATTTATTTTGTATATTTGGTAATGGAGACACTCTATACATATATATCTCTTACTGTCAATATGTATATATTTAACTGTTTTGTTCTTCATTTTCTACTGTTGATATATTGTTACTCTTGTATCATTGTTTCTTCTTTATTTTAACACATTTGTATTTCATGTGCAATGCCTTGTTTACATGCTGCTGTGACGAAAACATTTCCGAAATTGGGATCAATTACAACGTAATCTAATCTTATCTAATACCACTAAAGTAGAAAGCCAACCAATTAAAATATGTCCAGTGACAATGTCAGGTGAAAATAAGCCTAATGAATTCATCAAAAAGAGGCTGACGAGTTAGTAACGAGATGCCTGGCTGTGATGACAGAGCTCCAAGGTTATGGAGGCTTGAATCTCTCAACGGCACAGTCTTCACCAGTGAGTTCAGAGAAATCCATCTCCAGTGGGCCAAACCGGCCAAGGTTACCAGCAGGATCCCCGTCTCCAGAGTGGCGGCAGAGAGAGGATTCACAAAGTTATTTTATTGCTTTCTGGAGGGCCTCTCCAAACTGAAAGTGATCATAACAAGAGGTGAAAGGTTTGAGTGTGGAGGACTCAGTCTGGTCCAACAAAGAATCCACCTTCAAGCAGACTGAGGTCATTGTAGGAAAGAATTCACCTTCTTTTTCCAGACAGTCATTCAAAGTATGAGGATGTATGGCTGCACAGTGTGGGAGCGTTCCCTCTGTGGAGCTGGACGTTACAGTCCTCAGGCTACTGACTGTTAGCTTTAAACACACTGGTCCACCATTGGAGAGGTGAAGCTCTTTTCTAAAGAGCTCTGATGGCAAAGTACACCCCTCATCCCCATGACAACCCCAACTTATTTCAGGAAGGCAGTGTAGGCTCTTCAACTGTAAAAAGAACAATTTCAAGAACCGTTCTGTTCCCAATTATTTAGGCATTTAAATGTGCGTTTTAATTTGGTTACAGTACAAACACAAATGTACACACACACACACACACACACACCCACACACACAGACACACACACACACACCCACACACACACACACACGGCAAGGTGACAGCAGCAGCAATTTTGGTACAAAGATGAAACGCTCTTTGAGTCTGAACATATTGCTTGATTCCATGCGGATGGAGGGTTTTTGATGCGTTTCTGTGTGATGTTTCAATGTGATGTATTTTGTTCTCGTCACCAAAATGTGTTTCCATAAAAACAAACAGTAATTAGAGTAGAGAGTTACAGCAGTGTTTTGAGTTAAATGCTAATGTGAGTATTCTCACAATGACAGAGATGTCATTCTGATATATTAGGCAGGTATGAGGATCTTAATTAGCACTAAACAAAAATCACAGGTTGGACCTAAAGGAATGTCACTTGTTTTGCAGGCATTTGGGCAGAAATCAAAGTATTTGACACATTCTTAAATCAGAGGAAATGTCAGGGGATGAACAAAATAATCAGGATGTATCCTCTGAGCACCATGGATACAAATAAATTAGCATGAATTATTTACATGTATGCTACTAAATGTATTTCTTTCAGCAGCAACATCACATGATTACCAGACAAATGTTACATTTTAATTCAGAAATATGTGTGTTGGCTTAACAGTGTTTGTAGGATCAGGGTTTATCACCTGGTGTGTGTTTGTGTTTTTGTTGTAACAGTAGTACAAATCGTAAAGTATCTGTTAATTATTTTTTGGTTTACACACTTGAATCCGAATAAACCATCTGAAATTGCCATACAAAAGCCGTCCTGCTACGGAAGGAGTGAGAAAATAATTGTACAGAATGATATAACTGAGTACTGAGGAATTAATCAAGGCTCATTCCCATCATTGAAGCAGCCCTTAAACACGTCTTCTATCCTGAAGCACGAGCCCATTAGAGGGCATATCTAACAGCATGCTGAACATCGTCCACCCTGCCAGCTGCACACGCTGCTCCGTGCCAGGCAGCCGGAGCGGGGCGTCCTGCGAGATGACAATGATCCTGACCACAGAACAACTGGTTGTCAACAAGACATCCCATTATCCCCTGCTCTCGGTATGTTATTCCTGTCTTAATGTGAAGCCAAGGCGCACAAAGCAGAACAGATGTTTACATGACGTATTTTGTCAATGTTGAGATACAAAAGAGGGGGTTTAAACAGTTGCAGACCACAGTGTTGGTAAAAAAATAAACTTAAAATATCATCAGCTTGTGAGCAAAACTGCTGTTGGGAGGAGAGGGACTATGAAAACGATGTTTCGTGAATTTGATATGGTTGCTGTTGTGCCTGTAAATCCAGGGAGCCCAATGTCAGTCTATATGTAATTGTCGCCAATTTTCTCAGTTAGAGAAACAAGGCCATTAGTATCAGCAATTGTCTGGGTGCTGTCATTCTGACCTTTAAAATCCTTACCTGTGTTTCAGCACAAACGGTTTGACAGTCGTCTTTATTGTTGACTGCTTGTAATGTTTTGGATGTAGGAACAGAATCTTATTCCCCCGGCAAGCCGGGGGATGAGTGGCGGCTTCAATTGAAAAATACAAAAAACACAACAGAGGGCAATTTAACAGTGAGCTGACATTTATGATCACCGGTTTGAGGCAATACTGTTCAGGAATAATTATTAATTTGAGTGCTTTTTCTGTAAATTAATTTTAAAAGAATTCAACAACCAGCAGACAGTCAATGCATCCGTTAATTTCCAGTTTCATGCTTCAGCTTTCATTGTGGTATTTCTCTAGGGCATGCTGGGAGATAAAGTCACACCAGTGGGTCATGATGTCCCCTCCCAGTGGGTCTTGCCTGGTGTGTAGTTCTAGAGAAACTTTCACACAGCAAACTACACCCTAGTACACATGTAAGATTGTGGTTTGTTTAAACCAAATTAAATCAACATGATCTGCACATTTGTTGACAAAAATCTTAAAATATTTAGGGTAGCAAGAAGCCGTACTTCCTGTGGCATGAGATGCTTGAATAAAAAAAATCTATGGAAACAAATGGCTTACAGAAGAACTATTTCTAAGTTGGTGAACACGCCAACACACTTTTTAGATCCACAAAACACCAAACATTTCTTTGGATTAAAGAAATCCAAAGAAAACGTTGTCCAGTTTTAATTGGCACAAAAAATGTTTCAGTCTGAAACCAATTCCCCAGAAAAAACATCCCATTCAAACAAAATGTGACCACATTTTGTTTAACAGCCTGAATGTGCATGGGGATTCATACGAAGAATAACTCTCCCCTGCTGCTGCTGCTGTTTTTCCTCCCTGATTCTCCCTCATTAAGTTCCCTGTTGTAACAACTGTCTCTACTGATATTTGGCACATTTACTGTGGTATGTTGTTATTTTCTGGCATGCAGTTTTGGCAACTTACTGTAATAATATTTGTATTTTGTTGCATCATATTCTCCTTTGAAGACAAAGCGCCACACAGTCTGATTGCAGATCAGTTGGAGGCTGTTTCTAAAATGTGGGGATGTAAGCTCCTTATTTCTCTATTTCTAAATACAAATACTAAAATAGCTACACATCCCTCTGTCGCCTGCATCATCTACTAAATCCATATATTTCTCTCCATTAAAAGAACACAATCATGTCCGGATAAACAGGCAACACCGTTTTTTCCGCTTGCAATACACACTGCATTGGGCAACCACTGAGTTGTTCTACATGTGTTTGTGAAGTGTGGTCCAAATATTATGAGAAGTTCATCAGAGTTGCTCTAATTCCTGTTAGCCTGGTTTCAGACCTGTAAATCCCTGCCCACATCTCACATTTGTTCAGCGATTCATCTTCCTCCCACACTGCCTGCACAGCTCGCTGCGAGGGGAAAGGTGCAGACATTTATTTGCATAATGTTTCACGTCTGTTTCACCATCGAATGGCTCTATTAATAATTATCTAATAAAGGTATTTGAAAATCCCAGCGAAAGATTGCTATCCGGCTATATTCACATCATTTTACTCTAAAATGGTGGCAAGTATGAATGAAATCATCGTTTGTGTGTCCTGTGAGAGAAAGGGAGAAATAACAGTGCAACTGTGTACTCATGTCTGTATTTATTAGTGTTGCCTGAGAATTACATTGTCTATTCTGAAATGTGTGTGTCTTCCTGTCAGCGTTGTGTTTGTATATTTACAGTCCTTGCAGTTGCAAACATTTGTGTACACACATTTTTTACTAAATCCAGAAATAATCTTATTGTTTGTGTTAATCCCAACTGGGCAGAGCTACAGACACAAAGCTTCTACAAACACTTGCAACTGTGAAGAGTGAGTGAGAAAGAGGTAACGTTATACACACTATGTATTCATCATAGCTTATAACTATTATCTTGTAAGGTCACCAGGTTAGCTGAAAAAGCTAAAATAGACAGCACAGGCCAATATCATTAAAATGAGGTTGTTTGGGTCAATGTCTTCCTTCAAGTGTCTTACAAAATAAATGTAAAAATATAGCCTTCTCGCTATATTCTAAAAAAACAACAACATGGTGGCAATGAAAATGACTGAAATTGCCATAGCGGTGAAAGATGGAAATCAATAGAAAAACTCTTCTTGAAAAACTTCATAAGAAAATTGAATAGAAACATTTTGTATACAAACTGCTCCTAGCAACCAATCACATCTTTTCATAGTCAATTAAATACAAGAGCAAATCAAATGACCTTCATCCCAACAGAATATCAGCCTAAACACGACGCTGGGCAAAGGGGAAATATAATAGCAAGTGAGTCTGATAGAGTCTTCTTTTGCACAATGAATGAAAGTGTATGAGCAGTTGTTGAAACAATAATGGCCTTCAGGTGTGAGGTGGTATTATATCATGGCCCTGATTCCCGCTATATTTTCAATTGTCAGAGACACAGTTTGAAGTCGTACCAGAAAGACCCCCCCTAGACTCAGGGGGCAGCGTTTTAATACCATGACCCACAACATCTGGCAGAGTGTTTAGGATCTAATGTGTTACATGTGAGGACGCTGTTACACTAGAGATAGTGGCTGCAGACTTGCTATTTAACCCTATCTGACAATTAAGTGCTTTGCAGGTCAAAAGAAATGCTGTCAGAGCAGAACTTATGTGATTCAGAAAAAGAATAACAATCACAGAAAAGTTGAGTATTTGATAATTGGGAGGTGATATGTGGTCTATTAGCAGTTGTCCCTGTGCTCTGTCCGTGGAGCTGAACCTCGAGGCTAGAGACTCTCCCTACAGAAGTGTATGACATTTGAGTGAATATCTTCAAGTTTTTGGACAAAACAAGACATTTCCAGGCCGTAAATCAGTCTTTGGAAAACACAGATCGACTTTCTTACCTCGATTTACACATTTTATTGATCAAACAACTAATTTATTAACCAATTAAAAAAAAAAGTAACTTAAGTTGTAGTCAATATTACTAGGCTAAGAGCATGATTTATTATTAACTACTTTACATTCTTATAATTTACAATTCTGGTTATTTGAGAAACAATACCTTAATGCAATACTAACAAATGTGCATATAAACATTGGTACTAGATTGCCTGTTGGTGGATCTTATGCACGATTGTATCGTTAAGCTCTGGTTTTCAGACTGGCTTTTTTGCATTAGTGTCCAAAATCCCATAAAACAGCAGTAAATAAACCTCTTCCCACTCCAATCTGCCATGTGCATTACAACGAGTCAGCATCCGTCTGCTTTGTGTGTGTGTGACTGCTGAAGTGTGTGTCCATGTCACCTCCTGTACCGCCTAAGCTCTCTGTGTGTTTTGTAGAGTGTGTGTGTGCCTCTCTACTCGAGCGAGTCCCCAGGTCAGACAAGGTGACGCGACGAGGACATGCTGATTGCAAACCTGGGCAGCGAATGCATCACTGACCCCCAATTATAACTTTTACAACACGCTCTCCAAATGTGTGTTTTAACCCGGAGGGCACATGTCGGCAGACAATTAGATTTGGGAAACAAAACTTTTTCAGAGAATGAAACGCTAACCTTGAAACTGTTGAAGTTTTGTTCGGTGACGGCGCCATCATCACTGAGTTATGTTATCGTTTTCTTTCTCTGCTGTAGACGCCCTCACTGGCAAAGGATCTACTCTGCATTAATTACTGATTGTGAATGAATGCTAATTAACAGTGTCGTTTCAAAAGATAAAAATAGACAGAGCTTTGATGCTAGTGTTTGGCAGAGCTCTGCGGTCGCACACTCCTTGGGAGATGACCCGTGATGAGCGAGGAGGTGAGTTGATGTTTCATTATGTAAGGCGGCAGATTAGAAGACGCACCACTGGGTTTCGGCGTCCTGTTATCTGCGTTTGGTGAGCTCCCTGTGAGATCAGGATGAAATGATAATGCGTATTGACAGATTTGCTCCTGTCTCCTTCCATTTCCCTCCCATGCTACCTTATGCTCTGTCAAGCTTTCACAGCAATATCATTCAGCATGAGCAAATTATCATTTGGAATCTCTTGGCTATATCCGATGGAATACATTTGTGCTTCGGCTGGGTTTGATGTCGCTGTGCAAGAGTGGGTTTGAAATTGAATTTTGGCCATTTTCGACTCTATTCCTCTGCCACTGCTGGTGCTGTTGATGTCCCCTGCTCATGTGGCCTAGTGAGCAGAGGGCAGCTCAGTGTGAATATGGTCCTTGTCACTTGGAGGGGAGCTTTCCGAGTTTAGCTCCATGGTGACGAGTTTGGAGCCAGCGGCATGTTTTAATGAGGGAGAGGGACAGCTCCCCCTGACCTGATATAAGCCAGTCCTCCTACTGGCCTCCTGCTCTGTGTGTACACTCATGGACACTGAAACCCACATTCACAAGTAATACGCCCTGCAGAGACAGATCAGGTTGGACACAAATTACTATCTAGGCTCTCTCTGTGTCAGAAAGAATTTGACTGCCAGGGCTGAAACTCACAGAGAAGCTTCTCCATGTTCACTCACCAGCGTTTCACCCGCAAATCGCTTGAGTGCCGGTGACAAAGACCTTAAAATGGCATTGACCGAGTGAGACATGAAAAGTCTAACGGGATTTTATGAAACAACAGAAAGAAGTTTGTGAGACTAAATCCTGACATAAATAATGCACATTACATGAGAGTATTCATAATAGTGAAAGTACTCAGTAGGGTGCTTCTCTAGGACCTCATGATTATCCACAGTTTTTAATATATTTACGTGATTTTTAAAGAAACAACCTTATATAAAATTGAATAAAATCACGACGGAGCTATTTATAAACACAACTATGAATAGATAAGTATTTTTTGACAACGTCTGTCATTAAATGTATTGTATATGTATATGTATAGTTTTGAAATAATTTAGATAACAATTATGTAATAGTCCTTTTAAGAACATTTTCCCAATGATTTATGCTAATATAAATTTTATTAGCATAAATTATTATTATATTATATAATAGCACAATACACAATTACAATGAGCTATTCATTCTTACAGAACGTTTAAATTACATTTGGAAATGTGAAAAATTTGAAAATAACCCAAAGATTCAGAACAATTTATGTATAATCAACATCAACAACACACAACAATATTTCCACACTAGTGAACAAAAATGTCAACATGCCATATTATCATAAGTTTGTCACGTAATTAGCGTGACAGGACTGACCGGGGGTTGATCATTACTTTGATCTTATGTTCCTACATGGTGTGAACATCTGATTTACTTTGACACTTTTACCCAAAATGTCAACCTTACAGAGCTGCGATATTACAAGAAGTCTGTCAAGTCCAATTTCAAGCTCACTTTCTTATTCGCCTGCTGTGTGTGACTTTATATGAACCTCGTTTAAAAACATGTAACAAAGTCAATAGTTGTGCCAAGTTTGAGAACAGTAAGCTGAAAGCATATCAGTGTGATGGCACCTTCCATGTGGAGCAATAACAAACAGGATCCTGTAAAGCAGCTGTAAAGGTATGAGACAGTAGCACTCAAGTGAAGCAGTGCTAACGATTGAAGCAGCGTTTCTGAGGCTGTCTCCTATGGATCCAGTAATAATGAAGCTCTGACAGGCGGGGTGAGAGCTCCCCTGGACTGATGGGCGCGCTAACTGTTGCTAGCAGGAGAGGAAGTGGAAGCTCTTGGTGAGAGTGTGTAGGCGGTGCAGCATGCAGAGCCACCTTACTGCTGCTGCCACTGAGAGAACAAGTTCCCAGATTAAATATAAACTCTTAAAGAATAACAACAGTTTAAAGACGCCCTTATATGCTTTTAGGGGTATTCCCTTTCCTGTAGTGTGTTAAAAATGGTCTGCAGAGGCTAAAATCCCAAAGTTCCCCCCAGAGGGAGTTTCTTTCCCACAAAATCTCTGGGAGCCAATTGTAGTATTGCTATTAACTTTTCAAACTGTCTCTCTGCTGCTGTCAGTTGTCATTTCAGTGTGAAATCGATGTGATCCTCCTTCGCCCCATTCACCTCCAGTTCTCATCACATTCAATTCCCGGACTTCCCTCAGATTTTCCATCATCAGAAGCCCCGCTCCACATCACATCCATCCGGATCTTCAGCCATTAACCTTCTTCCTTCATCCCCAGTGCATGGAGTCCATTTCTTTACTATCTCACACTCAATGAATAAAAGCATTACTGCAGAACGCTCTACCTTTAAATGACGTGGCCGTCTTTCAGCTCAAGTGTGTTTTAAAGAGCAACAGCACCGCTGAATTGGCGGGTTGACTCACAGACCCACTTGATGCAAAGTGTTTCTTTCCCAGAAGCACTTTGCATCAAGCCATTACCCCTGCCTTTGATTACACATTACAAAGTCCTTTTTCCATATTTATGCTTTTACATAAACCCCCCGCCCACTCTGGTGTTTTTACTTTCTGGCTGATTATATGTGGGCTTAGGTTAAAGTTAGGGGGGCTTGGGTTTCGCAATAAAAATCAAGCAGGTAACTATATATTATGCAGCAGCTGAAAAATGTCAGATTTTGAATGCAAGTCGTAAGTCCTTCATGTTGGCCATGAAGTCTCAGAACACGAATAAACAAGACAAGGAATCCACCTAAGCTTTTAATGCTTACTTTTAATAATTGATTACAGGTTTCAATATTTAATAAGACACCTTCTGGCTGAAATATAAAGTTTTGGAACTTAACTGTTTTTGCACTGGAGCTAAGATATGATTTTTTTTTAAATCAACAGAGCTTGGGAGCAATTGGAAAAATGGTAAAAGTCTAAAAATACCTGTTGCTCGTTTAATGAGGGTAACTGGAAGAAAAGGTTGTAATAAAGCAACTCATTTGCATTCGATTCATGCGGGAGAACAAGGTGTGATTTCAGATCAGATCCTCTATTGGAAAAGTAAAGAAGCAAAAACGACATCTGTCTTTCTTTAACTGTGAAACCCCATCCTGTGCAAAGCTTTCGGTGGTGAAAATCCTCATAGAATCAGATGTCCTCCTGTTTAAACAGCAGATATAGCCTTCTGTGTGCCACAGAGATAAAACTTTGATTATCTTTCCCATTGTGGATGCAGCTTTAGTTTATGTATGCAGATGCCTCGTGGAACCAATTCATGAGCTCCAAATTATCAGAACCCATCTGCATGCTGAGCAGTTTTGCCATTATCAAGGGTGGGAAAAATATTATATTTTTTGCATGGGCATGTTTTTATCATAAATAATGTTTTGCCAAAAGACACAGGTGGCCAAAACTCAACCCCAAAATATAATATACCCTGCCTTTTCATTTCATTATTTCAAGAAGGCAAATCCAAGCAAAAATTAGACCCAGATTGGAATGAAACACAAAGAAAATTAAACCTTTTGAATTCAAGCCTGTATTTTAGAGCCAAATGATATCTAGCATAACCATTTTGGCTGAAATGTCAGCTGGAGCCTCATACTGTACTACCGAACCCCCGTGGGATCACAGATTGAATCGAGCACCGGTTGTGAGACGAAGTGAGAAAATTGGACCCTGGGCACCCTCTCCTGCTGAACTGATGTGAGCAGAGACAGATCCCAGAGAGACAAACTGTGATCGCATGATTGTGGTGTTGGGCATGTTTTTCTGTTGGCTTTGCCTGCTCTGTTCGAACATTAATATTTAACAACTTTATCTGTCATTCATAATCTGCATTTACTCAGCATATAGCCAGTCAGTAGAAAAAACACATACTAGGGTCGGAACTCAAAGATCTAATCTGTCTATCCATTAAACAATATAGATATCTGTATCCTTCCATCCGCCTACGTCTTTTTGTGGATAAATACAGGCAAAAAAAATATTGTATGCACTTTTAAGGAGGTGTCTTGTTTCAGCGTCTACTGTGACGCTTTAAATTCAAGATCTTGAAGATAAAAAACACAGTTATCAATGATTAACTTCGAATATTAAACTACCCAAAGCTTTAGATTTTTTTTGTAGCATAGAGAGTATTTGTTTACATTTCAGAAAATCTGCAGTCACTTAAAACCTGTAATTCTTTGAACCTGGATTACTTTACTTACTTATAAGAAATATTCTGAATCTGATTATGAGAAATAACAAATATTTATGAACTTTTTATTATTGGATGTAAGGGTCAACGTCAGCGATTCTGATATCACAAGAAAAGCTCTGCTGATCGTATCATTGTGTGTGAGATGTTTGTGTTCCCAATCTTTACTTTAAAAGAGTGTGATAACTGTGGAAACTATGTTGATTGGGTAACACTAACAGGTCCATATCCCAAAAAAAAGACTGTTCAACTTCCACATGCATCATCTGTCATGTGGTGTCTGTTATTCAGACACCACATGAACGCAGCGCGAATGATGCCCTATCTAACAATGTTACAAAACGTAATGTGTGTGCCTCTCATGATTTGGATTCACTCCAAAGTTGTATAGGTGTGTTTTGGCCCATTGTACACCCCTTCACCTTGTTTAAAGAAAATCAGTCCAGTTCTCCTTCTGCAATCCTGCTGATTGACAGACAAACGAAAACACAAGCTTAGTCTGTATTCACTAACATCCCTAATACGTATGTATACATACTGAGAAGGTTTGCAGAGGCGGCCACACTGAGGCTCAAATGAGCTGCAGGAAAAGGGTTTGTTTCCAGAGAAAGGGAAACTGTTCACTGTGACAAATGTTTTCCATTTCTTGCAAGAAATAATTGAACAACAGTGGGTCTTCATAAGAGTTTATCTTTGAGGCCGGCAAAAACAATTTCTGTAGTAATCGAGGCAAACTTCAGGGGAAAAAAGAGACAAAAGACTTTGCATCCCCACATAATGCTTTTTTCCCCAATGCTAAGGATATTAGAACCTTTGCACTTTTAGCTCTGAAAGAAATAACTGATTTAATGCACTCAATTTAGAAGAGTGAGTAGGAAAGTCTGATAAAATACTCCCAAAAGACTTCACCGAAATAAGCTATTAAATGTGCTCCGTGCTTACTTATTTCTTTCTTTCTAACCCAGCCAAAAAAAAGCATGTTTTTTGCTGTTGACCTGGATAAAGCCAAAAGTATATATTTTTACTAGGAGGCCTTGCCATAGGCTTATTCAAAAGAGTCTCATGGGCAAGTAAAAATCCTTATATAACTCTGTAACTATAACTTTGATGTCAGTAGAAGAACACTTTGTGGTCAGATGGGGCACAGCAAAAAAAGATTGTGTGTGTTTGTCTTAAAGTGAGAAACGAATATACTTGTATATATGACGTATTGTGTCTGTATTAAGGGGGGAGCAGTACTCTGAGGAGAGGCTAAAAAGTAGTTGGTATTATTATAATCTGGCGCTGAAATATTGACGAGCTCTGGGAATTTCAGGTCTCTGTCATGGCGGCTAGCGTTCTGGATGATTGGGCATGTGTACTCATGTGTACGGGGACTCTCTGTCAGCACGCTTTTGTTTGACTGTTAACTGCGTGTGCAATTTGTAATAGAGAGAGGCATTTTTTTAATAAGCTATTATTATGTGGGCAAAAGTAGAGCAAGACGTTCTGGATTGACCCCTTACTCCTGCAAATTATCCTCAAGACGTGCAAAAACACCCTAGGTAATTTTCATTATTGAGTGGAGACATTGTTCTAACCATCAACTCGTCTCCTGTTTATATGAAAAACGTAATGCTCTCTGTTAATTTGCCTTTGTTTGTCTGTATTGGATTGTTCCAAATTAAAGTTATTTTGTGCTTCCACTATACTGCTAGTCTCAATACCCCTGTAAAGTTTTTATGGCTACCATGTTAGCAGACATCCAACCTTTTAGAGATCTAGGAGACACAATGCCACATTAGCATTTACTTGGAGCTGTTTTTCTGGTGCGCTTATGAACTTAAGTCCCATATCCACCGCCCTTATAGCTTCTTTTTGGTCTCCAACAATTTTAAGGAAAATATCTGGTAATGCTCAACAACTAAATGTTCAACAACTTGGTCTGTTTGCCCTGTTGTGCTGTGCAGATAGTTGAAAAAAGGAATTGTTGTAACTGGGAATAGGCATGGCATTATATGAAAACGTCAGAATGATCCTGGTAAATACAATTCCGATTCATGATCTAAATATGATTCAAACTCCTAGAATGGCACCAGAACATACTGGAATCACTTTAACTCACATTCTGTGAATAAACTATTAATTTCACTGCATATATTCACGTTGGATGATAGATGCTCCTTGACCCCCCCAGAGCCCCTTCCCCCTCCTCCCTTCTTCCAAGCGACTTTGTTAACTACTTGAAAAAAAGGTTGATGATATTCGCTCTTCATTTTCCGACTCACCATTAGTCACCGCTGGGTCACCGGTCCCACCGTTCACCCACACACTAACATCCTTTTCCTCTCTCTCTCCAAGTGAGGTTCTTACCCTCATTACTCTGCCCGTCCTACCACCTGTCCTCTGGACCCTATCCCCTCAAACCTCCTTCAGACTATCTCTCCTGATATTCTACCGTTTCTCACCCATCTCATCAACACTTCTCTAACTTCTGGTCACTTTCCAAACAGTTTCAAGGAGGCAAGAGTAAACCCTCTCCTAAAGAAACCCAGTCTCAACCCGTCCGATGTTATAAACTACAGGCCTGTCTCTCTCCTCCCATTCCTGTCTAAAACACTTGAACGCGCTGTCTTTAAACAACTCTCCTGTTATCTCCATCAGAACAACCTTCTGAATCCGCACCAGTCTGGTTTCAAGGCAGGTCACTCTACAGAAACTGCTCTCCTTGCTGTCTCTGAGGAATTGCACACTGCTAAAGTAACCTCCCTCTCCTCTGTCATCATCCTTCTGGAGCTGTCTGCTGCATTCGACACGGTGAACCATCAGATCCTCCTTCACACTCTCCAAGAACTTGGAGTTTCATCTCTACTTGTCTAGCAGACATCTCTCAGTGGATGTCTGCTCACCACCTCAAGCTCAACCTTGACAAGACTGAACTGCTTTCTCTTCCTGGAAAAGATTGTCCCACTCTTGACCTAACAATCAACATCGGCCCCTCTGTTGTTTCCCCGACTCAGACTGCAAGGAATCTGGGTGTGACCCTAGATAACAACCTGTCCTTCACTGCAAACATTGCTGCAACAACCCGCTGCTGCAGATACACTCTTTACAACATCAGGAGGATACGTCCCCTCCTGACCCAGAAAGCGACGCAGCTTCTGGTCCAGGCTCTCGTCATCTCACGCCTAGACTACTCCAACTCCCTCCTGGCTGGTCTACCTGCATGTGCCATCCGACCTCTGCAGCTCATCCAGAATGCAGCCGCTCGTCTGGTCTTCAACCTTCCTAAATGTTCCCACACCACACCGCTCCTCCGCTCACTTCACTGGCTTCCAGTAACTGCTAGAATCCACTTCAAGACACTGGTACTTGCGTACCATGCTGCGAATGGATCTGGCCCTTCCTACATCCAGGACATGGTTAAACCATACACCCCAGCACGTGCGCTCCGCTCTGCATCAGCCAAACGGCTCGCTGCACCCTCACTGCGAGGGGGACCCAAGTTCCCATCAGCAAAAACACGTCGGTTTGCTATCCTGGCTCCAAAATGGTGGAATGAGCTCCCCATTGACATCAGGACAGCAGAAAGCATACACATCTTCCGGCGCAGACTGAAAACTCATCTCTTTCGACTCCACTTCGAGCAATAAAATGAAAAAAAATGAAAAACAAAACAAAATAAAAAGCACTTATATAGTAACTAAGCACTTACATACTAACAGAGCACTTATATAACAACAAAGGACTGGCTTATCTAAAGCCAGTTGAGTAGCACTTAAAATGGTTTGGCTCTATGAAACCTGATGTACTTATATGATTCTGTTTTCTTCAAGTTTGTATCTTCTTGGTCGAATGCACTTATTGTAAGTCGCTTTGGATGAAAGCGTCAGCTAAATGAAATCTATTAAATGTAATGTAATAGATGGATAGCATTAAGTATTTTGTGTACTTAAAGCATATATATTCAAGTGACCTAAGATTTTCATCGTCATAACTACACTGTAGCTATGTTCGTATGACAAAATAAAAGAAAACCTTGAACGGTTCATGACCATAAACCGATTTATTTATAAAAACCAACCAATAGTTCTGACCCTTTACAACTAACCTGTATTCATCATTAGTTTCAGGTCTTTCTATGTAAATACATCAGAAGAGGCAGCCTGTCTCAATATAACGTAGCACACTTCAATCCCTGGTAACTGCAATTAAAAAGGAATGAATAATGAAGAAATAAAGCCTGCACTTTTGAGCTAATGTGGCACATGTCAACATGTCACTGTAGTCGTGTTAATAAATTATACTTACTGTGGCATTGCTGAAAATAGTCTCATACATTTTTTCTCTTCATTAAGGACTGTGAATATATAGCTGTTGCCTGGCTGATATAACACTGTTGAGGAAAAAACCTGCAGTATCAGCAACTTAAAAAAAAGTTCCACTTCCTCCGTGGTCAAAGTTTCCTCCAACCAGCTGCAAGCAGAGAATGATCCTCTAAAGAGAGAAAAGCTGGGGGAAGAAATCAACATATGAGCTATCGATTTGTTCAAGGCAAGAACCAATACGAGGGGGATGTCTTGAGCACAAACATTTTCAGCCTGCTTGAGTTTCATAACGATTTCAAACACCTGAGCATCACATTCAGGAACTTAAATCGTTCATGTCGTTTTTGCAAATTTCAGGAGGGAGAAGTAAATCCACCTGAATTTGTGTGAGCATGGTGAGCGTTACTCAGTGCAGAAATTTGATCGGTTCCACCCCTGTGGGCTTTTAGTGAGATGTGATGCGAGGAGATATCATTGACCATAGCCTGCAGCGAAACAGGAAGTCAGCCGGCATCACTTTATGTCCTTGAAGGAGCTGGAATAAAATGTATCCATTAGGAATGCGCGGATGTTCAATATCAACAATCATTCTTCCGTTTAAAATCCTTTTCCAATACGGGTTCGTAAATACCGACAGTCCCCCCCCCCCCCCCTCCATCCTCTCCTTGACTCAAAACAATATCGACCGTGAGCTATCGAGCCCGACTGGTCCCAAATCTGAGAAGGAGACAGACTTGTGACCCTGCCAAAGCAATTAAAACTCAGACGAGGCCTTTTATGGTTTGTCTTTACAGCGAAGGGTATCAATACAAACAGCAGAGTGAAAAAGTTCATTAAAAAGACGCAGCGAGACAGTGAGAGTAAAGCGGCTGAATCACACCCTGATACGCTTCTTAAAGGCTCACTATTGTTTCTTCAAAATTTGCCAAAATTGTGCCGTAGGGCGCTTCAGTTTAAAAGGCAGTGTACCGTGTTTCATATCAAACAGCATTATGTCCTCTGTTTTCTGAGATGCAGAATCTCAATGTTTCATCTTTAGTTTCAGTCTGAGGCGGTGTGATAACACACATGGTTTGAACGTTTCAATCACCTGACGCCTCCAATGACCCGGCAGCGGTCGTGGACAGGCTTCTCCTGAGCGATCCCTCATTGTGTATTGATCTGTGTTGTCCCTGTGAGAGGGACTCATGGGAGGGGGGGGGGGCTCATTAATCAAACTGAACCTCAGACTGACGGGGCGCTGAGGCAGCACCGCAGCACCGGGACGCCACTACCAACACCTTTTCTTCTTCTGTCCCCCTGTCTACACTCTCAAGGAATGACGAAGTGGGTGACGCCAGCATTTGGCATACAGCACAACTCCTGCCCCCCCCCCCCTTCTCTCGTTCCCCCGCTGCTCATTCTCCAGAGTCCCTCAGCACATTTATTTTCGTCAGAGGCTATTCACAAAACCCTGATGCACAGAGTTTTCAGCTTTTGCAAGGACCATGAGCTTTTGACAGCCTGAACAGTTTTTTAACATTTGAAAAAGGCAAATAAGGTAGCTTTTTTAATCTTCTCTCATCTTTTTTCACACTTGAGATTTGGGTGCAGACGCAGTTTTCAGTAAGGGGGAAAGCTGCTGTTTAGGGAACTAATAAGTGGACTAAATTGAGCTAAAACGTCTAGTCTTCATGCTGCAGTGCTCCATTCCCCTGCCCAACATCACATTTTTAAAACCCAGTCTGCTACTGAAGTCCATGGTGACGCATTAGCTTAGTCATCATTACAAAGACACTATGTGTTACTAAATATAAAATATAAATGATATCTCTCAAGTATTTGGACTGGTTGCAGAGGTTGCTGGTTTGATTCCCCAGACTAATTGGAAAAATCGGATGAATACTTTTTTTTCTGATATCAATTTATACTACTAAAATTTAAATGGTGATATTGAGGGGAAATTATTAATTAACAAGTGCTTCCATAGTAAAGTGTTGAATCTTGTTTATCCCACTGTCAACAATATAAGCTAACATAACTTATAAAAGCTATAAACTATAACATGTCTCTACGGTTGTGCTATACTGCAGGTTTTAGTAAATATGTTTTATCCACATTCTATTAAATTGTGTTTAATGCGGCTGAGATACAACAGACAAATGCTTGTCATTGTGATGTATGGCATCTTCACAAAAAGAATAATGCACGTATAAATCATGCCGTTTACAGCTTGCATTAAATAAATAAAAAGATGAAAAAAACAGGAGACAACCAGAGCTGCAAGTGAGGGAAATGTCGATTTGTTTACCAATGTAACAACGGTTTGTGACATACCTGAAAACACTCTGCATGCAACACTCTAACTTTAACACACACACAAACACACACACAGATACACACCCATATAAAGCTTGTTGATCCAACGTACCGCCCTCAAAGTCCCACCATCTCCCCCTTCCCATCATCCTCTTTGTGATGCACTTTTTCTTCTATCTTGTCATTTCTTCCTCCCTCTGTGATGCACTTTGTGACAAACCTGGTTGTTAAAAGCACTTTATAATAGATTTGACTCGACTTGACTCTAAGGGAGTCACCGACATGCAGGAACACAGTTTGGCTGTCACTACCTAAGGAGCCAGAGAGCAAAGTTTGGAAACCAGCCACGTACTTTCAGCAAGTGTGCAAAGCCTAAGAGGCAGGAACAAAACATAGCGCTGCTACTTTGAATCCCTGCAGCAGCCAGGGTCACCGCAGAAGAGGAAATGAAGGCAAAGATTCAGGGCCAAAGAGTCGTCACTTTTGGTAAACTTCGATGCACACTGATGAATAACTGATCAAGTTGAACCTCCTTCGAGTAGATATTTATCTGAGGACACATTAACTCAGTGAAAGCTGATGCAGGAGTGTAAATAAACAATTGTTATTTTAAATAGATAGACATTAACCACAAAGGCATGCATCCTTATCAGAATCAGAATCAGAAACAGGTTTATTGCCAGGTAGGTTCGCACATACTAGGGATTTGACTTGATGTCATGGTGCATACATAAAATATAAAAAACAAGAAATCTAATATAAAACAAAAAATCTTTTGATTTTGTTGAATACAAGCCCACAAACTGTTGAAGCATATCAAGATAATGAATTGAAGAACATTCTCAGGAAATGGAATGCTGTTTCATGCTGCACTTATTATGTTTTTATCTTGTTGGTGTAATTATATTTAATACCTTTTGGTTAAAAAAAGGAAATAAATGCGAAGAAATCCACTTCCGAAACATAAAAGCTTTTCTTAACATAGCACCACAGCAGAGTCTCCATTTATAATCTCCTGAGAGAAAAGCCATTATAAAGAGCTGTGGTCCTGCTTGGTTATTGCTTCCCATCTGTATCACAATGCCGTCGAGATATGCAGAAACCATGCCGAGACTAAAATAGGCTGTTTTGTGCTTATTGACGCCTTGTCGTGTTTCATTCCCCTCTTTCCATCTGTTTACAATATGACAATAAGGCCGATTTTGTTCAGCCATGGTATTCGACACATCATGCTCCACTGAGTCTCAATCCAGGAGAATCTGACAAAAACAGTCCAAATCTTACCCTCCAGAAATGTACAGATTTAATGCATCAGCAGACACACAGCAGAGGGGTTTTGTGATTCGGGCGGGAATAGTTTTGTTACTTGCTGGAGATAGAGTAACATTAAAGATTCACCGCACCACAAACAACATAGTGGCTGGGGAGGTTGGCAGGTACAGTATGCAGTGTTTCCCCTAGGTTTACTGCCTTGGCAGGGTGCTGGCCCCAACGGGGGGGTACCCAAATTTTTTTTGGGAAACATCTATTAATGTAATTTACGCACATGAAGCCGTCGTAATTCTATAAAGACCCGGGTCTGGCTTCCTCTCACAACCCCCTGTTTGTGTTGCCTACATATCCGGCAGAACATTCCTAAAACCAAAACAGAAAATTGTTATAATTCCGATTCATTCTTTATGTACTCTGCGTTTCATTTATTGGTATATTTGTTTACCTAATTCTGTCTTGTAGAGCCAGGAGGAGTATTTACTCTTTGACAGCCAAGTTTGGTCGAATCCTGTCATCCTGTGACCGGACTTGTGCTGCTTGTCGCGATATTTGAAAATTATACTTAAGTACAGTAACAAAGTATTCTTACATTAAAAAGTAATAAAGTACAGTGTTTTATTCAAACTGTATTCCCTTCTTATCATGTAGCCTACACTTCTTCCTTTCATTGATACATTTAAATCAGCTGACTACAGCATATAACATACCTGCTGCAACCCTGTGCTGCTGCTGCTTCTCTCTGCCTCATCCTCTATTGCTGGAGGCAGCTCCACCTCATCTGATCTCTGATATGAAAGCAATCGTGTTATGATCATATTGAGCTATTGGTGTGAGTCTAACATTAAACAAGCAGTCTGCTTGTCATACATTGCTGACGATAATTTTAAGAGGAAATTGTTGAGTCACTGCCGCTAAATGCCGGTAGCATCAAGCTAGCAAATCCTGCATTAGCCTCACATCAACAGGTGTAGACAGAACTAATTAACAGAGCTAATTTACTGAATAAACCAACTCACATCTCCTGTCTTTTTTTTCACCCAACTCATTAGACTCTTCTGCTGGCGTTTCATTGTTTTCTGTCAAATTAAATACTGTAGTTCTAAACCGCGGTACCTGCTCACCATCTGTGAGCTATTTTTAGAATGCGCACGCTACGTTCGTTGTCGCGTTCCTGTGTGTGTGTGTGTGTGGGGGGGGGGGAGCGGAGCCCCGCCCTTCAGAAACAGAGCGGAGGGAGAATGTGAATACGCAAAGCAGTGGACACTGAAACATGCACATACATTGGATAAATAACATAGGCGTTTAGTTTATTTAATAAAAGAGCACATGTTCAATGTGAAAAGTGACCGTAGATAGATTACTTCAGTTGCAATTTGGTGCTTTTTTTTTTTTTTTTTCTAAATAAAAAAAAAAAAAAAAAAAACACCTTGAATTTCAGGCAGGGCGCGGGGCTCCGTTGGCAGGGCGCAGCGCCCGGCCAAGACAATGGTAGGGGAAACACTGGTATGTGTTGAAAAAGTATGATTTGTACCCTTTGATTGTCTATTTCTGGTTAAATTAATAAAAATGAAACCCTTGTGTTATCTGTTTACAGTTCATGTTGTGTATACCAACACCTGGGGTGTTTTTATCTGAACAATTGTTTCACTGTGTTTGTCTGCCTAAGGTTAAGACCCCAAGGGCTTAAGTTAGCATTGTTAGTGATGTTTTAAAGCAGAAATCTGTCATGTTTTCTACCAAAAATGTAAGGATAAAGCTGACAATTTACTTTTTCAATGTCAATAAATGCAGCAAAAAGGCAAACAACAAATGGCTACTTCTACTGGCATTGTACCAACAACAAAAAAATATATATATATAATTTCACTGTGTCATAGCTATCCAAAGAAAAGCCACTGACATGTTCCTCCATTACTATGCACACACACTCATTAATTATGACTGAATCCCAAAAGCTACTTTCCTCCCACAGTGGGGAGTTCAAACCAATGTATTTATTGCCCAAATCCTTTTGGTCCCTACGGTTAATTTGCCAATTGCAAATAAAATATGACTCAACTATTTGTATTAGTCATCACAATTGAAAGTCATATTTGGTTTTGTCCAGTCTCCCGCTAATGAGAAATACCAATCTGGGTCGCTGCGGTACTTTTACTCAGTTGCCAAAAACTCACACTCCATCATCTTTGCAGAAATATGTTAACTGGAAACAAAAACTGCAACCCTAATATTCTTAATGAATTTAAACAATGATAAAAATGTGTTGCCAGCGGTTTAAAAATAAAAGTTCCTCCTTTGGTACTTTAAACATTGTATGATATTTTCCTGCTGTAATTTATAGGGAAATAGCTTGAAGGGGTAAATTGAAATTCATTTCAGGTGAGGCTATGACCCATACTGTCCTGCAGGTAAAGCATTGGGTATTTGGCTTAAGAAAGTCTTTGACCTTTCCACAATGTGACAGTCTCTTTGATCTACCGACCGTCACCTCAATTCACCATTTTAGACAAGAGCCTTCATTTTGGGCGTTTTTGAAGAGACAGCACTTTCATTTTTTTGGAGTTGCAAGCAAAAAGTTTCCGCTCAACAGGAACTCCTCGAGAAGCCTCTCCCATGGGCTCCAAACAAACAGAGGGGCTTCTCACAGCAAGTTTGCAGAAACCTGATGAATAATGCAAATTCATTAAGCCCATGCGTCACACCACCTTTTCTTTGAATAGTAATCACCCTGACAGCCACATATTAGATCCTTGTGTACCTCGTGTGAACTCTTATCTTAACCCCAGCACACCATACTCCTGTAAACACAAAGCTAGCTGTTTATGAGAATTTTACAGCACCCGTAGCGTAACAAAATGCTGCTCTAAAGGGCCCACAATGCCAATGTGCCAGGTTGCCAAGGGTCCCCGATGCCTTCCATTAAGTTTGAGGACAAACCCCTTATCAGTCCAGAACAAACACTTCTGTCGAGTAAACATGTTTACAAAGTTGTTATCTCTGATGAAATATGCTAGCCCAATTTCCCACTACTGGTAAACATGTTTTCTCACCTAAGACACTTCACAGTTCTCAGTTCCCCGGCTACGTTCGGTTCAGTTATGGGTGAGTGAAGATGGATACACACCGCCCCGTAACGCCGATACTTGCCTTGCAGCATGGCCGCAGTGTTTTATCAACAGATGTCAGATTGTATATGAATCATAGTTAGGGTTGGAGAAAAAAGCACACTCTGCTCTCTTCAAAACTGGGAGTGGTGCACTTGACCTTGTCCAGTCCAATTACAGCGGCCCTGCAGCAACAATCATGCATCGTGTCCATTGTCCTCGGCCTGATAACAACATAAAGTGCACAGTGTAAACCTGCAGGGAGGGCAGTATGGGAAACATACAGTCAAACACACAACTACTGTATACTGCACAATGCATGTCACTTTGTTTTATTTTTTATAGAAATTAATCATTTAGTATATTGTCTTAAGCATGCTGTATAGGAAATGAAATGGCGTCTCTCAAAGAGGGATTTAGAGAAGCTGCTTCTTAAGAAGGAGAACTACATTTGGCACTTAAGGCCCTAAGGGTTTTTCAATTCAGTGGATTACATTTGTTATTCTCAAAAAACATGAGAATATTATTCATTCCAATTAATTAAATGTGCTGAGGTTAGTTGAAGATTTACATTACATTAGTTAGAGTTATCCATGAATGTAAATCAGTTTGAGTAATGTGTTTAAAAAATGTAGGTTATGTGCGTGGAGAAATCAAAATGTTTGTGCTGAGGGAAGATTTGTCCTTGTTTACCCATTGAGGGGGGACGCCAAAAACCGAAAACTACCACCCAAATGGAGAAAAGACAGTCAAAATTGTTTGTGCATGTTCTCAAAAAATGTAGAAACTGGGCATGTTTGTGGCCAAGGGTTCAATGTTAAGAGATCAAATCTACATTGTGCAATCTCTACGTTCTCCTTTCATTTCCAAATTAAAAAAGCCTAAAACATGTGTAAATAACTGTAGAATTGAAGCCCTTCTACAACATTAAGGACCAGAACAGTTGAAGCTGGAGAAAATCTCTCTGTCACACTATCTATCTCACTATCATGGCGGCAATCAAGAGGTGTAGCGGGCCGGAGGGAATGGCAGTAATGATGGACGAAGCCCCGAGGCGGAGTACACTGCAGGAAGTCTGGGTTAATAGCCTTTTTTATGGTTTAAGGTGCTCTGTTCCCATGGGGACAATTTATCAGAGAACCCACAGTTCTTAGGAACGCTTATATACAATCTTATTAACAGCAGGCAGACTGCAGAAAAACGTCTTAAACATCTACACTTGATCCTTCACATACTGCTAAGACATTTTGAATCATTAAAACTTTTTATATGGGGATCATGTAGTTAGCAGGAGTTTAAATGTTAAATGATCAGGAGCTTGAATCATTACAGGTGTTTAAATTAACCAGGGTAGGTGTACAAGAAATACTATCAATTTCTGAGTCTACAGGTTTTTGTTATTTTGTTCCTTTAATGTGGTAAACACTTGGTGACACTTTACACATGCATATGCAAACAGCTGTTTTTAGTGAAAACGTTTCAAACGAACGGTATGCTAACAGGCCAGCACAAAACACACAACGTTAGCAAGTGGCTATTGAAAAGAAGTGGTCCTATTTAATCCTTAACAGAAATATATTTTCCTCAGGAGTGGTGGAGACCAAAACAGAACAAAAAGTGGAGTCAATAATACACGTACATAGGCAGTGGATACACACTTTACTCAAAATGAATACTCATCTGCTGTCGGTGAATATAGAGGGAAGAACGTTGTTTGCAAATACCTCCCACACTGCAATGATACAATGCTGTTGAAAGTTGACAACGTCTCTTTAACAGACTCTCTAAAACCCAAGTGGCTAATCAATTAATACCTGTATACATATGAAAAAGCGTCTTGGCTTCATGTTGTTTGAAGTTTGTTCTAGTTAGCTTTATTTTATTTGTTGACCTTGTATGTATACATATCTTTGATCGTTCACTTATTTGTATGAAATGAAATGATTAAACCTGCTGTTTTGTGGTTATGTATACAAGTATGTCAAGTATAGATAGTGTTATGACAGATGCAAGTTATCCTTTCAAATTATAATATTAAATACTCAATTTGCACTAACCTCCAAAAGCCTCTCAGCTCAGTTTTTTTCTTGTTGGCTGATCTCAGCAGTTTGAGTTTATATCAAGGACTACTAATAACTCTCTACTGAATAAAACTGCTACTTTCCTGCAGTCCCAGCCAAGTAAAACAGCATTGAATGTTCATTTGCTTAATGCCGAATAGTCACATTTAATCTGCTTCCCATTCAAGGGAATTCATCACCCAAATGAGAGCAGTCTTTTGGCCTTGGAGGATGAATTTTAATTAATGTGTACAGGGAAACTCAAAAAGGTCATCACTCGCTCTCATCTAATCTCACGCCTTTCAGGCTCTTTCAAAAGGTGAAAACCTCCCTGCCATTCTGACAAACTCACTAAAATCTGCATTGCAAACTAAACGTCTGCGGTTCAGTGGAAAAATGCATTTAATGAATTAGGGCCAAGCGAATATAAACGCAGCATTTAATGGCCTCACGCATAATTAACTGTAGAAGGGATCAAATGTCTTCCCGACACCTCCCTTATCTCAGCTAGAGGACCGATAGGATCAATACTGCTTCTTGTCTGGGATTCCCTAAAGTATCAAAGGATCATTTTTAATTCAGTTAAAGCCAAATTCTGTCAGTGTGTTTTTTAACCTTTATCATCCAGGGAGATTTCTCTAGACAGACTTACTCTTAATCACAAAAAACGACTTTATATTCATACCGTAACTAGCCATAAATTCATAACAGAGAGCAGCAAGAGGTTTTTACTATTGGCTCACAGGCACAATGAGAACAGTTGTTGGAGGAAAGTGTCTTGTTTTGGTGTTTTAAATAATGCTGATCATTCATCTTAGCTGTTTTCAAAATAAAACCCATTTTCCCCATGAAGTCTGATTTCATGAATATAATTCTTAAAACTAGCGATTTGTGAATAAATCATTTGCGGTTTATTGCTCGTCCTCAGTTCTCAGACGAGAGATGAGCGAGTCTATTTGGCCCTAAGATGAGAAGCATCTGAATGTCAGAGTGTAATCGTGTCTGTTATCAGACTACAGCGACGACTCAATCTGAGCCCGACACCAGCGGCCTCATCAGAGAGAGTGTATTGTCAAGAGTCAAGATAAAAGACAGAAATTATTCCAGGATGAATTTGACTCAGTCTGACATAAAAGAGAGATTTGTGGATAAACCCACCATTTTTCACAAAAATCTCGACAGCCTGGTAGGATTTATGGGCACATTTCAAACATATTACCCCCATCTAGTAGGCTCTTCACATGTGCGTTTGACAAATAAAAGATACCCTTTCTGCTCAAATCTCATGCAGCTCTACGGCATCTGATGTGATTTATAGTTATAGATCTCTGGTCGCTCCATCATCCACCCTGCTATGCCATCATTCAGCAACAGATGTATCCAAAGAGCTGAGGGAAATAAAACACAATTACAATTGATTTTCGACACCCCGATTGGACTCAGGTCCTCGGATTCGGGTTGATCTGTGCTACAGCCATACAATCACACAGTAATACCATACAGGAACATACAGGATATGTTGCAGCAGATGCCTAGGTTGGCTAGCAGGGAGTGGAGGACACAGGATTGAAGGTAATAAAAAACAAAGGATCCAAAGAGAAAGGCACACTACAGAATACAAAGACGCAGACTCTATCCTCACCGCCGAGGAACAAAAAAGAAGTTGAATGCAGCTGTCTGTCACTTTGTTGCTTCAGTGAGAGAGATCATGCTTTACAGACGGAGCGACAGAGCATCTCTGTGCAGCTGAGTGGAATCCAATTGTGGACTTTAGTTCGACTGAAACTCATTGTTAAAAGTTCCTACTCTTCTCTCTACCTCGGAGCTTGTCAGCCTAAAAAAATCAAGCGCTCCGAGGGGCTCAGGCGCCTGGCCTCTCATCCTACTGCGATGGGCAGACACATTTTTCAATTATGCACATGAGGGAAGGGAATTAGAGGCCTAATCCCGGCCTAATCCCCAAACAAACAGATCTATGGCCTTCATTTCCAGAGGAGCCACCGCGCAGCCCTATCTGCCCCCCCCCTCCGTCTCCTCCTGTTTAATCTCTGCCCCTCTACTAACCCGGTCAGGGATGGAAGTCCTTTCGGCTCGGATAGTTCCTTAAATTGAGCTCCGCGAGCATCAGTTGTGTTTGAATGGTACATACTATCAGTGCGAAGTTTTCCACTCTCGTAATTGAAAATGAGAAAGCAAAAATGTATTTTTATAGAGTAAAACTTTTACAGGTAGTAATTTAATAATTCGAGAGGTGCAATGTGATTGCTTTGCCCTCAGTGAAGATTATACTTTATTTTAGCTGGCATTCACAGCTCCCTTTCCATCTTTGATCATGTCGAATAATAGAGATGTTTTCAAACCTCTTCCACAGAGCTGTTTTAGCCCATCTATTTATCCACAATATACGATATGGTTTGTACATGCAAGATTTAAATAAAGTGTAGAGCATGAACAAAGCAATCTTTTATAGAAAGTCCTAGGGCTTCAAGAGTTTAATTGCGACGGACTGCAAGTTACTCACTGATTAAAGGTTACTGAAAGTCCGCAAAAGCCATAGCAACCATCATAATGTGATAACCGCTATCAAAAGGGAACATGGTAGAGAGACCTGGCTGCTGAGGATTTCATCTTTCAACAATGCATATAGGCTTGGTCAATAACTGAGCAAACAGTTCAAAGCAGCATCAAACTACACTTAGAATCAAAGATGAAGAAAGTCCGAGAAGTCCTCCTTCATCTTTGTTTTCCAAAAGGATATGACTGTTGATGAGTAATAAGATTGGTTCAGTTAAGGAACTAAAATGTTTAGTATAGGAAAAGATCATGGCCATCAAACAGTGAACCAGTAAACCAAATGTAAAGGCGTCCAAAATGGCTCATTTGATTGTTAGAAAAACTATATATATATATCCAGTATAAAGTGATTTTTTAAGTTTTACTAAAACAACTTGGTTATGATATCTCGGTCGTGGCTAAAAGAAACTAACACTGACTCTTGGTGACTGAATAATGAAAGCCACAATCTGCCAAAGCCAGAACGTTTTGTTCGCCAATCAATTGACCTGCTCTCCAATAGGTTTCTCACCAAAGGAGCTTCGATTCAAATATATTCTTTGATCTCACGGCATAAGAAATGGGGATGCAATCGTTTACTGATTGGAGTTTGAGTGGTGCTAGAAATATTCATCTTAAACTGCACAGGCTAAACCTCTTGAAATAAGTTGATCGAAATCAGCAAAGTGCTCTGTCATTTTTACCTCTATAAGAAAGTTTGGAAAAGGGCATTGATGCTCAAACACCATCTCTGTAAACATATAAAAAGACTATCAAATTATTCCCATCATGCACGTACACCCGCTCCTCTACCAATCAATCCCACAAGCACACACCGAAGCCGTAAGCTCTCCCTTGTTATGATTCTGTCCGTGACTGATTCCAGCCTATCAGAGGGTGGTCAGATCTCTCTCATTTCCCTCGACTTGTACAAGCAATCGATTCCACTCAAAGACGAAGGCTGCGGCTCATTCCCACTCCCAGCCCGCACCTAACTTCACTCGCCATATCTCTCCATCTCCTTCTGAATGCAGATGGGTTTTGGGGATCGTTAGAAGTGGAAGGAGAGAGAAGAAATGTGTTATCTGTGAAGGTTCCAGGAACACAGTGCAAGCTCCCGAGAAGTTTCGTCTCCAATTAAGAAACATGTCGCAAGAGATGTCACCTTGTGAGTCGATTTATTTTTGTTAGATTCAACCGTTTGAGTTCTGCATCACAAAGAAGAGCTGATGCAATATAAATACATTAAAAGGCCAAACTGTTGGCTACCAGTTTCAGTCCATTAACTGCAAATCATTAATGCTGACCTATAGTGAGCCCCTGCTAGGTAATGCAGTTGCAAGTTGGGATTGTTTTTGGAAACTGCTGATATTTTGTAGGTGCATTCAAGGACACTTGATAGTTGAATTGCACAGCTATACAGCAACCTTTCTATAACAAGAAACAACGAAGGTCACCCAAATAGTGTATAGATAGACAACACTCTAGGAATGTAATGATCAATGGAATCATACACTTGACATTCAGATGTCAGAGCATCGTTGAATGCATAACCAATGAGTAAAATGACCTTCCTACATTTAAATATGTAAAACTAGGCCTCTTTTTAAATGTATAAAACATCTTTGTTTCTGCCTTATAAGTAGTAAAAACACAGAATCAAATCTTGAAGGCAGCTATTTAATATTAGAAACGGTCACAAATGCTCTTTATTGGGTACCAAAGACTCAAAAGGTCACCGAGATGGTACAAGAACCACATTTGGAATCCAAACATTATACGTTTTCAGGTGTAATAATGTCGTTTTGTACATTTATTTGTGTTAAATTGCCATGATTAGGGATTGAATTGCGAGTTAAAATTGTGTTTTGTCAAGTCCCTTTTACCTTGACTTACTGTGTGACATTTGTCCACCAAAATCTTTTCAAAGTGGATGCAACATGTAAAGAAATTGAGATTGGCATTGAGATTAAATTGTGGAGATGGGGGACTATAGTTTCAGAGGCAGAAAAGTTTTATCTGTGCTTTTTAGGAAACTCAAACATATACTACGAAACGATATTACAAGTTGGAAACAGACTCTTCATGTGGGCTTGGAGAGAACTATTTGGCATAGAACATGATTCTCAGGATTTTATACACCCAAACGTACTTTTACTGCCAAAGTGTCGAGTTGATACAGAACTGTAATAAGATTTCTCTCCTTCCTACCTAATACTGTGGAGACAGATATATCAAAGAAGCTTAAGGAACATGCATTTTAATCAGGTTAAATAAAGTTTGGGGCCTAAATGTTCACATTTGTCACCATGGGCTCACTCAGATCTCAGTGGGTAGTAATGTGGGTAAGAAACAAATTAGCTCCTGCAACGACAAGTACTTCCTCACTGGTTTCACACTGATGCTGCCTTTATTACTCCTATACCTGCCGTGAGTTCAAACACAGTGCGCCTCATCACAGTGTGCAGTGTGTGTATGGACGAAGTTTACATAAAAGACAGAGATCACTCCTGACTTTGACAATAAAACCTAAAAACCTTGCAAAGCTTCAGCACTTGGCTGGATTTATGACCACATTTCAAGCAAATTACTTCCACCGATGTTGTTTGAAGGACCTTTACATGCCTTTGAATTTCGGTAGAAGGGTAAATACAGTTGGGGGCTATGGGGTCAGAGTTCAGTGGGTAGTGTATGTCATCACTGTCGGGTGATATCCTTGAATCTTATTAACGTCAGCTTTTCAAAAGAAGAGCGTTGTTTTCAGGTTAACTCCAATGCAATGTATGCATTATGTTCATCGGCTGTGCTTTGAAATGGAATTAACCCTAATGGTTAGTAGACTTGACCTTAAGAGACCCTATTAGGCCTTTTGGGGGGGGGTTGTTTTCCTGTGGTGGGTTATATAGGTTTTTGTGAATGTAAATGGTCTAAAAAAGGCAAAAATAAAAGTTAATGGAGCATCCATTGGTCTCCATTTTTTCTCTATATGAACCTGAAAATTAACATAATAAGTCCTCCTTAAATGGCAGAATATGTAATAAAATCAAGTTTTATTTATATAGCACATTTTTAAAACGATTTTTGGTCGAGCCAAAGTGCTGTACATGCAATGTAATATATCAATGAAACACTTAAAAAAACATTGGAGTTGCAAAGTGACGCTGTTTAGCATGATAGCTTATCATATTGGAAAAATATAGTCATTGTAAACAGTCATTGAGAAATGGCGCTTTGTTTCTGCCACTGCGTCCAAGAACCACTAAAATCTAAGAAAGCATTTAAAACATTGACTCTGCATTTGGCTTCTCAATACACATTCTGTTGCAAGAGTACCTTGTTACTAGGAAATGCAAACGACATAGAAAGGTTTCTATTTAATTTGATTCAAACGGACTAATAAGAGATGAACATTAAATGAGCTGGGGCTTGAGGGAGGACCTTTCCTAGATTTGACAAGTGTGTTGCATGAGATCATCTTCGGCTGAGTGCAGCATTTCCACAATGTTACAGTTTACATGCTACATACCATAGCTTTATGTGAACCATAATTACCGCCTGAGGATGTCATCGCCTCCACACTGCTGACACAGGATTTTCATGTGGGAACGGCAAAGATAAAAGGATCTAGGCTGAATGCATAAAGATGGACTATTGTATAGGGAGTTGTGCTGTTATTGTATAATATTTGCTTCATCTTTTGATGAATTGCCATGGCTTTGAGTTTTACAATCTTTAACGTATGCTGCTTTAAGATCTAATCCAAGAATTGATGCTTACTGTAACTATGCGAGCTGTAAGCTGCTTTCTATTTATGGGTGAGTTAAAAGCCTATAGGGAAAACAAGTTCTTCAACTACATTTTTCAATGTTACTATGAAATGATACTTAATGTAAACGATTTTGACTAGAATCTGACTAACACTCTGTGCAGAGCTGTTGAACAATTTCTCCGATATCACACCTACATCGCTTTCAAGGGCTTTAGAAATTGGCACTCAGTTTTACGTTCACACAGATTAGGTCTATTCACAGCTGTGCCTTCATTCAGAATGCATGTACTACATATGAGATTCTGATTTCATAGCAGCGACGGTGCCGCCTGTGGAATAATATGTTAAAACTCTCTGGGTATATAGATGTAACAGTGTGAATGAGACATATCCACATCATAATTACATTCCTTTGAACATGCATTACTGTGTGTGGATTGAGAAATCCTTCCTGTCCTTTCATTTCAACGATTGCCTCCATATTAGTTCTACTTAATATCCCGAAGGTCATAACATTTGATGGATCATAATGTCAGTAGGGCTGGTCATAAGCGCCCCCCCGCCCTCTCCTCTGGCAGCTACAGTCTGCTCACATCACACCCTAATTGAGGGAAAGAGAGGCAGACAGCACGCTCAGGCCTCGGCAATCGATTGTGACAAACAAATTAGAGACGAGTTTGAATGATTAAGTTTTGTATTGATTTTGATTTAAGCATTAACGCCTCATGTACTCGGCGGGATTAAATGGAAAGACTAAATGTAATCAATGCTTCCTTGTACATATCAATGGGATTTAGCATTTAAAAGGGGTGGGTCAATGGGGTGATAAGGAGCCGGTGAAATGTGCTGCTTTTATTGTGTGGTTGGAGGGTAAAGGATAAAATGAAATGGCAGAATTACATGTAATGTGATAAGAGACATTTAAATCTGAGTTATTTTTCAATTAACAGCACATTTTATTAATGCCATTTCCTCCCTAGTTGATTAACTGCTTATTCCAGCATGTGAGGGCCTCATCATTAGTTGCCTTAAGAGAGAATATTACCTTGGAGGGTAAATGAAAGAGGAGTTTACTTATGTTAACTTTAATGGTACCACAAAATGACTATAATATATCTTCGAGCAGCTGAGAGGGCCATTGATCAAAGGTAATTACTCAATTACTCTTTGCTCTCAGGTGCAGAGGGTCCTAGTTCTAAAGATCACTTTTTGGTCATCTTTGACAACACACACTCAAAAACTATTTTTTTCTTATTTAATCGCTTTTGTTTTGTCATGCCTACCGTTAAATTGTATTGTATTCTATCCAACATTACAGTTTTTCCATTTAACCCCTGTCTACAACCTTTATTGTAAAAGGGTTAAGGGTAACTTGTGACACCTGTCGCAGGCAAATGACTACGGAGCTCCAGCTGTTTACTACAGTAGGGGGAGGGGGGGTGACGTTCATCCCACACAATGCAGTGATACAGAGCTGGTTGAAAATTGGCAAAACATCCCATTAATATTTCCGCATGGATGGATTACCTACACACATGCCGAGAGTATAAAAACTCAGCAAGCACACAAACACTGTTGCCTAAGGGTAATGTGCAGTTTCCTCTGCATCTGACCTACATTAGTTTGGGATATGGGAGGAACACGGAGCACCAGCAGGAAGCCCACACACAGAGGAAGGACATAAAACCCACACAAAAAGGCCCCAATTTGGATAAAAACCAAAAACAGAGGATGAATTAAAAAAAACACAGAGACATCGAATATTTTTGACTGAATCGCACTCAAATCATGCAAGTCCCTCTACCTCATGACAAACCATCCGACTTTCGGATGATCACACCTGAGCTGTGGTAACAGATGGTTTCTTATTGATTACCTTTTGAAAGCAGTCCACAAACACTGCTGTTTGAAATGATGATGAAGGGATCCTTCTGTGTACAGTCAGATATGGCAGCTGCTCCTGGGCACTACCACTCCAGATTAGGTGCCAATAAAGTAACTGACCTCAACTAAAAATATGTGCTCCATGGTTTCTGCAGACTCAACCAAACTATGCTTGTTCCACAGAGAACTCAGCAACCTGGTTTCCATTCAACATCTCAGTATTGATGCCTACTGTAAATAGTCCCTCAACTCACAGGACAATAAAGATGGTTTCCTAAAGACTCTTTGGAAAATTCAAAGCAACAAAGAAGCTGGGAAGGTACTTAGACAGAAGTACAAGTAAACAAAAAGAGCATTTAGGATAAGATAAACATACTATATTTGCCAATTGTGGATATTAGTTTTGCATTCAGGTCTAATAAAAATCGTTCTTGGATAAAATATCTCCTCTGGATTTTCCTGACTCTTATTTCCTTAACTGTGAAAAACAACAAAAAAACAACCTGCAGTCAAATGTAAATGATAACATTTCCATTTCAAAAGAATAAAAAAAAGAACAACTATGGTAAACTGAATCACTACTGCTACAAGGAAACAAGACAACATTTGAGATATGAAAGAACAACAAGCCTAGGGCTAAAAGCCTTTGAGAGACAGTAATGTTTTGAGCTAAATGCTGTGTCAGCATGCTAACATGACATGTCAACAGAATGATGGTATGTCCTTCTATGTTAGTGTGTGGAGCTCATGCAACATGCTTCACAGAAAGACCACAGCTAGCCGGGGGCTTAAACCCACAACCTTGTATCACTTTGCCACCATAGAAGTTAATAAAGAAAAGCTAACTCAACAGGAAATCAAAATCGATACAAATCATTCTAAATGCGACATGAATCTCTGATCCAAATTTGATGACAATCCATGTAGTAGTTGTTGAGATAATTTATAAAAAAATCACAAATTCCACCGTATAGAAAGTAATGGGAAGTGATCTGGATACAGGGAATGGGAACTGTGTGTGTGTATGGCTTCATGCTGTGGGCGATATTGTTATCTTTAAAAACATGCATGGTAATCTTTCCAAAAGCTGTTGGTGACTGATTCTTCCATCCCTTTATCCATGCCTCAAAAACACCTGTCCAATCTCATAACATTATTTCCTTAAAGAGTATAAAGAATATATCTCTAAGCTTTAAAAAACAGGAGTGACATGTTTTCTATTTAATGTATCACAATACAGCTTGTTGTGTATCATTACTTGCAGTCAGTACCTAAAGTGTATCACTGATGATGAGCAAACTTTCCTGTATTAGCAAGTGTTAAGAAGAAGAATTGTTCAGACAGGTGTTGATTGGAGAGATGTGTTAGGGGTAAATGTTCAAAATGATCTAAGAGTATTAAATTGACTCTGATGGGTGCAGTGACGTGCGGTGAGGTCCATGGCTGGTGAGGCACTGACTCTTTCAGAGTCAGATTTACAAATATTATATTTTGACCTTAATCGAAATATTCGGATATTTTCAAAAGCATTTTTAGTCTGATGCTTCGATTCATTTTAAACAGACCGTTCAACAAAAGGATACCCAAAATCTAAATATTGGATTGTTCTCTCTTAGTAAGATCTCATTTTCATTACAATTGTGGTCTTACCTTGACTTGAAGATGAAGTTCATGCTATCCTTCTGGACAACCATCTCTATTACTTTTTTGTAAAAGTCCTCCTTATCTTCCTCTAGTTTCAAAAGTCTAGTTTGTTGTTTGCGTCTACCGTCTCTGCGTAGAATAACAGTAGCAACAAGAACCTGTGGGCTCACGTGCGCCCCCTTCAGTGCGGCAGAGGTTATGGCTGCCTCTCCTGCTGCTTTTTTCATTGCCGTTGTACGATGAGACCAGCGAGCCTAAATATCATATCTATGTGAAATAAGTTATAATAATTATTTAGAGACTATGGATGGCGAGGATAAATGTAATAAAGGGATCTACAAACATTACATTGGTGACCTACAGTGAGATGGTAACAGGCATGCGCTTAGGGCCCGCGCTCCAGCCAGTTTCTGTGGGGTGACGCATTTGAGGTGAGGCAGACCTCATCTGTGCCTCACTTACCCCACAGTAACTGGCTTGAGCGCGCTCACAAAATTAGTGCCCGCGCTCCAGCAAGTTACTGTGGGTTTACAAGAGGCAGAGCTCGTCCCTGCCTCACTTCTCATCGCTCCCATGTAGTTGTAGCGGAGCTCGGCAAATTTGCTGATTTTGACTATAAAAAGCGATTGGAATCATACATAAATCACACTTACAACACAGATCAGTGGAAACATTTTATTATTATTACTATTTAGTTTTTCTTTAGTTGTTTTTCCGTTACATTGGAGTATGACAGGTGAGGCTCACCCTCCCCTGCCTCCCCTGACTGCACGTCGCTGGATGGGTGTGAATACCTCACTCACAAGCAATGCCAAGGTGTTAATCCAATATCACATAGACGGAGCGAAAAAGAGAAGAGACTGGCGATTTGTAGGGAGTTAACACAAGTGATGCCAGTGGAGTTATTACAGCGAGTTACTCCCCAGTATCCTCACACTCTGACACAGGGAGGTCAGAGTGGAGCAGCCAGGGGGTCGGTGATGGGCAGTGAGATGAGGAAAAGCCGTGAGCTGTCGGTTCAGAGGATCTGATGAGGAGTGACACAGCGTGACGACGTGTGCTGATGCAGGATTTACATCATGCAGCCAAGCGGCCTGTCATAGACCGCAGCGATGACTGTGTGGGTGCACTAAAGATAATGGGGAAGGGGAATGTCTGTAGGAGGAAATAATGTGTTTTTGTTGATTTTGTTTATGTGGGTATATGCATTTCTGTCCGAGGTGGAGAATAACAAACACCAAGTGCTGCAATACCATACAAGCTGCTCCTACTACTGAGGGACTTCTTACTTGTATTCCTTTATGAATTCCTCAAAGTTACATTTGTAGCCAAAAACATAAATTAGTTAGTTCCGTCCTGCTTTTTCCTACTTCATTTTTTTCAGTCTCTTCCCCTTTCCTTCATAATGTGTTGTTAGTAATCCTCCAAAAACTAGAAATCATCAAAGTTCACCATACTTTAAAAAAAATATTTTCTACCGACATAGAAATTATTGTTGATATTATCCGTACTTTTATTTTGGATACTGGAGTAAATTGTACTGATAATTAGTATACAATACTTTTCATGACCATGATTTCTTTGTTCTACAATGTTAGAAAACGGTACACACATTTCCAGATGCGTAAAGTGATGGAAAATTGCATTATTTGTCTAACTAAGAGTGAAGGTGAACTATTAATAAGTCATCATTAAAATTGTTGAATGGGTGATCAATAAAGACATTTATTAAGCTGTCCCCTGAATAGTTTCCTGCCTGTGTGAGCGTTATCTAACTGCATGCAGAGGAATTCAGAGTTAGTTTTCACCAGCTCAGCTCATAAGTACAGGCAGCTTCTTACAGCTTAAATAGGGTAATGCCTCATAAATGATGGCTTGTAGGGCCAGTGTAATGATGAGGGATAAGAAATACCCACAGGCATGTATCATCATAAACATCAAGCAGCCCGAGTGGCGGTGATTAAGTATCCTGCAGGTCAGGACCGACTTATCAGATCTTGATTTGGAGGGAGGACATGTCTTGTAAACAATGATAAATGCTATCATGAGCCCTCGTACATTATCCTCAGTTTCTGTCTAAAACTGGGTAAACCATTTGTTTTTCCTAAAAACAATGTTTTTTCTTCCAGGGCGAGTTTTCTGAGCGTTCATTTGCAACAACTGCCTGCTGCATGTTTACACAGCTGCAGCCTCAGGTGGCTCAGCACATCCCAATGCCTGCAACAGGGAGCAACTCTCTTTGATTAAGGGCACAGCGATGGGAGCTCTTTACTCATTCATTTTACACAAGCAGATTTTCTGAGCACATCTAGGCTTTCAAAGCAGTTCATAATTGAGCAGCTCTAGTGCGTTGCCCATTTAAAACATGCCTTTTTGGAACGGGCAGACTGCCTGTAATCTGGTATTTGCTGCTGGAAGCTTTCTGGAGAACCTCTCGCCGACGCCAACACCTTGGTCCCTGAGCAGTTCTCCCATGAGAAACTTCCTGAGGTTGCATCAATCTGATCAAGGGCTATCGAGAAAATCAAAAGACATACAAATAGAAAAGACAGACAGAGACTCTGTCCATTTAATATTGAGTAGCATTTCTTAGCGTTCCGAGCATTTAGAAGACTAGAATAAAAGTTTTTTCCAGCTTTTCATGCTTTAAAGCAGCATTTATCAGAGAGATAGAATCTCAGCTATTCATTAAGTCTTTGTGTTGTAGGCAGCACAAAGCCTTTATTCAGACCAATTTAGCCGAAATGTTACATTTTTGGTCCATTTATCCAAAATAATTTGCTAAAAAATTTAATCATTATAATATATAAAAACATAATTACTTCTAATGAATTCTCAAGTGCACATTTGGCCCTGGACTTTAATCTCTTTGTAGCAGCAGAATTGTACCTGAGGTTTTTCAGTCTGTCTGAAAACATGTTGCTGCTCAACAAAATGACTTTTGCCAGCTCCAGCCAGAAGTTTCAGATTTAGGAGAGTATGAGAGGAATTAGTGCTCGAGGGAAGTGCTAAGTCTGTTTCAATGTGTTGCTAGTCGTTTTTGAATCATTACTTTCTCAGCCTGGCTTCAAAGTGTTGAAGAATATACGACTTCACCCATCAGGACTCAAACTGGTGCAAACAGCCCAAAGAAACAGTCCAGAAACAGACATGAATGGGTCTCCGTGCTGAAAAGGTTGCACAAAGTCACAGACTGTGCAAGAGAAAGTGATTTGAATTGCAAAGAGGATTTAATTACAAATCCAATTGCTTCAACATGCAGGCCAGTCCCAGTCACTTCCACTGTCACTAACATAATCCCATCCTCTTTGCAATTCAAATTCTTCCCTAAATATGACATTCCACATTTAATATTCTTCAGTTGAAGTGATCATATTTGGTGTGGTGTGGAGTTGATACTCATACATGAACACAAGATTAAAGGAGATGCACATGTTACACAGAAAGATTGCGGACACATATACAGCCATTCGAACTGTAGTATTACATTAGAGATTCTTCCAAACATATCGGGTTATATTATGAGCAGATATTTACGCAAAATAAATGTTTTTCACGATGAGGGGATGGAAAAACAGCACAGCACACAACATCTCCTTTGAAACCAAGAAACTATTTTACAGCATAGTAGCAATTCCTTAAATCAGCAGAACCTACCCTGCCCTTGACATGTATTATACATGTATTATACTAAGGCCACTACAACAACCAAGTTCTTAATTAATAGTTGACTTGAAAAAGATTGCAAAAAAAAGGGAAATTTCCATGAGAAATTGCAGATTATTTTGTTTGTCCGCCTTTCAAACACGGTCAATTCCTTTTTCTTTGTGTTCTTTTGAAAGTGAAGATCTTGGATTAGGACAACAAAATTAAGATATTTAAGAAATGCTCTTGCGCTCTGAGAAAGTAGGATGGATATTTTTCCCTAAAATAGGATATTGTATAGATTTTACAAGATTTAGCAGATTGGAAACTAATGAAAAAATATGATTGTTGTAGCACTACAACAACCAAGTTCAAACTGCATTTTTTGTAATATATGAAATATAATATATATCATATTTGGTGTGACATTTCTAGTGACTTTCAGCTGGAACCAATTTACTGTCCAATTGATAGATCTAACCCAACGTGGCAGCACATATAAGCACTTTACAGTGTTTCTATACTATATATACGTCCATATACAGTATTTGACACAGGGAACACGTCTGTAAGGGAGAGGTTCAATGAGAATCTGAAAGAGTGAGTCTGATTGAGCAGAGTGTGCAGTCTGTCTTATCCAGCCTCTGTGTGCCTCTGAGTCCATCAGCGCTGACAGAACTGTCTGAATGTGACTCTATAGAAAATGTGCCACGTTTTCAAACACTTAGGTTCAATGTTCAAGCACATCAGTCACGGCCGGTGATTTATTGACTAAAGCTCTGGCTCTGCATTCATATCAAGCTGCTGCTGCTCCCAGAATGCAGTGCTGCAGCAGGACACCCGGCCCAGGGCGAGAACCTGGAGGCTACGTGTTGGTAGAAATGAAGAGGAAACTTTTATTACAACCCTGTAGATATTTGTTCTGTTTGATTATTTTCTCCCCATTCAGACTCTCGCTGACTGACTCGGTTATGTACACACTTTCGGATTCATTCCCTTACTCAAAGACTTGCTCACTTACTTCTTTGGTCACTTACTTTCCCATAAACCCACATTCAGGACGTCACTCGGTGGCATGCTCACTACCGTACCTGCTTGAACTGGCAATGTGCCCCAGCAGAGATATAAGCATGTTATCGGCTAGGTTCCACTTTAAATGGTGGATTTTACAACATTTTATTTTATTTTCCCAAAGTAAAAACATCTGCCAATATTAATGGAAGTGAATTAAAGTATGTAAACATGTGTTTGGAAAGCTCAACAGTGCCTCGAAGAAAAACATCTTGATTGATAATGATACATGCAGTTTTTAATCTGCAGTATTTCCAAAAGCAGAATATACTTCAGGTCCGACAGCATATGCATACATCTGTCTGCCAGGGTAAGGTAAGGAAGTATTTTACTTTAAGTGCTCAAAATATCTGTTATGCTCACAAAAGACCGTTCAAAATCCAATCCACACACAGGAATCTGTCTTGATACGCTCTTAAATCTTAATTAGTGCTTCATTTTTCTAGTGCTCTCTTCATAACTTTCCTTTTATTAAATATATATAGTATAACATAATATTGTAGCACCCCATTTATCTTTTGAATGAAAGGGTCTGTCTCTTTTCTCGTGCCAGGTTTCGTTTTGTTTTGTGTTATTATTAAAAAGCCATCACAGAAAATCAATACCAGTCGATCCTCTTGCAAACACGAGATAAATATTTATCACGCCACCAACTGTTTTTCTTATGTTGTGGGAATACAAGACAAGCCTTCAAGTCAATGATAGGATCTATAGAGGGGAATGTGTGTTCTGCCACACTATCTGCTTGTATAACACGTCAAGGACACATTTAAGGAGCTGCTCGTGCTCGCTTCATCAAGACGTGTCTCTGCTAACTGTTCTCAATGCTAATCTGAGCTGCTTGGAGCCGCTCCATGGGGATGTGGCTAGTTGTTCAGTATGCACCTCTACAGTAAGTGGGGATTTATAGGGGGCAGAAACAGCATGAAAAGAAGGCCAGGTCAAATGTGTGTGTTCTCTTCTGGGGTTGCCTCTGTCTCGGGGGCACAGTTTGGTTTGCGGGTGTGAATAATGCAGCCTGGTTCCCTTGTTCTGCCTGAGGTCCATGGAAGGAGCCTTGAGATATAGGGTCTACAGATATTTACATTCAAAGCGCCGCCTGCTTATTGTACGTGATCAGACGCGCTGCAGGATGATAAGAATGACAAAGACATGAAAGCTGGAAGTGTCCCGGTGGCCTCCGAGTGGTGATATGTTTCTGCTTCTGTGTTATCTTATGTGTAACCATAAAAAAAACACTCATAACTCGTCATTTTAATTTAAAACGGAGAAAATGCCTTTGAGGCTTCGCATTTTGCTGTTAATTCTATTATTCAGCATCAATGCAAAGGCTGGAAAATGCTCGTCCTTGTTGAAGTTGAAGTTGTGATTACATTCTGGGTCATTGCTATGAATATAATAATATAATGAATATATCTGTCTGTTGGGTAAGTTTTAGTCGTTCATTTGTGCCAGCTTTCAGAATGAAGTCTTATCTGAAATACGAAAAATAATTTCTGCAGTCATGCAGCCAAATTGAAGATATAAAAAGATATATTATGATGTACTTTGTCAAGATTATCTAAAACATATTTACTGCACTATATCATATATATTCTATATTTTAAGACCAAATGGATGTATGTTTTTCACAGAATCGTGCATTGGCCCTCTTTAAAACAGCAGTGACCTTCTGTAAAAGTCCATCGGCCAGGCATTCCTGTTTAAAACACTGCAGCATCTAGAAATATAACAACAAGCTACTGTTGGACATCCTACAACATCTCCTTGCACTTTCTCGCCTTTACATCCCGGTTCTGTTATTCAGAAAACTCAATCATTAAAAATAAAATCACATTTCTGTATTATGATGAGTTGGTTTAGCACTTAGGTTATCCTATGAATGCAAACACTTCTAATAATATTAGCTTGTTAGCAGGTTTACGCTTCCTCTCAGTCATCAGTAACACGTTCACAACTGGATCTCACCTACAGGGATGTGATCAACTTGAGTGTGTTACTCCGCCTTTCCACGGATATGAATATATTTGGAGTACATGAATTGTGTGCGAGTTGGAAGCAAATGAGAAAACAAACGGGTGGCTACATCGACATGCACAAAATATTCAGTTTTTTTTACCCTTTAAAAAAAAAGAGAGAATATTCCAGCTCAACTTTGTCCATGGTTAATATTCTCATTTATATGTAGCCATGCATACATTACTTTTTTCCAAAGTGTATCACATGGGGGACATGTTGGACCATGTGAACACATTATCCTTATTTCGACTCTTTAACCCCTTTTTTTTAAATGGTTGGTGTTGCCATTTTCGAGCATGTTCAAACACCTGTTGATATCCAAATCCTCGATAAGTAGGTGTGTCTCTCCTTCAAACCGTAAATGTGGGCATTGCTTTTGGATATGCATCTCAATTCAGGAATTTACAATACGGTCTAATTTGGAATGTCCGAAAGGGGGATATATGCCGTTTACATGACCTGTATGAAATCCAGGATATTGTTTTATTTGGAATAAAAGTGCAATTTGTGTGCATATAATCAGTCGATGTTTTGTCTCTTTCCTGCAGCAGTTGGTCGATAAATTCATTGATTCTGATGCAAGCCTACATTTCTTCCCAAATCATGAAATTCCTTGTCTAATCTTTCAAAAATCAGATCGAATAGCCATGTGTAACCGAGGTCTACCTCTTGGTGACAGCCAGGAACAGTCAGGTAGAGAATGGGGCGGTGGGGGCCCTCGGGGAGGCGGGCAGGGGGAGCGGTCTTATCTGGAAAGATTACTGAAGGCAGCCGTGGCCTCTCTGCTCGGCTGCCAGGGCGCCCTCGCTTTGATCCTAACTCCCTCTGAATGGTAATCACCTGGGAAAAGGTCCCAATTATCTCCCTGAAATTCTCAGAGGTACAGTGTCCCCGTCCCTCTGCCAGACTGGGATTAGACAGACACACAGATGCAGCCAGGTGCAGACACTTACATACTTTATATATGTAGCACCTTCACACATGTTGTAATGCTAAAATGACATCCACTTATCATTCCCAAAACCCTACATTTTCTATTAATTAATTCCTGAATTCCCTCTGTCTAAGTCCTTTTATGTATTTCGAGCAGAGACACAGGGTTATTAAGAAATGTTGATTAGGGTTTGAGGTCTGTCCTTTCCAAGCCGAGTATCTATAAAATTGCATATTTGCATTCAAGTTACCATCTTCATGACATTTTACTCTGATAGACGGCTGCAAATCACCCTCTGAGGTGAAATCAGAAGCCTGAAATCAGATGCTGCCTTATAAAGAAACTCACAGATTTAAGATGTTGTTTTATTTTCACTTAGCTTAATATGTAACACCTGTTAGAAAAAAGTGATGTATACGTAGGAATAACGCTTTTAATGACCTCAAAGCCTTTATTTTTTAAAAATGGTGACAGACAGTTGCCATGGGAATTTCAAAATGTAGGCGCATGTTTTTTCTCATCAGTGTTTTTACTTTGCAATGTACATTGAATCAATTTGAAGAGACCTAGTTTAAAAAATAAATCTCCAACTAAAGATGTATTACTCATTTTGAAGGTTTCAGACATGCCTCATTTTAAAAGGATGGTCAAAGAAGAGTACACACAGAAAAACATGCATGCACGCTGAGAAATTCAGACACATCCACTGAGGAAACGCTACATGTATACAATGACCTTACCCTAAACCTACTAAGTCTAAGTAACTGGTGAGAAAGACGCAGAGCAAGAAAAACAAAACAGGTACTTATTTAACCTGAACTGTTTCCTCCCACTTCGGGAATTCGGGAATTTGTCTTGAACTGATTGTTCAGTAATGCAGTGATTGACAAAATGGCATAAATACTCGCTCAGAAACATCTTCTGCCTTGACTAACCAGGAAATGACACGTTGTTTTCAAAGACAGGTATCTCTCACCATCAAAGCACTGCGGTCCAAAGCCCATGGTCTGAGCGGGATCTTATTTCACCAAAGAGGAGTGGAGATGGTATCGGTGATAGTGAAGTGGAGAATGGTTGATTGAGATAAAAGAGTCTGCCTCCCTTTGAGGGCTGGCTGATTATGACTGGGCAGCAGATCAGAGGAGCGAGAAGAAAGTAAAATGGATGGATGGATAGATGGGTAGATGGGTAGATTAATGGGTCTGGCTGGGTAGGTGTGTGGACACTAGATGGATGGTGTGTGGGCACGGATGTATTTTGGCGGTTGCACTTTACATAACAGAGGATTTTCTCTGCAGGATTTCAGGAAGAGATAAAAACACAATTCCAGCGGGCAAGGAGATATGTGATCGGCCGGGTGTTTTGCTGTCGATAAACACTTTCCTGACAAAACTTTACAAATCTCAACACAGCCAAAGGCCTCAGAAATATTGAAAGAGTTACGTTGCACCCTTTCCTCGTACTTCAGGGACGAGGCTTTTCCCTGAGTCACTTCTCATAATGCGATTTTCGCCCTTGAAAATGTAATCACACCCTTAAAATAAGGCTTGCAGTGCACTAATCCTCTCTAGTGTGCCTAAGTGCTGCGGTGGGATAAAAAAATGAAAACACATTGAATCACTCATCCTTTTTTTATGACCGTATTAATTGTCCTTGCTATTTCAACAGTATCATGATAATCCCAAATAAACTGGAATTGCATTAAAAAAAAGCATAAAAACATGGATTTACCCCGCAGAGACCGGATGCTTGGCCATAAGAGGCCAAAAGCTTGTAATTGATTTTCTGAATGTTGGACCATGAACAATTTCTTACAGTGTAGAGTAAGTTTCTAGAGCAGTATACACTCATACCTCTTAGAAGGAGTTCATGGAATTTCAAAACACTGCATTATCTACAAAATACAACCATAATTGTATAACATAACAATAAGTGACCTAATCTAAAATACAAATCCACTACATTAAATTCATGTCATGTTTTTTTCTTTTCCATACGAGTACAGCCATGCGATGATTCTATGAGCCAGTTCAAGGACACAGCAGTGCTTAAAGCTAAGTGCTAGAATCTCCATGCCAACATGCTCACAAGGGCACACTGTTTACTATGCTCATTATCTTAGTTTGATAATATCGGATACAAAAGTATTAGCATTAACAAAGTGATTCGTATTCATTCTGAGGGGGACATTAAGCTATGTAACAAATGTCATGGCAATGCTAATAATTGTCAAGATATTTCACTTAAAAACATGAATGTCAACCTTATAGTGGGTGCTACAGGAACAATTATCCTAACCATAACCCTAACCCTACTGTAGGGAAAGGATACATAGGATAAAGTATACATTGGAAAGGGATTCATTGCTGGGAACTTTGTCTAAAACTATTTTGTACTAAGTAGATCTTGAGATATTTTAGTAGTTGCTGGCAGTAAATGAAAAGTCAGTTTATCAGTGAGGGCATTATAATTCTTGATCTTGGCAATCTGCACCAAATACCATTGAAATACACCCAAACATTGTCAATACAACAAAACAAAAAAAAAATGTGTCGTCCTAGACTCAGGGGATTAATCCTCTGGGTACCATGTATGTAAAAATATCAATACCTATGTCTGTTAAAATCGTAGACTGACAGAGAAAATAACCATCCCTGATACCATGCAGCTAGAATATATAATACAAAACATGGTCCCTTTCCTACAGCTACTTAAGCTTTCAAAAATAAATAGCAGTAGTCTGTTGATTGGCTCTTGGTGTTGGTGCTACAGAAGCAATAATTACCTCAAACTGGGGCTTCTTGTCAACATGAAAGCTGTAATCTTAATGTTCCAACATACCATCAATAAAACTGTGCTCCATTTATGTGTTTTTCATTCTGAGTCGTCCATGTACTGTATGCAGAGACAGATGTTGTTGACTATATATTGTAGTTTGCATGATTGCTGATGGGACCGTCAACTATAATTGACAAGCATATGCTCCACTTAAAGGAAGTTGTGAGGCTATTTTTGACGTGAGAGTTTGTGTTTTCAGTTTTTCTCACAGCATGTCAATCAAAGCTGTCCATAGGGCTGTGATTGGAAAATAATACTTTGTTTTCAATTGCTGTTGTGAATACATGTCTTCTTGCAGCGATGCCTGCAGAGCACAGCAGAACCCAATGTTGCTTCTTTTTATTGGTGTATTATAAATTGCACTGGGAAGACCAGAATATATAAAAACAGCTTTTGGGAGAGCTTTAGGGAGACCAAAGGGAGCTCTTCAACATTATGCTCACCAACAAGAAAAGTTTAATTTCTCTGAGCTATCTTTGCTCAACGTGGATTAGTGATTTGTACTCATCACATGAAAATAAAGGCTTGACAGAAGCAGGTGTAAGAGTTTTGTGGTATGTTATGTTATCACAAGAGCATTTTGTACATCCTCCCTATGTTTCCTGTGTCCTGCTTCACATTTCTGTTTCGAAACGGCTGATTTTAGCATTGACACGGTGATGCATTGTCAGGGTGTTTTAGTGAGAGATCCTATCCCCCAGCTGCCAATCCGTAGCCTTAAACTGTAATAGGAAATATATATATTCAGTATAGTTTCCTACAGGATACAACCCTGGCCATCTTTACTTTTCTGTACCCTGCATGTTCCTGTAACAGAACGACATTTAGATTCCCATTTGATAGAGATTTCTCAGAGGGCTGAGCATCTGATATTTACAGTATCTATCTTGGAGTGTACAGAAGGTGTTGAGATAAGACTGAAGAGATTTCAGCCTGTGGTTGGATTAGTCAAGGCCACTCTGGTGAATGTGAAACGTGAGAATTCTGTATAAATCTTGGAGATAAAACAATGTACAGAAAAACCTTTTCTGCTCCATATTTGTCTAAATATGCCAACAAATAAATCAATGTTTGTGGCTATGATTTTAGGCACTTCTGTTTCTCTTTTCTGACTCCCATTTAAGGGAAGCATTTTTATGTTATCAGTGGTGTACTGCCTGACCAAAATGGCCATCCTATAGAGCTAGCCTGGGTAACATGCATGGTTCCATCAGTAGTGACATTGAATAGTTCAAAATCAAATGAAGCAATAGAAAGAAATGGAAGGTTTCAGGGGAAAGTGTGTAGAATTACTATCTTCAGCTCAGACAGTTAATCTTAGTGAGATCTCAAGTTGTGCATATCAATTTCTCAATTTAAAAGAAAATCATTCAGTGAAAAAGGTTCAAAATAAAAAATAATGAGACTTGCTTGTACAAAACATAAATCCACCTATTTAATATTCATGGTGCAACCAGAGCATCTTGCAATCCATGATGTTGGCATTACACTGAGTCCTGAGCTACAGCCAGAGTGAGCTGCTGATAGATGTCTGTCACTGATATAATGGACTGTTTGCTGCTGCGGTTGTTGTCTTGTGGCGAGGCTGTTTCCCTGCGGGGGGGCGAGCTGCTGCTCTGTGTGGCTGGCAGCGCTAGTCTTGTTAGCTGCCTGATGCCTCTGCGCCTCTATTGTGCCCCCCCGACCCCCCACCCCCTCACATCAGATCAGCTCATCTCGTCTGTGATTACACGGAGAGCCAATAGGAATCATTGCTCATATATGATCAAACATATTGGATAAAATATTCATAAACACACATGTAAATATTTCTTTATGTGTTCATATGGTGACGAGCCAAGCATATAAGATCTCTCCAATGCTGCAGATGTATATGTATGCGTACTGCACAAACAACATCAAACACACGCGTATAATATGCATCAAGCATAGGGATGCACCAGTGGTGGAAATAACAAGGTTTACTCAAGAATTGTAGTTAAGTGCAATGTCATGGTGTTTGTACCTTACTTGAGTACTTTCTTTATTGCTACTACAAGGTGAAATATTATAATTTTTAATTCACAAAATATATTTTAAAGCTTTAGTTACTGATTACTTTACAAATTAACATTTTTGCATGAAAGAAACATAAGATGTTATGATATATGATGATATGTTATATTAAAGTAGCTAACAGTTAAAACAAAAACAGCTTTCTGAAAGATTTTTATGCATATATTTGGAAGTATTTTGAGTCTTTTGTAAATTAATTAAAAGATTGTACATGCAATACGTTCACCACATTTACAAACAGTAATATTTTCAATACAGAACTTGGACGTGCATTGAACTTGGAAGGATTTTAATACTGTTTTCTCACTATGGGATGCACCATAGACAATAGAATAGTTCCATATAAGCAGACACACTGTAAGGTATTGTATTCTGCTCATTATTTTCAACTAGTGGTCAGAACAGCTGCTGGATCTTTTGTTTCGATTAAAGTATGGATTTTGAATTGTTGGAGTAGCAGTGGGGAGTCGCTCTCAGGCCCCTGTGGTCTCTGCACCAAACAGATACACATGTTCTCAGAGTCGCTGCTCTGTTTGGATAAACCCAGCCGTCTGAGAGCAGGGCGCCCTGCTGGAGCCCCTGTCCTCTGAACCCTGGGACAACAAGGCTAGCACCAATCACAGATCCTCAATGCATCATTAGTAAATGGATTAACCTTTACATCAAAATACAAACAACAACTTATTCAGGTCGAGTCCCCTTAAAGGCGTATGCACTGCGCTGAATTAGGAGCAGTGACAGGATGATGGATAATACAAATACAGGAGCTGGCCCAGACTCAGTTCACTAACCAGAGTTCCTCGCCTCTGGAGGAGGTAGACTGCCAGCACAAGGACGCCCTATTTCTGTTGGAAATGAGGAGGAGAGAGAAACAAAAAAAGGAAAGCCTTGGATGTTATCACCGTGATAACAGGCTTGGAACGAGGGATATTAATGTAAAAAGGAGAACAGTAAGCTCTGGGTTTTGACAGAGATTTACCATCCCAGTGGAGCACCTGAGCCCCTGCAACATCCCCAAATGAGCCCCTCTAATTGGGCTTATTGGCTGACCAGCGCAGCCTTTGCCAGCCTGCAGCCCTGGAGGAATGAGAGGAGAGGAATTAAGGCAGAAAAGGGAGTAGGAGGTGCAGAGCATGGAGGGAGGTGGTTGCACGAGATGCTGTCTGGCTGCAGGAGATGCTGTCTGGCTGCAGATGAGCTGTAGTTAAAAGAGCTGTTAGCCTCCCTGTTAAACTGCTCTTCTTATCTTAACACCAGGAAATGGATCACTGAAGTCCTTTGTTTAAATCGGATTGTGGAGGAGGAAATCGTTACATGAGAAATGTGTCTCAAGAAGGCTTCTGCTTTATACTTAAGTCCTAACATGGTGTGGAATTTATCTGCAAACGTACTGTTTTCTTGCATCAAATAGCTGAGCGGCATCGATGCTTGGGAAGAGAAGAATTCGATTTGTAACTCTTTGGTACAGCTTTCTTAACATTACATTTACATTTTTAGCAAAGGTAAAAGTTCATATTGAGGGGGCCAAGGTGTAAAAAGGTAAATGTTCAGTTTTGATGAGAGATATTGCATCTTGTTTCACTGTGGCAATAGTCTAGTCAAAGTCTGTGAGTCATTAGGCATCAAACAGCACAGTGATGTTTCAATAAACCTATTTTTCTCAATACTTTTGGTACATTTTGTCCGAAGCAATGATTTTGAATAGTTTAATATTCCTTCTCAGTTTGATTCTGAGCACATTTTGTACTTTTGTTATTCAATTGAGATTGTAGCTGAGTCAAGTTTTATATTCCTGCATTCTCTCCTGCCAGCAGATGGTAACATGATAATAACTAATAAGTGTAGAACTGCCAGACATCAGCAGACACTACATTGTTACTCAGAGGCCAACACATCTCTGGATGAGCATTATGAGACAGCAAATGCACTACATCTGCCTTGAATTGACACCAGGCTGTCAGTAAACCAGCAAATATGCATTGGGCTCGGTAACAAACGTTCAGATTACAGGGAAAGTGACACAATGCAGTAAGTAAACAACACACTGGTGGTCTGAAGGGGATGTAGAGATGCATCCCAGAGGAACCGACTGAGCTAAGGGAGAGTTGAGAAAGGCTCGACTTCATGCAAATGGCTCCTGAAGCAATGCAGGCCTCGTTAAAAACCGAAGCACAGAGTTGTTCAACAAAGTTTACTCGGGATCGCTTCCAACACAGAAACATGCCTGAAATGTGGATCAGCCTCGCAGTTTTAGTCATTATTGTCGTGCTAAATCAGTTTCAACAACATATACAGCATTTAAAATACAGGAATTAAATAGATTATTTATTTGGGAAACTGTGCAACTGAACATTTTCAGGGTCTAATCACTGCCTCATTAGGATACATTCTCTGCTTGTCAGAGCATTGAAAACCATCCAATGGTTGTGAGATATGTATATGTCATTGTGGAGCCCAACAAAAAAATCAGGGAACCACAAAGACAGGAGAAGTCTTCCTGACAAAAAAATCAGCTAAATTGCAAAGTTTCCCAACTTTTTTTTTACAAAAACAGTTTAGAGAAGTTTATAAGTAGATATATGACATCAGTGAACAATCCTTTGTTCTATAAATCCCACTATCAAAGCTTTACACGCTCATGGTTAAACATAAGTCTTGAGTTACACATAATGTACAGAGAGAAGGGGATTTGTGTGATTACAGGGTTGAAACTGGGTGTGAAAGGGAACAAATGACATGTGTTGAAAAAACGTTGTAAAATAGAGGGCTGCATACAACATATGTCTCTGAGAGTCAGTGTGCAAGACACATTTATTAAAATGAAGCCTTGTCAATTTTACGAGACAGACGACTAACAATGCTTCAGAGAGCAATGTCAGCGTGGGCTGGCCATGAGGCTACAAAACGTCCATCTTCCTCAGGCTCTTCAATTGCTACCGTGTCAACAAATCACTAAAAACATAGTTGAATATGTTTTTCAATGCTTTGCAAAAATAAGTTTTACAATCTTGAACAATCATGGCTCTTTTTTCCCGGAGCTATGGCTGGCAGCACTGAGTATGCACTTGTTAAATAAACTTTAAAACTTTCTTGACGTGCCGTAAGTGGGATGTTTTGTTTGTGGTGATTCACTTTAGTGGGTCATTTTTCAAGTTTTGATATCAAACATCCAGACGCGGATATTTTGGCTGTCAACAGACTACACAGGGAAATTCAAATAGCTGACAGGCAACAATGCCCACAGGTTCCTGGATGGGCCATGTATATCTGAAAAAAAAACTCCACTAGCTATGCCTGAGACTTGTCCCCAGCAGCCAGTAAACCACTAAGCGCTGTCTTGTATTCATTAGTGGGTCCTTTTGGTGTATTGTATGGCTGGGGGCCGGCCTGCTGGCGGCTGACAGGTTGGTGACAGGGCCTTCATCACCATCGTGGGCATACGAGTCGCAGCACGTCCCAGTGCACTCCGTGTGTTGAGCAGCCTAAATCTGTCCCAGCCGTCTCACTGCTTCTCAGCTGTGACTGGGTAGCGAATCCAGAGCCAGACGTGATAAATATTCCATCTGCTGAGAGGCCGTTTCCCTCCCTGATCCCCTGCAGAATGAGCCATGAAAAGACCAGCTTGTCTCTGTCTTTATATGCGTGTGTGTGTGTGTGTGTGTGTGTGTAGGTGTGTGTGTGTGTGTGTCTCAGAGCCCTGTCACTCTCTGTCTTTCAGTTGGTTGTGTATCTCGTCTTTGTGCTCCTCTGTCCATCCGTCTGTCCCCTCTGCCTGTCTTCCTGCATGTCCATCTCCCAGTCTGTCTGTTTGCATGTCCATAAAGCTGCCAACCTGTTTTTTCCCTTCTCTGCCCCGAGGTTTATCTGCCTGTCTAGATGTCTGTCTGAATACACTATGAGCATGCGTCCCACATATTTGTCCAGCCTCATTGATATGTATATTTGAATAACTGCCATGTTATCTGAATATCTGATTTCCTTTGTGCGGTGGAGAGAGAGAAAAAAAGGAAAAGTCCCTCTGATAACTTTGCCCTCACTTCTCTCACACTTTATTATGCAACACTTTTTGAGGGACACGGGAATATTTATGACATCCATATTCTCTGCACTGTTGCTCTGACCCTTGAGGTCCTTACTTTTGATGGGTTTTCATGTCGTTGATCGAGGAATTTAAGGATATCCTTATAAACTCACCAAAGTCATTGAAGATAAAACTGTCAGCTGAAACGTCTCTGACGTGTCCTCTACTTGACTTCCTATTATCTCCCTGCTAGTTCATCTGTTAGTCTGGTCTGTCAATACGATGTCGATGAGTTTCTTATTTGTTTACTTGCCAGCATGTCATCTATGACATGCTGGCAAGTAAAGTGCCATAGTAAAGTGGCATAGTTTTGGGAAAAGAAGCCGAGGCAGACAGTGCTCAAATCTGCAGGGGGACAAAATACTTTCCCCCAGGTTTACCCCAGGGAATTAGCTCCACATCATGCACATCTTATCATTGAGCATTGGCATGACAAGGCAGGAAATGCAGCAGCCCGGAGACAGTGTTCCTGCGAGTTGATGCCTCTGGGTGCGAGTGACCTTCAATGCTCTTACTGTAAATCCTTACATTCATCTGGTGTGCACTATCTCAATGTGACAGGGAGCCTGAGCTTTGATAGCGACTTCTATTCAAAGTTTAATGATTTCCAGGGCTCAGACTTAGTCCTCGGATGGATCGGTGGCACCAACCTGTCCTCACACTCCTGATCTTGATGTACTGGGGGCTCAAGGAGGAAATGTACCACAAAAGCAGCACTTGGGAAGGTTGGGGGGGGGGGCGGGGCGATGGGGTTGACTCAGCGAGCTGTGGGTGAGGCAAAAGTTGATCAAGCAGCCCTGGCTGAACAGAACAGATTGGGTTTCCAAAGTATCTCCAGTGAACTGGGTTTCACTCGACCAGTTTTACTGCAAAAAGAGATCACTGACATTTATGAAATGTGACTCCAAGTCTTTTTAAAGGAATATTGGGTACTATTTTACTGCCTCATAGACCAACATGTCTCTATATTATCTGCAGGGGGTTAATAAGGTTGATGGGGACGCTGCAGGGTGCTGTGTCAGAACAAAGACAAGTGGAGAAATCCAATCAGTGTTCTTCTTTTACCTCCTAGTTAAACTATAAATAGTGCAGAATATTCAAAGCCCTTTTGAGAAAATGTCTCAGTTTATGCGGGAAACCATAGCTGAAGTTTTGAGCCAATGGTTAAGCATCTTCAAAAAATGTACCAGTAATGTCTGATCTAAAACAACTCTCTAGAAATCTGTTAAGAAAGTTTAAAGTGCATCTATCATGATATTTTTAGGCAATAGCATAGGCCTCAGATATATAAAAATATATAAAAAACATGTCTATGAAGTGTTTTGCTCAAAATACCAAACAGATCACCCATTCTAGCCATGCCTCATATCCCTCTATTTCACTTCCTGTTTCAAAAGTGCTGATTTGGGGTATAAAGCTTTAAAAAAAAAAAGATTAAAAAGAAGGAGGGGGCTGAGCTCACGCGGGACCCGGCAGCTACTGTCTAAACTAAATACTGCCGTGATGAAACGCCATATCATGGATTATCAAGGATTATTTCTGAAACAGTATGGAGCTCAAAGGCTTTCTCTCTTGCCGGTTATACCACAAGGTGAGTTCCTTTTTATTTCCTGCTTCTTCACACACATGCTCTCCAGTACACGTTAGCTCTGAGTGTTAGCGATGATAATGTAAACACCGACCATATTACGTCCAAAACAGTCGGGCATTGTTTCTGATAGCAACTTTCTGATAGTGCCGTGGGTCCACATTTCCGATATTACTTCATATCGGACGCAAATCTGGATCAGCTCCGTTGTAGCCCCGTTTTTAGAGATTTGGGTACGGAGGAAAAGAGAGAGGGTTTCATTTTCTGATGCTAAAAGACATAAAAAAGTGCATTTTGCATGGTACGTCCCCTTTAAACTAACTGAACAAATTATACCACAAACGTTCCACTTCTCTTATTTGTGTCATGGTGGAGGTAGACAGTAACTCAGCAAATTAAATAAAGTAATGTACTCGGCAACAGGTAATTCCTCAAAAATCTATCTTCACTTTTGAAACTTGAGCACATTTCACCGATTATGTTCTTCCTGAAAAGGCAGTGGATGATGGAGTAATCTCAGCTACTTTTTAATTATTGAAATACTTCCATCAGTTTAAATGAGAGATACCATCTATTGGCTGTATGCCAGTAAAGTTAAGCAAAATAGGTTTCCCATTTGCTTATTAAATGAATCGAGGACAAATCAGTGGTGTAAAAAACGCATCAGTCATTGTACTTAATATTTGGAGATCTTGCCTTTTGGGAAAACGTCAGAAACTGTACCCCACCTTCAGTTGTGGCTATCGGGAACAGATTAAAATGTTTTCCGTTAGTTGCGTTGATACCTCAGACAGTACCTCAGTAAAAGTACCCCAACCTTTAGCAAAAAACACTTAGTTGAGAGATTCTGCTCAGCCAACAGTAGCATTGAACTGTGCTATTGAACACATTGTCAGTATGCATGTTAATGAAGATAAGCTAAATACTAATTGTCTGGCATGTTGTGACAATACCAATTCATACGCAGCACACACCAGCTTTACTAACTTTCAGGGTCATCTAAATGTTAGGGAGGAAAAACAAACAATAGAAAGATTTCACTCCATTTGCGCCTTACAGACTTTCCAAATTGTTTTGTTCCAGGTAAGTGTTTTCTTTTTTGTCATTCTGCTCCATAGGATAACACATCCAATTATGCATGAAGGCATCAACATGCATGAGTGACTTGCTTAATTTCAACAGTGAAATGCACTCAGAGAGGTCTGGTGCCTTAGATTGATTCAGATTCAGTTACAAGACAACAAAAGCTTTTCCTAACAAGAGGGTGTCTTTAGATTTTCAGAAAATGACAAATAAGTACTCTTTGGTGCCCACCATCTCTGCATTCTGCATAAAAGACATCAGGAAGATATCATTAAACTGTTAGATTTAAAGTCGTGCTGTGCCGGGTGGCATAAAACCTTTCATCATATCAGTGTCTCTGTTTCCGTCCAAGAGTCTGTTAGCCTCCATTAAACAGAGGAGCCAGGGATCATGCTGGCTTCTAACACAAGAGAGTGAAATGGGTTTCTATTTGTGTGTTGTTCTCTGTCAGCCGTGCAACTCTACAGCAAGTGAAGGCATCACTTAAAACTTTGTGTTTAAGCTCAACAGAAAGTCATTTTATTGCTGAGCGATAAGATGATCATATTTGGAGTCATAACTAGAAAGTTGGTCACTTTGCTCTGTAAAGGCTTTATGATAACAAAAACTCTGTTGTCCATAATGAGCTTCACTTCTATATCAATGAGCACACATTTAAAACACAGCAGTATTTTTGCTCCTTTTAAGCTTTCTTGTTGTCACTTGAACTGTTTTCTTACAGTTTTGGCATTGACCAAAATAATCCTGCAGTCTAACACAAGGTTTATAGTCAAATAAACAAAGAATATATCACCCACCCTTATAAAATTACTGCTGGCAAACTAAAACAAATACTGTTTTTAAAAATGTTTGCACACAACGATGCAAAACATGCTTTAGAACAGTTTCCAAAATGCGTATCTGGCAATTTGGAAATTAACTCTGCCAGCAGAATATTCTGCTCCGGAAGCGAGTAGGCAGCTGAGTTGCAGAGTGTCGTCTGTGTTTTCATACTGAAGAATAAGCAGGAAGAGGGGGGAAGACTTCAAAGCCGCTTTTTTTGTATCACCAGAGTATTCCATGGATAATAGACTTAAGGGGAAGATTGATCAAACAGCACACTGGAGGACTGTAATGTGAGATGTGAATGTGTGAGTGTGCTTTTTGTGTTGGCATCCACATCGGTGTACGCGCTTCTTAGGTGTGATTTAGACCGAAGGCAGGTTCACGGGTGCCTGCTTTCGTTCAACATTTTTGAAGTGAATATGCTAATGATCGGCCCGTCCCCCCACACAGACACACACCATCTCCCGCACAAGCCGTCCACCTACAAAAAGAAACAGAGTAGGCACCAGGGGCCGTGGGGAAAAGCTTATTTATGCGAACCTTTCCTGTTGATCTCTGCCAACTTTGATACGTGTTGAATATTCTCCATCAGCACACAGTCGTCATGCAATGCAAAGCCCTATCAGTCACAGTGAACCGTATTGAGAAAGCATTAGGCGTGCACTCTGCCCTATCATCAGCCTGCAAACGTAAACATTTGAATTGACTCGATGATAAAGCATGACTGACTCCTTGTGCTCGGCAGAATAATGGGCTAATACTTATCAATATTAAGCAGGAGCTCTTTCCTATTACAGCCTTGCAGAGAAGTCATTAATTGTGCAGTGTTCGTGAAAAATATGCAAATACGCTGTTGACATTCTGATATGTAAATTCTGTCACTTTTTTTTTTTTAAATAATGAAGAGTGGAGATTATGCAGTTGCTTGTAGATGGAGCTACACAAGAGCTGTGCAAAGGAGGAAATACAGAATCCAGAATTGTATTAAACATTCATTATTGGTTTTCTGCATTTCCCCATTAAAGTCTCCACTTAAGACAAAAAGAACAAAAGAGCCAATACCACTTAACGCGATCCCATTCTCCACTTTAATTTACTCCTTATTTAGTCGATGTTAAAACAATTGTATTATATTGAAATGTCTTTTTACACACAGTAAGTCTTGTTAACAGACTTAGCAGACACACAGACATGGTGTAAAACTCGCTGCTGATCTCCACACCGCCTCAGATTGCGACGAACGGAGCAGGCAGTGTGTGAGTATTGATTGGTTGTGAGGCAGGTGAGGTCAGAGGGACCTTGACATGGTCCTGTGATCTACCGGCCACTGAGACGGAGAGAGTGGATATAACTTCAGGGAACAATGGAGAGAGGTACATGGTCCAGACGACACTGTAACACATCATATAACATTACAACTCGACTTTAAACGAGCAGTCTGCAGGATTTAGAGGCCTCTAGCGGGGACATTGCAGATTGCCTCCCTTTTTCTAAGCATGAAGAAACTACGATGGCCTTCAAGTGAACTCGTGCCATATAATCCAAACTGCCATTTCAATGTAAAAATAGAAAAGGCCCTATCAAGAGCCAGTCATTGGTTTGCCCGCTCTGTACTACTGTAGAAACATGGTGGTGCAACATGGCGGACTAGATAAGAAGACCCTCTCCTTTTACAGATATAAAGGATTCATTCTAAGCTAACAAAAACACAACAATTCTGACAATCAGGTGATTATAAAACATGGATTAAAATGGACAAATACAAGGGATTATCACACTGTTTAGCTGAACACTCGCTTCTGATTGGTCAATTTTATGGTCTTCTATTTCAATATAGCAGTAGTCTGCTAAACTTAAGAAGACTACAGAGTTACAATGCAGCATTTCCAACAGTTTTGAAGCAGTACAATTTCAATCAATTTCAAGAAAACAATCTTTTTAAAATCAATAGGTTGGGTCAAATTATAGTTTTAAATATGAAGTATCTGTGTAATGAATGGGATAATATTCTGGGGGACTTAAGTCCTGCTACACCAGTCTGGGTTCATTTTGCAATAATGACAAGCTAGCTGTACATTATCATATATCATCACACTCCTTTTAATGATCGGTTCTCTTTTACATATTTGTGTCTGATTAAAACAACAAGGTATAGGACATTATTGTAACACATTTAATCCAGTTATTACATAATGCAATGTTACAAGCCCAATACAATCCAAAAATCTCTTATACCAATCTAGGAGAGGATTAAGAAGAAACTAAGGAGAGGAGAGAAAATTATCTGAAAATAAATGAGGGCGGTTGCGAAAAGAAAGGTAATTGAGAGTGAGAAAGTGAAAAAGTGGGAAAGAAGTTTAAGGTGGAGGAGACTAAAGGTGAGAGAAGGAATGATAGTGCCAAGGCTTAATTACAGGTCAGTCCCCTGTTCTCCAGGTCAGATCATGATTCACAGCCAATGGACAGGCAGTCGTGTGTCTGTGCGAGTGTGTGTGTGTGTGTGTGTGTGTGTGTGTGTGTGTGTGTGTGTGTGTGTGTGTGTGTGTGTGTGTGTGTGTGTGTGTGTGTGTGTGTGTGTGTGTGTGTGTGTGTGTGTGTGTGTGTGTGTGTGGGCAAGCGGCCACCAGCTGCACGGAAAGTCCATAACCTTATCACTGGTAGGAGGGTCAAAGACATGGACTCAAACTGTAAATAATATCCTAGTTGTGGAGGGACAGATGGAGAGACAGGTTGGAAAAAAGAAGAGAGAGATGGGAGGAATAAAAATGGAGAGAGCGGTCAGTGACAGAAAGGGCAGGAGAGAGAAAAAGTTATAGGTCAACAGAAAGGAAAATCTCTCTACAAGCAGAGAAAGAACATGATATTTTAGAGGGTATAACTGTTTCCCACTGTCTGACTTTTTTTTATTTTCTATTAGTTATAAAAGTCCCTTCTCCGGAGGATCCATATAGCTGAGGTTTGATCACAGCAGGGGGTCATGTAGAGAGTCTCTTCCCGCCATGATAGCCTCCATCTTCCCCTGAGCTGTGTCGCTGCGCCTCACTGTTTCGGCTAAATGGTGATGCGGCCAATATTTTCTGGATTTTTTGCAGCCAGTAGTTTATGTGACATAAGCGTTTGGACTTCTGTTCCACTTCAAACTATATATCAACCTTAAATCTACTTACATGCACAGTAAGTAACCGGGTTATTCGAGGCCTCTTCAGATTTCTTAAAAGTGGAAACAGTTTTTCATGATAGGAGAATGGGATTAGAGAATAACCCCAACAACATTTGACAGTGATTTCTGTAACTAAGATGACAAAACTATGCTTCAAAAAAAGGTTGGGATAGAGTAGAAATCTGATTAACTACCTGCTGCATTTGACCTCAAATTAAAGTTACTAGTTTTATATAGAGCACGTACATTACATGCATTCTTAGATAAGCTTCATAGTGGGGTTTCTCTGAGTAGCCTGGTTTATTCAGAAGAGCTTCACATTTTAGGCTTTTACTGTAAAGCAGCTGCTTATAGTGTGTCATATTTATCAAGAAGTCTCTGGTTTGATAGGAACTACTTTACAAAAAAAATATGGAAAGATTCTGGTGCCTTTAGAAAAAATGTGATGCTATGCTGTTTTGCTTAACTTCAAACATGTCCTCCAGGTAAGAAAAACAGTGCCATTTGGAAAACCACTAAAGCCCTCTCCACATCACAGGCTCTGATCATTTTGAGCAGATTAAAAACCAACACTGTGCTTCTTTCCTCTTCCTTCTTCATAATAATCCTGAGAACATGCTATTCTGAACATACCGTTCCAACAGAAGGCTGAGAGAGGTGTTGCTTCTCTAATTGGTAGATTCAAGGCAACATGAGAGGCTGTATTTAACATTAACCCGGCTGCAAACAAGGAGAGAAACCCTAGAAATAGAGTGGCAGAAAGACGGACATTTTCCAAGGAAATCAACCCAGCAGGATGCACAGAACTGTGGCCATTTGCATGTGTGCTGTTACCATGGTAAAGACCATTGCAGACCAACTTCCCTTAACTTGACTTATTACACCAATCAAAGGGTCTGCATTCAACATGTCGAAGTGCCAATGGGCATGATACTAAACCTGCTCCCAATGCCCATAAGTGTCTCAGTGTGTGAATGTAGCCTTTGCCGCTGTATGAATGGTTTTTGAGGTGACAAGGACTTGAGAAACTCTTCATAAATACAGTCCATTTACTTACTATAGGCCCAGGCCACAGGATGAGCATCAACAAGAGACAGAGCAAAAGACAACGCTTAATTTGAAGGGTAGGCCATAAAGAAGTTCTTAAATGAGAATGACCCAGTTTATTGCACCATTGTGTGTCATCACCTTAACACCTAACAACAATTGCCATTTTCTTTTGAACTTAAATGACCGCAGCAAAGAGTTTAGTATCCATTCTAGTCTTTTTTTTTACTATAAGAGTGATATATTGTTTGGAAAAAGGTGGACAAAAATACTTCTAATATCTGGTAGCCTTGTATTGGGAGAGAGGGAGGATATTCTACATAAAAGTTGAAGAGAAACAGATAATGAGTATAAGAGTATGAGCCAGAAGGGGGGAAAGTGTGAGATAGTGTAACTTCAGGGAAAGAGAGACAGGGACACATAATGTAAGGTAGCATAGAAAGAAAAGAGTGAGCTAGCACAACCTCAGGGACAGAGATGGAGGATGAGTGCACCACATTACCTCCGACACGCTCAAATCTTTGATATAGGACCGGAGAGATACGCGAAGTGAAGAAACCTTGAACTATGCTCGAACCTGACATAAGCACACTTTGTCTGCGTTGATTCATATTTACTGATGTAACTTCAAGCTGATGAATACATGTGATATATGTACCCAGAGTAATGCTGCATAAAGAGAGAGTGAGTAACAGAGATGAGAAGAATAGATAAAACGTACACCGTAGTACGTTTAGAAAACTTTCAAGTCAAGATTGTCCTGACAAAAATAACTGCGGCTCATGATTCTATTCCGATAAAGTACCAGAGAAATAGACTATATATTTTTCTGTAAACGTCCTTTATGGTAAAAAACAAACAATCAAACTATCATAAAAAAGGTAATCACAAATCTTATATTTGGGCCCCATGCATAATAAAAAGGAAAATGACATTAACAAAAACCACATTGGGGGAATCTTTTCTTACACAAAGGTTTCTGCTTTTTCAGAGAGCCCAGCGAGCTTGTCTTGTGGTTAGAAAAAGTCGCAATGGAAAAGGGATTTATCTAAAAAAGATATTAGCTTTCAGAACCTGAAAACTCCTGTATTTTGTCTAAACGATGTCTTGTTATTAAGTAACAATAAACTCGGAAGTGCAAGTTGTCTTTGAAAGATCTGGTATGTATTGCTTTCATCAGTCTAGAATGAACATAACAATGCTGATCTTGTTAAAGGACCTTGAACACACACTAAAGACTATTGTTAGGAGGGAAACAAAGCCGTCAGACTTGCAGACACACTCACATAAATTTATGTTTTTTTATTTGTTATTTTTCGCCAAAAATGGGAGAGTTTACTTCCAACTGTTTTACAATGAAGTTAGACTTGCTCGGAACTAGGAGTGAGAGAGAGTGAAGAGATAGAAACCAGCTTAGTGGTGTCGCATATCACTTATGTGAGGATATTTGCGTAAATTCAGTGTGAAATTCGTTATGTTTTATAGTTATTTATAAAATCCTATATCATACCATCCCTAATCCGCACCATGAAACACACTCTGCATGCTACACACTCCCTCTGTGATGCTTTGAGTTTCAACAAAGCCGTCATCCCTTGTCCTTTAGAATAGACTCGCAGCCCTCTAACGAGCACAAAGCGCCAAAGGCTCGATGATACATCGTGTGACAGACTGAGTCCAGCTTTTTGGCACTTTTTCACTATACTACACATACTAAGGTGGTTTGACTCTGAAGGCTGAGATTGCCATCGTAAGACAAATAGTTTTTACTTGTGCAGGGATCGGACTGCATGATATTTTTGCCTTGTAAATGTTTTATTGTGTCAGATTGAGCGATCATTGAGTCATACATGTTTGCCATGGCCCAGCAGAGAGGTGTCTCTTTTGGCATGGATGACAACCAATCACACCTTCCTGTCTTTCACAACTTCCTGTAAATTGGTGATTTTCAGGGATGGAGTTGTTCCACTTGACAGCTGAAGTTGTCAAACTGGGTAAAAGAAAGCAAAATAAACTTTTGCCAAGATGCTGTGGGAGTGTATTGTTTGTCTTCCACAAAGCCAAACTAAACATTTCCCCCTGTGACTGTCAGGCCGGGCCATTACCACGCTATAATTCCAGCATTAATCAGTTTGATAACCTCTAACTCTGACGTCCGCAATTAGTATTTGTCAAAATGATTAAGAGGATAAGTTTTACAAAAACCAATGGCTGTCTTGTTTTGCTTGTTGTGTTTCCTGGTTTCTACTTCATTCGTTATATAAAATGTGCACTCCAGTTGCATTTGGGGAATAAAAGGAGAACATATTTCTGGGAGTTTCTTTCAGACTGCACCTATATTAAATCTGCCGTGTGCATAATGATAACATTTAAGTATTTTAGAGTTGTTTTCTTGCTTCTAGAAAGACCTTGCAGTTCAGGGTGGACAGTAATTGTACTTGATAAATAATTACCATGTTTTAAAAGTTAATTTGTAAATCTTACATTAGAAGTTCATAATTTAATTAAACATTTCTCAAAGCCTCAGGCTATTTTAACAAAATTCCAAATTATCATAAATGAGTATATTCAATTTGACTCTTGCTTATTGCTCTGACTCAAGAACATGCTTTGTTAATTTATAAAGTATTAAATGTTCTTTTGTTTGCAGAATTATGAAATTACACTTGCAAAACAATGAATGAAAAACAAGGAGGAACACTGTTTCATGTTGACAGCTGATCTCAATGAGGCCTTTAGATGTATTCCATGTGGAAAGGATGACAGTGTGTCCTCTGCAGAATAAATCAGAATACATGTTATCTTCTCCTGTGAGTGTATCCAGCATCTTTATATGTATATCAGATAAAAACATGAGTAAAGTGAGTTCAGTAGGGTTTACCCCCCACTGTCTCTGCGTGTAGCTGCAACCACCCACAGTGTCGCTCGCACAACAACATGCTCAGATTAAAGAGGTCTTCCAGAGGAACAGAAATGCATGTTTCTTTATGTTAGGTCATATAGCACCACAACACTTTCTCTACCCTGGAAAGGATCCACCGGGGTAGATTTGCAGCACAAAGAGGAACCGTAATCACTAAGGATGTTAGACTTACTGTAACTGCAGTTCTGAATTGTATGTGCTGAAGGGACATGTGGCACTGAAACCAGATTCTTTATCCAAGCAAAATGTGTGTAATAATGTGTCAAAATGATTCATAATGTGTCACAATGTGTCATTATGTGTCATCATTTGTAATATTGTGGACCAGACAGAAAACATGGATCTGTGCAAAGCCTTCGTTTACAACAGAAAGTAAAAAGAGGCATATAGCTTAGCTGGTTGTTGAAATGTAACTAAGTACATTTACTCAGGTACTATACTTGTGTGTGCACTTTTGAGGTACTTGTACTTTTCTTATACTTATAGTAGTACTTATTTTCCACAACTACTTTTAACTTTACTACATTCATATTAAAGCTTTAATGCGTAGTTAAGATGTCTGGATAATGCTTTGTTTAAATTGAACTAGCCAACCATTTATTCAAGAACAGGTTAGTTAAATGATCAACTAGTCGATTGAGATATAATAATTGGCATTAATAAACCGTTTAACTGTTAATACTTTAAGTAAACGTTGCTTATTATTCTTAGCGCCTTTTACTTTAGTACGATTATCAATGCAGGACTAATAGATACAGAGTATTTTACAGTGTGGTTTTTAGCAATTTTAATACTTTATCCAACAAATTAGTCTCAATGCAAACTTTCCATTCATGTGACACAAATAAAAAAATCAGCAATGCAGCCAACCAGTGAACATTATGCACAATGGTGGATGTGACGTCTGTTAAGGTGTGAATGAAAAGCTGTTGTGTTGCCAGTGTCACAGCCTTGTTCCTCTTTGGATGCTGTTTCTGTGTGACTGTGTATTTCGTGTTTCTAGGACACATATTCAAGTGTGTGTGGGTCCAACTGTGTGTAATTATGAATGCGTGTGTAGCTTTGGGGAGTTGGTATGTCCACAGGTACATGTATGTTTGATTGCTGGAATGAATTTTACTCTATCAAATATGATCTTGTGTGACCAACGCGTGTAGCATGAAATAAGCAATAAAATAACCAATCTTCACTGCACACATAGCATACTGTAAATGTATCGCTGCAAATGTCACAGCTGTAGGGGAAAGATATATATTTATTTTTTTCCCACTGAATTTATGGGAGGTCTGTTTTTTGTTGATGCTATGCAATTTCCTGTATCAGCCATAGCCTCAGAACAGTTAAACAAGATGCTCTTTCACAAGGGAAATGGTTAACCGTGTACCTATTCATTGAAGTAATTCAGTAGGTAGCTACAGGTAACATCCATTTGATTAATACATGCATGTATAAACGGACCAAATAACCTTGCTACCAAGAGTTTTCACATTAATGTATAGTTACTCTTCCACAGTAATGAGGAACAGAGGCGTCAGAAAGCGCTTCGAAGGGAACGGCTGCTTTATCCAACACACCCACGCTATAGACCCTGCAGCCAACCTCCACTGTGTGTGTGTGTGTGTGTGTGTGTGTGTGTGTGTGTGTGTGTGTGTGTGTGTGTGTGTGTGTGTGTGTGTGTGTGTCCACTGGCCTTGACAAAGCCTCAATTGTGTTTTTGTGTTTTCATCTGGACAATGATTTATTTAAAACAGTGTAATTGTGGACCAGGGGGGAAAACCCTTTTACAGAAATACCTTTGTGAACGTGGCCTCAATAATAAAATTCCCAAAGATCAAAGTGTATGTTATGATTGTAATGGTATAACCTTTCAATTCTTCCTGGAGGAACTTCCCTGCAATATCTCTAACTGCACATCTGGAAAGAAAATTGAGTAGCTCAATGGAGGATGTTGAAAATGTTTGAATCAGAGAAGGAAAAAGATTAGAGGTTAAGAAAAAGTGGATGCGGCATATTAAAATAATTCATAAAAAATTGGAACAGCTTATCAGAAATTAATTCCTGGAATCCCCCGAAAATCGCTGATGATTTGTGTCGGAGGGGTAATTTTCCATAGGTTCTTTGATTAAGGGCACCTTGACAGCCCTTAAGGGGGAGGTAGAGAGTTCTTAATTGATGCTCTACCTCCAGAGCTGCCCATGCAGTGGAACCTGCAAACTTATAATCAGAGAAAACTTATTTCTATAGCCCATCAGGATACTGCTGCTACATTTCACATCCTTTTTTCCCTCCTTGAAAGCTTATAGAAGATATCATGGGAAGTGAAAACACTGTGCAGATTGAAACACTGCTCCAATTAAGGACTTTACATTCTGTTAAATGGAACTGAGAGAGAAATCAATTACGTGAAATTAGCACTTCTGCTAACTACCCTGCTCACTGTTAATAATGCATGTGAGAGCAGACCAGTGGGGAAATGCCTTATTAAGTGCCAGAAAGGCTGTGTCATAGCGGGATCAAACCTCACATGGTTCTTAACTGAGCTGCCGCGTGGTGGGGAATAAAGAAAGATAGAAAAGATCTAATGCTGCTGCGGTAGATATGAGAGAAGGTGCAGATTAACGCCCAGAGGCACTATTTCTGTTGTGTGTGATGCTGCTGACAGACATAATAGAGTTCTACAAATGTTTAAAAAGCCTCAGTGGGGCCACGGCTACGCTCTGAGCGAAAGAAAGGCGAGGGAAAAAGAAGTGGGGAATAACTACTCACAAAAATATTCTGCAGGGAGCAAAATGTTTGAGAAACTGCAGAGGGGAAGCATTAGAGCGTGAGTGCTGTCCACCAGGGAGGGAAAACAGACAATGGTTCACTCTCCTAATCTGAGACTTCCTGCTGCCTCAGCTCAGCTTCTCAGAGATCCTTTCTCCCTCCCAGAGCACACAAAAAAAAGGTTGAAAAAGTCGAAGGCTGAAGTGAGGAGGTGAGAAGGTGAGGATGAGTTCCCTCCCTCCCTCAGAAGTGAGATCTCACCTTGAAAAGGCATTGGACTCCTTGATCAATCTTCCATCGCCGTCCCTGCAGACGCCCCCCCCCCCCCTCCTTCTCCATATCCATCTCCCTTCTCCGCTCTTTGCCATTATAGACCCGGAGAAATGCCTGCTCTACTGAATCACTCAGATGCTCTGTTTACAGACCCACCTGCCATTTTACTATCTTACTGCTCTCTGTAACAGCATAGCAACAGATATCTGAACCGTGGCTGCTGCAGGGAAAACCATAAAAGCTGAGATTGAGCATACAATGTACAGCCTTCTGTATGTACAGTATATATATTTATACATCCGGCCCAGTCTAAAAACAAAGGCCATAAAGTATTCAGTTAAGGTTACCGTGAGTCAGTAAGTAGTTCAGTGGTGCTGACAGCAACTTTAATGGGGTCTGTTGTTGGAAATAAGTTAATTCATCTTGTTTATTTTCTCTCAACTCTCCATTTCTTCATCCTCTCTCTTGTTCACCCCCTGCGTCACCTTATAATCCCTCTCACTGTCAACCCTTTCATTCCCTCCATTCTTCTCCCATGCTAGACCTTCCCTCTTTGTGTCGCCTCATGTCTATTTCTCCGTATTTCTCAGAGAAGAACATTAAGGATGAGGGACAGCAGGGCAATTCCTCAAGGGGCCGCGAGACGAGAAACACAACACGGTGCTCACACATCTTCATCTTTTTTTTTCTGCATTCTTCACAGTTTCCCGTACAACATTCTCAGTGTTTCCAAACAATCCAGCTGCTGCTGCTGCTGCTGTGTCTCTGGATTTAGGACTGGAGGTTTTGACACCAGCTATTTTCACACCAGGTGTCGCGAGGGGTGTGCTTTCCATTCGCAAGAGCTTTACAAGACAAGGGACTTGACACAGGAAGGTGCTGCTGTGTTCGCAAACATTGCTTGCTGTTAATGAAAGTCCCTAAACAAAGAGACAAAACACTGCAAGCTACAGGGAACATCTATTTGATGAAGTGTGCAGTGGGCAGAAGCAACTAAATCACACACGTGGTTTGTTGTAAAGAAACAACCATGCTGGTTTATCAAAGGGGAAACAAATAAAAAATATCAAAAAGGAAAGCTCATACCATACTAAATATATTGGAGGAGTAAACATGTTTTTTCCTCATTTTTAAAGGTTCATAGATATCAAATCACATGTGCAGAACATGCTTAACATGCACTGGCCTCACATTGATATCAAATGAGAACAACTCCATTACAAATTCATGGTGTTGATATTGTAAAGATTTCCCAGAGGGTCAGATACATCTCCATCTCCTCGGGTGGATTGTTTTATGTTTTTTTCCTGGTAAACATCGGCAACAAAACTGATTCCATGAGGGGTAATTACAGAAAACGCAGGAAACAAATCAGCGCAGCCAGCAGGGAAATGCACTGATTTAACAAACCAGGATATTAAAGCCAGCAGACCACGGTGCAATGAAGTGGTAATAGAGGACAGTGGGAGATTAGAGGGTTGACAAATGGTAGCAGTTCATTGCTTTTACTGGCTATGCAGACATAGGCCATTACACAAAACTATTCAGATACAACCCAATGTTGTCAATTAAATAGACTGAGCATCTGTCTGCATATGGGAGTCAGCTTTTGAAATTCAAAACGCACACCAAACAGTGAGGATTTGCTGATGTATTCCAGGCTGATAACAGCTGAGCTTTTGCTAACAGCATCAGTAATGAATGTGTCCATGTTGTGAGGGAGATGTTGGGCTTTCAGCCACTGGTCGGACAGCTGTGTAAAGCCGGGGATGGCTAATACTTCTCCACCTTTGCACAGGTTTATGGCCACGGATCAGCAGGCTCCGTAACAAGGCTGACAGAGGCTTCTAACAAGTCGGGAGACAGGCAAACAGATGAACCTGGCAGCTCCCGTCTCCCAAGAGCGCGGCGAGGGAGGGAGGGCTAAGGATAAATGGGAATCATTCATTCAAGCATAGCTGAACATGTGAGCCCATCTCAATGGGTCCTAATGACTGGTCTGGGGATCAGTGTGACATGACTGGGGTTGGAGGATTTAACAGGAAGGGAACGGTTCAGGATATGTGGCGGGGCGATGGGGATCACAGAGGAACGCTGAGCCGGATCACTCGGGCTTCAAAATATAAATGTCAGACATGAACAAGGAAATCTTTCACACCTAAAGGTCTACCTGCACATGCATGAACACACATGGACAAAGAAACCATAGCAGTGCCTGAATAAAGGAGAACTACATCAGTCACAGAAGTTCATCTCAATACATTTAGCAATTTTGCCATCACTACCTGGAACATTTAGCCGATAGAGAGTCCATTAAAGTGTTTCCATTCGCTGTTTTAAACACCCAGCGTCAAGCAGCTGAGTCCTGCTGTCTATCCCTGCCCTGGCAGAAAGCCTCTGCCTCCATTAGATACAGGGCGATAAATCAACAACATCTCAGTGTGTGTGGACAGTTCCACACAAAACCATTTGAAAACATAAACTGTGTAGTTAATGTGATGCATATTAGATCCATGTTTGCATATTTATCTTAGTAGAAACAGTAAAGTAGCAGTAGTGTAAAAATAGTAGTTGGATAGAAACTTAGGAATCCCATTCCCATCTAATTTTCATAAACAGACCACACCAAAATGAAATATTTTCTGCCACGCAATTTTCAAATCTTGAAACCTGTTTATTTTTTTTAATTAGCCACCAAAATGAATGAAGACCCTAATCACTACATGCAAATATCATAAAACTGTAATTAGAAGAAGGATGTTTTTTTGTTGTTAATTAGCTAATCAAGAAGACCAGCTGAGAAAGGCTACAGTCGAGATGTGTGTTCACACATTTTCAAAGGCTCCCTCCACAAGGTAAAAGTCTTCCAGGGAGCCAGGGAAGGTTATAAATCTCCTCGGCATAGTCGTGTTGATTACCTGCCATCCCTTTTTTCTTTTTCTTGTCCGAGTGTTGCATAACTCACTGTTTAACAGCCAAGTTTGCAAATTGATTATGGATGAAATTGAACCGACATTATTGCTGTATGTGAATAAGTAATAATGGAAATCAGACCTGAGGGTTGACGGTGCCCACAGATGCCAAGGATCTCATTCATTCTGGTTGTCACGACAAGCCGCGCTACAGCTTCAATAAAACCTTCGCCGCTCCTCATCATCTATCATGGCTCTGGCCCTGGCAGATTCTTGGCTTACTGTCTAAGGCCAACCTTTAGGTCGTGTAATGCGTTTTGGGCTCTCACCCCCCCTCCGCTCGGGAGTGTACTACACTTTAAACGATATTGATGGGGGCTGAAAGCTCGTGAACCCCTTGAAGGCTGGGGTACATTCAAGTCTTTCGATGTCTTTCATCCAATCTAGTGGTTATCAAGATCGGATGGTGTCTTGTTCCGCGCCATGAACATGTAATCCTGAGTTACTTCAGGTTGCTGATCAGACAAGAGGTCACTGCAGCTGACATGAAGGTGGGGCTTTGTCTTTATCTGCTGCCTGGTAGGATGGGCCGATGAATCCGCTTAAGAACTACATACGAGTTCTGCTTTACTGCCTCTCCTGTCTTTTTGAGAGACCATGTCCATTATCTTACTCAGATACCATCGAGAAGTATCAAGTGGCTCTGACTCCAGTGGCTATCTACCCATAATCCTTCATGTCCTCAACAGCACTGCTATTAAGAACCAGTGAAAAGGTCTCGAAAATAGCTTTGATAGTGTAAGATGCCAAGAAAACCCTAAAAGCTGTGTTCATGTGGCTACTCAAGCGCTGGTGTAAAATGCATTACCTGACCATCTGGGGGGTAGATGCGGTGGATTATCAAATAATTGGAATCTGTTAAAGGTCAGCGACGCGATGGTGAGTGACCTTAGATCAATGGCAGTGGGTTGATTCACATTTCAGTAGGGACGCCTGAAGCAATGGAGGGCAAGGATCCAGGATCACATGGAAAGGGAGATGGATGGAGTTAAAAGCAGCAAATTAAACCTAAAGATGAGAAGTGGCGTGACCAGCAGTCGTCCGGGAAAGACTTCCAAAATGTCCACTCACTCACTACTTTGGTTTCTTTCCCTTCTCTCTTCAATCTTTCAGTTCCTTTCCCCCTCACTCACATCGTTTGATCTCACCATGGCCAAAAGTCACGAGGCAGACGGGTGTTATAACTTATATTCACTGTTCCACATGAGAGAGCGTGTCTTAGAAAAAACTCATCTCAAAATAAATGAGGCTCTCTGAAGGCAAGCGATGACGGGGGTCCTGCCTACTCTGGCCATCGCAGCAAGCATCAGTAATTCGATTTCTCCCAAAAATATCTAAGTGTGTATGTGTGTGTGGTTTGAGATGGTGCAAGTGGGTAACTGCAGTCTATCTTTCTCTTACTTCTGATCCAAAGGCCCATTCGGATTAAGGCAGGTGTAGGGGTTGAATGTCCTCCTCCGCACAAGTGTTGCTTCTCCCTTTATCATCTCTACAAGGCCTAACGAAAGAGAAAATGCTATGGACAGGCAGACTGTAATACCACAGTGATCTCTCAACATAACACCAGGGGGAGAGATTTGTTTTAATTTGAAAAGAGTTCAAAATCACTTTAGCAGAGGATGCCAGTATTATTAGCGGGAGAAGCAGCTACAGTACAAAGGGCTGCTTGAGTGTTATCAATAAATTCATGAAACCTTCTGAGCAATTAACGCTGTATGTTTGCAAGTGGCTAGATTCTAAATGAACCTGCACTCTTACTAAACGAGCATTTAAAGAAAATCAATATCTCAGTTAACTGTCTATTGTTCCAAACAAGAAGCCCCGAAAGGGCTGTGATCAATATCTTGCTACTGCCATCATCCATTAAACACAGGCCTTTGACTGTCACTGACTGGCACACCAACACCCACTGCCTAATTGGAATTTTGGAATAGGAAGACAAAGAAAGGCAGCTCTCTTTGTCACTGACAGGATGCCATGAGGCCTGGGGAAATGGAATTTACATCGAGAGGGATTTAATTAGACCACTTTGTACCTTTCATTGCAGCTGAATCCTATTTACATTCATTCCTGTGTCACTAAACCCCCTTACCTTAGTTTTATTGCCTCCACTAATCTTCGGTGGCTGTCTTTAAATACATAAAAAAAGAGCATACAACATGTTCAGATCAATGAGATCAGGGATTTATCTTTTTAAGTGCTCAGTTTTGAAGAAGGGTTTAATTTAACATCATGCATTGTATGGAAAGCAGCAGGTGGATGACCTAATGGATAACATACAAAAGAAATGCAAGAGTCAGAATTTCAAACGCCGTAGACAACTTTTATGTCTGTTCCCGTAAGAGAGATATTGCAACAAAAATCTGTGATCCTACTGGCGAAACGCTAACATTACCAGATGAAACAGCAATCAAAATATCTTATTTCTTATGCATTGTGTGTAGCATGTCAATCATGACCCTCCAGAATCCCCTATGAGATACATTCTTTAAAAATGTGCTGAACAAAAAGGAAGACCTTGAAGGCAGGATTGATCTGCTTAGCTAAATGGAGATGATCCACCAAGCGGAGATAGGAAGGAGTTGCCCCGTCTTATATTGAGATTAAATGAAGACATGCAAAGAGCTGTGTATGATAGTCACATCAAATCCATTCTAGGGCCGGTAGAACATACATTTGTTGATATTTTAATAACACCCGTTTAACCCTCACACAACTCCTTCACGGTTAAAGTCGTTGCCAGGTTTAGCCTTTATCACTCTCCACTACCTATCTATTTAAAGATACAAAGTTCTACTCCTGTCACTCATCAGAGTTTGTGTGAAGGCACCTGTCACCAGTCCTAACGAAGCAACTCCCATCTTTGTGGTCCGACTGTTGAGGTGACAGTAAATCCACAAGGAGAAAACATATCTTTCGTAAAGCTTAAGGCTGTCAATCAATATTTTCATATTAACGGTTGATCAAATGAGTAAGTGCAATTTAAAAGTGGTTGATAATATTTGAGAACCAATAAAGAATAATGGACTTTTCAATAAGAGATCAGCTCTGGTCTACATTTATATTGAAAAGGCTTTGATAGACCAACTAAACCCTACCAGCCCAGCAATATTTTTCTTTCTCCAATAAATGGGAATGAAAGCAGGCACAGATTATGAACACAACACATTACTGAACTTATTTCAGATGTGGAGTGTGATCTTGAGTGCAAGAGATGTTCAGTTCTGAGAAGTTTTATCAATGTTGATTTGGTATGACAAATGAATTTACAACGTCAATACCTACGAGCATCAGTGGCCGGCACCATATTTAAAACACCATGCTAATGGTATGAATCAGAACTACTCAACTATCATTCCAACAAAATGGACCAAGAATACAAAAATAAATTGATCAAATGTGGTAAATGTTTTATGAAGTTCCTCCAAAGTGTCTTATCTAGCTTTAGGTTGAGGTTCAACTGAATTTTCACTTCGCTAATTGGACATTTCTACCATACCTTGCAAGTCCTTGTGGCCTTAGTTTACTTAGCTACTTAAGTTTTAATGTGCTAAGGCTTTACCAGAGACCATGAATTATTTTCATTGCAGTTTCTAATCATTTTCCTGATATTACAAAAACTCCAACAACCTTCAAAACTTTTATATCTGGAATTATTTAGGGATGCATCAATCCAACTTTTTTTGTCCCGACACCTGGGTTCTGGGAATTGTTCAATACCGAGTACCAATCCATTGCCAATGTTTAATTAAAAAGCTGTAAACCCAACTTCTTGGAAGTGATTGGGATTATTATTTTTAAAGGTAGGGAGATATGAGTGAGACATTGATTTGAATTGTTATTTATTAAAATAATGGAACCAGTTACAGATCATGACTCTCTTATGCCATGAGATGAGTCCGTATAGTTTAAAATGTTCCGACTATCACTCACGGCTTTTTTCAGCAGGATGACAATTAATTTGAGTAAACACAAGGTCATAGAAAATATAAACTGATTTCATATAACATATGGCACTTGATTAGTATATTTGTATGCAAAACACTGCATACGGTAGCTTAGTAGTTAAAACAGACTGTGAGATAAATATTCTGGGAAATGAGACAAGACACAAACTGTCAGATCATTACTGCCAATGAACAGTGTGCTTTTTTTGTGCATCCTCTATTTTTAGGAAATCTTTCTTGTTGGCCTGTTTTTCCATCTGGCTGGGAGACGACGTGGAACAAGACACAAAGAGATAATCAGCTGATTGGCCCACGACTCGAGACCAGAGACTGGAAACCATGTAAGTGTGTTGAGCCGCAAACTCTTTCATTAGCCTTTATAAACGATATCTGGCACATTTCTGAGACAGGCTCAGTGGATCGCCTGCTGCGATTTGGCCCATTCTACGCAATCCCCTTCCTCCACCTCCCTTTGGCTTAGCCTTAGTCAGTCGACAGCCTGGCGCTGAACCTGATTCCTGAATCGTGATTTCACACTCTTGCTCCATTTCTATCGCAACAGGCTGAGCAGAACTCCACTTTAGAAACTGCAGCTCTGATTAAAAACCAATTAGCTCTCCAGATCCTGGGCCCCTGCAGAAGAGCAGCAGGATTTCAACTAGATTTAGATCCTGCGCTGGATGGGAATCTGCTCACCGTCTGTTCCCAATTGTTGGGAAAGATCAGGGGAAAGAATGCTGGCATGTGGAGGAGGTACTACTTTAATAGGACCTGACCTAAATGTGAGGCAGTGATGAATAACCCTTGGCCCCAGATTGTGTCCCTCATGTAATTATCTTTTATTATATATTTGGTTTCAGCATTGATTATTTCCTTTGAGTCAACGGAATAAACAGTAACTTTGAGAACAAGTTGTTTACAACACGAAGCGTTCATGAACACATTTATAATCCTTGAAGACAATTCCGCTGCTACAACAATAATCTGTCTGGTGCACAGTGAAATGCATTTTCTTTTTTTATTTCAAGGCCGCTTTAGAGCCCAAACAAAGATGCTTCCCCGTCAAGTTCTAAGAAGCAGTCCGTTTCAGTTCCACGGAAAATGTTCATGACAGTTCTTTTTTTTTTTGTCTACTCTTCATTGATATTTTAGCCTCACCATTTTTTTATTTGAGAAACCTTGACTATTTGTTTTGCTAATTGCCAGGTGATTCCAACAATTCAAGGAATAATAATTACATTGAGAGAAGCTTCCCACATTATGAATTTGTGCCCCCTATACCAACAAAGATGGAACATATTCCATCAGAAAACTCCGGTTAAAATTGGCTTACTGTACATTTAAGGGTGTCTAACTTTAGCAGACACACTGTAGACAAATACAATAAAAGACAAGCAACAATAAGCATGTTACATTATTCTTTAAAGTAACTCATCCTGCATTCTTATGTATCTCTGCTGTCACTTACCTACAATTCTAGGTCTTGAATTTATATTCCCAAGAACATATGAAGTTCCCATCAGCAAAAACACGTCGGTTTGCTATCCTGGCTCCAAAATGGTGGAATGAGCTCCCCATTGACATCAGGACAGCAGAGAGCTTACACATCTTCCGGCGCAGACTGAAAACTCATCTCTTTCGACTCCACTTCGAGCAATAAAATGAAAAAACAAAATAAAAAGCACTTACATACGATCAAAGCACTTATATACTAACAAAGGACTGGCTTATCTAAAGCCAGTTGAGTAGCACTTAAAATGGTTTGGCTCTATGAAACCTGATGTACTTATATGATTCTGTTTTCTTCAAGTTTGTATCTTCTTGGTCGAATGCACTTATTGTAAGTCGCTTTGGATGAAAGCGTCAGCTAAATGTAATGTAATGTAATGTAATATCCTCATGCCAATTTCCGCAATTTAGGTTAAGAAAACGAAGATGGCAGATGTCAAATGATAGCCGCATACTGTATCTGTCCAGTTGCCATCTGATTCAGGCTAAAAACATGCAGTGTGTCCCAATTCAAAGTTATACTCTGAATCTATATTTACTCTGGAAAAGGGACAAAATTAAGTAGTTCACTTAAAACAGTCAGTTTATTATTATTGTAATGCATAGACAAGATGTAGGAGCTGCTAAAAGCTGCAAAACTGAAAAAATGATCATAGATGGTGGTGAAATCTCCCAAAGAAAACAGGAGAAAATTACGGAAGCAAATACTGCCTAATTTCCTGCAAGTGCAGGGATGCTGATTTTTTGTATGTTAATTATTATTTTAATACCTTAGTATTGTATGCTCTATAAAAAAGACATGCCACTTTAAACCAGCTTACATATTATTGTAAAAAAATCACTTCAATGTACACCTGAAGGCACATCTTAGCAAAATGACAGAAAAGCCATTAGGATTACAGACATTAGTCAATAGTCACTTGTTAAACAATGCGCTGGTTTACTCAAAGACTTGTGACAAAAAACTGTGTTAAATCTTTGAGTAAAAATATAATCCTTCCAACTAAAGTCGCAAATATGAAAACAATTATTACAGGAGAGGCACAAACTGTGGCTCAGACAGTCAGTGACAGTCAGATGGCTGAGTGTGAGCTTGCAGGGACTTCGTAACTAACACATGGGATCATGAGAATTGAAGCAGGGCCTCGTGGTTATCAGCTTCATCTACATGCCAGAAGAGATGATAATATGATTGTCACCTCCATCACCTCTCTGAATAAAATGGTGGTGTAATAAGAGCCTTTATTGTAAGGTTTGGGATAATGCTTTGCGCCAGTCGCTATGACACTGAAAGTTCCTTACACTTAAATACGCGCTGACAGACACACTTAGAGGCTTTAAGTACTGTGAACACTTGATGAAGGGCCTTGAAGCCTTGCTAGCTTGTTTCATTACCACTTATCATTCTAACTGCCAAGCCAACTCAATGCTACCTCTTCCCTCCCCACTCACAAAACTTTTTATTTTGATTAATTGCAGCATTTTAGACTTTCTCACAGTCTCAAATCAGCTCGGACCATTTTGCAGCCTTTTCATTACAAAATGAAACGTCTGGCTATGGAATACAGTGGCAGTAAATGCCATATCCTTTCAGAAAGGCAAGGGCAGGGTAATTGTCTCCGTGGTATAATTCATCCTCAACAAAAGACAGTTGAAATGACAGGGTTTTAACATAATGAGGAGCACTGTCATATTGGTTTCACACAACAAAATCCTCCCAGCAGCATCAGTGCTGCAGTTAGATTGCCTCTTTTCCATGTTTATCTCCATCTTAGGGCCTCCAGTGCACTCTTTTCCTCACTGCCTACAAACTCTAATTGCTTCCATCTGCTCTTTGTTCATACAGTATTACTTGTCCTGGAAAAGACAATACAGTGCGGTGAGAAAACCGGTACCACAGCAGAGCCCAGCCGGTTATAAATGTCAACGAGTCACCGATGAAACACTCCCACAACAATTAGTACTTTGTTCAGTCATAATGAAAGTGAGGAAGGCAGTGTTTCTTAAAACAAATTAGCAAGAGAAGTATCTCAGTGAGTAGATAGTTGAGAAATAAAATAATAAATATATCACACAAGATGGATTGAGTGTCAAAAATGAAATAGGCAAATGTGAAGATCCTGGGTGCAGATTGGGGCAAGCCATCTCTAGCATCTCTCCTTTTGGGATGCAACAGGAGTTCTGCATTAACGTTCAAATAATAAAACATGAATGAAATAAAAAAGAAAAGCAGAGTAAATGTGGGACTCAAACTGAGACGTTGCACCGGGGATCTAAAGAGCAACTCAGTTCTGGTGAGTCGCTCTACAGAGGATACATATCTCCTCTCTGTTAGGTTCCCAAACGACAGCTCCAGCCTTATGGAAAATAAATCCCATCTCTCGCTGTCACACACGGCTTATACACATTCACATCCTCCTCTTCCTGCTAGGTTTGCTCCTGTAATTCTCCAACACAATCCTCTCCCTTCAATCTGTCAGAGGAACTTAAAAGGCACAGAGACTATAAGAGAAATGAAGAAACTATAAAACATTGCACAAGCTATGGGGACCCAGTAAGAGAGAAGGCTGAGTATGAATTATACATGTAGTGTTAAGGGGTTGGGCTTTAGATTTGTCAGAATAAATGCATAAAACACATACTTAAAAAAAAATAAAACATAATATTATCTGTCTCAATTCAAGGTTACCAAACATGTAAGGAGCTAATTATTCATTCCCATACAAAGCAAAGAGTTGAGGCTGAATAACTGCTGAGAGTGACAGACGGAGTTTGGTTTGGACACTCAGGAGGCCTCTCTCTGTGTATGTGTGTGATTGGTAATTAGGAAGCTATTTTTGTGGAGAGCACATTTCATCTAATGATCTGTAGAGTCTGTCACCGTCCCTCTGCACTGTAATATCTGTGAAACTCTCAAATATATAATTATATATATCCTACGCCAAACATTAAAAACTATACTTTAAACAATAATAATACTGTTACTTTGACAAGTTACAGTAGAAAACAGCCACAACTTTTTTCTGCAGAACTTCTAAGCCTCTGTTAGCTCTATTTTTGTTTCCCACCAGATTTATTGTACAGTTAAGTCCCGGTGTTATAATGAAACAAGCTCTCGGCAGCACAGGGGGAAGTTTTTGGCAAACACCTGATAATCTCAACAGTATCTACTGCTATCTGTCCGAAGCCAAAAAGCAGGCTAACCAAGATAGCAACTTAAAGTCAGAGCTTATAGCAGCTAAGATGCAGATAGTTTAAAGAGATGGTGAAAACCAAAACAGATCTAAAAAGGACACTGAATATTGGACATGTTTTTTCTGGACACAAACATACAGTTATTCTATATGAATGCAATTTGTCTTTGTGTCTACCGGGTGCAATTATTTACCAAGATATTAGCAAATAAGCTAACCCTAACCCACAATTGATTTACCAGGTAATAATGTGTCAAAGCTGTTTTCTTACAGCTTGTTTAAAAAATGTCCTGCGAGTATCCTGCATAACTGGGCCCATTTGTATTTTATAGTTGGGTATTTGTTCTATTCCTGTGCATAAGTAGTCAAATTAATGTTTTATAAATATCAAAAGACCTCCAAAAGATAATTTTGATCTCATTTTATTTCCTGATACCAATTCCAATAGGGTATGTCCCAATACCAAGTACCTATCTGAGGTGTGATAACTCATCAGAATCATTGAGGGATGACTGTGAATTTACTGACTGAACGACTGTTTCTTATAGTGAAACACTGCACTTTAAAAGAACACTGACAATCACGTAACAGATGTTAATCGGTCTGCTGGAAACAGGTTGGTATCGGCACAAGGATTTGGGTGGATCCCTTCAAACAACAGTTCCAGTCGCCCGGCATCAGAATAAAGCTTTCATTCTTAAGTCCAGAGCCTCCATATGGTGCTGATGTTTAATAACCATACAGACAGAACACCCAACTCAGCGGAGGCAGGCAGACCAGTTTATTTACACTGATTAATGCTTAAATTCCCCAGATTGCAATGAAGCCACATATTGGACTTCGAGAACTTTTCCTTAAATAAAAATCCTTCATTTTTATTATACTTCTCAATGCAACAAAGTTGTGATATGGTATACTTGAAAGAAAACATGCAACATCCCCCCCATCACAGAAACGTTTGATAAGTTGTATGACTAAAAACCAATTGCCAACCATTTTGATAATCTATTAAGCGTTTAATGACATTTTTACATCTAAAAATAGAAACAACAAATACTGTTTTTTAAATTCTCAAAATGCCCTCAAATATGGAGTTTTACTGCTTTTCTTCTGTGTTATTTGAGTGAATATCTTTGTGTTCAAGAGAGAAACCGGGATGGAAATGTATTTGTTTTCATATCAAATAAAGCAGAGTATGGAGGACTTCTTTAAAAAAAAAAAAATCAATTCAACTGGACTGGAAAGGATATCGGTAAATAATTACCTAGTGAAGAATGATAATGAGCATTCAGCTTTCCCTCCTTGCTGTAGTCTCAAATCTGTAATTACTTTTTGGTAACTTCGCTCGAGAGGCCTGGAAATATGAAATCCAAATGGCTCTTTAGTTCCACTGAGTGACTTGAAACGCTTTCCTGATATAATCAACATCCAAACCATGACCAAATGACTGATGGTGTAAAAAAAGCTAAATAATAAAAATAATAGCAATTTCTTTATAAAATGGTGTTTGTTTTAAAGGAATAATCCAGATATTTGCATCACATTTGAGTATTAGTTTAACTTGAAACTCACTTAAATAATCACATCCAATTATTTCATACCGTCTTTTTCAAATTCAAGTAGTTCATTTTGGGATCTACAATTTGTTCATCGTGTTCGTTTTCCTCACTGAATGTAACTGAGGACAGCTACCATTTTGAAACAAATTACACATAATCATCTGCGTGCCGAAACAGGCTGATATAAAAATCAACAGTGGATGCCCTTTTCAGTTGGCTGGGCCTCTTATAGGACATACTTCCTGCTCCCCACCCTGAGTAATCTAATCTGCAGCTGCACCAGTTTGCCTTTGTTTAAGGAACCCTGCAGTTTAACGCATCCTGAAAGTGTTCACACCTTGCCTCGTATCCACAGCCCCTGTGACGAACCAATCAACACACAGTTATGCTGGGGGAAATATGCATACCACCCTCAAGTAGCTGGTCGTTTATGTTTATGATCATTGCTTCTCATCAGCCAATTACCACCGTGGAAATAACACTATTCACAATATTAAAACAGTACAAACCCTCCACCATGTCGCAAATTGTGAGGTACGCTGGGTTCACTTGCTGCCTACCACTTAGAGAAGAATAATATGCAGATAAACCTGGTCAACTAATTACAGTAATGATTACAAAATGTTCAGAGCGGTGCGGGCAGATAATCATTGAAGCATCACAAGACTGAGCAGTAAATATGCTAATTCCAATCTGAAGTAAATGGAGGCTTATTTGTATTCCCCTACTGTTTTCTATGCCAGTTAACGAAATGCAAAAAACACTGCATGCTAATCTAGCGTACATCGACTTAATACTCCTCGCTTCATCAGAAAGAGACATTCATTAGACTGGACAGATATTATTGCAGCCCAAGACACCACGGGCATTTTAAAGCCTTGTTTGGCCCGGCAAGATGTAGAAGAGCACGTTTTTATATGCAGCAGGAGCTTGGGGAAGAGAGCTGCATGCAAACACACACACAAAACAGCCTATGCATCCTCTTATAATGAAAGGTCCTCATAAAGACAGTGGGCTGCCAATTGTTGGTCCTCACATGCATAGCTAAACAAGTACACACAAACAACTGGGAGTAGGTGCAGTTAGGAAATGTGATTAAGGGCACTTTGGCAGAAGTTGCCGAAGGAACTGATGCTGCCCTTAAGTGATACATGAGAGCGCCAATTGCTGAGCTGTAAATATGAATTTTCACACATGCAAGTGCTCCTAGTGGGACATAATAACATTATTCAACTAATTATTCAAAGTGTTTCTGTATGGTGTTTAATATTTTACTTTTTAATGGTGCTGCTTTGCAGAAAAAAAGAGACAATGCAGAAAATGCATCGCAAAGGAAATTTCTAAATAGGTAATAAACAAGCAAAACACAAACATAAAAATAATCATGACTCTCTACATTAATTAACCTGTCACACATGCCATCTGGCGTCTTATCACCACAAATCACATCTGTATTAACCTGTTTCTCCCCCTGGAAACATATTCTCAGGTGCACTCAAGTCCAAACATTGCTAAAAACCCTTTAAGAGTAATTGGCCCCTCCCACTTTGATTCCCCCCTGTGGATTCAAACCAACTATGTCCCTCTTCCCCTCTCTAACCTTCAGGCTAAAGCTGCTATAGTTCCTTTGATTGCCCCCCCCTCCACCCTCCATCCTCCCCGTGTGCCTCCCTGTGTGGCTGATGGACGGGATCATGAAGCCCTGGGTGAGAGACTCTCTGGCGTTTTGACACATTTCTTTGACAAGGTGAGAATATCTGCTGAGAAAAGACTAGGAGTGACTGCCCCCCCCCACCTTCCCCTCCGCACATCCTGCTTCCACTTACTCACCCAGCTCATGTCTTGAGTGACAGCAAGGCACAGTGACACACGTTTTACATATAATGTGAAATGTGAGGAAAGTCAGGGTGACATAATAGCATCAACTCCTTCAGGGGAAGTGTGGCGGACAGGAGTGTGCAAGTGTGTGTTCAGGGTTCAGGGTGGTGGGACATCTCGTCTGGGAGCCCCAGAATTGCCAACGTAATTCCAGCATGCAAGACTGCTCCCAGTGTGCCTGGTGAGTGGCTGCAAACACAGCTGCAGCAAAGGGAAATTCAGTCTGAGATGTGAAGCTGTCATCATCAAGGCCATAAATCTCACACATACAAATCCCTCCGTCAGTACGTCCTGTTTCCAGGCTGCACTCACTCTGCAAAGGCTTTTTTCTCTCCATGGTGGGGGAATGTTGCAGAAGAGAAAAAAAACTATACCGTTTGTACCAGAAAGGAATTTTAAATTAGACCAGCAGTAAACAGCTCTGACATTAGAAATGACTTGCACCAGCTGGCACAATAAAAAGCACAGGTAACATAATTAATAGATTTGGGTAGAAGAAGTTTGTGTCTGTCTGTGTGTGTCTGTGTGCGCGTGTGCGTGTGTCTGTCTGTGTAGTGTTGGTGGTCACTTTTCATGAATTCATTGTTTGATTCAATCCAGCACAGCACTTCGGGTAGTTTTATGATTCTTATGCACAAACACATCAGCTGCCCATCTGCTCCGCCCCCAGCACACACACACACACACACACACACACACACACACACACACACACACACACACACACACACACACACACACACACACACACACACACACACACACACACTCCACCTGCAGAGACAGGTGCCCAAGCGCACACATTGCACGCACGCGTAAAACTAACCACACTGGCTTGTACGCGCGCACACAGACACTTTGACACACACTTGTCTACATTGGCATTTTCCCTGTCACACAGGGAACCAGCAGCAGCTTTGTAGGCAAAACACTCCGTAACCTGTTCCTAAATCCGTCTGGCAGATAAAATGAATATCAGGGCATGTACGGGCTGCTGCCTGCCGCAAAACTGCTCTTACAGGCTGAGAAAAGACATGCAAGCATCTCCAGAGTGGAGAAAATCCGGCGAGTAACACCGCTTCATTACCGTCAGCCCCCCATCAGATCATATGCGGTCTTTCTGTGTGGTCCTTTACAAAGCAGCAGCCTGCCCGCTCTGCCCGGGACCCTGTAATTCATCCTTCACATCAACAGAACTGGCTAATCTTGCAGGAAAATAAATGTTCTCATCATGCAACTTTGACACAAATCAAGCGAATAAAGACTCGTCATGGAACGGTGGCAGTAAATGAGCATGAAGCTCAGACTGATACGAGCTCTAACAGGAGCTGCAGCGACCACCCGCAGAACAACGCATTCATTCTGCACAAGTTCATCTACACTGAATTATATTCCAATTGTTGTTCAACTTACCAATAAGAGCCAGCTGCAAGAAGTACAGTCCGAGGAAGTCCATTATGGAGTGCGACATTAATTCAAATGGATGCAATCCCTGGCCAGCGATGATGTGCGAGAATAAAAACCCTCTGTTTGTTGAAATGGCACCGAAATCAAGACCGAAAGAATCGCAGCTATTTCTCAAGTGATGACTGGTCACTTACATCGGAATCCAAAGCATTGCATGAAAAAGCAGCAGCGGAGCAGAGCATCATTTTTCAACAGTCAAACTTTTGTCATGGAGGAAAAATGGGTTAAAGCTGCGCCGAATCAGCCAGTGGTTCCAAATCAATGCAACACCGAGGGGTGGAGAGAAAACAGTTTGTTCCTTAGGAGGAATAAATCTTGCGCGTATTGAACATCCCTGGCCGTGAGATCGTTCCGTCCTGAGCGGCTGCTTCCCTCTCCACTTCGCCTCCACCTGCGCACCGTCTGGAAACTGCGGATGAATCACAGGGGCGCGTTGCTTTGCGCACTCCGACCTGCGAGTCACAGCGTCCCTGATCCTCTGCTCCCAGGCGGGTCCCAGCTCGTTTAAAAATCCAATCTTGGCCAAAGTTGAAATAGGACAAGTTAAATCGATAGCCTATTTCATACTGCCATACAAATGGAAACAATAAACCTGCACAGAATGGTGCAGAGTATAGGAGGGTATCCACACTTCTCTGGAAGTAGGTTATTCCCTCCTAAAAAGATAAACCACCACAGTCGAGTTGCATGAGAATCATTGATTTGGTGGAAGTTGAGAAAATATTTTAGGGGCCCAGCACATGACGAGCAGAGATGAAACAGAGCCAGACTGACTCGCAGTGTCTGTGCCTCTTAATGGTAGAAATGAAGAGACCATCTTGCAGCCAGCATGGTGTGTTTGAGGCTTCCTGCTGTCTAATGTGTTCACGCTGGTCTCCTTTCAGAGGAACAAAGTAGGCCTATAATCTATTTCCATCTGGGTTTTGGGGACAGCGGGCCTGATTGACGTTCAACACAAACTGTACTTGTATTATTTTCAGACATAGGCCTACCCTACTTTTCATCTGTATGAATTTTGTTTGCCATACACCAGGAAATAATTGGATTTAGCCTGCAGAAGAAGCGCTCCATAAATCATGGAGAATATTTAAATTCTTCATACCAACAGCTGTTATGGGTGCTTTTTTTTTTGGTCAAAGCCTGAAATATGTTAGTGCTGTTTCACTCACACTCTTGATGAGAAATTCATTTTTGAGCAGTATCTGTGTTGGGAGTTGTTTTGCCTCCTCAAGCTTATTTTTTGCTTTTTTTACAGCATCTCGGGTGACACTTTCATCTGACACTCAGAGAAACGTGGGAAGGATCATACTCGTTTCTAAAGAATAACCTTAAACACTTACAAACTTCTGTGCAGTGTTTTTATTTTTTTCTGAGAGAAAGAGTGGGCAGTGTGTTCCTCAGGATTTGCTTATACTAAGACAGTGGGAAGGTTGAGAGGAAAAAAGCTGCAGCATTGTTCTAACTCTTCTGTAAACTTCTATTATATTGGCACTCGTCTTTAGCCTGAAGCCCACATTTAATTACTCTGATGGCGAGACATACACTAACAGTATCATAATTTGATGTTCTATCCATAGATTGCACAATATCTAAATACAGTGAAACATGCATTTTAAGTGTGATTCACTTTGCTAAAACTTAATGATTTGAGTAAATAATAAAAGATTTGAACTGTTGGTCACATATTGACATTTGTCTCTGCATGCCAGTCTGTTGTCACCTAAGAAAGGACAGCAACAGTTGTTAAGTAAAATGTTTAAAATAACAACGTTCAAGTGATAACTCGTTTCTTATGTCAGGAGCAAAGGAGGAAGTTTGGTGAAGTTATCATGAGCCACAAAGTTTGAAGAGGTTACAGTAGATTCAATGGATTGGTCAACTAAATGTTTACCACAGTTGAATTGCATTACTGAGTTGAAAATGTTTACACAATACCTTAATCTGCACGTTTAATCAGTCCGTTTTTAGGATTGATCAAATATGCAATATACTTATGTTTTGTGTTCAGTGTGTTAACATAATTAACTTGTTTTTGCATTTTGAGAGATGTCATGTGAGAAACATGAATGACAATTGGGTTAATCTCCACTGGAAACACGTTTGAGACCAACAAACAATGATGTTTTTTACCAGCATGAACCCAAGTTTCCCTTAACCATAACCCTGGTTATTATTGTAGCTATGACGACGAAGCGCAAACTATAATATTTCCCTTTACGCAAGCCGCCTAACTTTTTCTGCCTAAAATCAACCAAAGCATAGATGCAATGTTTAGCTGACAGTTAGGAAACCTCTCCTAAATTAAAAACACTTGGTGTCAATAGTAGTTATCATACCAAATAACAGTTTAATTTTTGTCTGTCAGAAAGAATGAGCCGGATATCTTTATATTTCATGTTGTGTTAAAGCAAAGATATTCATAGCACTCTTGTCCAAGTGCAGATTTAACAAGAAGAACAGAGAGAATCTTCTTTTCTCAGTGATACCAGAGGGGGAGAATAAGTCTGAGGTTTGGATGTGTACCCTGGCGGTGATCCAGCAGCGCCTCCACAGAGCAGCTCCACAGCAGCAGCAGCTGGTGGTTAACTGCCTTGCTCAAGGGCAAACTGCCTTCCGTTGCAGTGGGAAGGCAGAAAAATCTTTATTCAGGTCTCCAAAAAATGTTTAGATATAAGGTTATGAAAGCACATATAGCTACCCCTCTCCAAACACCTTTGAATGATAGTGCCAAAAAAGATTAAATATTGATTCCTGAACCCTTTCCTTTGAATCAAACGTCCCATTGCCTGTTTTGGATCGAATCCCTCCAGAGCTTTTTTCCTGTGTGTCCGCCTCCGCTCCCACTCTGCTTCCCTCTCAATGAATAAAAAAGCATTGCCCTTAACATGTTGACGATGTGACAGCATAATGCAGGAGAGAATGTGGGACAGGCTCCTGCTGCGTTGGTCATGAAGCGGTAGAACATTCTTACCACGGGCTGATTAAGAGATGTTAATGAATTCAAATTAATGCCTGAGCTGTTGTTTTTTTCTGTGTGTCTGCTGATGCAGTCTCTCTGAGACACACTTCAAGAGAAATCAGACGGGGAGTCAGTGAGGAAAAGATGGAGAGAGAAAGAGACAATATTGACTGGCAATGGAACTGAATCAAACGTTAGAACAGCTCTCAAGGCTGCGGCACATAAAGACCTTCTGGGAAATGGAGGTACCTTCTGATATTACATGGTAATATCAGAAGGCCAGCTGCAGCACATCCCTCTGCTCTCTGCTTCGCATATCTTCAACCTGTCTCTTTCACCCCTGTGTGTCTTGGCCATTTCATCCATGCGGATGCTTTTCATCAATGCAACGTTCTTGGAATTATAGGTAACATTATATGATTAATGACCTAGTTACAGCACAGTGTACCGGCAGGACAGCGGTATAATATCCCTTTCATACGTATCATGTTTGGCCATTAAGGCTAACATTTAATGCACTGCAGACCACTTCAGCTGAGGTGGTCATCCCAATAAAAGCAGTGTCGTAGGTCAGAAGCGATGACGATGCATGTGTTTAAACTACATCACTATAGTATAATACTGACAAGAAGATACATGGAGAATCCATACGGAATAAAACTAATATCCTGAAATCAGCATGTTTAGGTCATGTTATTCCGTGTGAAAGAGAGGGAATGGAGATGTGCAGGCAGAAGTGGTAGAAGAAGTATTCAAATCATATGCTTAAGCAAAAGTAGTAATACTACAGTGTAGGAATATTCTGTTAGAAGTACAATTCCTGCATTCAAAATCAAAACAAGTATAAGCATCAAAATTAAAGTACCACAAATAAATATACTCATTATGCAGAATGGCCAATTTTAGAATCATATATATTTATTATTAATGAATATTGTATTTTAATGATCTATGCATTGTTGTGTTCGTCATTTCTATGTTGTACTTGGTAAAGATTTGTTTGTTTTAATTATCTTATATACTGCTGGGTAACCTAAAATAAATAATCATGATTTATCTTTTGGATTTATATTTTGTAATAATAATTTAAATTGTCAAAGCTGTACAATAAATGTAGTGGAGTCAAAAGTCCAACATCCCCTTGCTAGGGTGAAAGAATTAAGTAGCAGTGAAAATACTCAAGGACAGTTAAGTACAAGTACCTCACATTTCTACTTGAGTACAGACATTGAGTAAATGTACTTAGTTGTATTTCATCACTGGATGGCAGTGAGCTGTGTCTTACTGTAATGTTGAAATCACCTTTTTCTCTCTCAACAATATCCATTGGTATCTGAAACGTATGTAAAACACAACCAGGCACAGCTGGCCAGTTGTTGAAGTCCATTGTCTAAATAGCCTGAGGCAACTATGTGTGCACAGTCCAATGCTACACCAGAACCCCTTAACGAATAATACCAGCTTTACAACTCCTCTAATTGTTACTCAAAATCAATAGGTGATTTGCATTTCATGTTGGTGGTGTTGGACTATAGCTAAGTATTCTTTTCATTAGCTCAATGTGGTCTTCTGCTCAGTTCATAACGCTTTAAACTTGCTCCCCTTCGGCAGAATTATAGCAGAAATAAAAGCCTGTGGAGCGGCACTGAAAGCCCGGACTGATGGCACTTTCTGGGCCGTCACACTAATTTTGTCCCATTTGTAAATTCTGTTCCTGCTGTGGGAAATATTACCGAGCGACACTGCTACAAAACATTCTCCATGTATCACAACCCTTAAAGCCTGGGAAGCATAGCCTGTAAGCAGGGATGTGGGATCTGAGCAGAGAGGAACTCAGCATGTCTCATTAGATGCCCGAGTCTCAGCAGATAGAACTCGATGCAAAACAATTAAATGTGTACTGAAAAGGTGGCCTGACCCCTAGATTCCACCGGGAGCGTCTGCGCTGCGTTACGGCTACGCCACGCCACGCTGCGACCTCCTCCTGCGTCATAACCCACCGGGCGCGTTTCAAAACGTTGCGGAAGCGGAGCGTCGTGTGTGCAGCCTCGCAGTTGTTGTTGATTTGGGCATATTTCCTGGACATTTATTTGGGGGATGGGCCTGGGCCGGATGAACGTTCCACTTCCTGCCTGCGCTACGGCTGCGCCGCGCTGCGTCAAAAATAGGATTCATCCTATATTTTAGAAATTCCTTGCGCCGAGGCGCTTCTGGGACGCTTCAAGCCGCGGCGCAGCGTGGCGGAGCGTGGCGCAGCGTGGCGGAGCGTGGCGCAGCGGGTCTGGTGGAATAGCACCCATTGACTAGAGTGGCCGCGATCGCTAAAAACGCCGCGGCGTGGCGTGGCGTAGCCGTAAAGCAGCGCAGACGCTCCCGGTGGAATCTAGGGGTGACTGTTAATATTCGCTGCACTACAACTTTAACAGTTTGCATCTTGTTATAATATATTTAAAGGAATCCAATGGCACCAGCTTCCTGGGATCCAAAGTCCAGTACATCATATTGACCTCTAAGTGGTCGTTCAAAGGATCTCAAAACTATTTCTTATCAATTCACCTACCATATCTTAAATTGATAAGTCTATATAATAGCATCATGAGCCATCATCAACAACAAAACAGCATACAGTACATGACTCACATAGACTATTGATTAGCTGCTTGAGTAATGCAAACTTGAACCGTATTTAAATGAGGATTTGTTAAAGGATCAACATATTTAAATGTGTCAGCTTTCCAATGATTGATGGCACCATAAATGACTTATTGCCATTTCTAAGACATTTGTTTTTTTATGCGGCAATATGATTTGGCCATTACCTGCTGTTCGAGAGAAATGACTGTAAAACTATAACTCCATTTGGTAATATGACCGTGTACAAACCTGGCTTTAGAGGAATAATCGCTGCTGCTAAAGAACTTTTTCTCTATGGTTACAAATTACAGAACTGCATTTATATGATTCATGTGCTTAGGTATAATTTGGGATCACCAAAAGTTTTTAAAGATATGTTTTTAAAAGCTATTACGATTTCAGTAATCTTGCAAACCTTACATGACAAAACACATTGATATTTGAAGTGTTTTGCATCGCTTGTGAAGAGCCGTTATGAAAGCCATTAACGATCGGACAAAACACTTAAGTACGACTAAAAATATTATAAACTACATGGTTTTATACTTTTCCATTATTACAATAACCTTTGTTTGAAGAGTAGGCTTTAAGGCTGAACATGGTATTTCAGAATAAGTGTTTTTAAAATGTCACTACTTTGAGACAAATACTAAATGATTCACTTCCTCTACCTCCAGTGTAGTTTAGAGGATTTTTAAAGCATCCCTATACTGAAATTGAGTCGCAAATTGAATGTATTCTTTAAAAATACAAAAGAATAAAAAGGATGGAGTTGTTTATTTGGCGAGACCATTGAAAGGACTTGCACTGACTTAACTTTTTCCTAAACTGGTGCAGGGGCTGGTCAGAGTTTATTTCAGTTTACCTGCCACTGCTAAACCAGTCAGAAATTCAGAGAAATGTGTGTTGCTATGACTCGTAAAGCTGCCCAGGAAGGAGCAGCCGCACTCGCCATTGAGAGTAACGGCCTTGCTCGGCACAATGTGGCTGAGAAAGCAGGGATGGGTTTAGCACCACCTGTACAGCTACAGCACACTTTGCTGTGCACTTATACCTGCAAGAGTCTTTTACATGTCATTGCATTTCAACATGTAGTCCACTTTTAAAAAGTGTCTATCCTTGCTATCTATGGTTTTTGTGTGAGCTCCAGACCGCTGGCTAAAACAATGAAGAGACCACAACAGGCAGCGTATTTCAGCACGAAGCTTGTCATCCCGCCTTTCTCACAACAATGAAAAGCCTTTGAAGAAGAAGATACATGTGAGAAGCCTTCCCTGCAGTGGTACCAATGTACTGCAGCATCAGCTCCTGCTCTTATTGCAGGCGCGAGCTGTAACCAGACACTGGCAGATAAAAAAAAAAAAGAGTAGAAGACAGGCTGCCAAATGAGGCTATGCCGTATTCAGGCTTTTTTAAGACAGGGCTTTGGTGTAATTATAATAAAACGTGGCCATCGCAGTGGGCAGGTGATGAGACGGATGTGGATAGAAAGAAGCGCGAGGAATACAAAACTAAAAGACCCATATGCTCTTGGCAATGCGTGGCATATTTCAGATGCACAGCAAGGATGCGTGGAAATGGATAAATCAATGAGGCCATCTGGGGAGAGGAAGTCGAGATGAGAAATGGTTTAATGCTGACATTCGTTCGACAGTAGCCTCACAGACCTAATTATTCCATTCATTATGAAGGTGCGAAAAAAAAGAAAAGAGAGAGCCTTATTATTCTCATGACACGCATCAAATTTAATTTGTCTTTAAGGAAGTTATAGGTCAAACAGTATTTGATGAAGTGTGCTTTTTGCCACCGCTTAAAGAGCAATCAACAAAGACCTTTCTGACATATTTGTTTTTTGTTTGAAATATGATTTGTTTGTTGAAGTTTTTTTAATAAAAAAATAATATTGGTAATGTCTTACGTTAAAGTAAATGAGATTCACATGCAAACTAAGCAAAAGGAACAAACGTTAAGTGTAGACGGCCAACGTGTGAAACTGAATAGCCGTGTACTCTGTGACTTCAGCATGTCTAAATTAAGGCCTCTGTTGCCATGAGTATTACTGAATATCATCATTGTCATTGTCTGCCCTCTCCAGCTGAGTCAGTTCTCACACACACACACACACACACACACACACACACACACACACACACACACACACACACACACACACACCTATCTTCTGTCTCTAACAGAACACAATCTAATAGGAATGCATCAATGCAACACGAATCAATACAAATCATTTTCTCCCAAACTAATAAACTTTAGTTATACTATCTCTTTCAAAGTTAGAATTTCTTTTCCAGCACTGTCATAACAAATTAATATATATATATATTAATTTTGGACAATCTGTTCGAGGAATTAGGTTTTTCGCTCACAAACCAATAGATTGATTTCTTATGACAGTGCTGGAGAAGAAATTATAACTTTAAAAGAGATACGACAACTAAAGTGTATTAGTTTGGGAGAAAAAAATTAAATATATACATTACTATGTTTTGCAATCAAAGATATTTCACTCTGTTAACTTGTTCCTCTCGGGTAAGTATACCGTATTTACCCCCTATATATGAGCTTGTTCTGATTTTATAATACCAGGCTGAAAAAGTACAAGTCTTGATTTGAACAAGCTAAACTAACAGTTCCACCAAAGTATTTACCTCAAACCACAAAGCAACCAACATTAACATTTTAAAGTTTTAGCATCAACACCTCTAAAACCATCAGGAGCAGTCAACAGTAAACACGCTGCCAGGGGACGTGGAGCTTTCTTCTCCTGCTCCTGATATCAATAATTACTAATGGCCAACATTAAAAGTAAGAAAAGCAGTTGGCTCTAATTCAACTTGTTTGAATAAACCAGGCTTCGTTTTTATTAAGCTATGCAAAGGAGTACTGTATATCCCCAGAGCAGACTAAAGTGCTGAAAGAGGCAGATTTGGCGCAATAGAAAGCTCTGATGTTTCCTCCAAATGCAATTATTGCTTTCCGTGTTTGCTCTCTGCCCACGAAGACACGGCAGCCAAAAAGTAGAGTCTAAGTTTGATCCGAAGTGAGTTCAGGCGCTAAGCAACAGAGGAGTTTTTCCTATACAAGCAACTTTCTTTTTTCACCAGAAGAGCAAGAAGTGAAGCACCATTTAAGAGTGTGGTAGATATCAGTATAGTTATTAACTTTATTGTGCATGTATCTTGTCTCAATTTCAATAAGTAGTGAATAACTATTATGTGGCTTGTGTATTAGAAAAACGTCATAACTTTGTGTTGTTTTGTGTATTGTGTTAAACCAAATACAGTCTCAGTATGTTGTTAAGTCTGCTTTTTTGAGCAATTGTGCATTATTGTATCTTATTTGTGCCATTAACATGTTTGTCTGAAACATGCCAAGGGGTTCCAATCAGACACTTTATTGTAAGATTTTGAGTCAGTTGGAAAACACTCTAAATCTGTAGAAATGTTGTATTGAATACAGATTCTTGATTTGAAAACCAACTAGTTTAGTAACTTGATCTGTCAGATACATACAGTGGGGTTAAAAGTACAAAATTGCCCTTTTATATTTAATACAGTTTAGTGAAAAATATGTACTGTATATGTAGAAATAAGAGGAAAATGCCTGAAAATTGTACGAAAGTATAATACTTGACTAAATGTAATTTTGCAGATGGAGTTTTGCTGCTTGTGTCACTTTCAGACTTACTTTATGCTAATCAGAATTTAATATTATAACAATTCTACACGCTATTTTACCGATGTTAATGCAAGAGTGATTTTTTTTAAACACAAAAAAAAAGATTCTTCCATTTATTTTGAGATATTACAATGCAAGTACAGACAACAAATATTAATCAAATCCTAGAATAAATATTGATTTAAGACAAAACCGTTCGATTTTTTCTTCAAACTGAATTTCTGCATTTATCTATTCGACATTATTTTAAAAATAAATAGCTTAATATGAGTTTGACAAATTCAAATATATGCACTCCAAATAAATCTCTGCTGGCACTAATCTCTCTCCGAGCATTTATCCAGGGTGAGTTGATTGAGCTCTCTGCTTCACATGCACACAATCACATGCACAGCTGGGAGCCTCCCGGTATAACCAGTCACTGGTGGGCGCTGAGCAGCTGCAGAGGAGCACTATGGGGTCGAGGCATGTCCACGTTAGTGTTAAATCAGACGTTCATTTCCCTCCCCATGTCCACGTTCCCTGCTGCTGCCTTCTGACAACGCTCCTCAAAGTTCTTATTCAGAATCAGAATCAGAATACCTTTATTAGTCCCACAGAGGGGAAATTGTTGTTACAGCAGAAAAAGAGCCAAAGAAAGCTCAGAGGTCCCCTATTATACTGTGTTTCATCAATATATTACAGGTCTCAGATATATACAAAACATGTCTCTGAAGTGTTTGGCTCCAAACACCAAACAGATCATTGCAGCATCCCATAATCCCCTCTGTTTCAGCCCTGTTTCAAAAGTGCTGATTCTCTGTCTGTTACTTCAGATGAAAATAAGGAGCCACTCCCCACGCCCCTCTGAGAGATATTTGGTTAAAAAGAACACAATGGTGCTCTAGGAGGAGATTCAGGGGATAAGGTGGGGGGGGTTACCTTGGTTGGTGATTGGCTAATGGTTACACAAGACAAAACATCGTTATGACATCATAAAGTGGCATAAATCTGATCAGATCATTTTCAGACAGGTTTTTATATAAATGGATCAGGACAAAAAGAGAGAGAATCTTTTCTCCTGAAACTTTCAGAGTCTCTTTACACAGAGGGGGGGACACATGTTGAAGTAGAAAAGACATGAAAAAGTGGATTTTGCATAATAGGTGAACTTTAATGTTACATATGTTACATATGTTACATGCATACAAAAGTATTAAAGTTAAAAAAAAAGTTATAATAAAATAAAAAGTTACACAATTTACAAAATACACATCCTGTAACAGTTCTTAGGATTTAGCAGCCAGGTATATATTGCACAGATATTAACGGCAAATATATATATATATTGCACATATAGCACATATTGCACATAGTTGGTTGGTATTTAACAGCAAGGGGTGTTATAGTCTGTGTGTGTTGTTGTGTGTGTGCGGGGGGGGGGTCTACTAGGGGCCGTGCTGGTTAGTAGTACACATTGCATATCACTAACTAAAAAAATAATAAAAACCTTTAATTATCAATCTAACTAGTGCTGACCTCTGCAGAGTTTCTGTGTGTCGTGATGTCTCCATGCTCTTTAAAAAGTGTGTGAGTACAGAATTATGCATCAGAAATGGTTCCTAACAGGTTTTAGGGATTACTGCAGTTGAGTGCATTGTGAAGTGCCGGATGAAAATGGCTCGCAAAATAGTCTTAAAATATTCATTAACGGAAAATTTTAACGGCCTACTAAAACTGTAAGAAAATATTTACACATTGAAAGATTACAACAGAAAACTAAGGCTTCCTTTCTAGCATGTGTGGGGGGGAAATGCAATGCAGAAGTAAGACCATGTACATTGGATAAAGTGCTATAAAGGACTATAAAACAGATAGGAATAAAGGAATAAAGCAGTTACCATATTACAGAATCACCTTAACATGTAGATCCTAACTGTTTAGTAACCATTTTAAGGATGTGCTTTTAAAATAAAGTCGTTACAGGTGCAAAGTTCTTAAATCAATGTCATTGTTCTTTTAAAACGTTTATTACGCAGGCTTTCAGCTTCCCAAAATCTTTAAGGAATTTTTCTAATTGAAGAATAACCGTCGAGCTGTCCTAACTTTCACTTTCCAACACATGGCTATTTTTTTTTCTTTTACACAACCAATCACATGTCAGCAGGTGGGACCTTTTCACTGAGAGGCTTATGGCAGACCCTGATGATGTGTTGCAGTTTGATCTGTTAGCTGCAGGCTACTGTAGTTAGCAGTGTTGTACATTTCCCAAAATTAACATCTTTAGATGCTTCACACTTTGAACCCCTCTGTCTTCAAATTAAGTGCCAGGTGCTATTTTTCCTCCATTGTTTTAATGATTAAATGTATGTTTAAGTATGTTTCAAAAAACTCTTTAAAGTATTTTAGCTCCGCAAGATGACAAGATTAGTTTGCTAGGTAACAGATAATGATTAGAAATGTTGGATTGTGTGTTTTGGATTTACTAAGATAAGATAAGATGAAGTGAAATAATATTCTATTCCTGAAGTCAGTTCAGATTTTCATCCATAAGACCAAATAATCCTATTTTAGACTCATTTTAGTTAACCGAGGAAATAAGATCAGTTTCAATGATACAGAATATTAAGAGGGGTGGACAGTGCCAAGTTTAGGAAACTAGAGCCGGACAAAAAGCTAGGGGCAAACATGAAGAAAATGCAGAACAACCAGCATTAAAGTGTATTATCTGATAGGCTTAACTGAAAAAGTCTGAATATATTTCTCCTCATCAGCGAAAATAGATGTAATGTCAGTATTGAGACATGCAACAGGGGTAGCTATGAGTGGAACAGTCCGTATACGTTGTGTATGATGATTATACACGTTTTAAATTGGTAAGCAACAGGTGCAGCTGTTCATTACAAACTCTAAGAGAACAATTATAAAATATTCAGATGTCCTTCTAGTTTCTGGCGACGGGTCTGGGCCTTGGCAAAGACGGCTCTCTGGCCATAATCCAAACCTCGCTTTCTGAAGAGTGAAGGCAAAACCCCCAGGAAGGAGAGAGAGTGAAGATGGCTGCCGTACAGGCCTGGCAGAGCATCAGCATGAAATACAGCAGGTGTCTGCTGAGGTCAGGCTGCAAAGCATTTGCGTCAAATACTAAAAAAGGAACGAACAAAAAGGGTTGTGATGAGGTGAGGATAACTAGAAGTAGACAAGATATGTTGCACTCACACATTATGTATTTCTATTGTATTAAGATGACCTTTCAGCACTTAAGCCCTCAGTGACTCAAATCTAAAAGAAAAATAGTGACAGGAGCCGCAGCTAATACAATTACATTAAAAGATATATAGCAACAAATACTGCTTCTTAAAACATTTTAAGATGTTTATTGTCTATAAAATATATTGGTTATATTTAAATGTGAAAATGTTTTACATATTTCAAATTGATAGTACAAGTTAAAAATCTGCTCTGAATAAACATAAAATATGTTTGTAAAGACTCATAAACAAATGCAAATTAAATTCAGTGCAATGGATTTGCATTCACATTCTAAATATGAGGACTTCAAATATTTATATATTTTGTTTACTTATTATTGGGAGATGTTCAACAGATTTTGATCAGATGAACCTATGATTAAAGCTGAATGCAGAAAAACGTGTCATTGTTCAAATATCTATACCTGCAGTGTTTATATATGCAGTATGAAATGTCCTTTTCTTGATCAAATGTCACATGTACTGCACTTTTCTGAAAGCAGGGGGAATAAATGACTCTGAAATTGCAGAGAACTTAACATCACTTCCCCTCTTACTTCTTGGTTAGTACTTAAAGGGGACCTATCATGCAAAATGCACTTTGTGATGTCTTTTATACATACATATGTGTCCCCGGTGTTCCAGGGAACTCACAAAGTGTCAGAAAACACAACCCTCTCTCTTTTCCTCCATACCCAAATCTCTAAAAACGGGGCTGCAACGGATTTGATACGGGTGGATTTTTTATTTGCACCTTTTTGACGTAATGTAGGTGCACTCCGCCTGATTGGTCAACTCTCCACCAATCAGGGGAATGAGAGGTTGGGCCATGTTGACTCTCCACTCGTAATCACAGCAAGCATGATAACATGACGCTCATGCCGGGGCCGTGTCACGCCCCCCTCTTCCGCATGGGGGCGTGGTCAGCTGAATCAGACCTTGCAAAGACAGAGCTGGAGTGAGGCAAAATGAGGCATGGCTAAAATGCATGATCTGTTTCGTATTTTGAAAATTAAAACGTATTAATATACCTTATATATATAGACATACACCTTATATATTATTTAAATATAGCATGATAGGTCCCCTTTAAACAGATGTGTAAGTGCAGCCATTCAGTGTGTCTATAGAAGGAGCGTGCACGTCATCTAAGCCACTGTTCACACCGCTAATGTAAAGGTCAGCAGTAGTATTGAGCATATGTTCTGTTCTCAAGCAACACTAATGATGCGGATCGAAATGTGACGCAGACACGTGTAAGTTATTTCTATAGCCAGCCAAGTGAAGTGAAGTGCACGTCAGAAAAAACCCATCAACCATGTACCTTTGTTAGAGTGATATCTTATGCTGTGAAGGGTTACATTATCATGGTACTTAAACCTTTTAAAGGTCATGAACTTCACATTAAAGATGAAGATTATTTTCCCCCTAGCTATAGCCAAGAGGCTCTCTGGGGTTTGTTGGCATTTAAGTGTGATCACAATGTAATTAAAGGAAAGATCACGCTGGAAAACTGACTGAAAGGCAATGGAAATCTCTTGAAATCTTAAAGTTGTTCTAACAACATCAAACAACAGCATATCGAGATTTCATCTAAAACATAAACACCCAATGTGACTTATCTCCTTGTACATTTACAATAGAATGAAGCCTGTGAGCGTGAGAGTGCCACATTAAGTAGAGTAGGCCATAGTAGTTCAGTTTGATCATGAGTGTGAAGTATGCAGGAGAATGCAGTGCACACAGAGTGGGCAAAATAAGAAAAGAAAAACATGATGCTAAATAATAAATATGTTGTTTAACAGTGGAGTGCATCTTCCAGCAGCACACTAATGAGCCCATCGGAGGAGAAGAAGTGTGGATGAGGAATGTGTTAGTGCTGATGCTCATTGGACAGCAGCTCACTGAACTGATTGTTCCATTCATTACGGCGATGAGGAGGAGAGCCTCGTTATCAGTGTCGCCACATTGATCCCTCTATTTGTTTTTATAATTAACTTTTGACCATAATCGCACTGAATTACGTCCAGACACGCTCGCAAAACTCAAACCTTGTGATAATGTGTCATAAATTGCGTGGCGAAATTAAAATGGGTTTATTTTCATTAAGTGTGCTGCTGCGTAGGTCAATGGCATTAAAGCTGCATTAAGCTTTCAATAATAAACAGCTTCAAGTCTGCAGGAAAATGCATTAAGACGCAGTTCCTCTAAAGGCCCATTATACCCAGAATTACATTAATATTGGATGTTTCAGCAGGTCATGATTTATGTCCAATGCCAACGTTCAGTACATATGCAAGAAGCAGTTTGACCTTTAAATGACGTAGGAGAAAGTAATGCAAGCCATAATTTATGTCCATCACACACCTGCGATCAACATTCCCCTTTTCAATCATTATCCCAATCTCCCCCTATCATTATCATGTTTAAGTGGTTTAGCCTCACAGAAAAACAGATAAATAATATGTCTTTATGAATGAGGACCATGCACAGTAATCTCAAAAAGAGAATGTAAATAAGATGTGCCTTATTTGAGTTGTCTAGCTCATTTCCACCTGCATTCCCTGAGCAGGTACACACATCACAGTCAACAAACCCTGAAAACATTACTTAGTGTACAGTATATCACACTTACAATTATAAAACATTTAAAAAAACAGATTTATAAAATATGAATACATGCACCTTAATGAGTGCAGCGACATTTAAAAATGATCCAGCCCATAACAACAACAACTTGGTTTTCCGATGGATTAACAGAGAAGTTTTAGATACAATGTGTTCATAGGTGGGCTTTAGACATGCTTGTAGGTGGATTTTGTAAACATGAGACATGATGACCAAATTGGCCGCATATTATATTATATTTTTGTGAGTGTGAGTTAAAATGGATGACCGTTGTAATTGTTGCTCTCTGATTTTATGAAAACTTAACTCCACCAAGGGTTTAAGTCCCTAAACCGTAATCTCTCAGCTGTCATATCAAACGTAACTTTTTTTAAATAAAAAAAAATGACCAGGGTTAGCAGAAACTGCAGTATGTTCAGGAGGCTTGATTGACAGGTGTTTCTTCCAGCAAAGGAGGAGTTCATATCAATCCTGTTGCTGCGACTTAAACTAACCACAAGGGACCCTGTGTTTACATCACTAAAATCTGCCAGATATATCCTAAACTCTCAAAGACATCCATAGGTTTCAAGGGAACCAATATGTCAAGCTGAATTCCAGGAGACTGTGCATAACATCATTCACCAGACATCTAAAATATTTCAATTTGATGTAATGCTGCAGGCATAAAAACACAGTATCTTGGGTGCGAATACTTAGCTCACTGTCAGCATTTTACAGCACTCTGTAGCTTTGATTAAATGCTGCAACCAGCAGTTACAGAGTAGCTGTGATGCTGTTGTGCTGTCAAACATTTTTCAGTTTTTAAAGAAGCATGAGGCGAATCCAAAGTAAATCATGAGTTTAGAACACGTGAAAAAATAGTTGAAATTGAGCATCCCTACAGACTGCCCTCAAGGGTCTCTATATGCAGTAAGATATCAACATGTACCCTCTAATACCCTCTGGCATTGTTTCCCTTTCTATTACATTGTCAGAGCTAGTTACCCGCACTGTCGGAATTTTTCTCACCTGTCCAACTGATCCAAAGTAAAAGAGGAAAAAAAAAGCCAGACTTTGAATAAATCGTCCAAACATGTCTAAAGTGAATGTGGATTTTGGGGTTTTCTAACACCAATGCTTAAGCACCACATTGGATGAAAGCATCGACTGAACAGCAATTTCACAGCACTTTCTCATAGTCAGAGTGTTGGAAAACCATCCTTTTGCTCTTTTGGCATTGTGTGGCTCAAATGTAATTGCTGCATACAATGGAGTAGGACCACTCCATGAACCATGGAGAGTAAGTCTCTCTCATCTCGAGCCAGCGAAGTGACAGCGTATCAGGTCCACTCCGCTCTCCTCCGCCCGATGTGCAGGGACCATTTCATTTGTAATGAAGCCGTGGCTCCCACACCTAAATGGATTGCCGACTTGTGAACCATGAACGGCAGAAAGAGTTAAAGGTGCATGGTGGGGTAGCCTCGCGCTCATAAAGACGTCCCTGTAATTAAAAGATCACAGGTTAGATCCCCAGAGGAGGAATGCTACCTAAAGTGTCCTTGAGAAGCACTCAAAATGATTAAACCATGCACTCAAAGACATCCTTTTATTCTCAGAAAACGCCTCAAATACAAGGAATGCTGACACTTCTTTTATGTCTAGATGACCAGATTTTCAAAAATGTAATTAAATTAAAAGATACTGTATTAGACCAGATCAGGTGTGTTACTGGTTTTACTTCACAAGTTAATGGGCTTAACGATTTAGAGAACATATCTAAATAGGATTATTTTGACTAATATTGCAACTGTGATATGTTTCACAATATTGGGAACAAATTACATTTTAGCTTCATAATTCCCATTTCATGGAAAAATCAGAACAAATAATAATGATGTGATCTTTTCGCTCTACCAAATCAAATGTATCTTATTTTCAAAATGTTGTATAATACAGTTTGAAGGCTTGTAAGATATCTCTAATACAGGACTATTTGAATTCAGGAAATTGTTTTAAACCACATTTGTGAGAATGTATTTAGCATATCAATGCCAAAAACAGTCCTTTCTTAAAGAATGTAATATCTGGCAGTGGTATTCAATTACAATATATTACAAAGGATCCATTTATCTATCTTCTATCACATATAGCTCTCTATAGCTACAGAGTATTGATCTTTGGATAACTAGTGTCTGTCTGCTAAATGTATCATATTCTATAGTGCATCAGCAATCAATACATGTGGTGTAGCTCTGCAGCCTCCTGCATGTTCAGCTGCAACAGTAAAACACCGTTTATGTCCTTCTCTTATCTCTGTTTGTGCAGGAGTAGCTGAATGCAAGTGTGTCGTCATAAGTGAAACATACTGCCCCGACCTTACCACCTCTGCCAGTCCCACCTGACCCCCCGACCCTCCACAGACACCCTTGAGAAGATTAGGTGGTCAGTTCCCTGTTTCATTTGCCTCCAGTCATGCAAGGCTGCGTCAGTGTCTCCGGCCATCTCCGAACACTAAATCAAAGACGGGGCCGTGCGCCCAGCCGTGGCGGTGACTCCTTTTATGATTTTCTATAGGAACCCCGTCACTGAGAGGAGTGAAATGTGTGGCCACTAAGACTTAGATCCTGCATGGGGTCACATGACCTGCTCGCCTTGTGAATCAGCCTCACAAGTGCCAGTCCCTACTTTCCATCTCACTGAATTGTATCGTTGAAAACCTCATTAAGCAGCAACATTAGAGAGCGTAGTGTTTATTCTGCTCAACCTCCTCTAGGTTTGTTATCAAGCTGTGACAGTTTCCATTTGCAGGTGTTAGATACCGCTTCTGCCTCCTCTCATCTCTCCCTTCTCCCCTTTCTCTCTTCCTCATTGCAAACATGACAGAGAGTGTCACCATCCGCTGATTTGCAATTTCGTGCAACCCCAGCAATCGGCTGATGTTAAAAAGAGTGAGTTAGCTCCATGGTTTGAACTGCATTGCAGCAAAAATCATTTTAAGAAGTGCCCTAAACCACAAAACAGACAGTTATGTGGGGGAGTTTCAACATTTGCATGAAAGCCATTCCACATTCTTCAAACCGACATCAGAAAGACTTTAAAGCAAATCTGTGGCGCTGTCAGGTTACTCAGAGTCACGCTCTGCCTATTGAGATATACAGGACCACAAACACTTTCCATGGTAGAGACTAAATATTCTGTGCAGCTCAGAAGGCAGCAGAAGAATTATTCAAACCCTGTGTTGACACCGCAAGTTATACAATCAACAAGTCAGTGAAAGACAATTCATTTCTGAAGATAAACAAACTGAGGAATCCAGTCAAGGACTAGATAATCATCAAGCTTGTTATCACAGAAAAGTTTTTCGTTGTGGAACTTTTCACCTCATCCCAAGTGCCAATCACGTTTCGGTGCATCACAAATATTCATAATTCCTAATGTTGTAAGATTAATAATTACACAAGGATGATGCCCCTGTAGCCATTTCATGTATTATGTACCTTTCTCTTTGAGGCACGTGTTGTAAATAAGGAACCAACTATTTCCTCTAGTAACTTAAGCTGAGTTTGTGCCAAGCAGCCCCTTTTCTGCTTCTCAAATGTGAGGATTTTCATTTTTACTTTGTCTTATGTGATTGTAAACTGATTATTGTTGTGGTTTGAACAGATGGTCTCATAAAACAGGAAACCTTTAGACATCAGGTTGGATTCTGGCAAATGGTGATGGTGTTGTCTGACTGTTTTGAATAATTAATACCCAAGAAAATACATTTGAAATGAATAAGTAGCAGCTCTAAAGGTAACAAAAGTAGAGTGGGAAATGACCCAGGAGTATCAAATGTAAGGGCTAAGATAAGAGCTGTACAAATTATCTAAATGCTAAGGAAAGGTGCTTCAGTGATTCCTTTCTGGTCTCCTTAAGCATAGTCTACACTCTACCAACCTTTACAAAAGAAAAGGAGATACAGTCGTGCCACCATTTTTTGTGGTAGACCCACAACAATCATTTCTGCCATCGCATAATTATGAAGCATAGTGTCAGTGAAGTCAAACTATAAGCACTGTGATTATTGTTTCTACGATCTTATGAACATATATTTTCCTTAAACTCCCTTGTTTTCCATCGAGGTTAAAAAGGGGTTAGGAAAAGACGTGAAGCAACTATTGTGGACTATTTTAAATCAGCCCTTGACTGTGAAGATGCTACTTAATTATCAGCTGTGACAAAGGTGATGTTGAGATGCTTATCATAGCAAGGATAAAAATACAATGCCTCAGAAAATACATGATTTCCCTGTCAAAAAAACATATGTACAGCTGTTCAGAGCAGCCAACTCCACCAGCGAATGGTGTCGCGCTGCCAGATGTAGCAGTTGTTTAACCACTGAAAAAATCTATAAACTCATGTTACAGTTAAGTGCTTTGGTTAAAAGTACGTTATGAGCCTTTGATTATGTCGGTCACTTCAACGTTGCATAACCACACACACCTGTGGCAAAATGGGAGGCGTGTGTTTGTCCACAGTACTCACCCTCGCTATACAAGGTCATACATATTCATTCAGCGTCTATCAGCCTGAAGGGATTCATCTCAGTACGATGGAAATAAATGTACAGAATACAAAAGCTGCACGACTGGCATGTTAAGTCCATTATATATTGTAAAGTAGCAGGTATTGCCCACAGGAGACTAATGGCTTTTTATCAAGGATCCCTGGAGGGCTGCAGACCTGCACCTCCAACAGCAAAGCTTCTATTAATGCAAGGCAGGTTCAGTTCAAGAGCACATTTTACAAAACGCACCTGCTTTGAAATAAAATGAGTGACATTAGTGAAACAAACATCCCACGCTTTAGCTCTTTTGTTTTCACAGAGAGCTACCTTCAAGACTGCAGTTCTTGTTTTGATAGCAGGCTTCTCTCTGCTGTGGTTTTTAATTGACGTAGTTGACACGGGTGCTTTTTGTGACGTGACATTTATGCCATTAATTGTCACAAAGCTGCATGAGCTAGATTTTTTTTCTATCTGAAATAATGTGTGGAAATACTCAAATCAAAAATGGTAGGTGCTGAAAGGGGGAATTACATAGAACAACATCCAGGCTAATGGTTCCAACATGCCGCCTCAATTCAAGGGCGTTTAATTCTGCGTCCTTGTTAAAGCAGAAGTGCAAACAAGCTCATCATTAAACAGCTGCTTTCAAGTGATGCACATTTACATTTCAATCTAGATCATTAAGCAGAGGCACTGTAATCCACATCATGTTTTCACAGAGAGAAATCAGCATTAGGGTTACAGCACACGCTTCAAAATAACAGGTTTAGTGTTTACACTCTGCCACCAATCAAAACTCACAACAACGCTGCTGTAGTGAAGCCACAGGGGGGGGGAGGCACCTTCAACAATACTGTGGAGAAAAAGGTATTTTGACAGCAGATACAATAAAAGACTAAATGTGGTTTGATGCAGTGGAAAAGATATTAAAACTGAAAATGTCAGTTTCTGTTATTTGTTGTGGTGATGCTTTCCTCCAACGAACAACACCATCAGTGCCCAACAGGTGTACCAACCTATGACATGTTAAATAAAGCTTTCCAGCTGCTGAGGTTATTATGACATGAGCAAAGGAGGAAGTCAGGTGGTTGTAAAATAGAGAGAAACTTCAGAACAAACATCTACCTTTAACACAGCAGACAAGGGGTGTTCCATTTGGATCAAATCTTAAAACGCGGTACATCTAATTTAATATCAAGGCAAGGCAAGTCATTATTGCATAAATGGTTTAGAATAGCCATACAGTACTTTATCACATTTTATTATTTTCTTCATAATAAATAACCATATTAAGATGGAAGCCTCAAAGCCGCAAACATTAAAGGATTTAAGTTAACCAGGTGCAAATAAATAGCAGCCTTCATTCAGGGCGATATAAAGTAATATATGTCAAATGTTTGTATACTAAAAGAAAAACTACTGCAGGGTTTGCTCATCTTTCATTACTAAAAGCTTCAAAACAGAATACTGTGCAAAGGGCTGGTTGTCATAAATCCAGAGTTCTTCCTGATTCTGATATAAACAACATCCCCCTCTGCCTCAATGTCGGCTGGAAACGTGTCACCTTTTCAGGGCAGCAGGGTGTGTGAGATCACAACATAGCAAGGTCACACTTGAGTGATAAGATTGAAAGAAAAAAGCTAGTGGGGTGGAAAAGTTAGTGCAGAATCTCTCTTATCTAAGACCAAAGTCATACTTGTGCCTAAACTGAACTAAAACTGAATTATTTTTAAGCATTGGTTTGTAACGTTTTAACTTGGAGGACATGTTGGTTCTCTCTATTGTAGTTTCTTTGTTTCCTTTTGTTAATGTTCTGTCTATTGCTTTGTCTGTTGTAGTGTTGTTCTATCTTGTTGGTTGTGTTGTGTTAATGTTGTCCGGTCTGTTGTAGTATTCCTATGCGTGTTGTTGACTGCTTTGTTTGTTATCATATTGTTTTTCAGTCGGTGTAGTATTGTTTTCTTCTGTAGTATTGTTCTGTCTGTAGTAGATTGCTTGTTTGTTGAACTGTTTTTCGCTGAACAATATTAAAGCAGCAACAGAGGAAGTCGGAACAGACCAACAATCCCAGCTCTCTTCACTAGGCCATTTTTCCGGAGCCACCGTTATTAAGAGGGACCTCTATTTTGTTCTCAGCGTTGTGAGGCCGGCCCCAGCAGTGTCCAATCTATCCTCCACTTTACCTCCCACCTCCATCTGCACCTCTGTCTTTATTGTGCTGGCTGCGGTCTGGCAATCACGACACAGTTTAACAACCCAAAAAAATAAAGGTTGTGGATTATCAAGAGAGCGACTGATTCCTCTAATGGAACTGCCATGTAGGAGGGGTCATGAGAGAGATCACACGATTCTTACATTTAAAAAAAAATGCTGATGATAACATACTTTATTTAAATGCTGTACAGCAGCTAATGAATTCAACAATATTCCACAATGGGAATTTAAGCTTTAAACCAGCAAGAACATTTTTCAAATCGTCCATATCTCATTTTGAAGAATGACTCATTTCAATTCAATGATTTTTGACTGTCATCTTTTCTGTCAGGTCTGCATGAATCATGGTGGTCTTTATTAATGTCAGCATTAACCAGCATCAGGCTTAATCACTCTCTTTCTGTTCTTGTGCAGACAATAACAAATGTGACCCCAAAAAAGGTTATATTTCTGAGTTCTCCCTAGTATTGACATGAAGCACCAAGCCATTCAACAATAAAAAGGCAACAAAATAAGTTGATATATATATAGCACCTTTCAACACAAGGCAATTCAAAGTGCTTTACAAAAATGAAAGACATTAAGAGCATTAAGAAACCTATTATAAAATGGCATTTAAAACACTCATTTAAAAGCAAAAAGACACATTTTTCTTCTTCTTTTTTTTTTAAATGTGGTTTCTCAGCCGAGGTCATCAATTCAAAATAAAAACTGTAATTTCTGCTGAATTACTCCTATCAGTCATTTTGTGAAAACATATGTCATAATTTCTAAAATAAGGCTAACACATTTGCTTGGAGGTCAGCTATTGAAATTCAAAGAATGTGAGACCATTTCACAGACTACCTACAGTAGAAGGATGTATGATAGTCTGTTTCTTGCCACTAACTCACAGGAGATGATGTTCATGGTCTTTCTTTTGTAATTTGTGCATCTGTGATTAAACCAAGTAGAAATGTGTCCCTGAGGGATGTCTCTTCTGAGTATTAATGTTGTCTCTGAATAATTAACTTAGCATTAGAACCACAGTTCATTTAATAATGATGCTACTCGGTACAATAGAGTAACCATTAATGTTATGAATAAATTAAAGCAGCAGTCTTTCATGAACATCAGACACTTAAATGTTCGCCTGTACATTCGTGTACTAATTATGGTCTTTGGTTTGGTCCTTTGCATGTCTTTCTTCTTCTTTCTTTTTTAAACACTTCCAACATAGTTGTGTACCTCAGACACCTCCCAGATATTTTCTCAGTTGGTTAAAAACAACCTTGACTCGCCAATGTCTCTAAAGATGTTTTTACAATTGAAGAATGTTCATCTACATTACACAGTGAAAACACAGTGAAAATGGTTTGGACTAAAATATGTTTTTGTATACCCAGGGGAGAAAAGTGATCTCTAAAAGAAAAAGCTTTCCTAAAGAGAACAAACACGTTACTGTGAGAGTATTTATTGCATTATTTTAAGTTTAGAGTACACTACACATGTTGAACAATCATTAATGTGTCGAATATGGCTTTAAAAGATGCCAGGACATCTTTTGATCAGTGTTAGAAAAATATCACGCTTCTTCTATGTAATCATACATCCTGTTACGTACACAGCTACGTAGGGCCTTTGTTGTCATGTGCTACTCTGATATTAGAAGAGTACATTCAGTATTTTCCCAACAATCAGCAAATCACAAGAACATGTTTACTTGGATGTTAACAAAAGTCATTGGGAGTGATCCTGAAGGACACATGAATATCTGCACCAAATTTCATGAAAATCACAGGTGGTTGTCCAGACATTTCTCTAATGTCACTATTCCTAAGGACTTGTTCAATAAACTGTCTGAATATTCATAACAAATGTCACGACCAAACATTCAGCTGTTGCAAATGACATTAACCAATAGACTGACCATGATCGCAATCTCTAAAGCTGTGCGCCTACCAATAAATAACCACACTTTAGAAACACAAATGTTCCCAGGACACCAACCTATCCTACTGTAAGAATCCTACTGAGTACTGGTACTTCCCTCTTTCATCAGAATATGAATTATGAGAGTGGTGCATAGTATAATGAATAACCATTTTATTATATCTCCAAAAATGTAATAGGTATTGACAAAAAACATGGTTAGCTCGCTCTGTGCTCAGTCAACAATTACCGAACAAATTAGAGTCTGTGTTTCCGAGCAGCACAGATGTTTGCTGGCCATTAAAAGCACAGATGAGTCCTATTGGAAAAGCGTCGCAGATATTGAGGGAAAGCCTCATTATCAGGTTGGTTTATTTGTTTTCAGCGTGCTCCCATTATGTGGAACAGCATTTTAGATGAGCCAAGGACTGCGCCATGGTTCTGCGGTAAGCACTGTCCTTGGTATTGTCATGGGGAGCGGTGCACTTGGCCTTCGTGCTCTATGAAACTCCCTCCACACCCCACCTGCATGAAGCTCTCCTCTCCAAATTCACTAAAGAGGCCGAGCCAGGAGTCAATCAGCTGTGAGGGCTCAACAAGGGGCTGTGCAGCATGCCAATTCAACAAGCTCACATCTTTGTGCAAACATCATTTTCTCTATGCCCGTTATTTAAGCCGAGGCAACCACAGGTGGTAGGTATGTCCTTCAAGTTGAGGTAATGGCGAGAGAATTCAAAGTGGAGCTTTCACTGCGGGGGCACTCGCACCATGAAAATAATTCATTTGAATCTTAGGAAAAAATATGATTTTGAAGGTTAAATCACACAGCAATTACATTTCATTGTGGGACTCAAACACAATGAGGAAGTGAATTCTGACTTTGGAAACATCATTTGAACTTATTTCTCTGCCTATCCCTCATTACAAAGCGATCTCATTCACTGTTCCTCTCCCTGGCTGTATACATGCTCGGCTCTGAAGGGAGCAGTGGGCTTTATGGTGACTGTAATACGCCGCTGACACTCCCCTTCCAATGGTTCACTATTCCACCTATAAACTGAGCTCCATTAAGTCCAATAAACAAAATGCTTTACGATCCATCATCACCCTCTTTCTATTTTTGGCCTCTGCTGCCAAATATCTCCGAGCATCATTCCAATAAAACTGTGCGAGTGAATCAGCAAAGGAGAACAGCAGTAAATGTATCTGTTTTAATGTATGGGAGGGGTCGCAGAGGACTCGGAAATGTCGTGGTGTTGATAGTAGTGTGGGGGAGACAGAGGTGGAAAAGGTGCCAGTGCTTCATATCAGAGGAAGAAATCATATGGGAGGGAAAAAAATAACAATCTGCTCCTGGTAGTGATTATTGTAGATATATATTCACCGGTGCCGCTTCCACTGAGCAGAGTGGTGCTTCACTCAAAACATCACAGGGACGTAAGAAAAACAGCGTTTGATTGATATTCTGGATGTGGTGGTGCTTACCTCCAAAATTGCAAGTCTAAAGAAAAATGAGGTCTATTGAAATTCCTATTCAGGCTTGGCTTACTTTTCCCTCATATACATTTATATTGTTTGGGGCGGGGCTTGGGAATAGGGACTTATGGTACAAAGATATTATCTTATAAACAAGTGTGTGCGAGGCAAGTACCTTGCTCTGTGCTTTGGTGCTATGATATCTGTGGACGCTTAGAGAGACAGGCAATCTATATAATTCTGTCCTGTAATCATCTTTTTGTTTGAGCTGCTGACAGGGGCATTACTGCTGGAGAAGTTCCACTTCATGGCGAAGATAAGCTGATACATTTTCTGCAGGAACCTGCGAGCGGAGAATCTGTGTGATCATGCAGAGAAAATGACACTGTAGGTAATTCTCTGTGCTGGATTCACTTCGTGGGTGGGATATTGTGGTGTGAAACACGGAGGAAATGGAGGCCGGCTGAATGCTCTGTGCACTGCTTTAACTGCATATATGCTCACATTTAATTTTAGTGATGTGATTTTGTTAGAGATGCCAAAATGAATTGAAGAGCTCAGCAGGCGGGCGTTTCATAACAGACTTATGAGTTCACGTCCTGAGATTGAATGTGAAAAACACTGGGAAAATGTTTCTTCATTTGCTTCTTGCATTAAAAAATACAGTTGTTTGCATTGTACCTGCAATGCTTTCAGATTCTGCCCATTATAAGATTGCACAAGTGGGAGATATGATGTGTTGATGAATGTGAATGTGTCTCTCAGGCATTTAATGTCAACCAGTCATACAATTAGCATCAAATTTATGCAAAAACCTTTCCTGTTCAGGCTGGTTTGGATACACATTAAAAGCAAGTGAACAGCACTGCTCCCTCCTGCAGGCAGCAATATACTAGAAATGAAATTGAGCTTGCACAAAATTAAACTGCTGTTCGACTGGTTTCAAACACAGTGCTTCGAGCAAATATCTGTATACTTACTGCGATTTGACGTCTGTTTGTTTAAGGACACTCCACGGCTCCTTGCCAGATGGGACTGCTTGCAAAGTGCAGCTATGAGATAAAAGAGAGAGAAAGGCAAATAAGAGTCAGACAGAGAAGGATATCAGGAAATATTAGTTCAAACTGATTAAAAAAATATATATAAGTTCAATATAAGGGATGAGATGATCAGTACCGAAAAATAAAATAGCATATTAAATAAAACACATGGTGAAATACAAACACCCACTTTACAGCTCATTCTTTTTGTTAATTGGCCCAACAAGAGTCAATAAGCCAGTTGTAGAATTCACTTCCTGTCCAAAATGTCTGAGTAGACAAGTGAGCTTATAGTTTTGCAAGCCAACAGACCCAGATATTTTCTCCGTTGGTTAAAAACAACCTTGACTCGCCAATGTCTCTAAAAAATTGTTTACAATTGAAGAATGTACCTTACCTTACCTTACAACTACACAAACTTCTAGAACAGTAGCTGAATAGTGGACCTTAAGGTACCTTTATAGTCAACAAGGAATATGAAACCAACAAGAATTCGTTTTTATGATTCTTTATTCAGGTAACTCACTTTCGACACATCCGGGGGGGGGGGGGGGGACATTTTGTTGTTTTTTGTGTTAAAAATGGGTGTTAAAGACATTATGTCACATGTTAGACGCATTTATCCAAAGCGACTTACGTACTCAATACTGTGGACAATCCCCACAGGAACAATTTGGGGTGAAGTGTCTTGCCCAGGGACACAACGACATGCTGACTGCAGTGGGGTTTGAACCTGTGCTCCCCTGATCCGAACACCAACGCAATAGTACACTGTGCCACATGCCGCCAGACATTTGTTGCTCCATACACTTGTTGCTTCCATACACTGGCTTTAAGCACGTACTTAAAAAATACTAATGCCAAGTATTATTATCGTATAAATAACCTCTATAGATGAGACACATTTTGATGATTTAAAGTGAAACTGTGTGATTAAGCAGATTTTTTGAGGTTCTTGGACAATGGTGAAAGAGCTTTTTGTACCATAACAATTTTAAACAAAACTAATTTTGGTTATCAGCTGTTTATTGGCTGATACGTCATCGAATATCGTTGGCAAAAGAAACATCATATGCATCATATAGATGCTGTTTTGTTCCTGGTTGGAATATAATTTGCTAGTCACTTAAAAAAAACAACAATTAAAAAGGAGGAAAAATAGGACAGAAATCCAATTCTAATTCCGACATGTTACAATGTTGTCCTGCTGTATGTGATGTTTTCAGGGACACAACAGCTGTGTCCTTTTTACTGCCTTTAATTTTCTATTGATAGTTCTTTGTAGTGTATTCTGGTGTGGACCATAATACCATATTAACTGTTTGCACTTCATTATGCCTGATTAATGAACTGAACCATTATGTTATTATAGCACCATTGGTGCAGTAATATCAAAACCAATATGCTAGGATTCAAACCCCCCTTGTAAAAGAAGACATGAAGCTATAAAAGTTATTATATAAAAATCTTTTGAGACGTTAAATATTCCCTCTCTGATGTTCATGCCTCATTGCTAATTCACTCTCCTGGTTGATTCATAAAGGAGCTCCTGGTGTTACGTGTGCATCTCACTGCATGTGTTTTTAATAATCACTAATGTGCGCCATGTATTCATCTAGCCCCTGATGGAGTACTGAGTAAATGGTGTCGATGAATAATCTTATCAGAGACTGGCTCACATTGAGTGTTTGTGCTACAGGCAGTAAGTGAAACAGAAAAGAACACACTGAGTCTGATGCAGCAGACATTAAGGTCGTGAAAACAGCTCAGGCTTTGGACGTTTATCCTTCGATTTTTATGAGTTTCTTTAAGAGCAACTGAAAGAAAGGAGACAAACCCTGACCGGCAGCGTGACACCGGCAGCGTGACACCGGCTACGTGACGAAGGCACTGGTTTCTGTAAATGTTCCCTCCAGCCTCAATTCCTTCCATACAAATATACAACAGACTTCTCGGCTTCAGAGAAGATGCATTTTCACTTTGCAACAGCACTAGAACGGCAACTTGCAGGTCAAGGAAACCTTTTGTTGAATCCTGTTGTATCCAATCTGAGAGAAAACAAAGGACTGAAAGCGTCTCCAGGAAGAATTGTTCATTAAACTGTATATCTGGATTCTGAAAAGTATATCTCAGCATATCCTGCATGGCTGCAACACGGATAGAAGGTAAGAACAATAAACTATTTACAAGCAAAGTTTTACCTGTAGCTTGCTTCCCCCTTTTTCACCTCAAATCACAAATACTTTCCTCACAAACTGACTGTTTGCTAAACGTCTCACCCAAACAGAGACAATCCAATAGTAGCTTAGCAACCATATCTAGGGCAGAGAAGCCTGTATATCTTTACATTTTTGTGGATCTCGGGCAATTCATTGTATTAAAAACGTTTCGAGAGGTGTATTTGACTTCGAATTCCAGTTGAGCACAAGGGAAACCGATAAACCAAATGTGTGTCTGCTCTAACATTAAAAGGTAGGGTAGGTAAGAATGGAGAAACCAGCTCGAGTAAGCTAGAATTTGAAAGTACACAACCGAAAAAAATCTGCCCCTTCCTTCAGACTTCCTTACAGAGCCCCTCCTCCAACACACACGAACGTGCACATGACCAATGAGGGCACGAGATAAGTTTGTGCACGAGATGGAAGGCTGACAGGCAGGTAGGCCATCCAATTATCTGATCATTGGACTTGCTTTTTACAGCGCCTAGGCTTCCACATATGAAATATTTGTATATATTTATTGTCAAAGCATTTCATTTATTCATTGCTATCGGGATGTTAAGAGCATTCCATTGAATATAACAAAAAGTGTTTCTGAAGTGAATTACCTACCCTAACTTTAAATGAAAAACTAAGCATGCTACAGTAAGCTTGCTACCTATAGTCGACATCACGGTTTACTTCCAACGATAAAGTTAAGTTAAGTTAACAAGTTAAGGTGGACCAGCTATTCTCATTTTAGTGACAATAGTTTGGTTCAAATTCTTTTTGCAACAACGGAAAGCCTAGCATTAAATACAGGCTGCTAAATGGAGCTACATTTGACTTATGTCTTCTCACCTGCAGCTGTCTGAGAGGCCGAGAGAGCAAACAGCTGACTGAAGCGAAGCAGCAGGCAGGTGTAGAGATAATTTGAAAACAATTCTCTTCCGTACAGAGACTAAACAAACATCCCTGTCTGCCTCAACCATTAAGTTGTCAGATACGTTTAGCACTGAAGGTCAGCCCGAGGAGTGCCTGGACGCTCCGTCTTGACCCAATAATGCAGGTAGATTCAATTGATACGCAGCAAAATGAAACTGTTTGTGCGCTGCCTCGTGTCTCTTTCCATTCCTCATCCTGATCCAACGCCCACTGAATGTATCAGAAATTGACTAAATTGTAGTTGCCAAGCAAAAAACACACATCTACAAAGAGTATGCTTTTCAAAGAATGCTCATTTCTCCATTGGCACTTGCTGTATGAGCAATTTTTCAGAACTCCCAACAGAGTTTTTTAGCGGGCCCCTGAGCCAAAAAACTCACTCAACACTTAATTTACTGTGTAAAAACTGCTGCTACGTGGTTACTTTTATGACAGCAGAAAAATGGTATGCTAAAAAAAAAAGGCCTGCCTTCTCACTTACCCTCCAACACCTTATTCTATAGAAATGAGACACAAAAAAATCAATGTATCTTTCCGTAACTTCAGATCACATCAACACCTCGGCTGAGTACAGATCACCTGGGAATATAACCTAGATGTTCCAGGGATGCAAGTGAAAAGGGAATTCAAACATACACTTGTGGCTTTGTTTGGAAATAGCAGACTTAGCGTCAATGAATATATGCATAAGGAAATATGAAAGGCTTTAATGCTACTAGGATAAGGGAAATACATGAGATTAGATTGTAATGAGGAAATCCATTTGTCCTTTCGCCCAGCTCACTGCCTGCACGCTGCTTGTTAACCATACCACTCTGTGACTGTCCAAAGGCCACTTTCAGACGGATGATTGCTAGTTGTGGCATCACTGGTTCTGCAGTGATTGACAGGAAAACTAGCAACACCGCTACAAGGATGGTGGCGGATGTAGCTGGCAGCAGACCGCTGATGTACAGGTATGAATTTGACAGATAGAACTCTGGAACAAGATATAGGTCTAAAGATCAGGAAGTAAAGCCTTTTGTTCATAAAGCACTTTTGTCTGGTTTCCCCCAATGAATTGATGGTAATGTTCGACACTATGTGACGATAGCCTTTGTAGACTATTTACATACAACTACACACAACTATATAACCACACTACAGGAAAGGGAGAACCCTAAAACACATAATAGTGCCTCTTTATGTTCAAACAGTCTGCTGCTTTCTACAGTTTATCCAACATGACCTAAACACACTTTAATCATCTACCAAAAGGCTATAGATCGTTGCTGTTTAGCATGACACAAAAGTAGCAGTTACATATTTGTGTTGAGCATGTTGACGTTTATGAAACAAGTTAGCCAGTTGAATACTTGTTTACTGTGCCTGCTTATTTTTTAGGTAACACAGGTCGCCCAGCAACTTTGAGGTTAGCATTTTAATTTTGAATATTTAATATAAAGGTTAATCCACAACAGAGTGGGGCGTGGATTGTCCTGCCTCTGCATAAACAACCTGGCAGCAATAAGAAAATAAATGCTACATACAAAACATTTCTAAGAACATCTCCGTTACCTGGGAAACCTGGTTGTAAAACAATTAGTGGAGGCCAAAGCCTTCCAGCTACAAATACGAATTAACCATGCTGCTCATTGGAGACAACTGCACATTCTGACAGAGTATTCTCCATGGCCAAAGTAAAGTGGATTCACCCAGACCCTTATACAACAGAGGATGAATTATTTAGTTGAGAGTCTGAGCTGGCAGCAGGCCGGCTGTGTTGGACAGCTGCCAGTGCAGAGCAGAGTTTTGCAAAACTTCACTGCCTTTTAAAAGAATATCTGACCTCAAGTTCTCTCAAAGTGCTAGATCTGTGATGTGCAGTGCCTTCTGGGAGGCAGTGATTTGGTGATGAAGTGTTGTAGTCGGGTCTTGCGGTGTACCCGATGTCCTTCAACCTGCCTCCCCTGCTTTAGTCTGACAGCCTCCAGAGGACGGGTGCGAACTTGATTTGCTCGGCTGTGGGTTGCGTGTGGAGGCGGAGAAAGCGGTAGCAAAAAGAGAAACTTTGAAAGCGAAACATTTTCTCACTTTTATTGTGGCTGCAATGCTTAAAAAAAAAAATCACTGGAGCTACAACGGGAGGTGAAACTGGTCCCTGTGATGCTTTAGCAATGGATTTCTCTCTGTATAATTATTAAATATAACTAAAATAGTGGCTATGGAAAGAAGCACTTGATTTAAATTTTTTAAAGGTCACATATTACGCATCTTCACAGATTCATTTTTGGTTCATACTAGAACATGTTGCAAGTTATAATGTAAAAAAATGTTTTTATTCTTTTTACACTGCCCACCTGAATATAGCTACATTCACCGCTTTGTCTTAAAAGCTTTGTTTTAGCTTCTTTCTCTCTAAGCCCAGTGTCAGTCAGCATTTGACTGAGTCTGAGCTGTCAATCAATCCCTGTTTCCACAGCAGCTAGAGAGACTCCCTGTGTCGACTACTCTGAGCTTGGCACTTCAACAAGAAAGAACCCCCTTAAATATTTCTAAATGAAATTTCACAAGTGCTAGCAGAAACGTGTTTTGAAATTGGGAAGAAATTAACAAGGATCCCTTGAAGTTTTGGTCTGTAACGTCCTAGTTACTCACCCTTGTTATGTTGGGCATTATAAGGGCCAAAAGCTAACACAGTCTGTTTAAAAAAAAAGTATTTGGACCATCAATACTCGTCTCACAACTGAGAAAAAACTAAAGTTGCGTAATTCCGTTTTTTAACTTGATATTTTGAGCGTGTACATCCACTCTGAGGAGTTTGTACATCGTGTACTACATGGAAGTCTGCTAACGGAAGTATTTTTAGACACAAGTTTATACTTAGTCACAGGAAGTAAAAATACATTGATGCATACAATGTCAGCTTCCTCTCTGGCAAGACCATTATTTGGCAGAATGATTTTAAAAAAGTACATGTAAATTGACTATACCCCCACCTACTGATATCAGAACTCCCACTGAAATACATTGGTCGGAAAGAAATGTTGACAGGAGTGCCAAATTGATGGTGTGAATTCACAATAAGTCATTGTGTGGATGACTTAAACCAAACGGACAATTTTGGCATGACATGCTGTAACAAACGTTGTCAAGAGGACTAAAATAAAAACACAGGGCATATCTTTCATACCAATTGACCCTGTTTTGTCCCTAAACACAATCTTGTGAAGCACAAATGCCATAAAAATTGTCTTATAAACAAAAAGAGCAGCATTCCCTGGGACTCTCTTGGTGGGTTGAGTGAAACGTCACCCAAATGAAGAATGGCAGCGATATCCAGCCAGAGGACAGCTTCCTCACTCTCCCCGTTTTTCTGAGCTCAATAAATCAGCTCAAGGTTCCTCAGTGATCCTGTGTGTGGCAGAGGAGGGGGATTTATCATTCTCAGATAAAGGCTCGCTCCTCGTCAATGTTCGCTTTCACCCTCGGCTGGGAATTTATGAGTACTGGTGGCACCGTGTGTGCAGCCCACCTAGTTACACAACAGAGTGCAAAGGGCTGCACAACAAGACAATCCATTGTGTTCCTGCTATCAATTTCCACCCGCAGGATGCCGTTCAGACAAAACACAAATGGTGTTGCAGACAGGTATTTGCAAAAGTGTAAAATCAAAGAGACAACTAGTGTCACTGCGGTGTGGCAACTAAATTCTTCAATGCAATTCATAAAGTTTCCATTTTTCAAGAGCAGCAGAGTCTTAATCAATTTGCCAGGAACATACTGTAGGAGAAATTGTTGCCTTGTATTACTAATTAGCATTATTAAATGACTGTGCAGAAACAATAAGTCACATGTTTTATGAAGTCACAATTACTCACAGAATGTTCGGCAAAACAGATGTGAAATCTACTGCTAACTTCTACTGATTACCTGAAGATATATGTGTATTCAAAACCATAAAGCTTTAAGTTGTTTTGCATGCAGATGTATATAACACTGAACACATAACGTGTTATACCATTTCAAGTACTATCTGCCAGTTACATGTCATTTTTAGGATACATTATGCCAACATAATTTGCCAGTCAAATCGATGAAGATCAAAAGCCATTTTAAATATTGCAAACACATTCCAATTTTTAATTAAATTAATACCTTTCCATTTTGAAGCGAATAAACTTGATCTAGAAATTATTATTAGGGTTAGTATGAAAATAATTATTGTGTTTTTTTTTTGTTGATTAATGATTCTGAATGTATTAATTGTTTTCCATGTTAAGAAGACAGAACAAGTGTAGTAATATGCCACTTTTCGAGATAAAATTGTAAGGTTCTTACTGCAGGTAATGACACGCAAACACAGAGGTTACTGACGTTGTTTATGGACTGCAACTTGAAAAATTAACCTCTTTATCCCCACGGACCCGCCGACGGGGCCGAAATCACAACATCTGCAAGCAAAAGTGTCTCAGGGCTTCTTAAGATTTAATAAACTATGAATGTTTCATATCTATGTAACGGGAAGAAACTCAGCTAGCTGATCTTTTTTTTTTTTTTTTTCAAAAAAACCCTCAAAGCTAACTGAGCCTGTGAATTAGCCACGGGCAAAAAAATCTTAAGGCCGTTAGCACAGAACTCTAGCTATACCGATCGATATACTTATTCGATCTGCACAAACAAGTTTAGCTAACATCCTGAGATTCCACAGATTATAGAAATATAAGGATCATCACTGAGCGATCAGAACTCGTGACAGGGGAAGCAAATACAGACAACACACGACGTAGCTTTAGGTTGCAAAAAACGGAGATATGCTCACTTTAGCTGTTATTCTGATCAAAAGTCGTGTTCAATGGCATTAAAACGAGAAAAAACGCGGCTGAAGGTTAATCCATAGGTTTATCTAATGTATCTGTCACTTTGAAAAAATTATTGATAATCCATAAAACCATTTTTATGCTAAAAACGGATAATCAAAATGAGCTACTAATGGTAGCCACCAGAGGCTAGCGCAACTTCCGGTTTTTCTACGCGTCACTATCACTCCTTATTTGGTAACCTGTGTGTGTATGTGGAACTTTCCCTCGATTCCATTGGCTATGACGGTTAGAAAGAGATGTCAATCATCAAAATCGACCAAGGGGGGCCAGAGATATGGAAAATCCACCCAAATGACCCCAGAAGTGGGTTTTTTGTGCTAAATCTCTCTAAAAAGGTCACATGTCACTTGTTTTGCATCAATCTTGATACAGGGTACTTATTATATGTTGTACTTTGGATTCCTAAAGCTTTTAGTCTACTAACCCATCGTCCAAGGGTAGTTTTCACTATAAGTAAAAAATAATTTTCGGACGGACACTATAATTTACAGTTTTTTACCATGTTCAATCTGAATTTTCTTTAAAATAAAAAACATCTATATTGATTCTGACTTTTCTACATCCAACTCAAAGGTTTATCATTACTTTGAGAAAAAATATTATTAATTTACCCCTTTTAGAAGTGTAGTTATGGTCATTTGTTCTGGAAATGTCATTTTCGAGTCTGAAATCTGAAAAACAGGCTTGGGGTCTAACAGGTTTAACAGCTCTTGTGTTTGGAATTGACAAATCTATATGCTATATTTGTCTCATTCACTAGAAAACCAAAAACTCTGGAATTTATCTTCTAACAAGTGTTGTCTTTGTATCCAAAGCATGATAGTTCTTCATATATTCAACAACTAATTAAAATCAATCATTAAGCCACACTGTTGCGCTAGGTAATGTGCTCTTTTATATATTTAAGAGCATACTTTGCCGCTGCTTTTAATTGATGTATTCATATCTCACACTGCACTGTAACTTTTATTCATGTACCTGTGTTATTCATATTTTTATCTTTGCTTTTAAATTAGTGCTTTAAAATGAAATTGTTTAAATATATTTCTGTTGTACTATTTCTTAATGCTCTTAATGTCTTTCATTTGTGTAAAGCACTTTGAATTGCCTTGTGTTGAAAGGTGCTATATAAATAAACTTGCCTTGTGTATTTTGACTTTAACAAAAAAATTGTCCCCAAAACTGCACACCTTGAAAATAAAAAAATAAAAATAGTAATATGTAAAAAGTTAAAAATATAAAGAGGCTCCCTAACCGATAAAACGCAGTATAACACCATGTTTTACCTAAGGCATGGGGTTAAGTTGTGACACAAAACATCCAAATTAAATAGTTTAACTGTTTGTTTCTTATGCTGATGTCAAAGCAGTGACAGAAAAAGTATGTGCTATTACAACCTTGTCTAATTCCAACAAGATGAGATAACCACCCCTTGCATAATGTTAGCTGTCACCAAAATAATTACTGGAAAGCACATTAGACATTACTCAAACTTTGAAACAGCTTCCCACCAGTCTCTTGTGCTTTTAAAAAAGGTAATGATTCATTAGTTTTTGGAAACTAAACATTTCCAAATTACATCCACACTGTCAGCATGAAACCTCTCAGAGATATTCATTTTATTTTTCTTTGTGTTGTTTTTTTTTTCTTTATAATGAAGGAACATTTGCCAAAGACCATAAAGCGAGGATGCAACCTCCTGATCGCCGTCATATCATGTTCCGTGTGATTCTTGAAAAAGAAAGCTCATTAGCTGATATCCTGAGGCACAGCTGTCTCTATTTTTGCTGGTGAAGCTTTTGTTGTTGACCTCCGGGTGCTATAGCCACCTCTTTCTTTTAACTATCTCCGCCTCACATACTCTGTTCATTCCCCGATTTGCTCCGATCGCCTCTAGGCAGACAGTGGATCTTTTTGTATCGCCCATAAAAGGTCTGTTTATGGCATGGCATTTTGAACTTTATAAGCTGTATCCTTATTAGGTAATGCATGCTAATGATGAGTGGAGAAAAGAGCTGCATTACCCATGTAGGTGTTATGTTAGCGTCATATTAGTTTCCTATGTTAACCCATAGGTTTGATTTATTTTGCTAAAATGTGACACAAACGATTATGTTCCTATACGAGGCCAGGGGGGGAAATAAACTCCATCTCCTCGGAGCATTTCACCCGAGATGCGTGATCATTGCCGTCATCACTCTCGTTTGGTCAGCTAAAACAGTCAATTTTCCATCCAGCTCTTATTGTTATGACAGTGAGCTTTTTGTTTTTAGCTGACTCGGGTTACTCTCTGCCTCATTGGGTCATATCTGCTGAGTCACTGTAGAGCCTCAGGACCTCGCTCTGTGTATCATGATCAAAGGGTCTCAACCATCAGCAAAACAGCAACTTCGGCCAACTCCAGCAGGCTGACATAAAGAGGCGAGATGTTTAACTTGTACTGACACTCCTGTGAGCCAGGGTACAGCAGGTGAGAAGAAAAAATCGCACTTGCTCATTTGATTTCAGCTCGAGTATCATGTGAATTCTCTGGGGTTAAATCAAATTTGCAAAGTCAACAGGTGGATGTATAAAGAGAACTGGATACAGAGTGGGAGGCTGGGCCACGTTCATCCTTATGAAAATTGCTCAGTGATGCACGGAGCAAAATTGCCTCTACTTCAAGATTAAAAATACTCAGATCTTCGGGCGAACTTCCTACAATCTTGTGCATCCATTAGGCCGTAAAGAGAATGGTCTTGGCTCAGTCAAATGAATAGAGAGGGAAAATAATAGGGATGCAGCGATACATCGGTGAGACATCGGCATCAGACGATGTTCGCCCTATTTACCGCCATCAGCCCATCGGTAAATAAGGCGACATGTTTATGTTTTGCTTGGTGTTAACGAGAATTTGCATTAGCGTCGTTGTTTTTAAATCTGACGGACAAAATCTGAAGTCCGGGGTTCATTTTGAAGGATTAGAACTGTCACTGTGGGTCTGCCCTGACTTTAAAGTCCTCTCCTCCTGCAGGATGGGTAAATGAAATCCAACATTCAATGTTCTTGGGAGGCCGTATATTTGTGACTTGGTTATACTGCTGCTTCTCCCGTTAACTTCCAGAAACTACGCTCGCTCAACTTCTCTTTCGCTCGCTCTACACATGCACACACCACACACGTATCCCCTCTCTCTCTCTTAAAGGGAGAGGCTGCCTTAGTCTGCATTATGCTACATTACAGTATATACTGTACAGTGAAACATTGGCATCTGCAAAATATCTAAACATCTGCAGTTTTTTTTCGGTGCATCCCTAGAAAAATAACTATTCTAGTGTTCCTGATGGGAAGTTGATTTACCTACAAAAATGTAACCCATATTTAAAGATTTCTCTTTCCCAATGTAAATCAAAGTGAAAAAGTATTTTCTGACTCGCATGTAAATTGTCATTCTATCTTTTGGCCACCACGGAACATTTCCTTCAGTGCCTGATTGGGTAGAGCAGTCAACTTAAAAAAAGTGATATTAGGATCAGACAGAAGGCTCTTGTTCACATGCCGTATGGTATTAACTCCTCGCCCACATTCATCTAACATAACATTAACCCCAAGGCATGAAACATAACCGAAGCCTGAGATGCTATATTTGTCAATGCGATGACATTTGATCTGTTATAAATCTATGTTAAAAGCCTTTTCTTTTTTTCAAACATAGGAACTGTGATGATGAACACCTTCATTTATATCAAAAGCCTGACAGTACAAGTACATAGCAGCAGTGGAGCAGATAGAGCTAAAGGTGTCTACCCTCTCTGTAGTTCATCTGCTGCTAGACGTGTTGCTCAAGGGCATTTTGAGACTTTTGCTCGATCAGTGAATTTCTTTGCTCCTCACATTCAGAGAAATAAGGTGAAAGAACACTTACAGCTTTAACCATCTGCCGCAGTTGGCCAGGAGCAGTTATTTAAAGAAAACTGTAATATAAGGGACTTAATGCACAATGAAGACAAGAATAACCAATTATTCAGATTGCATTGGACTTCACAATATGAAATATAGAGAGATAGAGCATGAGATAAAATATGAGAATAAAGTCAGAAGGATATTCTTTATTCAAAGGGTCTTGTAGAGCGGGATATTTAACCAATGTCTATTTACATTTGCTCTTAGGGTTCTCACGTTACTCTAGCTTAGCCATGTGTGCATTTCAACTCACATATTCCAGCCAATCAGACACAAGAAATTAACCTGGTGAAAAGAGGCATGTTTCAATTTAGTAATTAGATTTGGAGAAATTGAAATCCCTAAACTTTGTCCTAAATTACATGAAGCAAGTATAAATGCACCATGAGTCATGTACAATACGTCACAGCCACATACCGAGTGTTTTCTGGTACTGTTCATATTACGCAATTCTGTAGGTGATAAGATTTATTTCCACTTCTACACATCCTTACAGTTTTGGAGGACTGGCTGACATTCAATATGTTTTCTTTCCCGATGGTGATAACACTAAGCCCATCAATTCAGACATGCAGTATCATTATACCCATCATAAGTGAATGTAATAAATCATGTTGTAGGTTTTAAAACACAGAAATACATAAATGAACCTGCAGAAAAAAATACTGTAAACATCAAACAAGTTGAGATGTTTTTATAATTGAATACTTTTTTGAAGTCATGTTTCAGTATCTATAATCTCTACTTTATTTAATAAATTATATATCTGTTTTTTGGGGGGAAACAAGCAATCTAAATATTTGTAATGCACGAATTGGACACCTTTCATTTTATCTTGGGAAAAATTGAATTTGAGAGATGTGGAAGTGTGCTTTCTCTACCTTACGCTCTCTGAGATTTGAACCAGCAACCTTGAAGATAAAACCCCCTGCTCTCACCTTCATGTAACGTCTGCCCTCATTGAATGACTCAGCGCTATCTGTAGCTCTGTTTATACCCTCTGTCAGCCACAGTAAATAAGAATATATTGGCCTGGGGATGATGAGGGCATATAAAGGGGATAGTGAGGGGGGTGAGGGGGGTGGGGGTTGTGTGGGGGTGGGGGGGGTGGTGTAAGACCTGACTTAGCTGAATAGGTAGTCATGACTCAGACTCCAGGAAGTGGGTCAAAAGCACACACTTCCGCCGAACAATACAGACAGTGAGAGCCTATTCATTCAGAACTAAAGATGAGCCATATGACACGCAAATTATCATAATATGTAAATTAAATTCACATAATTATGGTAGGCCATAGAGGTAAAGCATTTTAGACCAGTTTTTTCTTAAGTATCGACATTAGCTCAGTATGACGTGCCCCGGAGCACATCATAATAATGATGATAAATAATTCTTCCCCCGGTAGAGCCAAAAATACTCCTCCTCCGGCAATTCTAAAACAGGTTACAGACTCCGCTGTTAATCCTTTAAATGTGAGGGAGAGACGCTTATACATATTCATGCATATTAATGCACTGCTGCAACGCAACCTGACAGGGGAGCTTATTCAATTCTGCTTCTTTAAAACCACTGTGACATTCAGGAGACTAAATCCTGTCCTAACCTTGTTAGCTTGTGTAAATAACAATGATGTGGAGGAATCGCAACACTGTGCCCCTCGACACAAGCCGCCAAATGAAGATGTGTTTTGGCATTTTCACTCGGGAAAATCAGTCAAAAACAAAACAGGGAGTGGGGGGGGGGGGGGAACTAATCTGCATGAAAATCAGCAAGCACACACTGATATTAAAATAACCGCAAGCAAGTGTCAGCGCAGTAGTTAACAGCAAAATGGTGAAGTTACTGTAATATTGTGAAAATTATACAAAGAAAAAAATCACAAAGAAAAAGAAAAACTAATTTAAACTGCAGATAAAAGCTGGACTCTTACACTTTACAGAACTCCTGTCTGTGCTGACTTTTCTTGGCAATTTAACTTTCCAAGGACCTGCCAGAGTCACAGCTGCTCAAACTCAATGTAAAACCTTAAAGGAAGATGGGTGTCGTATCAGTTTATAGAATGTAAACTATGTTATCAGGCAGCGTACACAAAGGCACAGATTCTGGACCTATTAAGAGTATAATAACATGCCTTGTAATGACTGAAGCACTTCCTGAGGGCACTTCATACATTATGCAAATCTGCAGGGGAATAAAGTGGCAAAGCTTAATTGAGATAGTGGGAGGTCGAGAAAGACCAGGGAACATCGCAGCCCCATTTCACTTTCATCCCACAGTGGAGCTTCTTCACACGACTCTAAAGCAAATAATGAAAGAAGAAAGAAACACCAGACTAAACCTGATTACTCACATGGTTGTTTGCCTTTGACAAGTTGTTGGTGTTTGTTTATTAGTTTACTTATGATTAAAGGCTGGTCAGCGGGTTGGAAAAAGTGCAATGATGGCACACGCTGAGGTGAGTCAGAAGAACAGCCAAATAAATCTATGCCTGCCAGGCCGGAGCGAGAGCTGAACGTAACCAACAGCTTCACTCTGCCGCTCCACAAGGTCAAAAGGCTTTGCCGAGCCTGTAGGGGATCTTCAGATGGCAACGGACTGGTGCAGGGATGACGTATTTTTGTAGGCCGACCCGGAAGTAAGCTGCGCATGGGTTCCCTCGACAAAAAAGCAATGGGATTTCTCCATAGGATTTCGGAATATTGTAAAAAATAAGATCTGTGGAAAACGAACGCACGTTTTGTTCAGCCGGATAATATCCACATGTTTACCCTGCTTTTATTATTTTCGAAACATAAGTCTAGTCGCCAGAAGCAAAATGCTAACGTGTCGCACGACTTCAACGTCACGCCAAGTTAAGATCAATATTCAAAAATACAGATTCAAAATGGTACAAGTTGAAGCGTTTGTTTGAACAGTTTGCAGGAGGCAGGTACTTGCTTTCAAGCAGAACACGGGGAAAAACAAACTTAGCGTGAGTGTTTACGTGTTCGGCGTAATGACGTACAACTTCCTCGGCAACTTCTGTGGTCCTATTCAGCCACTTGTTAACAACCATCGTTTTTCAGACACGTAAACTCTTCAAAAATCACCAGTGGGGTCACTGCTGATGTATTTAATGTCGTAGAACAAAACGTGATCCGTCTCTTAAATTTGTGTCAACCTCAGACCTTATTTCCAGCTATTTTCCAAATCCTATGGAGAAATCCCGTTGACTCTGAGACGAGGGAACCGGAAAAATGCTAACTCACTTCCGGATTTTAGGACTCATCGCTACACCACTCTATTGTACACTTTTAAATCTCAGTGTTCCCTCATCACTGGCTCTGAAATCCAAACATCAATGAGCACTTGAGCGTCTCTTAGAAACTGAAAATGCCAGCAACCATTTATAGTTCATTACACAGCAAAATGATTTCATGGAACTTTTAAATAACAAAGCTAAATATATTTCAAGAGCAAAATGTGTCACTAAATGCCACAAAAGAAACACAAAAACTAAAAGGGGTATATAATGTATTAGAAATAACAAATTAAAGGTATTTGTGGACGATAGAAATACAAAAGTAACATCACTATAGCTCTACAAAGTCAGCTAACAGTAAAACTGCACATTACAAGAACTCCTGAGTATAATTGATTTGTTTAATTGGATCTAATTCGATGGACTTAAGTCAGACTTTCTATCCAAATGGAAATGTTATCCAACTTTAGATAAGATCATCAAGAGACAATGTGATTTTCTGTTTGTTTTTATTCAATAAAACGTTTTTTTTTTTTTAAAGGAGTGGTTTATGGAGATAACCTGGAGGACGGAAACGTACCGAGTGTCTCCTTCCCTAGACTGAGGCGTCACATTATAAATGTTTAGCTCGCATTTATCTATCCATCAAATTAAAAACACTCGAGTGTTCCTTGTAACCGAATCGCTTCTGCTGAATCATTAATCGTCTCAACTAGCCTGAGGCATCACTTCACAGAAAGAAATGAAAGCACAGTCCGGCTCAGTTTCAAAAAATAATTACAACAAAACCATCAATGACAAACTCCACACTAGAGCAAAAAAAGGTATTAGATATTTGAAAATGTTTCACTCAGACAAACCCAAACAATAATACACGTTTTGTGGAGAAGAGAGTACTGGTGAGTGGGATCATTTCATTTTTCACTTTGGTCTTAGGACTTGTTGACAAAATAAATGTAGGCGTGTGGTGCAGTGGGTTAGGGCATTGGTGTTCGGATCAGGGGAGCACAGGTTCAAACCCCACTGCAGTCAGCATGTTGTTGTGTCCCTGGGCAAGACACTTCACCCCAAACTGCTCCTGTGGGGATTGCCCACAGTATTGAGTATGTAAGTCGCTTTGGATAAAAGCGTCTAACAAGTGACATGTAATGTAATGTAAAATATATCAGATGTAACATTGAAAATCAGATTTGAGGCTAAAAGTCACAGCTGTTGCTATTGTAATCCCCGGGGACACGTGTCCCTCCAGATTTTGTAAAGGATTCATGAACTCTGACTGAACTTCCAAACTCGACTTTCATACAAAGGTATATCACTTCACCTTTCATTTTTTCCTGCGAGGCATCCTCAGGCCGTAGCTTGCTCTCTTTTGGATTCATAAAAAAACTCCCGATAAACCTTTGAAAATGTCAAACCAAGACGTATCTGCAATGATGGCATCTACGAATGCAACGCAATAATTGTCCCCCTGGCTTGAGAATCATTACGGGGGTTTAACCGTTCATAATTCACTCCCTATAATTGCATTTTGCAGGGGGGGCTTTACCTCCATTACTCCTGTTAAAGCCACATTCGACATGCTGTGGAACACAAAGGGATTTGTACAACTTCCCAATGAAAGGATATTAACTATTCAGTGGATTTGATGGCTGTTACGCTGTAATGAGCCCAATTCTAGTGGGCAAATTGACAGCAGAAGCATTACGTCCGTCTTAAGCTTGTGTAAATTAATACTGAGGTTCTCAGGACATTATATTGTTGTATTATATGACACCTTGTTGAGCAGAGAATTAACTACTCACCAAGAAACTCTGAACAAGCACCACCAATTCCCTTAAGACATTAAGCTGAAAAGACTTTTGGCATGAGAAATAATCAGTTGTTTGTTTATTTCTATTTATAAACAAAAGCATATCTACCTTCAGGACCTCCTAAATTCGGCTTAATAGTGGTTTATGTTTATGAAACAGCTTTTCTCTGACAGCTAACCATAGCAATGACCTCTCAGCAAAAACCTACTGAAAACGCTTACAGTACATTTAACTGTTATTTAGCACAGCAAGTTGACTAAGAACACAGTTTAATTTACCACACACACACACACACACACACACCACACACACACACACACACACAGCTTTGAGCTGCGTAGTGGTACACTAACATTGTGCTGTTAGCCACCAACCAGTTTTGGGAGAAGGCAGGATGCTTTTGCTTTTCTTGTAGCAGACATTCTGTTTAATGAATAAGCTGAATGCCTTAATCTGTTAAAGCTACGGGGTCTTTATTTTTTTGTGTAAGGCCACATTAGACCTAATTTAAATGGCTTTCCAAAATGTTAAACATATTTTCACTGAATAGTTATTCCTTATAAATCACGCATCATAAACTGTTTTTAAAGTCTGATTTCTTGAAACAATGGCTTTATAGGGATTGGAAGCAGCTACACAGCTCATGAAGCTAACACGAAAAAACCTTCGAACAGCAGACAACATTTTGTTGTTAGCTCCCTCGGCTATGCGACTAGGTGTTGCAGATGAATTACGACCTAGTAAGTGAAGAATCAATTTGAATAGATCGGCTCCATTGTCAAGGGTAACCAATCCTGCTATTTGAGTCATTATTGGCCTGATATCCCATATACGTTTCTGATAAGTGCATTCAAAATGAACTCTTTCTAAACATTTGCTGTATTTTGAGCGTTGTTACTAATGTCAATAGAATTTTAAACAAGGTTTTGAAGAGACCACGAAAGTTTGTTAATTTCCAATGTTTATCCTCTAAGTTCAAAGTCAAAGTCAACTTTATTGTCAATCTCAAAATATGTTTGTACACAGAGAAAGATCGAAATACTGTTTCCCAAAGTCCCAAGGTATAAAAAACACACATTAAAATGCAAGAACGCTCAATAATTACAAAAAAACAAAAAATAACCGTTTACTTAAAGTAAGCAGGATATATATATAAAAAAAGATGACAGTGCAAATGAGAATGCAAAAAATGTCCATAGCAGCGTAAAAGTGACTGGTGCTGGATTTTTTGTGTCTGTGTGTGGGGGGGGGGGGGATGTTAAAGTCCCGGTCCAGTGGGGGCAGGGTGGAGAGGTGAGATAGAGGGGAGAGAAGGGAGAGAGGGGAGAGGTAGGAGGGGGGGGGGAGAGTTCAGCCTTCATTGCTCACATTCGCTATTTAGCACTCAAGTCAAATGAAAGCCGATGGGATGCCATTAGCTTTGAACAATTGTACTTTTTTCCCATGACGTCATCAGTAAGACTCATCTTTGGATCCTAAAATCAACACTAATTTTCATGCAAATACATTGAAAGGATATATTTAAGTATGGTTAAATATTATATGATCATATTTATATGACCTTGCTTTAATCTGACATATTTATGTTTTGTTTTACTGATGGTGTGGTTGTTTAAAAAATAAATGTATCTTAAAAGGTGGACATTTATGTGCTGTATTGTAGAAGACAAGTGATGCCTACAGTACAACGCAGACAAGTTCCTGAGACGAAATAAGAGCTTGTTCTGGGAGCTGAGGCACTTTTCATCCATATATTTCCTTCCTTTGTGCATCCTTGTATAAATTGTGGAGCAAAGTGGAAGCTAGAGACTTTGAAAATATACTCCTGGGGGTATTAATCTGAGAATAAAAGAAAACTGTCATATATTCTAAAAGAGGACGTTCTAATAGTTTTTCATTCCCTTTTTGTCATATCGATTTATAAACAGCTAAAGGACTACTTTCTGGTTCTATAGACAGTATAAAACAGGGTTTGACTTCCAATAGGACTTTACCCACAATAGCCATGCAGTGTTACTGGAACTTTGAAGTAGAATCAGTGATTCTGGAGAAAGATTGCTGATATTTTAACTCATTTCCCTTACAAATACCCCGGTTTAACAGCCGTACACACCTATGGCCTTCCCTCGGTCCTGTGCAACAGCATGAACCTGAAAATGCAAGTGTGTCCCGGTCCAAGACACTTTATTTGTTTGCCATTTACAGAGCCACGGCTGTTTATCAACACAGGTTATTTTTCATCGCACACACAGTAGACCGTGAGGAAATATTTGCTGAATTTGGCAGAAAGTGTATTGGATTAAAATCGCTGACCTTTAACCGGTTTGTTGTTATCACCATGCTTAGTCAAATGGCCCATGTTTATGTCAGAAAGAGATTTGATCATCATTTTTATGCCTCGACGGGTTCTCCAACACCTTCAGAGGATTAATGTGGTAACTTGCGACATCTTTCAGTACTTCCTGCCCTTCATGCAAAAGATTCATGGAAACATTGTTCTGTGAAACTACAAAGGCTGACTGTTCTCAGATACATTAGACACTTCATTAGGCACAAAGAGCTGTGGGTCGCTTCAGCTTCTCCATGCTGCTGAGGCACAATCATACATCTATAACAGTAAACAAGGAGCTTTCTATACAACTACTGTTCTAGAAAAATAACATAGTGTTTTTCATCACAGCGGGAGCCAGGCCAGCATCAAGCTCAATCAACAGGTTGTTATCAACCCTTAGAGTATAGCTTCACACATAAATTATAGTACAGAAATACTACTTCTCTGGCTTGGATTGTACCCACATTTGTACGTAGCTTTAGTCAAAAGCATCTTCCAAATAAACTAACTGGACACACTAGCATTCAATGTTTAGATGTACAACCTCATAGAGCAGTCATGATGCTAAACACAAATGTGCTGTGAGTGTTTATTTATTGATCCAACCTCAAAATGATTGAAAATATAGGTTTACATCTTAATAAATACACCCTTGAAAAGTGCCCCAAAATGACAAGCGTACATGTTGAAGGGAAAGTCAGGTGACGATATTGTAGAGACAAAATGGAGGCTGGGTTTAGAAAAAAAGATATATACGCAGGAGACCTTTTTTTTTTACTGTTCCCAACAAACAGTCAATCATTCCTGTGTCTTAATCTAGAATTAAGTTTTCAGACACATTTGTTTGTCTGTTTGATTTCCACAAGATTACTGAAAAACTGCAGCCCTGATTTTCATGAAATATGTAGAAAGGTTTCGCAGGAGCCACGGAAGAAGCCATCACAGTTTAGGGCGAATCAGAAACGCATTTGACAGATATACAAACAATGCAACACTTCTTCACTTCTTCTTTTTAGCATCTGTTGCTCCCACATTACAAACTTAAAACTTGTGAAAACACCTCCTATCAAGGAACCTGATAATCACATCAGTGGCACTCCTTCAGGTTGTACCTTTAACATTTAAAAAAGGAACCTGAAAAAGTAGACTATTTAAAGTTTAAATAGTCTACTTTTTAGGAACTTCTGCAGAAGAGTCTTTCAGATTAACATTTGTTTTACATGTATAAAACAGGTCATGACACTTTCTATTATAAATAACTCAAATATAGCTTAAATTATTCTGCATAACATGAACATTTCCAGGACTGAGGTTTCCCCTTCAGCAGCACGGTCTCCTCTAAAAGCAGTTTCGTCACGATGTGAGGATGCCACATCAAGGCAGCAGTGTTTGTCGTTGGTGGGCAAGAGAGAGCGAATGAAGATGAATAAATCAATCAGGTGTCACACACACACACACAGATCAGAGATACGCCCACGTATGCAAACAGCAGCAGGCAGCTCCATTTCTACACAGAACGTCAGCTTGGGATATTGTGTTCAAATAAGAGAGGCGATAAGATGACGCACATTAGGTCGTACATTTAAATTTTCCTCTCGTGCCTGAGGCTTGTGGCAGTATAACAACAACATTTAGCAAATAAACAACAGAGTATGGGTTGTGCGATATTTTATAATTTCCCGGCGACTGTCAGTTTAATTTATTGCCCATGCATTTGCGCAGTTGTTTGGGTGTATGTATGTTGTATTATCTGGTCACACATTGTTATTTTGTCTGTAGAAGCAGCTGCTGTCCTTACAAGACCCTCAGTTAACTTCTGTTGCTTTGTGCTCCTTTGAGAAACGTCCCTCTGTGCTGTGAGTGCTGAATGCAACATCTTTTTTCTACACATTTCTTCATGAAAGCACCTTTCAGGATTTGTGCCCACACCTTAAATTCAAAAGATTCTGTCTCTTGTTGTGCAGCTGTACGCAGAAAAACACTGCACCATCACTACCAGGCCACATGTGCTTGTGCTTGTTCTGCTTCCTCTAAGAAATTGAAAAACAAATTATCACCTACAGCATTGTGAGAGGAGTGAGAGCAGACTCTCATCTGGTTCCTAACACTCCTTTAGAAGCAGCCATCATTTGGTAGCTTTGCTGTGACCTGGAGCCGCTTTTGTGGGTTATTTCCAGGCTGTAACTCCACATAATGATGTTTTCTGCTCCTAACAAAGAGCTGCTCTGTTTACATAGCACACATCGAGCGTCTTTAATATTTTAGTACTGTTTTGTTTGGGCAACTGGGAAAGAATACAAGAAATTTGCACAGAAGTCACTTTCCTTCTGTGCTTAACATATTTTCATTGACTACTTTTGCAGGAGCAATTTGTAAGAATAACGTCAGTGTACTAAATCGCAATTTTCCTCTTTCCTCCAGCAGAAAAAGTTTAAGTAGCACTATGCAGCGGCTACTTTGCAACAATTTATGAATGGAACTTTAAACTGTATATTGTTTCTGAAAGCTGGAGCTTCACAGCACTATGCAGTGATGCACAGTCTAAACATGAGAGTGGTTGAATAGGGAGATGTGATGTGGGTGTTTGATCTTTCCATAAAGTCAAAGTGTACACCGCAAAATGCTGATGTCCAGGAATTGATATGAACTTGTGCATTAACACGGCAATGCTTTGTCCAGAAGTGGACATTTTTTCAGAATCACCGTCACCCAGAGGGGAGGGCAAGGTCACTGAAAACATTAGGCTTCATCCTCAAGGGACCAATACAATCAAAAGCAATTATGGAAATCTGACCATTACGTCGAAGTGTAAAGAGGAACATTTGAGCTGACAGTGATGCTCCAGATCATTGGTTCCCCCCCCCCCCAGGCCTGAACACTAGAACCAGGCCACAGAACGGGTGAACCGTCCGGATGTTATATTAAAAACCAGAAAGCTCAACAGTTATTATTGTTACGTTATAAGCTATTCTTGTTCAGGCTAAATTCAGTTAAATGTTAATCAATCAATGTGCTCTGAGTCACTGTTGACTAATCAATATCAAGGTCTATAAGATCAACATGTTCTTAACTGTAACCCTAACCAACCACCGGTGCCTTAAATCAATCACAAAAAAATGTTAACCAAGGTTTAGCAAGTATGTTGTATAGAAATAAAAATAATTTGGTGACATGGAAGATACATTTAACAAAAGTGTGTCGATATTACATTTAAGAAGGAAGAATTATCTGAATTACAAATGTGTCTTTAAAAACTCCTAAAACTTACAAGTAGTATTTACATGTATGCGTGACAGGGTTTGCACTCTTTTACAGTAGCTACAGCTTCTGTACGCTCAAAATATTTGTAATGCTTTACTTGACAACACCAGCAACTTCAGCAGCTTGTTATACAGTTGTCAGCTAAACATATGGGTTAACTGATATAATCCTGATGGTTATATACCTGATTCTATTTGGCAGTCCAGGGAAGTGAGAGCATACATTTTAAATATAAATATTTCAAATGTAAATATGAATATTTCAAATGTAAATGTATAAAATATAAGTTTTAGTCTTCTTCGAGTCTGAGATCCTACCTCACCTGCTGGACTTTTGCAGGAAAGTAAAGAATCATGTGGTCTACTTCCCAGTGTCTTACAGCTTGACTGATGCTATCGGACAGGTCTTGATTTAGTAAACAGCACCATCCTGACACCAAAGGATTGTATGAAATTTTCAAAATAATCAATCACAACGCCGGCTTCATGCTTATAAAAAGTACCTTTCTGACTTGTTTTTCTATTCAACTCTAAAAGACTCTCAGTCAGAGAAACTGATGGGTCACCATTGCTAATCAATAAGGATAAGATATCTATTTTATAAGGACACAGCTCCTACACCATCAACAACATCCTAAAAATAGCATTGATTTCCCCCCAAACATTTACTCACCATATGTGTGAATAATCTGTGGAAGTGCTCCGGGTGATAGTTGGAGATATAGAGGCAATTACACAGTAATAGATTCAATCTCTGGCCAAGAAAAACATAATTGGAGAGGGAGCTCTCGCCTACGGGCCAGAATATTGTATATTGTCACTGTGATTATAGACACTTGGCACAGCGTGATGCTGTTAGCAATTTAAAATCAGCCCATGAATGGCTGACATTAAATAGAATGCTTTAGATCACAGCTTTGATTGCACTGTAACATTCTTTTCCGATTTCAAAACACACTATTTGTTTCTCTTTCTGGCCAGTTGACTGTGATAAAAGGGAAATAGCAATGCACACTATGGTGATGTGTTTGTATACCGAATGCAAATTAGGTATTCAAAAGGAAGCAGTAAGGGCTTTTACATTTACAAAAGGAAGGGAAGAATAAGAGTGAGTGCTGAGATAACAAAAGGTCTTCATACTTTGTTCTCGTCCCCGCAGAGATTTCATACAAGACGGCAGCAAGATAAAGAGCTGGTAAAGCAGGCATGTCACGTGGAAGTGAGGAGGACGGGATACATGGGGACTTACACCAGAGAGCTGGAGGAGGTCAGGAGGTCATGGATACGCTGGAGGTGGGGGTCTGGGGGGGGGAAGAGGTCGTGGCCCGGCGGAGTAATGAGCATGGATCCTGAGGGAAGGAGGACGAAAGCTGCTGCTGTACGACACGCGCAGAGACCCTCATGCTTGTTATGTTCTATATTCTGAGAGTTCTGACACGAGCACTGATGGGGTTTGAAGCAGTTGTGGATTTGTTCCTCTGCCATTTATTTTCTTCTTGGTGTACATGTAGTAAACAGCAGTGGTGAAAGAAATACTCATTACTACAGTAAAAGTCCTGCATTAAAAAAAATCCTGGAGTATTGGGACAAAAATATACCTAAATACCAAAAGGAAAAAAAAGTAGATTTGTTATGTGTTATAGCTTTCAGGGTGATAAATTAAATTACTGGAATATGACAATTGATTTATTAATTTGCTTATTGCAGCTGGTAAATGTGGAGCCTATTTTAATGACTGTATATACTGCCGGTGAATATCTTTACCTCAAATTATGTATCAGAATGTATTCATTAGTTCATTTATATAAGTATAGTATAAAAGTATAGAGTATTATAAATCAAATTACAAGTACCTCAAAGTTGTACAGTTCTTAAGTAAACCGTATCCTCTGTATCTGCACCAAAAGTCCTGCTTTGCATTCAGCAGCATTTTGATGGAGCTCACAGCCCTGTGGGCCACTTATATAGTTAAGCAATTAAGTGAAAAAAAAAAAGACTTGAGGCCTAAAAACCACCTCGAGGTGCATTCATGCATACTAAACTGTACTTTCGATTTGGGGTAAGCACACAGGAACAGATGGGAGTGGTTCCAGATGGGCTCCACATTTCACACGAGGGCGGGGTTCGCCTGCCTCTCTGATATAAAAAGGTTGATGCCCCGCTGACTCTGAGCCCACAACTTCCTGTGGAGGTATTTCAGGCTGGATGTTAGATCCAGATTGGTTTATAATTGCGACAGGATTAGGAAATGTTTGAATAATAAGTTTCGATGTGAAATGGTTTGACGGCGTCACCAAGTTCAGCACCATGTAGAGAGTTGAGAACATTGATGTGTCTCCTGTATGTTAAATGTAATAAGACATAGCAGGGTTTTTTTTTTTCATGGCTTAATCGAGAATTTGACTTCCTATATTTCACTACAAGACAACAGTACAGGTAAGACAGGGAAGTATGAAAAGAAGTACATGAGGAGGAGATGAAAAAGGTCTTGAAGCATTTTATAAAATGCAATTCAACACGAACAATGTTTCGAAAGCCCTTCTCATGTCATTGGAAGTGCTGAATATCCTCAAGCAGCGCAAATTGAAAGTCATGCACGTCAGCACCGATGCTAGAAAAAATCCTTTACAGTGTTACAAATTAATGTGTGCTTGTATTCGATAGTCCAGCAACAATATTTTTAAAGAGTCTGAAGAAAAGTTGATGTGAATGTGCTCTAAGGTTCAAAAAGGGAAAGCTCCATATCTCATTGTCAGTGACTGAATGAGTGTGGAAAAGCTTTGGCGGTCCACTGCTCTGCTTCTGCTAAAAGAAAAACAAGGATCTCATCCTTTTATAAACTCAGACAGAGATAACAAGTTGCACCTCAACACAACTTGACACTGAATCTATTCTTCAAACAAAAAAATGGAAGCAAATGAAATACTTTCATGCTCTGATTTTCCTTCAATGGAAAGAGCCGACGGGCCCACAGTGTACAGCATCACATATTGTGAGGAAGCAGCAGTGTGACAATCGCTGAGCAGTGTGCAGGCAACAATTCCACAGGGCCGGTACAAACACAGCTGCAGGACACTTGTTTCCCAGAGTTCACGGCGGCAGAGGGGACAGACATGACTGACTGCAGAGGGGGGGAAAGAGAACAGATGGATGTGTGTTGTCCTTGTGTTTGAGGTTGTCTTTCCTCATGGCTATACAGTATATTACAGCATGTACAGTATACATACACACACACACACACACACACACACACACACACACACACACACACACACACACACACACACACACACACACACACACACACACACACACACACACACACACACACACACACACACACACACACACACACACACACACACACACACACACACACACACACACACACACACACACACACACACACACTACATTATCATTAACCTAAATTACAATGTTTCGTGATTTGCCAGCTGCAGGACATCTGGTCAACATCAGAATGACCCGCTGAGAATCTCAATGTAAAACTAATACTAAACATGTGTTGAGATACAGACTGTGACATTAAGGGCTCGGTGTTCTATTGTTGAGAAGGGTTGCCGTACAATACAAATACAAAAAAACATTTGCTTTTCTAGTCAATCAATCTTTCTTTGTTGATTTTCCAGGATTGCTCAAAAAAGTGTGTGTGTGTTTATGCAATTGACTTGATTGGCTGTTGCAAAGCACCAGGATACTGTGGTGTGAAAGAATATTATTTCCTTTCTATTTTCCCCGCTGACTTAAATACATGTTTTATACTTACTACCAACACAGTATAAATACCTACCAAAGCAATGCTCTGCCTTGAAAACTACGGTTCCTTTTGTCTGCTGTTGGAACCACATGGACAATCTAGAATAACAAATGTTGGTGTTAATTGCATTTAATGGTTAGGGGTCTATATGTAAGTGAGTGGTTGTATATAATCATTTACAATGCGTCTACCTTTCTACAAGATTTGAAGGAAAAGAAAATGTGTTTCTTCTTAGAAATGAATTCAGTCTTTCAGCTTTGGAGTTTGGTTTCTTACAGCAACAACAACAAAGCATTTAACCTAAAATAAATGATAATTCCCAGGCACACTCCAAAACCCAAAGATTGTTCAGTTTACTATGAGTACTATGTTAGATTGTTTTTCTTAGTTGTCATTAGTTAGGTATGTACACGACAAAGAGAAAGTGGAAAATCATTCAGAAGCTACAACCAGTATAAACCAGTCTGTTTGGCATTAACTAAAACAATGATTTTATTATTAAAGTATTTGCAAATCAATTCTCTGCTGATACATGTTTTAACTAATTGTTTACATATATTAATTTTATCTCGTCTTAATAATCTTATATTCACCACTCTGATTTGTAACATTAGTATTGTAAATGTTGATAGATGTTAAAAATGTTCAAAAAAAGTTGTTTCTTTTTTCTTTGAGTTTACACTGTTAAAATTAGCATTTAATTTACGGTATGAATATACTTTGTCTGGTATAGCTGACTATCACAAAGCAGCTATTTTGTAATACTGAGATGTCCTTGGTATTACTTATATCACCAGATATTTTTGGAGAGTATACTTTTACAAGGAAATGTCTAAGTCTGAGGACATTCCTTGAAAATATAATCGCCGTGGGAACAAGTGAAATGCTCCTGACTCAATTAGCAAGGTTTACAGATTCCACATTTAAACAAAATTACACAATACCAAGTTAAACAGCTTTTTAAGATGAACGTGTTTATAGTGCAGCCATTTCCATGCAGGATGCCGCCCGGGGGGGTCCTCTGTCTGTCTACAAGGAGATAAATGGCCGCTGTTGCCCAGAGAGAATGGTGGGCTGCTGACTGATAGAGGCTGTGTTTGGGATGAAGCTCGGCTGTAAGTGTTTACTTCAATTGTCCTGTAATCACCGGCTTTCTGGGAAGGAGAGGTTCCCCCACTGCGCTGCACCTGGACCGTGTTCTGGATCCATTTTACCAGAGGTGGAGGAGTATCCCGTCCCCAAAAAAAGTCAGAACACACCAGCAATCAGAGGATGAAACAGGACAGCAAAATAATATTGACTGCATGATGTGGAAGAACTGGAGATATTGAAAGAAAACATTGTGAATACTTAAATGAAGGAAAATGTATAATTGTGTTTACATATGTGACGGTTAACAAGCAGAGAAAGGAAGACATTGACAGCATAATTATTGGTGCTACATGTTGCAATTTAGCATCAATAAATCATTACAAGAATAATTTGAGGTGTCAGTATAATTACAGTAAACAAACAGGTCCATCATGACTCAAATTAACAGACTATAACAGCCTCAGATGAACATTGTCTGTGTCATTCAGTTTGAAAGGAAATGCGAGTGATTGTTCTACAGAAGATGAGTGTTTGTAGGGTGTTGTTCACATTAGAGCCACTTTTATGAAACATTTTTTACTATTATTTATTTTGCAAGGCCGATCAACAACAACATGTTTTGTCATTCTAGGCTCTTCCTAGATTGATTATGTTGGTCCAGACTGAAAAGCTCAACGATGATTGTATCGATTTTCAATTCAATGGTGTACAAACATTCATGTTGCCTGTCCAAATGTTCCATTATCCAGTGAAATATTTCAACATCTAAAAAGGACAGGTTGGCAAAATGTCCTCCCAAAAATGTTCTTTAACAACCATGCATTAAACCGGACTTAAAGTCTGCAGCCATGTTAGTCTCTGTGACAAATATTAGTTTAGCATTTTAGCTTCCTTACACTTGAGACAAAGTACAGCCAGGGGTGGTTTGGATAGCTTAAACCAAAGTATTAGGGACATTAAAATAATAAGCCATATATTGGTTCCTGAGAAAATAGTCAGAGCATCAACAACATTTCATCTTAATCCATCTGGTAGTTGTTGAGATACTTTAGACTGAACCAAAGTGCTAGAATGACAGGCAAGGGTGACTGTGGGAAAAATGATAAATGTGGTATATAGGCTCAATCAGCACTCTGTTAAATTAAGTTTCTCATAGAAAGAAAAATTGACATTTCTGTGAAAATGTCACAGATTATTAGTTTAAAACATTCATTGAGAGCCAGTATAATCTAGAAATGATGAGATGTTCAGACGGAGAGGGAAGGCAATGGGTGAGAGATCAGGAGACAGTGCTATATTACACAGTGCATAATAAAAGAAAGGCAAGGGGACTGAGAAATTGAAAAATCAACAGAGCAGGTGTTTAGAGAGCATGAATGGAGTGTGAATTAGAAGACATGGGCAGAATAAATTGACTGAGTTTATGAGTCTACAGAATGCATGTGGAAAGATAAGAAGTGCACAGAAGGGAAGAGGGGGAATTAAGTGGACGCGTAGAAAATGAAGCTGGGAGGAATTCTTATTATTTAAAGGTTATAAATGCTACAGACACAACAAAAATGTACATCTAACAACTTATTTCCATCAGTGTACTACAGGTCGATATGATTAAACTATGTCCATTTGGTATGACTTTGTATTTCGAAGGAAATGCTGGAAGGAGGCAGTACAATCAATTTGAAGACAGTGCTGTAGGTTAGTGAACTTTGTCAGTGAGGTGAACTTTAGCTGAGCTTTGGCTCTGCACTCTGTGAACCGGATTTAAAACAATACTCTGAAAGCAACTGGATTTTGGACCAGCATTTTTCAGCCATTAAACAGCTGAAACAAGAGGCCAGTCTGCTCTGATTGGTTAGCTGTCCGGGTCTGCTGTGTTTGGTCAACCGCTTAGAGATGTCCCGCCCCTTTGCCTATCACGTACAATGTGTTGGAGTGCTAGCCAATAGAAGTGCGAGTGATACGTAGTGATGTCATTATGTTATGGAAGTAAACAAAGAAGTTCAATGGAGGCTTGCAGGCAGGGGGGGGTGTGTGGGAGAGGAACAGTTTTGGATTTTAGCCTTTGCAGACCATTTACATGCATACAACCTGTTTAAAACACTACAGGAAAGAGAGAGAGAAAAAAGCCTATGGTTGGTAATGTCAGTCAATGGGTTGATTCATCACTATTCATCATTTTAGCATTTACAGGCCAGGTATGACACTTGTGCTTTTAAATTTGGGTTTTTATCTTACTAGTGTTTTGTATTGTTTTTACGTCATGTAGGAGAGTTTTTCAGTCTGTGGCTTCTGATCTGGATTCATTGTCTCGTGTTTTACATTTCTTTCATGTCCTGTCTGTTTTTTATGTATTTATGCTGTGTTTTTATACAGTTGTTGATGTACAGCACTTTGTTCAACTCTGTTGTTTTTAAATGTGCTATAGAAATAAAATGGATTGGATCACTATTCATCACTATGTTCCAAATCATTATAATTCTTATAATTGTTTTAGTATTGGATGGATAGCTATCATTTTGGTACAGTCATTCATTACCCATAGACAAACCCCTCTTTGCACATTTTAGGATCAGCAGTATTTAGGCAGAGTTGTCACCACCAAGATGGCAATGGCCGGATTCGTCCTTCAATGAGCTTCACCACTGCTTTTTAGAAACCTTTAGATGACTTAATGGAGGCTACATCAATATTTTATACAATCAATGTGAAACATGGGCAATGAAGAGATAAGAAAGCAGGCTTGATCCAATCAGTTGTGCATCGCAAATCAGAATTACGATCAGACAACAATCCTACAATGTCCCTGCCATGTCAGGTTAAATGATGGAGAGAAAAAGAACAGGGTAGTTTTATGCATAAAAGACTACAGTAAAACGTTTGTTAATACAAAAAGTGCCAGGGTTCTCTCAGAATTGCATCTGATGTGATGGATGAGGTTGTCAAAACCAAAATGTATGGCTGGAAATATAAGTGTCTGGGAAGCGTGTGTGAGGTGTGGGAGTGGCTGTTTAACCGCAACAGTTCATCTCTGACAGGTTTCATTTTTTCCCTCAGTCCTCTGTTTCATCAGCACGTTCAGGGAGACTGTTGAACGACGCCCTTCTGTTACAACACAGCGTCAAAGCAACAACAGGACATTTGAAGCTAATTACCTCTGATGGCCTCACTCTGGCAGCACCTGTCCTTCTTAAAGTAAAAAAGCAGCGTGATCAGTGACATCTGCTATGTCTGTGGAAAGTTCATGTAAATGATGCTCATATCAGTAGTACACTCAAGAGACTCACTCCTTAGGGTCCTCAGAAGAAAACAAAAGGTAGTACATGAGGAGAAAAGACGGCAATCGGGTATTTATGATGAGAGGAAATGGCTTCGGATAAAAGCTGGAAAACAAGGTAATTCAGGGGTAAGACAGAAAGAAAAAAAGACGAGAACAGTGAAAAAACACATTATAGTGGTGCTGTGAATAGAGTAGTGAAAACTAATATTTGAACAGTGATTTCAATCTGATATTTTGAGAGATGTACACATTTCTTGGGATCTCTAGACAGTATGTGGGCTCCTACTGCATTTGTTAATGTCACTCGGTTCAACTAATTAGGGTTTCACACTCATATCTTTCGAGCGTGAACCAGAGACATAGACTCTGTTAGGTCTGGTGAGTGGAGCATAAGGTACGGAGAGTGTAGTAAAGATGCGGTAGGAGAAATTATGCTACAAGAAAGAAACAAAGTGAGGAAGAAGAAACGTTTTCAGGGCTCCTTTTCTTATGAAGTATGCTTCTGTTTACCAGTATGTTAAATTAAAACGGGTTAATTTTAAAATACTGAATACAAATGTATCTTAAAACACTTTTTATGATCGGCAGTAGTGGTTTATCCACTTGATTGCTGATTCTATCGCTAAAGAGATTACGTTTTTGGATGGGTTTATCTTTCAGAAAACAACCCAAATAAATATTGAAATGGATCAGAATCAGAGCAACTTGTAAACAGTATAAACAAGCAATATACTACGATAAGATTTTCCTTTAGCATCCACAAAATCTCCATAATAAGAATTTGTTTCATAAACACAACAAAGTCGTAAGAAAAGACTTCCCAACTTGGCAAATGGATCGTCAAAGAAGCATGTGAATGCAGCATTGGCATTGGTGGAGGACTTTGCTCTCGTGTGACACTCTACTGTAGTTATCCAAGATAAATAATTATGCCAATTTCTCTTCTGTAAACTCAACATCACTCAAGTGTAAGACAAGGAAATTAAGAATAATGAAGGTGACAAAAAAAAGGACCGGGAAAGGACAAAAAAAATTCAGATCAACAATAAAAAGCACGAACATGAGTTTCCTCCAAAGAAAATGTTCATAAAGGAATGGCTGCTCTTTCACATTGAAAAGACCTTGTGGATTTCTTCCGGCCACATATCAGGATTTCTCCGGGACATCTAACGGGGAGGTGAACAGATCCAAAACCCTAAAGAGGGATTATATATTCAATCTGGCCTGGGAAAGTCTCAGGATCCCTAAGGAAGATCTGAAAGAAAAGGCTAGGGAGAATTGCACGTTGACTACCTTGCTGACTCTGCTGAAATGGCAACCCCGAGTAAGTGAAGCAGAGAAGGGAGGTATGATGGATGGAGGGATGGGATAATGAATTTCAGTGACATTTCAATCAAAGGTTTAGAGAGTATCTTTGCTTTTTAGGAGATCAAACTGAATTCTTTTTTGAGAACAGGATCATCTAATAAGGTTCCACTCAATATCTTGCAAGCATGACCTGAAAACAAGGACTCTTGTGTATTTTGAAGTGGACAAAAAGGTATAAAGAATGAGTGCTGAAGGTCTCAAGCAGGAGAGCAAGCAAAGATAATGAAGTACCGGAAGAAAGAAAGATAAATCAGGGATATTATATGATATGATTATGCCGTGAATGATAACTAAATATCGACATCTTCCTTTCATGCTGAATGTTGGGAAAATACTGAATGTACTCTTCTAATATCAGAGTAGCACATGATAACAAAGGCCCTACGTAGCTGTGTACGTAACAGGATGTATGATTACCTAGAAGAGCGTCAGGACACACTGTTTTAGGCATATATATATATAATAATATATAAATATTGGGAGGGATGAAACCCTCTTTAATGGTCACACATGCAGAGCACACTACACACAGTGAAATGTGGCCTCTGCTTTTAACCCATCCTAGTACCTGGAGTCTAGTAGTAGGAGCAGTGGGCAGCTATTTTACAGTGCCCGGGGAGCAATGGGAGTGAGGGGGTTGGGGGGTGTCCGGTGCCTTGCTCAAGGGCACCACGGCAGGGCCCAGGAGGTGAACTGGGACCTCTCCAAGTAGCAGTGCACGCTCGACCCTACGGCTCACAGGCTCACAGTCCAAACCCCTACTGACTGAGCCACTGCCGGACCTATGTGACAACGATTAACATGATGATTCAGCCTCTATGGAGATAGACATATGACTGTCATGTTTATTGCTTACGCAGGCCTTAGCTAATCTGAACTAAGGCCAGAATACTGCTATGAACCGGTTTTCTGAATCTTGTGACTGTAACACTCTCTTGTATTTAAGCATGTGAAGGACACTGTTCAGGTACTAGTTGTCCCAAATGCTCTGTATGTGATGACTACTTCCATTCTGGCAAGGATAATAAATACATGTATCCTGATATTGAAGACCAAGCCGGTGACGAGTGATATTTTTCTAACACTGAACGATTCTCCTGCACTCTCCGCTGCACTGCATGTGAGTTCCCACTGCATTTGTTTACAGTGCTACTGCCTCCTAATTGTGCATGACTCTCTACATGGGTGCACACAGGAGACCCACTCCTCAGGGCCGTCCAGAGAGAAGCAGCAGGTTTTGAGCGAGCAGAAAGTGGAACTGCTTTGGAGGCATATAATTGCCTCGCTCAGATAGAAGGATGAAGAGGGAATGGAGAGAAAGTGGGAAAAAGAGACTGGTCATGGTTGTTTTGCCTGTGAATTTGTAGAATAACAAGTTATTTATGAATGCTTTTCTATGTCCCATGCCCTGCATGTGAAGCCCCTCTGCATTTGTTGGTGTCCCGAGTTTTGTTTAATTAAGTTCCACTTGATAAATCCTGCAAGTGACAGATTCCACTGGGTCCTTTGGAGAGGCCGAGAGGGAAAACAGGAGGTAGAGGGTTCTTGCTTCCGAAAAGGAACGGCCTTGAAAAGCATATAATTGCCTTAGACAGACAGGAAAAAGGAGAGAGAGACAGAAAAGGGACAGGAAAGGAGAGTAAAGGGTGGGAAGACTCAAAGAGAGGGTGTACAAAAATAAATTAAAGAATGGGAGGTCTTGTGTATTTAATAAACTTTGGGGAAGTGATAGGATTGTTAGAGAGGAGGGATATAGAGAGACAGAGAAGAGCAGTTCAAAGACAATAGGAGCCAGACGAAAGCCAGCGAGCCGGTTCTATTACCAGGTCCTCTCTGGGGGGCTGGGGGGGGGGGGGGGGGCTGGAACAAATGGACTGTAATTGCACACAATCTGTCTTCAGAGCTCAATCACTTTGCCCTGCGGGGTCTATTGGTGAAACACTCCTCTCACACTAATCTAATAACCTTGTCCCTCACCTTCCTCCCCACGGAGACGTTACCTTTCACCTTCGACACGGACCTTACCCCAGCGGAGGAGTGAGATGTTAATGCGTTACACATAATGAACTTGCATATATTTGCATCAATTGCCATCACTAGAACTGGAATTCACCCTTTCTAATTTTGCAAAAGGCTTTTTTTTTATAAAGTAGTATTTCTACTTTTTTGTTTTGTTACATAATTAAACTGTGAATAATGTACACTGCATACATTTACAAACGATTCATTAATCCAAACCTTTTCTAAGGTTGTTTTTCAAAGACTGGGAACTGCCTTGTTCAGTATAACGTTCAGACAGAGATCCTGCTTGATTGTTTTTCTATTTATTGCTTTTTTCGTACTTTACTTGTTAATACTTTATTGTCTGCGAGCAACAATATGATTTCTTAAATGTCAGTTTCTATAAAGATGTCTGGCTGTAGATAAACACTTCTTGAGAATAGGATAACAGCTTGTTATCTGTTGTTTGTAAATAATGAGACTCCTACAGTATTTTCTTGAAGTAAAAAGAAACTTATTTTAAGTTATAATGTATTTCAAAGGTTTTCCTCCACAAGTCAAGACATTTTTGAGGGTAGCAATTAAATCCTGGTATATAGGTTCATGCATTTTAAGCAAGTAATTTGAAGTTGTGAGAATCTATTTAAAAAACATCATATCTGATTTTAAATTACCATAAAATAGCAACCTGAATTTCATTGGTTTCTTCGTCTTGATTTACTAGAAGTGTTATGTGGTTGTGTTAGGATCTATATTTACCTAATGAATTCACTGCATCTCATTTTGGAATTAGTTCTTCATATATATTCAAGAGTTCATTTTGCAGTGCTTTGCAAAAAAAAATGTTCACATGGCATTTCGCCTTTTACTGAATCCTAAAGACATCTCATTAAAACCTGTGTTTTGCAGTTTGACAAATGTAAAAACATGGGTAAACATATTGCCAAAATTGCAACTTTCCTCATGACAGAATCACCAAAACTGATTAAAAAAAATGTCAAGCGCCAAAACGTAGATAGCTCTGGTACAATCAGATCTGCTACAATAAGATTGTAAGATTTATTTAGTGAAGGAGTTCAAGTAAGTGTTCTCGAGTGAGGGAACAATGGAGCGTAAGATGGGCCGGAGAATCGGAGCAGCGGGAGCGGTACTGTAGTCGCATTACGGTACCGTTGTGACGAAAAGAGAGCTGAGCCAGAAGGCAAAGCTCTCTGTCTACCGGGCCATTTTCGTCCCTACCCTCACCTATGGTCATGAAGGATGGGTTATGACCGAAAGAACGAGATCGCGGATACAAGCGGCCGAGATGGGTTTTCTCCGCAGGGTAGCTGGCGTCTCCCTTAGGGATAAGGTGAGAAGTTCAGTCATCCGGGAGGGACTCGGAGTTGAACCGCTCCTCCTTCGCGTCGAAAGGAGCCAGTTGAGGTGGTTCGGGCACCTAGTAAGGATGCCACCTGGGCGCCTGCCTAGGGAGGTGTTCCAGGCACGTCCAGCTGGGAAGAGACCAAGGGGTAGACCTAGGACCAGGTGAAGGGATTATATCTCTTCGCTGGCCTGGGAGCGCCTTGGGATCCCCCAGTCAGAGCTGGTCGATGTGGCCAGGGAAAAGAAAGTTTGGGGCTCTCTGCTGGAACTGCTACCCCCGCGACCCGACCACGGATAAGCGGAAGATGGATGATGGATGGATGGATTTATTTTTATTTCTTGTGATTACACCCCTCCATCACATTTTTTACCTCAACCCTAACCCTAACCCATTGCAACCCATTTTCGACAGACCAATACCTCTGATTAAAACATTCCATCATGGCAAAAATAGATTCCTCTAGTTCACCTGGAATAACCAATACTATTGGACAGTAACGGTATCGTGGTATCAATTCAATCAAACAGAGCACTCTTGAACTCAAACACTACATAGGCATGTCATATTCATGTGTATGAGGGAGTGTGGACATGTATGTAAAAATTGAAGAATAATAATAGTAAACCAACCCCATTCTGCAAAGCTGGCTTAACATTCATCCAAATCCAAAGAGCCTTTGTTTATTTATCAAATGTCCTTCTTTTGTGTTATTTTCTTTCTCCCTTTTCTTTTTAATTAAAATTGTTTTTATTTTATTTTCACATGCAGTCCTCTACAACTCATCTGTGACCTTTTTAAGTTTTGTAAATCAATAGCATCTTTTGTTGCCTTTGTATTTTTAGTATGTCCAAAAAAACTATTGGTGAATAATAGGGAAAAAAAATACATATTACCAAAATAAGAAGAGACTTCTGTTGCCTTTCACAGCTGTTATCTGCTACATCATGGTGTAAAATGTTATTTTCTGATCAGGTTTAATCTGTTTTTAAAGTGTAAAATCATCAGAAGTTTGTGGCAATTTTTGTTTTCGTTAAACTTGACCGCCTGCTGTGCTTCACTGTCCGTCAAGTGCTCGCTGGGTGAGTGCTGATATGCGAGTGCTGATGTGCATGTTTGTGTGTGTGCATGTATGTGTGTGTGCGTATGCGTGTGTGCATGTGTGTATGTGTGTGTGTGTACCTGTCTGTCCCTTTTTCTGACTGTCTCTTGCCAGGCGAATATGATTTGGATTTGCCTGTGTGTCCCTGCATCTAAATGTGTGTGTGTGCACCTCTGTTTGCGTAAACCTGTTGTTGCTTGTGTCCCTGTTTAAATGCCAGCTGGCTTTATGTGCATGTGTGCATGCATGTGTAATAGACATCCAGTGTACATTGTGTCTAATTTTGTCCGTGCATCTGTCTGCCGTCTGGTTTCCCGTTCATTTCATTTCCGTTCGTCAACCAGGGGAAAGGTCTGAGGAGCGTCTCCTTGCACAGAGCCCAGGCACAGGGATATCAGGAGCAGTGAACCAGGGAGGGCCACTCATGCGTGCTGACTACAGAGACAAACATACATAGCGCTCCAATAACAATGTTCGTTCCACCGATCTAGTGAATACTGCTTGATGTGGTTTTCTTTGAGGCGCTGATCAGAGCTGTCTCTTTGGTTAAGGACAAAACCCATCTCTCATCGTCAAATATGCACAGCATTTGTGCTTGCACTGGGATATTGTGTGGTTAGAGTGAGTAGAGATGGATACATTACATGTGTTGTTTCTCTGTATGCACCTTAGATTTGCAATGACACAGTTTTGAAGTTATTTACATCCATAGGAGATGCCGGTATTTTCTTTTACTGGTCTAGTTTTGGGGGATTATATAACTACTCATTGTTGTAGTTGAAAGTCAATGTCAAGTATCATACATTTACTGCAAACAAGACAAGAGTATTACATAACAATAGCTTTTCAGCTCTTTGACATGACTCTTAGCCACTCAAGTGCAGAATGCAAAGAGAGATAGAAAACAGTCGACTTTCTAACATTTTCAGCTTTTCCTGGTTCCAAGAAACTACACAGGGCTTACGGGTCACGTAACACAGACGTGGGCCGAAGAAAATGCTGGCAAAAAGTTGCATCTTTAGCGAAAGAATATTCCTGTGCAGCTCAGTTTTGAAAAAGCTTCTTTGTTGGTTGTGGTTTTCAGTCAATGACCAGAACTAACAACCCTGCCAGGACTGAGAAGAAACAAAGAGATTTAAAAAGACGACAACTCAATGAAAGTATTTTTCCATTATCTTTGTTGCGTGGACTTTATCACCCTTTAGAAGATTAGTAGAAGTCTTATAACGCCAATGGGAAAAATGTACGTGAACAGGGATATGACCAATCTTTTTACCCAGAAAGAAAATATTAAACACATTTTTGCAATAAAAAAATGACACTAAAAAAGGGCAATTTTCCAATTACAAATCCGCTGAAAATTGCCTTTGTTCGAGGCCAATTTGTCTGATTAAGCTATCCTAACAACATCTGTCAACTCAGAGCTTGAGAATGACACCAAATGTGTCAAATTGTTAAGCTAACTTTAATGTATGTTTACAAACACCCTACCTAATAATGTTAACACACTCAAATAACACATTGCCACTTAGGGCAGTGGTTCTCAAAGTGGGGTCCGCGACCCCCCGGGGGTCCGTGGCACTCTGCCAGGGGGTCCGTGAAAAGTTTTCAGATTCATTAATTTAAATTATCATGATATCATTTTTTTAATTTCTTTTTTTTTTACAAAAGGCTTCATAGTTCAACAAATAATATTTTATTTTTTTAATCTAAAATAGTTCATAGATTACGTTCTAATCTAACAAATCTATACATTTAAAAATCAAGCGCGTCACCCGTTACCGTGGAAACAACAATAACTGGTACGTCAGTCAGAGAGCGCCGCTGCTAGCATCATAGAGATATAACACGGCTAGCATACTACGAAGATGGACAGATTTTTAAAACGACCAGTTACGGCTACAAATGAAGTAAATGAAAAACAAAAAACGAAAGTAAGGAAATACGATGAGGAGTATCTCCAATATGGATTTATTGAAGTGGAAGGGAAACCGAAATGTCTGATATGCCTGCGGTGTCTTGCCAATGAGGCGATGAAGCCTGCCAAATTGAAGAGGCACCTCGAGACCAAGCATCCAGATTATGTAAAAAAAGACCGGGCTTTTTTTGAGAGGAAGGGCGAGGACCACCGCCAGCAACAACAACGGATGGTTAATGTTACGTCTGTTTCTGCTAAAGCGCAGCGGGCCTCCTACCTAGTAGCGCAGAGGATTGCTAAGGCGCGAAAGCCCCACACAATAGCGGAGGAACTGCTGCTCCCTGCTGTGGTGGATCTGTGTGAGGTGATGGTGGGGAAAGATGCGGCTGCCAAATTGAGAAGTGTACCTCTGTCAAATGACACCATCAGACGACATGTCTGCTGATATCAAATCACAACTGCTGGAAAGACTGAGAGGGTCTAAATTCGCGGTTCAATTGGATGAGTCCACTGATGTGTCCGGCTCTGCGCAGCTCATCGCGCTGGTTCGCTACCCGTGGGAAGGAAGGATTCAGGAAGATTTTTTATTTTGTCAAGAGTTGAGGGGGCGAGCAACAGGTGAGGAGATTTTCAATGTTATAGATATGTTCATGGAGACTGGCAATGTGAGTTGGGAGAATTGCATTGCGATTTGCACGGATGGGGCAGCTGCCATGACCGGACGCAAGAGTGGGGTGGTTGCTCGTGCCAAGGAGCGCAATCCAATGATGATAGCTACCCACTGCATGCTGCACAGGCAGGCTCTGGCGTCAAAATCATTGAGTCCTGAGCTACAGTCCGTTCTCAGCACGGTGGTATCTGTGGTCAACCACATCAAGTGTAAGCCACTGCAGTCCCGTTTATTCGGCCAGCTCTGCAGGGAGATGGGCGCAGGACAGGACACCCTGCTGTTCCATTCAGAGGTGCGTTGGCTCTCCCGTGGAAAAGTGCTACAGCGGGTGTACGAACTGCGCTCAGAGCTGTGTGAGTTCATCCAGAATGACAAGCCAACCACTGCAGCGCTCTTCTCGGACCCCGAATGGATCGCACAGCTCGCCTACCTCGCAGATGTGTTCAACTTATTGAACGATCTCAGTTTTTCCGTTCAAGGCAGATATGCCTCTATCCTGGAGGTAAGCGACAAAATCAAGGCATTCCGTGCCAAAACAGCGATCTGGAGAAGGCGGGTGCAAAATGGCATTACAGACATGTTCCCCCAACTCACAGAGTTTTTGGACACAAACCAAATACCAGCTGAGATTGTGAAAAATACAATCGGTTCGCATCTTGCCTCCCTTGGTGACTATTTCAATGACTATTTCACTGACGTTGACACCGATGCCTGGGACTGGGTGCGCGACCCCTTCGTTGCCCATACATCAGCGCGGGGTCTCAGTGGAAAAGCAGAGGAGGAGCTGCTGGACCTGGCATGCGACGGGACGCTGAGAATCCGGTTCGGCCAAGGGGAGCATGTGGACTTTTGGCCTTCGGTTGAACAGGAGTATCCGGAAATCGCTGCTGTTGCCATGCGGGTGTTGCTCCCCTTTCCAACCACATACCTGTGCGAGTCATCATTCTCAGCGCTGACCTCCATGAAGACCAAGTACAGGGCTCGGATGGAAGTGGAGAACGACCTACGTGTATGCCTCTCATCTACTTCTCCAAGGATAGAGAAGTTGTGCAGCGAGAGACGGGCTCTCATCTCTCTCCTCTCTCTCTCTCTCTTCTCTCTCTCTCTCTCTCTCTCTCTCTCTCCTTCTCCTCTCTCTCTCTCTCTCTCTCTCTCTCTCTCTCTCTCTCTCTCTCTCTCTCTCTCTCCTCTCTTCTCTCTCTCTCTCTCTCTCTCTCTGTGTCTCTCTCAAAAAATTGTAATTTAAAACACATTTCCTACATGTCTACACCACCTTGCCTAACGTCTTTGGATTTAATCAAGAAACATTAACCCTGTATAATGTTAACCAAAACTGTAAAATTATGTTATATTACTAAAAACGTATTTTTGGGAATCGCGAGAAGTTTCAGAGCGACAGAGACACAGAGCGTCCCCGTAACCATAGTAACTCACTCTCACTCCTGCCTGGTGCGCATGGCGCGAGAGGAGAGGGAGAGACGCAGAAGTGAGACTGACTGAGATTACTTTGAGCAACATGCATGGGAATAAATTACAATATAATACATTTGTGTATATTTCTCGCTATTCAGATGGTCTGCTGCCTGGTGCTGCTGTTGCGCAATGTGCAGTAGTGTCCTCTTTTCGCACCATGACATTATCAGTTATGAATTTGTTTTTCACTGCTTGAGAAAATGGAATTGTGGCTGAGAGCGTGTGAAAAATGTCAATTGTGTGAGAGTTGGCTGCCCTGTGAACTCGCTTGACATTATTATGTATGAAACTGCCAATCAGATTTATTTACTTATTAATCGAAGGTGCCGGAACGCTGTTCTGGATCTTCCGGCCCACTTGAACCCCTTTGTGTGTGTGTGTGTGTGGTGTGTGTGTGTGTGTGTGTGTGTGTGTGTGTGGTGTGTGTGTGTGGGTGTGTGTGTGTGTTGTGTGTGTGTGTGTGTGTGTGTGGTGTGTGGCTATGTGTGTGAGCAACAGAAATGTCAGATATGTTGCATTTATTGATTTAGTTTGATATGTGTGTCTTCACTTGCAGAGAGAAGCAATCAGCTTCATGGACTGCTTGCATCACTCCAATAGTGTCCAGAGCTGGCTGCCATTACAAGTAGTTGTTTGGGATTGTAGCAATGCAGTTGCAGTTGTTTTGCAATTTACTTGATATATGTTGCAATGCAGGCATGTGTTCAATTGTTTATAGCCTGCATTTATTTTGTGATTAGACTTTTATAAATCATTTAATTTGAACTAAGAGTGAAACACTTGATGTGTTATCTTTATGTGTGTGTGTGTGTGTATGTTCTGAAATGCACTTCAAATGATCACTTTTCTCTTGATTTCCCTTTGATATTTGGTTTAGGTACAGTGTTACTTGCAGCTAATTGATTGATTGTTTTATGGGTATTCTGTGTTGAGATGGTGCAAATATTTTTAATACATATCTAATATCTTTCTAATACATTTCTCTTGTGTTGTTCTTTCACATAACTAAGACTATAGAAATGTAAAAAATAGGCTACGTCAGATTATTCCAAGGGACATACATGTCAAATCAAGTCAATTTTTATTTATATAGCCCAATATCACAAATCAGAATGAGGGGGTCCTTGGTGTATTCTCTATCTTGTAAGGGGTCCTTGGCTGAAAAACAATTGAGAACCTCTGACTTAGGGGACAGGAGGTGTTGGCACCAAATGTAATGTGTTGATACATCTTTGGGAGAACAAATTAATTGTTGTAGTTGTAGTCACAAGTCTTCTCCCTCTGCGGAAGTCTGCTTCTGCTTCTTAGTCTCTATAGTTTCTGGTTACTCAGTGGGAATAAAGGTCTATCCAGCACCTTCTAAAGTGGGTGGAAAGTTGGGTCAATACATTTGAGAGGACCAAATGATAGTAGATATATTAATATAAACTAATAATCTCTTCATATGACAACTGCTTTCTTCCTCTGTGATACTCCGTAAGGCATGTCCTACATTAGCCTTACATTCTGCTTGCTTTCAGGCATTTCTGCTTTCAATGACAATAACATGCAGGACCACACTCAAAAGCGACTAAATATCTGCAAAATGCACTGTTTCTGAGTATAAATAAACAACCTCTCTTTTGTGAAAAAGCCTACTTTGTTTTCATCCAACACTCACGATTGTCATTCTTAAAACTACGAGGCTGAGTATCATGTGTTGCTGCTCCACTTTCATCGTGTTCAATATGTGAAAGATCGTGCTTTAGCTGAGGCTCATACAGTAGTGTGTATACATTTTGGAGAGCTTATTAATGTTTTAATGTTTACCTGCTATAGATTCCTTTTCAGCAATATTCATGAGGATAACCACCAACATCCACAATCCAAACCACCAACGCCCACGCTAGATATACATAACAATTGTGACTCTTGTTGGAAATGTGAATAAGATCATATTATTCAGGGAACAGATTACTTTTCAACCCTTAAGTATTTCCTCATCGATTTGAGCAATTTCAATCCTCTTTTCCCCCTGAAGGTGGGTGTACGGATGAATCACAGCCGCAGCGCACGTCGCAGATGGAAGGCTGATTAGAAACACTAATCTACAATAAGGCATATTCATGCATCTGTGGAAGTGATTGGAGGAGTGAAGCAGAGCGGCGGTAGGTACAAATGAATAGTGAGACAGCCATTGTTTCTGCTGGTACTGGTAGAAATGCACTCATTAGGATGCAGAGACTTACAGAGTACAGATGCCTGAGCATGCTGTGTGGAGATTGAGGACTCCTGACTGTCAAATTAAGTCCTAAATGCTGTTTGGGTTATTGCTTTGCAGGAGAACGAGTATTCCTAAAGAGTCATGCATAACTGTAGCTCTTTCATTAGATACAAGATAAGAAAGCAGAATTATTTTGGCTCCAAGCAAAGCTCACTGGGGCTTTATGCTACTGAGATTTCTTGGCAATACATTTGCTGTATTTAAAGTGTTTTAGTAAATGATTATCCACATTCTTCCAACAGAAACATCATACAAACATTGTACTGAAAGTTCAATTTGTTTTACGGTAAACTGAACTGCTGGCAGGCAACACAGCTAATCAGCTGGAAGGAAATCAAAGAGTTACATAAAACATTTAAAAAATAAAGAGGAAGACAAGTTAAAGGATAAAGTTGGGTAGACGGAGAGGAAGAGGAGGAGGAGGAGGGCAGACGATGTTGCCCTCAGGCAGTGAGAGTCCTAAAGTTCAGCCGGCGTCCTGCCCCCATGTGTCCCGGCCCCTCTCCTGTTGGGTCCAGGGCGACCCACAAGTCATGTAGTGCACACAGGCAAGTGAGCATAACAAACCTTTTCCATTACTGTAATGACCTTCATGACTGAACACCTCGGGAGCACGAGTCGGAACAGGACTGCTTCCACAGCACGGCCATTAACTTCCTCCCCATGGGTCTGTGAGATCAGATCAGCTCGAGAAGAAGCTACAGCGCCAATGAAGCGGAACATCGATCACCGCACCAGTACTACAACAAAGAATGTAATATTAGCACTATCATTAAAATGTTTACCCAACTCATCATCTAATATTATAATATATTTTACAGCTGACAACATTGCTGACACTCACACCCATGTTCTGGTAGGCCTATCATGGATTAAATCATGTGCTCTACAGGATTGGGTTGCACAGGCTACTCATAAATCCATTTCTAACATCTTAATAGTTACTAGTGAGATACAAACTAGTGATTTATTAAGTTTGTTTGCTCCTTTAAATGTAAGGAATATGTAAGCTAGTAAAGACTTTAGTAATGATACATTGGTTGCCAAGAAGTATCTGTAAAGCCATCCTATAAAAATCGGATAACACAATAAATTGCTGCAGCATTAGAAGTGTATATGTATACAGTATATATACACATACACTTTGCAAAGACCTATAGTCAATTTAATATTCAAAGTACTGCAGGTACCAGGGATCATGGCTTGAGGAAGCCTTTCGGCTGAAATAGATTTATGTGTACATGTATGTATTAAGATTGCTTAGCATGTGACAAATCCTAGCCCTGATGTGAAATCTGAAATGACACAGTTAATTCAATATCACTATTGAAGTATATTATGAGGCATTTAAGTCGTATTCTGTCAAAAATAAGGCAAGGGTAGATTTTAACCTTTTGATTGTTCCAAATGTAATCTTTTGAAACGTTTTATGGATATACAAATAAATAAAAGCTGTATGCAAACGATGATAACAGGTGTGGATTTATAAAAAAAAAAAAATGGGATAACATTTTTGGTTTGGTGGCATCAAATTGGGTTTAAAGAATTGTGGGATTTCACTGGTATTGGTATAGACTACTACATTTCTGGTATCGTGATATCCAAAGCTGGTGACAGTTAGCCAGTCTTTTTCTCCAACTGGCTTTCACACAGTTAGGTTTTGTTGCATATTATTACACTTATTCCCCTTTTAGTTACATGAAATAAACTTCTCCTTAGCAACAACTCCTGTGCAGTCTACCCTCCTGCCTCTAGGCTTGAGCCGGGTTGGGAGAAGTACACAAAGCTTTGGTATAAGGAAGTACCCTGTGCTCATCCTGCTCTCAGGGCCTCGGCCTGCTGGCCAGAAACAACGGTTAGGTTGTTTTAGGAATCAAATGTCAGTCTTTGCGGAAGGCATGTTCAGCCAAGAAGCTTGCCTCCATGGTCCCCTGTGGAGCCTGATGTGCTGTTGCTCTGAACCAAAACACTCACTCCAGGATGCTCACGAGAAATGTTTTCTCTCTCAGCTGATTCTCACGTAGCATATTTCAGTTTCTGGCTCAACCCCTCGCCTGGCTCCCACTTCATTTCTATCTCTTTCCTCTCCTCCCTCAATTTGTGTACCACTCTCACCCTCTTGTCTTCCTCTCTCCGTGACTCTCTCCCCTCTCTCTTTCTTTCTTACCGGCTTGCTCCCATTCCTCCAACTCTCCAGAACACTTACACTGCAACACACTCACCGTCTCTCACACTCCAAGGGGAGGTGTTCAACTGGTACATTATGTCTCATGAGTATTTCTCAGACTAATGGAAACACTCAAAATGCCTTAGTATTCCATCATTCCACTGGTGAAAGAGAAACTCTCGGTCGACATATTGCCTGCGTAAGGGAAAGTTTCTACCAACAAGCTGCAGCAGCGACTAGTTTATCAGCACTGTGAGCTCTTTTCAAGTTTGTTTCTTGTTTAGTTTGTTGGACTGTTGGACTTTCACCTACTTTAGCTGACTAAAATGCACATAAGTTGTTGGTTGAATACAGTATGTATTTCCATTGCCTTTGTACCCAATCATGCTGCATCTTAAACTCTCTTACACTTAACACATTTAAACAATCTGTCAGGTACCATCCAAGTGAAGAACAAATGACATGTATACAATACAAACAAAAGCAAGATCACCAGCGGCAGAGTAATACACTTCCCAATTTATATAATGGGATGTATTCATGTAGATGAATTTGTGTTTGTTTCATGTGTGGCTTGGAGACATGGTATCAGAGGAGGCTTAATTCAAAACAAACTAGTGAAGTGCCCATTCTGAGTGGGCCATTGGCCCCAGGAAGTGCTGCTTGCAGGGTTCTTGAGAACCGCTCATCCAATCGACTCTCCACTCTACACTGGACTCCCTTTGGTCTTCAGCAATACACCCTCCAAGCGTGAGGTCTGTTGGATGAACAGTTGTTGAGATATGCAAAGGCAAATCTTACATAGATACACAGAGAGACAGAGATGACTTTCTTTAGAGGGAAATTAAGAAGCTCCAGCGCCACCTATAGGCCAAATTACATGATACTTGTCATGGTCAATCAGAACGTAGATCAATACATGTCCACCAAGTGTGGTTGAAATAGTACAAAGTAAAAAAAAAACATAGGCCTTGATCACAGCATTTGACCAAACTATAAGGGCCAGTTATAGCTAAACTGTCAAATATGTCAAAAAGGAGATGTGTTCGGCTTGGTCCAGAGATGCTCTGTAGCAAGTTTGGTGATGATTGCTTAAAATGTACAAGAGGAATATCAAAAAACAATTTTGGAATTTCCTTTCTGAGACTGAAAGGGGACCTATTTGGGAGTAATATGCTCTGTGTTTACATTAGCAAGCATGCAAAATGCACTTTTTGATGTCTTTTATACATTACATGTTACTTTTTAGACGCTTTTATCCAAAGCGACTTACATACTCAATACTGTGGACAATCCCCACAGGAGCAATTTGGGGTGAATTGTCTTGCCCAGGGACACAACGACATGCTGACTGCAGTGGGGTTTGAACCTGTAACCCCCTGATCCCAACACCAAGGCTCTATCCACTGCACCACACGCCTCCCTGTGTACATAAATATGTGTCCCCCGGTGTTTCAGGGAACTCACAAAGTGTCAGAAAACCCTCTCTCTTTTCCTCCGTACCCAAATCTCTAAAAAAAAAAACGGGGTGCAAACAGCAGATCCAGAATGTTGGCTCCCATTACGTCATTGGGGACATCCGGCACACATGACACGTCACAACCTATCGTCTCCGGCACACGTGACACGTCCCAACCTAACGTCTCAGGCACACGTGACACGTCCCAACCTATCGTCTCCGGCACAAGTGACACGTCCCAACCTATCGTCTCTGTATACAGTCATTTAGCTGAATCCCCTCTCGCAGCTTTGTGTCTGTGTATTCAGCAGGATGTCTGCAGGAGGCACTTAGAGTAAAGTTGTTATATATAATACATATAATGGCACTGTTCTAGTGGTAAACACTTAAGAAAGAACATGTCAAGCCATGTGCTGTATCAGAAACAATGCGCGGCGTGTTTTGGGAGTAATATGCTCTGTGTTTACATTAGCAAGCATGCTAACACTCAGAGCTAACGCTGTAGGCTACTGGAGAGAATATGTGTAACGTAATGTCCTTGTGGTAAACCTTGCGAGAGAGAAAGGTTTGAGCTCCATACTGTTTCAGAAATAATTCTTGAAGTGGTTGGGAACATAATATGGCATTTAATCCTTGCAGCGTTTAGCTGAGTTTCTCCCAGTAGAAAACTCTCTTAGCAGGGGAAAGCTGCGTAACGCTACAAAGGGGCGTGGCTAGCAGCAGCCGTTGCATTTAAAGCAGAATCAGCCTTTTTGGCACAGGGCTGGAATAGAGGGGTATGAGCAGTATGAGGCATGGCTACAATGGGTGATCTGTTTGGTATTTTAAGCAAAGAACTTCACAGACATGTTTTGTATCGGTATGGCCCTACAATATATTTTTCAAATATAGCATAATAGGTCCACTTTAAGTTTCTGAAGGTAGAGGTGAAAACTTTAGGTTTGTTAACCAAGTGCCACCAATTGGCCAAATTGCACAATGTTGGACTATGCACTGCCTTGGATCCAAAGCCATGCACCTACAATGATTAAAGTAGATTGGTCTCAAGGAATGACACATGTAACATGTAAAAACACTATGGCAGTACAGTAAATGGCCCAAATGGCAGTAAGAATTTAAGAACATCAAAGTTGTCTTTCAGCCCCTATTGTCAATTGAATTGCCTTCCTTTTAAGTATTGTGGCATATCGCAGCTTTTGCACGACAAGGTCAAGCTGTGTGAGTAGAAGCCTCACGTAGTTCAATGAGGACATCACAACCCATAAGTCAGTGATGAAAGATGTAAGCCCCCCTATTAATACTGTATCCTCCTGCTGCCATGGTGTCTCATACTAATTGAGTTTTAATGCAGCCCGACAGCTACTGTATATAGGCCACCACTTCGCAACTTCCCTAAGGACGTCATTAGAGTAAATGTAAACATGTATCAGTATTTCAAACATTTATTTAGTCAGATTCCCTCTTGATTTCATAACCAGTACTTATATCAATCCTCTCTTTGTGTAGATTGGTGAAAAAAAGAGTTCAGGTGGATAACATGTGAGAAAGGTCCCGTTCCAGATTTTCTTTTTAAAAAGGACCTCGACTTGCAACCAAGCCATGCAGACGTCTCAGTGCATCCCTTTGAAGATTACATTTGACTTGAAGGCCATTTCTGTGGGGGGAAATTGATGCTGTTTATCAAAACATTAAAGCAATGCAGTGATTGAAACTAACTTTGATAAATGAAGTATGCATGTCAAAGTTTTGCAGAGATGTTGTGTTTCTCCCACTACCCAAGCTAGCACATTTTTCAGTTGCATTTTTAAAATTCTAGTCCTGAAAGTGCACTTTAGGAATTGGAAGTTAGGAAAAAATACAGTATGGGGACGCTTTGGTGTAAAAGTGTATATACTAAAATACTGTGTGTGAATTCCCCCATCTCTCTCCTGATAATGAGGCCCAGTGTCCTGCTTAAGCTTTCTGTTTCACCAGGTGACTCCTCCAAAATATTAATATATCTAAAGAAGCTGAGGATGGGAGGAAAAAAAAAAAATCAGGCCAGTGCACATTACTGCTAATGATCTCTCTCAGCAGAATAATGACTAACACATTACAGACATACACACATGTACACAACAACTACCAGGACACCCACAAAAGTCTGCACATATCTTAGCACATTCATAAAAACATGCATGTGAGCACACGTTGCTGGTTAAAAATACCTAACACTTCTTGGTATATGCCATCAGTGTAAGTGTATCCTTGTCTAGCAGGGAAGCAGCAGTAGTCTCTTTTATTCTCTGGGTGTTAATGAGGGAGGGATTGAGTCTATGATTCAAACCCAACAGAGCGGGCTCATCACAGCTCTCTTTAATGTGAAGAACGCTGGACTGTGGCACAGCTCATTTATAATGTTGGACTTTTCACAACGGGGATCGGCGGACAATCCGTAATGAGGGACGGGGGTGACGATATGATGTTGTACGCCACGAGACAATGACAAATGGTCTTTGCCTCATTCTTTATCATTTGAGATCTGTGAGCTTTCTCTGGAACGGCAATGCTGGAAATCTATAAGCTGCCATGAAGTTGAATTGTCAGGCATTGACTTAAATTCACTGGACTGGAAAAATAAATACACATTCAACCATTCCTAAGTTGCGTTCCCTAAAGAAAACTAAAATGACAACATCAAGATGCATATCATGACAAACATGTTCATTTCTTCACAACTAAGCAAGAGAAAGTAAGATGCCCTTTCCTTACTTACTTGTCTTTTGCAGTTCCTTCCAAAAAGAAACCTTAAACACTGAAACTACCGAGCTGTGTAATGAAAAGTCAATAATTACAAATACTAGAAAAATTACAAAAAAAGAATCTAACTGAATTAACCGTGACAGCTTTATTTTTTAATTACATTTCAGTCAGACAGTAGAAATACTGTATGTCTGACAAGGGAGTAGTTTCCCAATAAGTTGGGAAAGAGGCAATAAAAAGGAAAGAACAATCTGAGAGCAAACTGCACTCAGGACTGATGAATGAATATGAACACTAGAGAAAGAGAATTACAGCAAAGAATACAGAAGGGTCCGTCATGCTACAAAGAGTGGAATGAAATTTGTTTCGATCACCCTGCCACTGCGTCTATATAATCTCCGTATGAGTTTACTTTAGGAGCCTTAGTTTACTTGGAACTTGCCAAAAATAAAGAAAAGACAACAAGTGCACTTTCTGCAGTGATTTGAAAAATGAGCTGCAGGGGATCAGACCTCAAATAGCTACAATCAATTTTAGGCAATAAAACAAGATGCACCTCCGATTAAAGCGGAGTGTTGGCACCAGCAGAGCGGGGCTTGAGCAGAATAAATGAGCCATACAGGAAAAGTTGGCAATCACAAGGCGCACTTGTAGGCTTTGATAGGACAACATCTGGGATCAAGAAATAAATGAGCTCTATAGGAATCTGAATCAAAACAATGGCTGCAATCACAGCCCAAGTGCACCAGCCAGTAATGATGCATCACGGTGAGCAGAACATGCACGCTGACAACGACAGCCATGCATGCAGCTTCTGCCTCAGATAACTCTTGGAGGCTTCATGTTATTAACTTCTTGACATACGCACACAGGAAGAAGTGAAAAATAGAGATGCTACTGGGGCTCTTAATCGGTTTTCTTGTGTGATAAGAGCAAAGACTTCATAAAAGCCTGAGCTACAAATGGTTTTATAGATGGAGTGACCGGACAGAGCGAAAGTCAGATCTCCAGCTGGTGATTATGAAGAGAATATAAGCTATCTGCTACTGACGTCAGCCAAGAGATGTAATAGGTTGTGTTTTCAACTTGGTACATTTATAAAGCACAGTTCTGCTCTGTTTCTATCACAAATGGATGGAACATTTATGTTTTTATAAGAGTAACATTTATTGTTAAAAATGGGAAATTAAGAACCACATTAACTTCTCTCAATCAGTGCAGCAACATACATGCATTGGGAATAAGTGCTCTACAAATTTAAAAATAGGCCAGTGTTCTAATTATATACTTAACATGAGGTGTTCACGGCCCTTTAAGACAACATTTCTAAATATAAACACATTTTGACCCATTTCTAATTAAACTACCGCTATGCAGGAAATGGCTCAATGACTACCAATGAGCATAGTAATTATTTTTTAGATGTGTTATTATCATTAAGAACTCAAATAATAACGTGAAGAGAACACCCACTCAAAAGGAAAGTTCACCATGTTGTTTAGCCTGTGACTCACTCCAAACTGCATCTGTCAAGTCTTTATTGAAGCCAAATGTTTGTCTTATCTAATAAGAGGATTTGATTACAATTGTATTTTAGAAAACTGCATATCTTTGGGTTTTAAACAGGTTGGTCATATGAAAATGAATAATCATTAAAACAGGTGAGGGACCACGAGCCATTACACAAATCTGTTAAGAATATTTCAAACCCCACTTGACATAAACAAAGGATAAAAAGGTAGAAAATCAAGGTGAAAAGAGCGATTTTTAACCCGCATGCATGCATTTTTAAGAACCTTTCTTTTGTATTCTTCCAGTTTAGATTTATTCAGTATACTCAAGACACTGCTATCATATTATAGTATGCAAGTGGAGCAAAAGGTCTGCCATCAACTGAGTCTATACCCACACAGAGACAATTTTCCTTTGAATTCATTTCTAATCCTGGAGCCAGGTCACAAGATTGCAGTAGCACCATCACAAAGGCTAGGTCAATATGTACTGTATGGAGCTCTCTCACACTTACTCTATGTCCTTCTCTCTCGTCCACTCATAGCCAACAGCCTGGGGCGTGCTGCCTTCACCACTCGGCACGGACACCTCAGCAGCCATATGCCATTAGGGAAGAGCCCACAGCAGCAATACTCATAAATATTGACTTAGTTTCAACATATCCCTCAGGAAGTGTTAGAAACAGCAGGTACTGCATTAGCACAGCAACAGCAAACACAACCCACAGTCAATACAGACAAGTGGCTGCCGCTAAGCTAACTATAACTGTTCGTACTTGCCCAAGGAACACAAGGTGCTATAGCAGGCCTGCGGGATCCGAGGTGCTTCCGTGTCACGGAAAGTGTTTAATTAGCAGCTGCAATAAAAGTCTCCCTGGCGGACGATCACAGTCAACTGTTAAGCATCTCTCTGGGCTCGTGGATTTCCCCAGAGGAACTATGTTTTCTGTTTGGCTGTGACACCTGGAGAAATTGGGCTTCAAAACCAACTCCTGAGCTGTGGAGTGATACCATCAAATGAAACACTGCAGCACCTGAACACATCCCTTTCAGGGTTAATTAAAAGTGTTTTCTCGCAGAGTGCACGTAAAGATTATGCACGGCCCTCTTTTAATCTGCCAGGGAAGTCTCTTGATTTAGACGTGTTAATCAATCTTATTTGGGTGTTAACTAATTACATTCTCCCATTCCAGTAGATCAGAAACAGTGTTTTATACGAGGCAGAGCGGATCTCCTGAAGGTTGGGGGGGGGGGGGGGGGGGGGCGTTCAGCTGGAAGAATTTAGTAATCTGCTAATGAGTGAAAATGCAATTTGTTACTTCAAGTATGGTTCATCAGGTTTTGCTGAGGGGGGGGCGACCTCTAGGAGTCGATGAATGGATTGGAACATGTTTAATATTTAAGCAAGACAATTATCTTTCCATTACTTTAATCGACATGTTTGATTACATTAACATTACTTTGAAAACGTTTTCATACTTTATTTGCTAGCAGCGAATACTGTAGTAAAATTAAGTAAAATACATCATCAGTGAATGTTTTTTTAGAAATATGGGCAGTGTTACATTGACGCTTCTGGTAAAATCGGTAGGCAATGACGTAAGAGATTTGTGTTATGAAAATATGTTTTCAATGACTGCCACAGTTAACATGCACCGCAACATGGAGACATGCAGCCTTGCCTGAAGTAATCATCTCCTCTGCTAACATAATTAAAAATGAATACTGCTTTGCATTGGCATAAAACGTGGTAAATGAACAGTGAACACAACAGCTGCACATGCTCACAGTTTCAGAAGCTTTACTCCAACCACCATGCTCCGATATCGTTGAAAACTGTCTTTGAATAAAATCAGATTTGACATTTAATAAAGTAGTCCAAAAAGATACTATCCTGAATTAAAGTCAAAGTCAACTTTAAAGTCAATCTTTCAGTTTGTGTGTACAGACAGAGATCGAAATAACGTTTCCAACAATCCCCAATACAAAAATACAATTATACAAATATGTATACAAATATGTATATCCTATATATATATACACAATCAACAGACACATTTACACATATGCACACATTAAGATAAAAACACAACAATCAATATATACAAAATAACAGTCACTTTAATATCTTTGGGAATGTACGTTAGAGTAAGATTGTCCATAGCAGCGTAATATTGAGATGTTGAAAATCTTATCCTCCATTTTTTCTAAGTCAGAAGTGAACTTTGTCCTTCACCTGTCCACCACTTTTTATTTGCATAACGTTGAACTCAGCTCAACTTTTAAGTGTTGCCAAGCCACTGAGTTCTCCCCACTAGCTGCCATGTCACACTGTGTCGCTCCTCGCATCCCGGCACTCATTTCAAATGAATAAGTGTGTCGCTTTGTCTCTTGAGTCATGATGTCAGTGCTGGTGTAAGCACTGAGCACACACTTTGAAACAGTAAATTCAACTGGAGATTTGGGGTGCAAGATTTGTCAAAGGTACATAGGGAAAGAAAAGGCCAAATGTAAAGCAGTAAACGGATAGTAAAAAAAAAAAAGTCATGAGTAAATACCTAAAATAAATTGTTCCCCATTGTGATCTTATGGTGGTTTAGTTCTATGGATCCATACTTTGACACGTTAATTAAATCCTTGTGATTCACTATAAGAAAAGATCGAGCCACAGAATAAATTACATTTAACACAACTTGAGCAACCGAAAATTATATTTTTGCACTAAAGAAGTCTACAGGACTGAAATCCAAGTGACAGTTTAGCCATTAGTGTTTGTTCCATTCAGATGATTTCGGAGATATGGAGCAAGTTGGGCGTTTCGTCCCACTGTACGACACATCCTAATGTTGTTTGGTGTACATGACAAATCACAAGAACAGTTAAAACACGTAATGTTGAAAAGGCGCCTTATTATGAGGGGATGAATCTCCCTCTTTAGTCAGCTAAAGTAAATGCTTAATGATATTTCTGGATGTGTTGGAGCATGGTGAGTGGACTGAGACTTACAAAAAGCATGACAGCTTGAATCTACATTGGCAGGCAGGGGCGCCACACTGATGTAGTAATGAATTCAAATAACATCGACTATAATTTATTTATCTTTTATACATTTTTTAAAATGTATTATTCAGGAATCACCTCACTTGTGTGTGTTCGCGGCCCTGCATCAACAGCAGGCTTTGTGCGTTTTGTACATTCCCTCATTAATAAGTCATCCAAATGATATTGAGTATTGCGTATTAAACACTCCTCTTGGGCAGTCCTGCAGTGATATTCCGAGCACATAGCTCATGGTGCAGAGAGCAGCTTAAGGCCTTCAAGGATTCCCACTCTTCAGAAGACAGTAAATAATACATCTTATTGGATTTGAGCAAAGAGCTTCACATTTTGTACCGGAAAAATAATAAATAAATTCAAATAAATGTGGCGCAACAGGCCACGGCAGGGACACAGAGGGATAAATAAATGCTGTAAATCGGTGTCAGTGGAGTCTATTGTTGTCTTTACCAGCAGAGACAACTGTGGTGTCCTCTTGAGCCCGATACATAATGTTATTGTTCCTCCTCTGCCTTTTCCTGAGCAGTTTCAGCTGCTGCATAATTGAATGTGAAAACAGTGTATTATTCCGGAACAGGATTGGAAAAACATCAGAAAGCTGGGAGATGGAATAACATTTCAGCCCCGGCTCTGCTGTTGGTGTTTTTTCTGGTCTGACCATATCACTGAGCAAATGTAACCCGGAGATCCAGAGGGCTGACCGCTGAAGCGTGACGACGTCCTTCGCTGTCTCTCTCATCTCCAGAACTGTCCTGATTTATTGTCATTCACTGAATACCAGGATCCAGAGACGGGTATTCACTTCCACCCTCGGTGAAGGCGAGGTGACAGTATTGTTTGTGTCTCTGACTTCAAATTATTTCCCATAAAGACTAACTTGCATCGGTTTAGGAATTCGTTTTTTTTGACTGATTATAAAACTGGGGGAATAGTAGACAGTGAGGGGGAGGCTGGGAATTTTGAGACCAGCGCTAAACTCGCTGCTCTCTGGATCGGCTGATCTGCTTGTTGAATGTAAACCATGGAACTGGGATTCTTTGAACTTTCAACAATGAATGGAAGGCCTATATCCTCCTGGGCTAGAGGCAGTATCATGCTTTTTGGAGTTTTCATAATGCAACTCAAAGCAAAGATTCTATTGGCTAGTGCTCCAACACATTGTAAGTGATAGGCCAAGGGGCGGGAGCTAACCAATCAGAGCAGACTGGGCTCTGGTTTCAGACAGAGGGTGAAAAGAGGTGCTGCAGCACAGGCAGTATGAGAATATAAAGACCTTTTTGAACATTAAAGCATGGAGACATGTCACAGCAGAGACACAAAACACAAATCTGAACCTGAAAATGAGAATAATATGTCTACTTGAAGATCACCTGAACCTGAATCAATAGCTTAACTCTAACTTGACTTTGTTCAATAAAACTGCAGGGATTCTAAAATAGTTTCTCACATGTCACAAACCACTTTTTATGTTTCCATTTTACTTCATCAGTACTGAATTGGCAACACTAAATGTGCTTAGAGTAAGAAAACAAGTAAGTGAAATTTATTTTTGTGTACGTAAACTATTTAACAGCTTCTCGTGGTGAGCTGAAGGATCCCTGGACATCATGGACTCGGTTTGAGAGCCTCAGCGCGCTCCAGAAGTCCTCCTCCCCGCCTGGACTGCCAGTAATTAAACATTTCTGAGCCAGATGGTCATGAATTTTTCACCCTTTCTCCTGGCAAAGATTAGTGTTTGACTTGATTTATCAGCATAGGGAAACACACATTAGGTGTTTATAACAACACGTAGCCCAAGACTTGGAAATAAAAAAGCTTGTCTTTAAAAAAAATATATTTACATTTCAATTGAAGATATCCTTCATCCAAGACCCTTGTTGGTTACATGCTGAAGTTGTAGCTTTCAACAAAGTATTATCACCACATGGGAGTTATTAATATAATTTCATAGCAACAATATTAGTTTGAGGAGTCATTTGCGTTTGTTCAAAACTGGTTTGATACAGTTACAACTGTGTGCTGAGAGGAGTTAAATTATTTATCAGAGTAATGTGACAGTTGATAGCATTGTCGGAGCTATTCATTTCTCGTTCATGCTCATTTCAAAGAAAAAACTGTTAAGGATGTATTGGGGAACTTAGTTTTATCTGTTCTCGTTGTTAACAAGCAGAAACTCCAAGTCTGAAAAGTGAACATGTGAGGAAGTGCCTTAAACTGCATGGTTTTGAATAGCCAGCAGGAAGCGGTTGCTCTGGTAACATAAACAGTCTGATGTTATGGTCTATGAGAAAATTACCCTATGTCCTACTTTATTACATTCATTTGCATTTTCCTGACAAAATGCTGGTCTCATTGTATAGTTGCAAGACTTTTTCCAATACATCATGATGTCCGTATTGTAAATGATGCTCAATTTTAGAGTAAAATGGAAAATAAATTAGAGTGTGCTTAAGTGCGTTGCTTCCTTGTGATTGACAAGTCGCTACCAATGTTTTCTGTTTTTTGTGCTCTGTGTTTACTCTAAAAATGTAATCCTTTCAGTGCGTTTCACTTTGTGAAAGTTAATTGTGACACTGTGGTTGCCTAAAAAAACTTTTTCAGCATTTGGTTGTACTTATATCCACCTTCTCGTGTCATTTCTGTCTACAAAAAAATGAACAAGATGGCAATTTGCTAAATGCCAAACTGTATACGTTCTTATGGTTGTAAAAGTAGGTGATAAAATGCTAAGTGTACTGTAGTTGCAGTAATGCGCACAATTTACTCCTGGGAGGCAAAACTATACTGGAGGCAAAAATAAACAGCTGAATATTTGGCTGAATCAAATCTCCGTCATCAAAACGGTTGAGAAAAGTTAAATATCTAGCAAGCCAGAAAGGCAACCAATACAATTATGTGAAAACAATCTGGGTGTCATTGAGGGACAATTTACCTAGATATCTATTTAGTTTGGTTAGGTAGAAATTGGAGGGTTTTCCAAAACGTATTTTACAAATGATACACCACAACAATCAAAACTGTAGTCACGCACAAACATCTGCACCCGTCACAATACAGCTTGGTGTACATGGAATATATTGAGTGATCGTTCAAAAGTTTTAAAAAGGTGGATGGAAAGCTACACCACAACTCTGAGAGTTGTGCTTTTGATCGACAGGAGCCCATTCATTATTCAAAGTCTGGTTTCTCCTTTAAATTAAACCACATTATAATTGGAATATGAAAGCGCCCTAGAAATGCATTAATGTAGAAGAAATCAAAGGCAGTGGGAGTGAGCTTTGTCTACCTATTTTGTACTTTAATACATTTATGACTCAATGATGAGTGCCTGATCATAATTTTTTCAGAAAAAAAAGAATGAAATGACTCCAGTTTATGTGACATGACTCGACCTCAATTATTTCAAACTTTTTGCTGTCAACAGTCCAAATATATGGAGTAATGAACTCTCCATGTGAATCATTTGCATGTTCAGATGGCTGTTTGTGGGCAGAGCACCGAGACAAAAGGATAAGCAGCTGCCACATCTTTCTGGGGTGCTTCTGTACTAACTGCCTGCATGTAAAGACTTTAATACTCAACCTCTCCGTGGGGCCCTTTTTTCTTAAAACAGCCAACCATGGCGCTAACAAGCCTTAAAAAGAACGTTATGAATTATAATTTGAGAACATTATGTGCTAATTTCTCCAGAGCTAATTTTATTATCCAGGCTCTGTGTGAGGCCTTTTTGCATTGCCCCACACACACACACACACACACACACACACACACACACACACACACACACACACACACACACACACACACACACACACACACACACACACACACACACACACACACACACACACACACACACACACACACACACACACACACACACACACACACACACACACACACACACACACACACACACACACACACACACACACACACACACACACACACACACACACACAAATCACAGCAGAGTAAAAAGCATAACATTCCTTAATGTGCTGCTGCAGCCTGTATTCACGCTGTGGTTGCGCTGTGGTGGGTGGGGGCTCAGCGGACTGTGCTGGGCAAGTATGAATCATTCCAGTCGGTTTTAGTATTAAGCATTATTCCAACAAGGAAGACACTCATTACCACAGTCGGGCAGTTTCTTCACAGTCAGATCCCCTGATACCTGCATGGACATTACTCTATGAATGTGGCTTTGAAGCTGCACACAGTCACATAGAAAGAATATCCAAAACCCTGAGAGTCTACAGGACACAGGGGAACACATACATGCACAAACATACATGAGCACACACCCACACACAAAATGAGCAACACTTTTACAAATGTACCCCCACCACAGTTCGCCACGGGAGTGCGATGTATATATTTACCGCCGTAAAGTTGGATCGGTCACGGAGAAACACTGCACCAAGCGTAGAGGCAGTAAAGCTAATTTACCTCAAACAGTGCTGCTCTCACACTGCTGACCGCAACTCTAACCACACATATACTCCACATGTTCTCGCTACTTCTTTCCCTCCCACTGAGTAGATTTGCAGACCTAGGGCTGCATTAAGCAATATTCGACAACTAGAGGGCAGGAAGTTAGCTAACCCTAAACAACTGAAGTCATTTTCAGTTTTTACAGATTGTCAATGTTTGCACTGCATTGCTACAACAAAAGACTATTTTCGCCAAAATCTTTCCCTCATAAAACCTCACAGTTATACACACGAAAACTTCCCACAGCCCAAGTCAATGAAATCAAATATCTGCCAAGTTTGCTTGACCCTCGACTGAGGTCATACCAACAAAACAAAAACAAAATCACAAATGTTGCTATAATGAGTAATAAGTGTTGTTTCTCAAAGCTATGAAAGCACTATCATAATTCGGGTTTCACATTTTGGGAAGCCATATTTAGAGCCAGAGACATAATAAATAACTCATCATGCACTAACCCTTGTGACAATATAACTTGAACTTATTGTTGAAATCGGTGATGTGCCCCTTTATAATTACAGGCAGTCAGTTGATTTAGTATTTAAGTCACAATATATGTGAGAGCACAGTTCACCACAGTGAGTACATCTCTATTAAAGTGCCTTTAAGCTAACCAAATAACCGTTTGCCTGTAAAGGTAATGTCTTAAAAAGGCCCGTGGTTCATTGCTGTTTTCATTTCAACTTTGCCTTGAGCTTTACTTCAAGCAATTCAATCCCTTCCTTCATGAACCACTTGGATCATGTTTGCCTGCCATGCTGCTTAAACTCCCAGCAGAGAGCTACATGGAAACAGGCAGGGTGGCATCTACAGGCAGGGTGGCATCTACAGGCAGGGTGGCATCTACAGGCAGGGTGGCATCTACAGTCTGCGGCTTGAAGGTCTTCTCGCTCCTGTGTGCAAGCTTTGTTGTAATTTAACAATGCTCGTCAGAAGACCCATTCCACTCAGCAAGTAACCGTTATGCGTCTGTGAGACATTTATCTCATTGCCTGCACACTCATGTGATCATTACATTACATTGCATTGCATTTTGCTGACACTTTTATCCAAAGCGACTTACAATAAGTGCATTCGACCAAGAAGATACAAACTTGAAGAAAACCGAATCATATAAGTACATCAGGCTTCATAGAGCCAAACCATTTAAGTGCTACTCAACTAGCTTTAGATAAGCCAGTCCTTTGTTAGTATATAAGTGCTTTGTCAGTATATAAGTGCTTTGTTAGTATATGAGTGCTTAGTTAGTATATGAGTGCTTAGTTAGTATATAAGTGCTTTGTTAGTATAGAAGTGCTTAGTTAGTATATGAGTGCTTAGTTAGTATATGAGTGCTTAGTTAGTATATGAGTGCTTCGTTAGTATATGAGTGCAAGCTTTGTTGTAATTTAACAATGCTCGTCAGAAGACCCATTCCACTCAGCAAGTAACCGTTATGCGTCTGTGAGACATTTATCTCATTGCCTGCACACTCATGTGATCATTACATTACATTGCATTGCATTTTGCTGACACTTTTATCCAAAGCGACTTACAATAAGTGCATTCGACCAAGAAGATACAAACTTGAAGAAAACCGAATCATATAAGTACATCAGGCTTCATAGAGCCAAACCATTTAAGTGCTACTCAGCTAGCTTTAGATAAGCCAGTCCTTTGTTAGTATATAAGTGCTTTGTCAGTATATAAGTGCTTTGTTAGTATATGAGTGCTTAGTTAGTATATGAGTGCTTAGTTAGTATATAAGTGCTTTGTTAGTATAGAAGTGCTTAGTTAGTATATGAGTGCTTAGTTAGTATATGAGTGCTTAGTTAGTATGTAAGTGCTTTGTTAGTATAGAAGTGCTTAGTTAGTATATGAGTGCTTAGTTAGTATATGAGTGCTTAGTTAGTATATGAGTGCTTAGTTAGTATAGAAGTGCTTAGTTAGTATATGAGTGCTTAGTTAGTATATGAGTGCTTAGTTAGTATATGAGTGCTTAGTTAGTATATAAGTGCTTTGTTAGTATAGAAGTGCTTAGTTAGTATATGAGTGCTTAGTTAGTATATAAGTGCTTTGTTAGTATAGAAGTGCTTAGTTAGTATATGAGTGCTTAGTTAGTATATAAGTGCTTAGTTAGTATATAAGTGCTTTGTTAGTATAGAAGTGCTTAGTTACTATATGAGTGCTTAGTTACTATATGAGTGCTTAGTTAGTATATAAGTGCTTTTTTTTTTTGATCAGTGAACACAATCTCATTATGATTGGTTAGAAAAATAAAGCTGTATTAGGTTACAGGTGAAAAGTGTCCAAAACTAGACTTATTTTATCTTGAACTGGTGTTTAGAAGGTACACATTCACTGAATCGATCTAATGAGGAGAATAATACGTTATAGAGGCCTTTTCTTTATTAAATATGATAGATTTAACACAGCATGACCTGAACGTTTAAATGGCACCTATCTCAGTATAAAGAGTGCCTACAGACTTTAGTATACAGAGGTCAAAGTAGCAATATCTTGGTGAACTGTTGTGTGTAAGATGGAAATGAATTAAACAAATGAAAAAAATGACCTCAATAGTTGCACAAGAGTTCTACATTATAAAACAACTGCCCAAAATGTAACTTCTTGTCCATAGGAAAATCAATTAAAGTAAACGTATTTTCTTCCATTCCAAGTAAGGACATAAATGTACATTTATGGTTCAAGTCATACACATATATATGTACAGTATGTATGTATATGGCATTCCTACCTCATGATGCGTCATGCTGTTGAAGTTGAATTTGAAGGAGGTCACAGAGGGTGGGCCACAAAGCAAGGCACTGTGAAAGATGGAAAGAACAAAGAGTTACTTCTGATTTGATTTTCTTAACAACGTGGTCTGCAGTTGGAGCTGCAGCAGTGGTTCATGGAGGAAACTGAGGCACTTGAAAACCATTAGTGGCTGATTGGAGCAATTTGCTGCAAAAACCTAACACTCAATCTTTGAGTCATTCGGAACAATGTGAACATACAGACATGAAACACAAGAGTCTCGATTCAGTAGAACTGTGCTGATAACAAATGCATTTAGAAATAATAGACCAAAAAGATGCTCCGTGTGAGTCCAGAATGGGCCGGGGTATCATCAAGTAAACCAGGGATTTCGTTGCACTTCCAAGGGTACATTGCATACTAGAACGGCAATTCAGCATGCTTTTAATGGTTGCTATTCCCAAAATGTTGATTTCTTTCCGAAGGGGTTATGCGGAGTGTCAGAATTTAAAAACCCCTAGGGCCAAATACATTAAAGGCAATAATATTTGATGATGTGTGTCAATCCGCCTTTATTGGTTCTTCTACCCCAAAACATCAATATATGCAACTTTAACTGTGTGATAAACTGTCCATAACCAGACTTTTATCCTTCTCTGTGGCGAGAGGGTGAAATATAAAAAGCTGAGGTGAAAGACTGTGGACAGAAATGAACCATGATACAGGCTGTTAAACAACATTTTCTGTGTACATCTATCGATTCCTCTGGACACATCGTCTGTGATGTTCCCGTCAAAGTATTTTCCAGGACTCTGCTCACCAAACTTCCTTTCTTAAGCTCTTTAAGATAATATTTGCCTATGCTAACCGAAATGTTTGCAATAACAGCTTTCTGTTGCAAAGCAAACTTCAACACCCTGCTGTTCCTGCCGAGAGAATTGATTCAAAGGCGACTTATCTGGAAACTCAATGCTAGCTGGTGTGTACAAAAACTACAGAAGTCGTATTTTTTCCACCAAGAAAAAATGAAACCTTTTTTCTGTGAACAAAAGGAGCGGCACAGTTTGCAGCGACAGATAATGCAGACTAATGCTCCCGGCTTTTGATTGAGGATTGCCAGCCTGTCAGTGGGATATCAGATGGAGTTTCAAACTGAATCCTGTGAGCAGCACAGAGATACGCTGGTTTAAAACATAGATCCCATGACATGTTAATACATCAAGTAACGTTTGGTACATCTGGCTTTTGATGTGGAGCTGATCGGCCTTTTTGTCACTAATCACAGCAATCCACTTAAAAAAAAACAAAGATCCCAAAAAGTTCCACTGTCGTTCTTTTCTCTTATTTTTTGCTTGGTCAAATCATTTCCATATTAAGGTTTTTTTCTAGTGGAGGATTAGAATATAATCTCCGACTCCTTGCAACTTCTGTGCAGTGCTATCATTTCCAGCCGCACAGGAAAGGGCTTATTTTTCTGTTGGTGGCGGGCCAAATCCATTGTGTTTCCATTTTTCAACCTCTCCTGCTGCCCTTATCCAATTCAGAGCTTATGATTGTAATACTAAAACAGAGCGAGTTGTCAAACCAGAAACAGCAATGATGAATGCACCGCTGCTCTGCGTGCCTGTTTGTTTTGGGGGGGGGGGGCAGAATTGAATTTTATGCTTAGTTGTTGAGGTGCATTTTCTTGACCGCGGCTGCTCTGCTGTACTCCAGCAGGCAGCATTGATTAAATGGAATAGTTCTGTTATCTGGATAAAAAGGGGAGAGACATGAGGGCGATAGTGGGCAAGGGAAAATAATGAGTTCTTTCATCTTGGCAGTGAGGGCCTCTGCGTCTTGCAGACTTCCCAGGGAGATGTACACAGCTTAAGGAAACATTTAATTAGAAAATGTTAACCTTGTGTCTGAGCGCCATGTGTGCAGAATAATAACATTTATGATGTGAATATGACGGCACATTTCCTTTCAGCCGCTTTCACAATTCAAAGACATGCAATCAAGTGATTCTGAAGAGGGAGAGAAAAGAATTAGCCGCTTACGTTACTGCCACCGCTCTGAAGAAGAAGAGGAGGAGGGGGGGGGGTGCATGGCACTGGATTTTTAAATGCATTGCATATTGTTTCAGACAATATATAGAGATAGTCCTGCACCAAAATTGTCCTCGTCCCAACGTGTGTGGGTGAGACAGGTATGGGGTGAAAATTGCCAAAAGTAAACAAAACAAGTTAGAAGCTATTAAGTCTAATGACTCATGGGGATGATTGTTGAAGAGCTGTGGACTAAAACAGCTTCAGAAAATGTCTTTACCTGACATTCATCAACTCGCATGTCTTTGAAACAAAAGGATACAGGGGTGATCAAATCTATAAACACAGAGAGACAAGGACTCTCCTTTGAAACGAAAAAACTTGTCAAAGTTGATTTTGTAAAGTTGTGCGAGTCCCTCTGCCCCCAAGCATATGGTGATGCTTGTATACAAGACCCTCCTTTGCATCATATTGCAAAAACAACACGAGATGTAGGACCAAAATGACTGGTTATTCCAATGTAGCATACTATAATAAGCAGGCTTTACTATCCATATCCTGCAAATAAAATGTATTGTTCACTGGCTCCTATAGAGAGAGTTCTAAAATATTTATGTCAAGTTGCAGTACTAAAAAGATTTCAGTAGATGTGAAGTTCACAAGAGTCGTGACATTTGTCTAGTCTTGAGTAAAGTGCGTTATAATATTAGAAAGGCTCGTTTCCCCTCTCCTGGCCTTTCAGTGTGGTAATTGTATTTGCCCTTCAGATCCATTAGGGCTTTAAAATGGCCGCACAGGTAAATGCTGCTTCCTTCATCTGCCTGGTTAATCCTTGCTAAAACACACATAGATCAGAATTAATGGGAGTCGCCTCTGATCTCTCCGAATCCCTTTTCATCCACTTAGGAGCTGTCCCTCTCAGAAACACTCTTTAATTTAGCCGCGCTTAATGTAGTCTCCAAGAGTTAAAGGTCTTCGAGGAACCTTTAGGGGGTTATTATAGGTCTACCACGAGGGAACTTCAGATATTTCCTTTACCTAATTCATTAACGTCCTACAAAATGTGGACTGATTAAAAGAAACAGAATTAATTTACCACTTTATCAAGTTTAAAGGAAAAACAGTGCACAATGTGAACAAGGTAAGGATTTTCTCGACCCAAAGCCTTTTATCTACTGGATGGAAGAAAGAAAAAACAAACCACAATAAGAAGTGACAACTTTAATTCGAACATAGTTTTATTAAAGGTTAGTTCTTTTGAATCTCTTGTTATAATACCAAAAAGTCCACTGAGATTAAGAATACAAGGATGAGTTTAGCTCAAATTAGAGCTGTAAGAAATAGCTCATGCATTTTACTTTAAGTTGACTGAATGAAGTAGGTTTAGTATGTTTGACCTAAATGAAATTAACTAGCGGTCTCAAATGTGAAGATTGGCTTTTTTGTCTAATTTTAAGAACTGTTTAATGACGGAAAATATTTTGATGATTTGTTTTTTGGGCACTTTAACAATGAGAGGGTTATTATCTACTTTTTTTAACATGTTAAAGAGAAAATAATTTGCCAAATAAACCAAATATTTGTCAGATTAATTTAAAAAGAACTGCTCGTTACAACCTTACTTAAAATGAGGCGGGTTGCCAAATCAACAATGTGATGAATTTCAATATTTCAAGCTAAAAGGCAAGTGTAAAGACATTAAACAGGTCCTAATTTCTTTTGAATATCTATTTCATATTGCCGTAAGAAAGATGCTTCAAAATGCTAGCCAATTTGATTATCAGACTAAGATTAACAACAACAGGTGCCTTTTTTTTTCTATTTGCATCTTTGAAGACCTCCCGATGAACCTCTGTTTTGTAAAGTGTGATGTTGCCAGACACAGCCTGCTCCACCAGCCTCTAAAACCAAGTTAAACACGGAGACAGTGTGAGGTTATTTATTGCCTCCATAAAAGCCGGTGAGTGCGAAGGAGAAGAAGGGTGGAAGATGGAGGACAGGGTGAGAGAGCGAGCAGCTGCAGGCTCGCTCTCTGAGAGGCTGTAGTTTGTTATCGGAAGAGGATCGAGCATCACACAAATCAAAGCAGGAAGCCTCACCAACACGCGGCACAAAACACACAGTCACATGAAAGTGAAGAGTAAAAGGTGGTCGTCTAAAAGGTTTTACTTCCAGATAAGCACGCATAATCACACAGACGTACACCTACAGAGAGCCATGCACACTCACATAAAGCGTCAGTGTGTGATTCATACTGTACTAACAATTTCACACTTTCTCATTATGCCTCATCCACGAGCACAGGAATACACAGTCATGTGACGGCACAGGCAAACAAGCCACAAACAGATAACCACAAAACAACACACACTTGTGCATGTACACAGACAAGCGGCCTCTTCATACAAACAATTTCCCGCTCTGCCTTAGCCAATTTTGTGGGAATAAAAAAAAGTCCCTGCTCAGCGGCTGATAGTGAGTTCATGGTGGCTTCCAATAGCCTGGAGATGAGGAAGTTCAGCTGAAGTTATTGGATTAGTCCCTCTTCTCTTTGTAGTGTTGTGTCCTTAACTTATAGGCCACACTGCCTCATGGATCAGACTCTCTAAGGGCACGACATGCAGTTTAGTAGACTTTATACTTGTTTCTTCCTGAAAGCTACATTTTCAAATCTGGCATCAGGACAAACGTTTTGTCCCCTTAGCATGAGGGGGGTAGCAGGGGACATTACACATGCTAACAAGGGTTACATTTAGAACAGCATTCACACTTTGAAATGAATAAGGAGGCTGTCACTTTTCACAAGGACATCACTGTGTTGGCAGATGCAACCATTGGATGTAATATAAGAAGAGGACTTTGGAATATGTTCATTATTTTCAATTAAAATGGTTCACCCAGTGCAAAAGGCTAAACACTTCTCTTGCTTTTGCGTTCTGCTGTTTTTAATGGTTTATGTTAAGAAAATAAATGTATTTGATTATTGTTTACTGGAGATATTTATTACCAGTAGGTGGACTGATTAAAAAAGTCTCCTGCCTTGCACAATCTGTAAACACATTTTTATCACACAATGCCGAGAGAGAGCTCCAACAGCTCAAACTAAATAGCGGTTGTCAGGTATGTCCTGTTCAGACAGATAAGAAAACGTTGTTTGGTGCAAAGAGTGCACACCCACGACGGCTGTCTGACTTTTAACTTGACAATTTGTCACAGCTCATAACAGTTTCCAGTGTGGAGCAACAGTTCAATATCACCCAAGACGAGCTCTGACAGAAACACTGTAGTGATCGGTGTGCTAAGGTCGCACCCAAGCGTGCACAACAACTTGGTGTGCACAACAACTTGGTACACACACACACACACACGCATGCGCACACACACACACCCAGAGATGCTTCTGTCAAACATGGTCTCGTTTCATTTTTAATGCACTGAGTCCTAACACTGTGACAGCGCTCATGTCACTGACAGTAATCAGCGCACACACTCAAACCTTCCATATTTAAATCAAAACAAATATTTATTGGCCCAAACGTGATTAATCATTCACTATTCCCTATATATTATGCACTCAGTAGTTTACGCAACAGCGAGCAGTCAAGCGAGATCGTGGATAATAATGAATCCTCATTGTTTTGCATCATCACTGACAGGCGTTGGGTCTCATGACTCTGAGTTTTACCATGTACAAAATGTGATGCATTGTAGTGAAGGACTGTTATCATAAACACAATGTAAGTGCACTATATAGGGGAGTCATTTTAGAAAGCCCATTTTCCAATTATGAAGAGAACTCAAAGTCCTCTGCTTTTTACATTTGTTTATTTTTACATCTGCATGTGTGCTCTTGCTCCGAAAATCCTGCCGCTCTAATGGACAGAAGGTAAACTCGGCATCATAAATATACAGTAAAGTGGTGCTACATAAACATGAGTTTTAAAAGTTGTACACCACCAAAAGCAATTAATGTATACGATATGATGATAATGATATGTAATATTATGATATGTAATATTAATGATTTAAATGACCAACTATATATTTTTTTATTATTATTTATGTTTTTCTTTTTTTCCTGGCTTAGTTTCAACCAAAATATAGACTCATGCTAATAATAGTGATAGTATTAATAATTGTAAATGGCCATTGGTCACACCACCAGTTTGTTTTACTGTAAACTTGGAGGAAGCCAGCAGCGCAGAGTGCAGAGTGCAGACTGCTGCTGCAGCCTGCGACACACCGACCCCGCCCCCCCCCTCTCCGTCACACGTGCGATTGATTTATTGGCAATATACAGAACAGTGAGACAACACAACTAAAGATGAACAAAGCGGCACGTTCAGAGGAGAGTTCCTCGTGGAACTATTTTTTTTTTCTCTCCCGCGGGGGGGGGGGGGGGGCGAATAATCGATTAATATTCGCCAGGGCTGTCCGATTTTCGAATTTGATCATGGTCAGTTTCTGGCATCCCTACTTAAAGGTGGGGTAGGTAAGTTTGAGAAACCGGCTCGAGATACACTTTTAGCAATGAATATCTTAAGTGCTTTGACAAAAAATCCATAAAAAAATGTCATCTGTGGAAGCCGTAGCGCTGTAAAAAGCACGACCAATCATTTTAGCCGGCCCGGCTAAAATAACTGGATGGCCTACCTGCCTGTCAGCCTTCCATCTGTGCACAAACTTATCTCGTGCCCTCATTGGTCATGTGCGCGTTCGTGTGTGTTGGAGGAGGGGCTCTGTAAGGAAGTGGCAGATTTTTTCCGGTTGTGTATTTTCAAATTCTAGCGCACTCGAGCTGGTTTCTCCAAAATTACCTACCCCACCTTTAAGTCATTTTTTGTAATTTCAAATCCTAATGAAGATAGTAATATTAACTATCTCAATATAGACAAAGACAGCTCCAGCATTCTATTTTATTCAAATTAAAATATATAAATATTTACCATTTTTGCAACAGATGTTTCAAAGTTGTTTTGTATCAATACTACATACAGTATGTGAACTGTAATCCAGATCATGGAAATAATTTCAAGGTTTCAACGCTTTTCTTGTCATGTGTGAATAGCTACGGTGTAGATATGACAATGACAATCTTAGGTCACAGGCTCCTCCAACAGTGCAACACAATAAACAGATACAAATAGTACAAGTAAATAAAATAGAATATAATAGAAACAGAATATGATAGAAACTGTGCAGAATAGTCTATACAGTAATGGGAATATTGATATATGATATATGTAAGTTGCAAACAGATGAATGTTATGTATGTTCTTTCAAAAGTGCAGGTGTTTAACATTCTTATGGCCTGTGGGATGAAACTGGATGAAAATGTCAGTTATTGTAAAAGTTGTGTAATCTAATACATGTTTTAGGGATTGAGTGAATAAGTACTAAGCAGGCCTTTCATAGGTTTATTTATGCCTTAAAGTGCAATGTCGTTTTACATGAAGAGCAGTTATTAGCTTTTCATTTTTTAAAGGTTTTAAGTGAATGACAGACTCCCAGGCAGCTTCACACTCTGAACATCATCTCACCGCGGGCTGAGCATCATTAGCATGGCAGACGCCTCCTTTAGGATAGAAGGAGCAAGCAAGCCTAACCCTCCGCACAGAGCCAATCTCTCGCTCTGGTTTCTCCACAGCAGCACGACACCTGCCAAGAACCCTTTCAAGAGGATTTCTGCTGCTCCACTGATGCACAGAAAGGGAACTTCCCCGTGGGCTCGCATGGCCACTCCTCATGGTGGAGGAGGTCTCCGTTTACAGAAAAGCCTTGAAGCGTTAAGTGTCCGTCTTAATAGGAATTGGACGCTTGAAAATGTATCCATCTAAATGTCCCTTGAGGAAAAAAAATATAGAGGACTATTTGTCATTTAAAATACCAAAGATAAAACCTTTAATTTGATTGTGTTTTTGGAAGATGTTTTGAAATGTTTTAAGGTTTATACAAATCTATTTACTGAAAGAGCTTCCTAATATGAGTGATGTTGCTCTTAATGAACACAACCATCAGAAATAGTTAGAACTTTAAGTTGAGAAATGTCTGGTTTAAAAAGGACAAAGATCATTTGGAGAAAAAAAAACATACTGAGCGGCAATCTGGATTAAAGAAAATCTGAATGAAAATGTATTGGTGGATTATTGTTTTGTTGTTTTTAACGCCACTTTCCATTAAATATGATTTAATTACACCGGCTTGGACCAGATTAATCCAATTGGAAGAGTTCTTTAATAAAAAAGGTAAGATAAAAAGATAGATATTCCTTCAAAACTTTTGATGGCTGCATATAAAGATGATGCAATGACATGTAGTGCTTGTTTCACATAATGAAAGATTTCTCACCAATTTCTATTTTTGGGGATGATGTTTGAGGTCAGTTAAACCCTTAAAATCCAAAACCCTTGTCACATCAAGTAGAAACAAGGACATTTTTCACAGCACTATGTGTGAAGACTAAATATTTTTACCATTATCAAAGCAAACATTATCCAATATATTACGATAGACATCAAGAAGACACGATGCCCGAGCCATTTTTTGTATTTATTTATTTGTTTATTTCTATACACTGCATTGTCTTGTTTATGTTTCTTATGCTGGTGTTTTGTATTGTATATTATTACGCCACCACAGTACATGACAGATATGCTTGAGGGATTATATTTGAATTGAAAGTTGACATGTAACAGCAGGAAACATGATATATACATCCCTCGCCGCTCAGATTCAGGTGGAAATACAAATGTTAGGAGGCAGAGCAATGAAGCGTAAAAGTATTAACACATGACTTTAAGCTTCCTACATGCAGGATCTGTGTGGGATGTGCATTGGTGCGTGTTTATATCTGACTCACTCCAAAGCCCAACATGATCAAAGCCGGGCCTGACTGAGGCGGACAGACAGTGAGGACACGGTGAGATGGATGCAGGCCAGTCCTCACATCACACGTCTGCATGACAGGCACACTAATTATTTGGCATACAGCTGATAAGATACAAACTCCAGCAGAGTCTCGGTACATGTGTACGCAATGGCATCTTTGGGTTGCACAGAAACACCTGTTCTGCCATATTTGGAAACAGAATGCCTGCGTTTCCCTCCCTCTCACTGATATGAGAGCCACACATCTGGGCATGTTTGCGCCGGCAGGTAGGGTTGTGTCATGAGGCCAGCAGGTTGCAGAGAGGCAGAATAATAAGCACAACAAGGTTTTTTGTTCAAAGCGGCAGCAGGTGGCTTTTCCCCGAGTTGGTGAGTGCTACATCTCTTCGCAAACAGACATGTTGAACCAGGATCAATATTGGCTCCTACATTGCAATTTCTAGTGACTTTCTTAATGTTTTATTGTGACATAATCCCATTTTTAGATACCAGCTAATGTTAATCGACTTTTACCAATAGCCTCTACCTGAGCATATACTCATCCTCCACCTTAACAAGCCAGCCAGCAAGTAGCCTTAGCCGGCTTCAGCTACCACGTTGTGTGAATACGGAAACAAGCATTCTTGCTAGCAAATTACGAGTTGCATTACTACATTTGGTTTTCTCAACTTCTACTAACATGTTGTTAAAAGTAGTGAACTCTTCATCTTTTGTATCCTACATTAAGGGGGAAATCTATAGGTTTTGTCTCATATTTCAAAACAAAGAGCGCCGTTTCCTCTTTCTTTCTTCAAAGCGGCAGCAGGTGGCTTTCTCCGAGCTGGTGAGTGCTACATCTCTAACAGACATGTTGAACCAGGATCAATATTGGCTCCTACATTGCAATTTCTAGTGACTTTCTTCATGTTATATTGTGACATAATCCCATTTTTAGATGCCAGCTAATGTTAATCGACTTTTAGCAATAGCCTCTACCTGAGCATATACCCATCCTCCACCTTAACAATCTAGCCAGCAAGTAGCCTTAGCCGATTTCAGCTACCACATTGTGAGAATAACAAACATTCTTGCTAGCAAATTACAAGTTGCATTTACTACATTTGGTTTTCTCAAGTTCATTATACTATCATGTTGTTAAAAGTAGTATACTCTTCATCTTTTGTATCCTACATCAAGGGGGAAATCTATAGGTTTTGTCTCATTTAAAAACAAAGAGCGCCGTTTCCTCTTTCTTTGTTTAGGCATTATTTTTATTAAACGTCTGTTAATTCTGGCTGTTGTGCTGACCTTATTCCCAAGTGAATGAGGCTTTCCAGTCCCATGTCTTGTTTCACAATATACATATTTTGATACAACGCTTGATATCGTCCTAGATTTTGGATATCTTTAACTTGTGAGTGTTGTCTTTTAGTGGTTTCAAAGTCATGACATTTTCTTCATTTACCTGTTCAAGCTGTTCTATTATTTGTCTTTAGCTAGCTAGTAATTATATCGACACAACTGATGATTATTTCCCAAAAGTTTCATCGTGTAAATATTTTGTAAAAGCATCAACGGTCAGCCTATTGCCACAATATCGATAGAGGCTATTGTCAAAATGATGGTGGTAAATTGTTCTAATCGCCCAGCCCTTTGTTGAACAAGGAGGACTGTGCAGGGACGCAGCTGGTTTCCACAGAAACTTATTATAACACACGGGCAACTGAGAGACCTCCTGCTGAGGAACTCCTTGCTAAGCCTAGCTAAGACAGAAACAAAAAGTCTCCAACTGGTCAACGACCAAGCCGACAGATTCCTCACAGGATCAAAGAAGATGGATTATAATATATATATATATCACAGAACTGATTGGATCACTCCTTCCCACCTACTGTATGAGACTTTAGGACAGGATCCCTCAGATCTCTCCATTCTTGTTTCCCTACACACTCAATGATGCCTTTTACATTCCCCAACACAGATTACTTAACCATTTCTTGCTTTAAGAAAAACTTGAATGGTGTCTGAAACCTCAGCCCACCAAGCTCCACTTCTTGGGAATAATCTCCTGCTACAAATGTTGTTGGAAAGCTGTGTTTTTCTAGGCTAAAAAATACATTTTTCTCTTCACTGCAATCTTTTTTTCTTATTTACAGAGCTGGGAATGCAAACCACTTAGTGTTTTATCTCGTTGAAAGGCAACTACCTCGATCCTGTTACGGTCGTACCGTATGATTATTGTTTTTGAAAATTACTAACCACCACCTTTTTTGTCATTCCCTTCATGACGCACAGAAGGAAGTTTGCATCTACTCACGGACAAGAGGCTCGTTCTCACTCATTGAACAGGGCAAGCTTCTTCTTTTTTTATTAAACATTGCAGTTTTTCAAATGTATTTTTTCATGCTTAAAACCATGTTCCAATTATGATGCATCAAAGTTAGACATCCAATATATGAACACGACAAAACTATTTAGATTGATAACACTACAGGCAAGATGTTTTGGCGGTGAACTGTCCCTATAAAACCCTTGTGATATTTAGCTATTGTAATACAATTGTGTTTATGGTGGCCTCCTCTTGCATTACTAGATCTGAACATAAAATCCAACCATAAGTCCTTAAGTCAAAACTTGAGGGAACTTCCCTTCACTTCCCCCCTTCATACTCACTATAGGAATCAGGTGTGAGTGTGTGTCAGTGTGTGTTAGGTGATGGATGGACTTCAGTAGGGGAGCTCCACAGTCTGCTGACCCTCTGACCTCTTGTTCTTAATCTCTGTCTGCCTCTATGGGGCCTGTCAGTAACACTGAGCCCTGCAGGGGGCGCTGATCTGTGGTGCAGAAATTATTTGTGGGAGGACGCAAGTTTCATCCAGTTTCTCTTGTTTCCTGTCCAACTTGGTTGCATTTCATTTGCAAATAATTCCATGTGTCAGTTATGGTGGGCAGTGTGTCCGACTGGTGACTTGTGAATCATAGCTTTAACAGAAGTGCTCCTATATGGTTGTAATAGTATTTTTCTATGTTTTACTTTTATGTCAGTGTGAATTTCATGGCGTCTCACAGTGATATTCTTTTTGTATGAATTATGAGGAGATTGATGTGACTGTTGTCTTCTTTGGCATGCAACGTTTTCCATTTATTTCTGAAGCTTCTGAATGAGGAACGCGTGAGAGAGACAGAAGGAAAGGAATTGTTGGCACTGACTGGAATAACATCACGAGTACGTGAATGGGAGATATGTAAACATAAATATTGAACTACTGCAATTTCTTCATTCTAAATATAGCTGCATATAGTAGCCAGCAGCCATCTTCAGTACAACACTGCCCTAAAAAGCATTATGTCTGAACAAGGATCCCCTTTTAATACCTCATTTACAAACATTTATTCAAACCAGCACGATATTCCTCCAGGAAAATACAGCTGCTTCAGTGTGGAGACGCGTTTGGGTGGGACTACTTTTAGTTTTATTCTAAAAAAAATCCTGCCGTTACTTTCTCATGCATCCATACAGCAGAAATGTGCATGACGCAGGTCCACTGAACACTTATTAATTCTAAATTCCCACAAGCATGGAGACTTTTTAAAAGGTTATTTACTACTTTCCAATTGCCAGTGAACAGGAATGCCATTCTGGATTGTTTTGATCATGTTTGATGTCACAAACGTGCAGGGAACGACAGCTAAACGTCAGCATGGAGGCCAGATAAAAATGTGTAGGTGGTTACTGGTTGGTGTTAATAACCTATACAGTCTCTCTTTCAAACTGAAGTCCGACTTTGGAACGATGTTTGTGTTGTGGCAAAACCACTTATTTTTAATTGGCTAGTTACAGAATTCCACTAACCATGAAGCACTGTCATTTCATTGACAATATATATAAACAAAACAAAAACGTATTGAGTGTGTGTTTGAATGGCAGTAAAAGGCATTACTGGTAGCTGAGTCACCACACACTCAATATTCAAGAAGCCTTTAAAGGGCCCATGTCATGGCCATTTCCACTGATCATAATTCCATTGTTGAGGTATACTAAAATAGATTTATACTGTGCATTTTTCCAAACTCACATTGGTTTCGCATACAGCATCTCTGTAAAGTATGTGTATTCAGCAGCATTCACTCTCTCCACTAAACGGCTCGTTGCAGCTCTTGCCCCCCCCCCTCCCTGTGAGCACAGTGTGCTCTGATTGGTCGGGACGTTGTGAATCGCGCTGAGCTCCGTGGAGGTGTGGTTTCCTTGTTTAGCGAAACACAGCCAAACTCATCCTGAGCACACACAAACTCACAGCCGAAGTAAAAACAATAAGTGTGGCTTGATATTGAGTAAGTAAAAAGGTTGATAAACGCTGTGAGAATGGGTCTACAGAGAGAATTTCGCCGCGATCCCAACTGTCTGTTATCAGCCTGCAGCCAGGGAGGAGAAATCAGCAGAGCTGCCTAGACTGAGTGTGTGTGTGTGAGGAAGTCCGTGGATTGGTCAATTTGGACCAATCAGCAGAGGCTTAACGTAATGGCTCCGCGGACGTAACGTAACGGCTCCACGGATTGGTCCATTTGGTTCCGGGTACGAGCTGACGTCAGCTCGTACCCGGAACCAAACGGACCAATCCGTGGAGCAAAGAAAGAAACTGAGAAATCTCCAACGAGGCGTTTTGGGGAGGAATTTTCTATGTTAGAGTTTTACTCGCTACAGGGTGTACTTTGAGGGTTTGTGACTCTGCAGACCGTTTACATGCATAAAAACCTACATAACACACAAGGGGACGGGTAATAACCAGAAAAGCATGACACCTTTCCTTTAATGCACTCGGTTTTGCTGATAAGGTTCATTTATTGTTTATAAATAGGATTCTGCTCCAGACAAAACTCATCCATGACCTGGATGACTCATCCACATTATGTGCCCTAATCCAGTTTATATGTCGCTGATAAACTACCCCATTAACTCCATTTGTAGCACTTTGCATTGTTTAATTTAAATGTGATTGCGATTACGTATGATGTTGTTTGTCTTGCACGGAGCCCAATTACACATCAGACACTAAAGGCCTGAACTCCTAACTCCACCGCAGAGAAAGTCTGGTAATCGGTTTGCTTATCTGCGTCAAAACACGCACTAATCTTCTTAAAAACACCTCGGAGTTGGACTGAGCGGTAAACCTCTGCATTGTGGTCTTTGGGCCGTCTCTGGAAGGTGAGAGCTTTTAAGTAGAGTGAAAACACGGCGAGCGCTCTCATTATCTGCCCTTCACTTCTCTGAAGCACTTCGAGAGAATTTGTGTATGTGTTATTGTGTCTCTTCCTATCTTCCTGTTGTTCGTGTTGGCGCACGCTAATCTGAATGAATAATGAATTCAGCTATGAACCAGTTAGAAATGAGAGGTTTGGTTTTCTTTTTTGCTCCACTACAAATGTGCTTTGATGTTTTTCGCACCAAGGCTGACTAAGAGCAGAAGGAATAAAAATAGAAGAGAGATCCGTTACAGCAGGTTCAATGATGGCTCTCCCTTCAGAGGATTTTTGAGGGGGAGCGGATTTGAAGCTAATCCCACCGACAGAGTACAGTATCAACGAGGGCAACGGAGTGATCCCCGCTGCATCTCCGCAAAGTTGCTCAATGACACCGCTGTCAAAAGCTCTTAACTGATCAAACTGGCAAATTGCTATTTAGGGCTGGCAGTGTTCATAGGAGGCGGAAGACTGATAAAGATTGATAGAAACAAGCGGGGATAACAATGGACAGTGATTTTTGCAAATCTCTTACCCAAGTGGCATATCCCCTCTAAATCACAAAAGGAGATATTTCAATACTGCTTTGTCAGCTGGAACCTATATAACGCTATAATTCTGGTTAAATAAAGACCGATATATCAAACTGAAAACCAACAATATCAGTGATTTTCAGCCTTTGTGTTACTTTCGATAGCTTGTGTATACACTTTAGGTTTAGAGAAAACCTAATGAGCAAAACATTTCAGCTCCAGAACATGTTTAAATTAAACCTCTGCAACATTGACAATAATGTAAACATCTAATGTTTCACAAAACCTTTGCAAAGACAAGACTGTATTGTAAAAGCTATTCATTTTTGGCCATTTCTCAAAAAAACCTTCAGACAAACGACTGTACATGTGGGACCCCTCCCAAATGCAACACAAATGTAATCATTATCGGAGCAGCTGAAAGACAAAGTGAAACAGACTCTGAAGGATAATGAGATTTATGGTTTCTCTCCTCCTCTAGGTACATTCTCTGAACATCTGTATTTCACAAAAACCCATCTTGGGACTTGATTGCAAATCAAATAAGAGCTGATTAGTTTATTCTCTGGATGTCATAGCATCAGACCACTTATTGAACTTTCTCTGTTTAGGTATCAGACTGCATTCAAATAAACACTGACATTTTTATATAAACTAATTTCCGAAACAGAACTTAAATATTTCATAGTCAATGATGTATGATAGGGCAAAGAGATGAGGCCATTGAACCAGTATCTGAAACTCAAAAATGGTAAGAAAACACCACATTTGGCTGAAAAAACAACTCAACCACAAGGTCCATTTAGTAGCTTAAGTGCACATTGGAAATGTAAATGACTTCTTTCTTTAGGGATGTGTTATCACTGTTGGCTGTTAAATACAATGACTTGTTGGGGAGATTGGTTTTTCAACAGTTTCCACATTCAAAGATGAATAGAAATCAAACTCTAAATATATTCGGGGCTACAATTTGGAAATAAAAACATTGAAATGATCATAAAACAATATTGAAGTGGTTTATCTGTTTGTAACTAAAAAGATAGTTTTATAATCGCTGTAATCACTTTTCCTGTCAAAGGTTTCCAAAGGTACAAAAACGCATAATTAAGTAAAGCTGGAGTTCATGTAAGGCAGTAAGAGTTAAGCAGCCAACTAACAGAGTTATAACAGTCATTATAAGATAAGGTTCCCTCTTTGTATCCTCAGACAGTGTTTCCTCGCTGAGCTGATGGAGAAATTGTCATGCAAAAAAGGAATTAAGTGCAAAAAAGACCTCTGAAGATTATTGATTTAAGCAACTCAGACTTCTGAATTCCTTATATTAGCTTTGATTTAAATTAGAAAAGCATTTTTGCACAGACAGGTCAGTACATTTTCCTCCTTATCACTCACATAAGATTCAGATAAGGGTTGGAGATCAATCACAGTTACTAAAAATAGGTTTCAATGTTCATGCATGTGAACTTTACCCTTAAACACATTTTACCCCAAACAAGCTGATCTTTACATGCATGCATTTGGATATTGCCACTCTGTAGCTAATAACCTTTAGCCTAAGTTTAGCTAGCACACTAGGCACACTTGTTTTTCTCATTTGGTCTTTGGCTTGGATTCAACAAACAGTACGAACATTCTAGTTTGATTTGTCACAGAAATGTCAGGTATGCAATTTAATTTATGTCTTCTAAGCATTCTTAAGCTACAACACAAATATTAGTTATAATCGTATTTGTTTAACAACATGAGCACTGGTGCCGAGTGCAAATAAACTAGATAGCTTGTGTTTTATGACTAAAGTTGGATTGATTTCACATAGATGTACACATTCTGACCAGTTATAAAACAGAGGCATCACAGCACTCGTAATGCAATAGGCAATATGACAACGTGAATAAGATATGTTTGTTTATAACTCACTAAAAGAGGAGCCGCTAGTGACAAGCTTTGAGCATTTTACAACAATGCTAAGGAAGGAGATCAAATTTGAGTATGCCATACAAATTAAACCGTTTGACATTTTACACATCGGAAAACTATGTAGAATTAAGCATACTGTACCTACATTGAGGGCAGGAAAATAAATCTAAGGCAATAGTAAACTGTAGATGTTGTACAATTCTAAAATAGTATAGCAGGTGGTGCAGTTATCACAGGGTCTGTCCTATATAGGTCTGTTGCACTCAGTGAGCATCCATCACATCAGCAGCGATGTGGCCCGTCAGTGTCCTTTGGCGAGACACTAAACTTCCTGCTTGTGGGTCTGTCTAGATGAAAGTGTCAAATTCGTGGTTTAATTTTAGCAGACACAAAGGAGTATTAAAAATGACACCTCTTTAACGGTGTGTAGAGTTCGGCCACAGACAGAGGCCATGATGAGCCACGGGCAGACTCAGTCATGAGGAGGACGCCATTATTGCTCTGATCCCACACCTCCATTATCCCTCGGCTGCTTTAGCCTTTGACACCCATCACGTTGAGTTGCTATCAAAGTCTGACACTGATGATTCGTTCCCTGGGCAGGGGATCCTGGGAATAGACCTTATCCATCATCCTGCGATAAAATACTTTGCCGGAAAACACAACATGGGGCACCAGAGAAAAGAGATTTAACACCAAGTATTCAAGGATAACTAGCTCTCAGTAATCAGATATGGAGCTAGCGGCATGCTGAAGTCATTAAAGGTCAAAAATCCCACAAAAATTATCCTCCATGCTCACAGGGAGCAAAGGGGAGAAAGTTAGCAACAGGACATGTAATACGTTTCTGGCAGATTTTTATGAAGCATGCAGGCGACTTCATGGCAGACATTTGTAGTATGCTCACTGAATTAACACTGCACTTTTGCTCTGCTCAATATGTACAAGACAAAAAGTCCGAAAAGGCCCACTACCGGCCTCTGGTGGCTGCAAAAATACTTCCATCATTACACAATACAAATGTTTTTTTTAAATCCGTAATTACAAACTTACAGATGTTTCTGCTTAGCACAGCCTCAGCAGGACTGATGCTGGAGATGTTAGGTAAAGAGACTAGACCAAAGTTCATCCATTACATCCATACATAACTGACTTGAGATATAAGGCTAATAAGGTAGCCCAGACAGGTTTTAACTGAATAAATTACAACTTATCATTGTATGTAAATGTTCTTTATTCATTTTAATAATAACTTTTATTTTTTTAATTATTCGCACCTTTAAAGATTTAAATATTGTAATAACCTTGCTGCTGTGACAAAAATAATTTCCCAATTTGGGATCTAGAAATTACCTATCTATCTAGATTTAACAGGTAAATAATAAATACAATAAAATGTTATATTGGCATTTTTCATTTAAACTTTTATTTCAGTATACCACTTTTTTTTTTTTTTTTTTTAATCATGTTGCTTTTGTGCAGGTGGAGGGAGGGAGGGGGGACTGTAGTGAGTCTACTGTGATATTACAATGTAAATGAAATGGCATCAATTATTGTACACTATAATGAAATAAAAAGACTTGTAAAAAAATAAAAATCATGTTGCTTTTATACCGTAGGACAAAAATGTAATTTGGGTGTATCAGTGGCTCTCACCAAGGGGGCTGAATGAAGTTGAAAATATTACAGGAGTTACCAAATATGAGTGATTTGGTTCAAACACAGTTCAGAAATACATTAGTGTTGGGGAATTGTATTGTTTTTCCAGTCTAAACTAATAAATGCCTTATAGGACAGATTTGTTTTTTATGTATTTGTTGTAGTCTGAAGTCAAACTGCAATATAACGCTTTTTGGCTCAAATGTTGAGTGTCTACGGGATTAAATAATGTTATCAAAAATCCTATAGGCATCACGGAATTTAGTGGAGCTGAGCAAGTGAACTCAAGGGGGGGTCGGCTCCTTTCTCCAAGCTGCATGGCCCACAGCTTCAGTTTGTCTAAACTCTGAAAGTAACCCTTTTCCAAATACAATCAATATTGAAGTCACAGTGAAAACTTGAAATTAGTATTTGTCTTATCGCATTAAAAGGCCAGCTGGAGAAGGAGAGAAAATTAGATGCTTTCCTACCACTGATTGAGAGATGAGCTACAATGCATTAGAGGTTCTTCCTTCCATTAGAAGACACAAAAGATGTTTGAAAGAATCTTTTAATTATGATAACCATGCATAATTGAGGAGACTGGGAGCTAATGGCTTAAACATTTACACAACTACCTGAGCTGCATTTCAATGATGAACATGGAATGAGTATTTGAATCCTCAAAGGCCAAAGCAGTGAACATGCCCGCCATTGAGAGGGCTGTTAATTCTTTACAGACACATCACAGAGAATGAGCGGTGACATGCTTAGTATGTCTTGCTGTGTGATTACAGAGGGATTACTGAAAGGGAAAACTGGGCACAGACCCAGAGTCCCAAGGCATCACAGAGCCGAGGAACACAATCTCTGTTTGAAGTGACTGTTAGCAGAGCAGAGATACAACCACAGCAAAGACACATAAACAGCCTCAAAGAAAGAAGGAAAGGGACAGAAAAAAGATTAGAACAGAGACACAGACACCTGCAAAGAAACAGGAATACAAAAAAATGAAAGAAACAACAACTTAAAAGATAAGTAACGGAAGTTAAGTGAGCAGATGATGCTGCGATTGCTCTGATAAACACAGCAATATACAGATATAAGAAAAAACATACCACAATAGTAGTGTCAAAAAGAAGCAACCTTTATTTTTAGGGTCAATTGAACAGTCTGTAATGGCTACCGCAAACAATACCGTGCTAGCTAGCCAACAACAATCCATGTGGATTTTGAGACATCATTTGAATTCATGGTTGAATTCAAACGATGTGCAAGTTTTACATGGTAGTGTTGTACCAATGGAAGTGTTTGATTTAAGATGCAGCAGTTACCTTAGAATCCATGTTATGAACATTCAGGTAAATTGAGTATAAATGATATAACCACACAGTGTTTGGTCTTTGGTCTACGCTTGCACTCCTGAGGACACAGTGAAGGAGAAGACTGGAGAAAGAATAAGCCGTTTCAAACTGTCTGCTGAACTATACACTACAAATACAGGGTCCTTTTTTCAGGAGGAACAATGTCTTGCTCCTTCATCGGGTGAGTTTTCTTTCAAATTCACAGGCATTCATTCACGCCTTCAGATAAAGTAAAAGTTGGGCCTGTGAGCTCAAGGTCTGAGCTTCTATAACCAATATGAGTAAGAATAAGGCCTCTAATTGTTCTGATTCTTGAAGATAAATACCTGATAGCAAATCCATTTAAGCTAATTTATATTTTCACCCACACAGATCAGATCAGCCAGGGCTCCTCAAGGTCATTAAAGAGTGGCAATAAACAGACAGTCTATTAGTAAACAGACAAAAGTTTTTATAATCAAATTTTGATTTGTAGCATATTATTCTCAGTGACATTATTTTTGAAAAGACTAAATACTCAGTAAATACCCGGGAAAAGTAAACATCATTGGATGAAACTAAAACAAAAAGATCCCTCTGATAAGTTAGAGGATATAGCCTCATGTATTTAAAAAGGTGTGATGCAGTGATGATAGAAGTCTTGGGATAGTTGGATACCATACTGCAAAATACTTTGTGTGGGCAGTAGTAAAAGTAAAAAGGTACAAATAAGCTTCAAAGTCAACTTAAAATACTGGAGGTAATGCATTGCGACTCATTATGCAGGTTAATATATCTATATTTTATCTTTAAATTACAGTTAATGGTGCATTACGTGTTCATCATTTTAATGTTACAGCTGGTGGAGCTAATTGTATTCACGTTGTTAACTGCTGGGTATCTTAAACGGTAATACTATATCATAATTAGTTGATATATAAGGACTCTGAATATGCGATGTTACTTGTAACTTAAGCTGTCAAATGAATGCAGTGTAGTAAAAATGTAAATATAATATAAAATGGAAAGACTTAAAGAAAGACAAATTGTGCCAAAAATGGTACTTTAGCTGCTACAGTACTTGAGCAAAGGAACTTAATGACTCCACCACAGGGATGAAGGCATTGTACAGTTTGTTCTAAAGTCCTATTGGAGTCAAAAGGCCTGTTATCAGGATAACAATGAATGCTCTAATGGACCGGGAACAGCGGATGCTTATAAAAAGCCCATGATTGGATTTGAGTTCAGTGGAACATTATCAAGAACCTTTTATCTTCAAGAGGAAAAAAAACAAGGAAATATGTATTTGCGCGGGGTTTATGAGAGCATTTATCTGTAAACCCTGAAGCTATAGGAATCTGTTTCAAAGGATTGTACGCTCTCGACTGCTGATGCTCATCGCCAAATTGTTATGATGCCAGTGGACAGGTGTCTGTCTGATTCCAAGAGAGCTGCAATCTGGAGGCGATCCCAACACTGGATTAATAAGGCTTAATCACAGCATTACTTTGATCTTGTTTCACTTACAGTATGTCCTTCCAGAGTTCTCTATACGTCCCTGCAGTGTTCCTTCATAACTGATTCTTTATGTTGGGACATTACTCCATATTTAATAGTAAAAACATGTCAGACAGTTAAGATTAGAAAATGCTGATTTAGGGTACAATGACAACACTAGCAACTGTAGAAGCATGTATAGAGTGGTGCAGTGACGAATCCTAAAACCTAGAAGTGAGTCAGCATTTTTACCACTACCGGTTCCCTCGTCTCAGAGTCAATGGGATTTCTCTTTTTTTCTGGAAAACAGCTGGAAATAAGGTCTGTGGTTGACACACATTTAAGAGACGGATCACATTTTGTTCTACGACATTAAATACATCATCAGTGACCCTACTGGTGATTTTTGAAGAGTTTACGTGTCTGAAAAAGGATGGTTGTCAACAGGTGGCTGAATAGGACTACAGAAGTTGTCGAGGCCGTTGTACGTCATTACGCCGAACACGTAAACACTCCCGCTAAGTTTGTTTTTCCCCGTGTTCTGCTTGAAAGCAAGTACCTGCCTCCTGCAAACTGTTAAAACAAACGCTTCAACTTGTACCATTTTGAATCTGTATTTTTGAATATGGATCTTAAGTTGGCGTGACGTTGAAGTCGTGCGACCCTGCTGTATTCGGTTGTAGTTCGTTTATAGCATAACGTTAGCATTTTGCTTCTGCCGATTAGATTTATGTTTAGAAAATAATAAAAGTAGGGTAGACATGTGGATATTATCCGGCTGAACAAAACGTGCATTTATCAAACAGGTTCGTTTTCCACAGATCTTATTTCGCGCTATTTTCCAAAATCCTATGGAGAAATCCCATTGCTTTTTTGTCGAGGGAACCCATGCGCAGCTTACTTCCGGGTCGGCCTACACAAATACGTCATCCCTGCACCACTCTATAACCGGTAGCAGTAGTTCTCATAATACTAGTATAAGTTGTTTAAAGATGATTGGCAGTATGGTGTCAAAAAAAAGTGGTACATTATATTATTGTCATTTTCTATGCAACTGATGTAATGAAAATAAAGAAGTACACCCTTTTAAAGAGCTATTCATGATTAATTCTTAAGAATATTCAGACATAATAAATAAAAGGATATGACAAAAATAATAAATAAAAATACACAAAGAAACATTAACCAAGAATATGCCCATACTGGAGCTTAGGACACAAATCTATAATGTAAAAAGTAATGGCATTATTCATATATTGCCTTATAAGTTGAAAACACAATAACTATGCCAAGTTTAATTAGGATCAGTCTGTAAAAATGATCCTTCTATAGCAGGGCTCTCCAACACGTCGATCGCGAGCTACCGGTAGCTCGCGGGCAGCTTTTCAGTAGTACACTTTTGTGTTTGAAGGATGAAAACTAGATAATGTGTGAGTAGATTTTTGTTAAGAATGTGTCTCTTAGTGGCATTTTGTGATTTTGAGGCTATTTCAGTGAAACAATGCCATTTTCAACATTTGACAGACGTTCGATATATCGATTATAGCGTAGTAAGGTTGCTTCTTGATTTTTCGGCCGCGGCTGGACAATAAGGTTTTTTTATTTTAGAATTTTTTCTGTCACACGAATATCAAATTGTTCGGTGACGCAGAGATCAAGGAACAGACGTGACAGCGGCACAGCGACGCCACACACGGAGCAGTCTGCTTTCTCCACCAACACCAGTCCAGAACCAACAGCAGAATGACCCGCTCTGAATCAGGCCCTGTCGCTGTTGCTCAGAGACACACAGGGAGGGATTTGTGTTTTTTGAAAAACACTCGTTATCGTCATGTCAGGTTTTTGGTGGATTTAATCAAGTCTTGGATTGCAGAGTATGAATGTCCTCTTGCTATTTTCAGTTGATAAATACTTGTGTAAAGTTTGTGAAGGCAGGAGGAAAGCTTCCGCGATCACCGTCTCCTCTCCGTTCCTCCAAACCCCGCCCCCTCCCTGAAAATAATGAGTGACAGGCTGATAGTGACCCGATAGAAACGTTATTATTCACTTAATCACTGATTGAGATATGATGAAGCTAACTTAATCTCATACATTCATGGGATTTATGTAACAGTAAGACAGAGAATGTAAGTGTGCACCCACATGCACTATTTTAGTTTTTATATGCTGTTGTAAATACTCCTGTTGTCTGCTGTGTTCAGACTCAAGTCATGTGTGTGATGCCACATTCAGACATTCAGTGTCTTTTTTTAACAGAAGACCGTTGCTAGAAGCTGCAGCTAGACTGCAGAAGCATTAGTTTTTTGTTTTTGAGGATGGAACAATTTCACACAGATATAGGGAGGCTAGACCTATACAATTGATTTATTATGGTTTATAATTTAATGTCAAGACGAAGAAGAAGAAGAAGATGGCTGAACTGTTCAGTGTCAATCCTGTGGAGATGGAGGTTATAAATCTCCAAAATCATGTTCAGCTTAAGTCTCAGCAAAACTCACAACATTTCTGGAGCCTTGTAGACCCAGAAAACTATAAGAACATTCACCAAGCAGCACTGAAAGTCTGCTTTATTTGGCTCTACATACCTTTGTGAAGCAGCTTTTTCTGACATGAATGAAATCTAAATACAGAACAAGACTGACTGATGAACATTTAAATGACTATTAGAGTGAACCTAAGTGGGTCCAGCAGACCCTCTATGGTGGACTCCATGCAGTGCCATTCATCTCACTGACTGTGAAAAAGAGTGAATGCACTTATTTTACACATGTGCCATAAGATGCTTGTAAGGTGGTGATTAAGGACATTTATGTGAATTTCAGTGATGTACTTACTCTGTGGGCCATAATAATATGTGAGACATTTCGTTTTCTTGGACCTTGATGTGAAGTTAAGATTTGTGATAAGCTTTAGGTATTGCAATTTCACACGTGTACAAAAGTATAGCTTAATTCAACTGATGAGGGCTATGTGAATAAATGTAAGCGATGTGATGCAAGTAGCTCTTGGCCACTTTCATTTTTTCAAAGTAGCTCTCAGATGAAGAAAGGTTGGAGACCCCTGTTCTATAGGAACAAATAAAGCAAGATAGGCGTTATTAATGAAAATAAAAGAATGAGTCATGCAGTGCAAATACAGAGAGCGTAAAAAGCACCTCAGTAGACCGAATGTGACTGAAGCCAAAATGCATATGAATGAGAAAACGGCAGCTCTGGTAATACCTTATTATTTCCACAGGGAGAAAAGTTCCTTTATCAGCAAAACAGCCCGGTTTGTACAACAGAGGGAGCAAAGAACAGCTCACACTGAGATCAGAAAACTCCAGAGACACGTACAGTAAATACCAGCCGCTTCCTGGAAGCTACAGGATCAAAAGCCTTCTGCACGAGGACTCAAATGTGCCCATGTTTCATGTTTTCAGACAGGAGGGCATTTCATTTCCGACGGATTCACTGTGGTAAGCTGTAGGTTACAGCAAAAGCCTCAGACGTAATGGATTCCTATGTGTAGTACGGTCTGGACATGATTGGATCTGCTGCATTAATCCTTTAACGGCTCTCGTGCAAATAACGGACTATTAATTATCAATAAGTCGCATGACAGAAAACTAATTTATGAATCACTTTAAGAAATGTATCAAGCAGATGTGCCAAAAGTGGCTGGTTGCAGACTGTCAAACTAAAATGTTTTCTCTTTACTATGTCATTATCATTTAAATAGCTTAGCTACAACATTAAAGTGATAAACACATGAATGCATTTTTATATAATCACATATATAAGTATATTAATGTCTCTGTGGGTATAGCATCTTAAAACAAAAAGGAAAATGTGTTCATAGGTTTAGCCGCCTTATGTACATAGCACACAAATCATCCAGGTAGCAGCCATTGATTTAAAAAATAAATAAAAACGGTTTTCCCCACTTTTACACAGAGAAAAGGCAAACTGTCACTTCACAGCTTCCCATGTTCCCAGCACCCATAGGGCGTCACGAAGCTAATGAAATAAAAACCAACAACAGGCGAGTGCTGCGAGCCTCCTGTGAAATTGAGCTGAATGGAAGAAAGCAGAAAACCCCTCTAGTTTCGGGTAAATGGCGAAGAGGTTTGTCTCTGTGTGAGAGTTCACTCTGCAAGCCACTTGATTCTGAATCACTGCTGCTACAGTATCTGATTTGTTAGATTCATATTTAAATCTCTTCTGGGCTGCAACCAACATCTGCTAACGTATTAACTGTCAGGGTAGGAAAAAGCTAAAAACAAACATCTGTGTTTACTTACTCTACTGCACACCTGTAGGTCTTTCTTGAATCTGACATACTTCAGCTACAGCAGGATGTTGAGTGTTGACTGAACCGAGGCATTTCCCAGGATGCCACTCAAGTCGGCGCTTTTACTTTGCTTCCTGTGGTACGCCGTGCTTAAGATGACTCCATCAAGCTGCAGTCAGTGCAACAATGGTGGGAAGGGAGCCAGGTGATTAGCCTCTTGTTGTCAACATGTAATATTCCAATGAATGCTAATATACAAGGAACATGTGGATCATAATGTTTATTCATGTGGTTCAGATCAAAGGTTAAAGGGCCGATCGCTGCATTATGTTAATATAGGTTCAATATCTTTTTCGATATTTGCTTGTTGGAATTAAATCCTAAATATGAATAATACGTGGGTACTTATATACTTCACTGAAATCTACAAACAAACATACTTATTAGGCGCGTTCCGGAGTACCCCTTATGTACTTTTCCACGTACTTTTCCCGTTTAGTTCCGTTAGTACCCCTTATGTCGCGTTCACACCAAAAAGAGCACTAGTACCTCATTCACACCAACGGTGTTTCAGGGCCGGTTCGGAGCTGGAGCTTGAAAAGCACCGGGTTTTCCTGTTCACACCGCAATGGAGCAGCCTCTTAGCTCCGGAATCCGGTTCGTTTCAAGCACCAAAAAATTCTCCGGCTAGAGCAAAAGCACCGCATACGTCACGCTTACGTCGAGGCGGGGGCAGGGGCAGGGGCAGGGGCGGGATCAACTCCTGAACAACAACAACAAGCGCACGTTTTATCCAGTTTGTACACAACGATGGAGAAACTTAACAAGCAGCAGTGGTCCACTGAAGAGACCAGCTACCTACTGGGAATCTGGTCTTCCGAAGAGGTACAGAGGAAGCTGGAGGGGAGCACGCAGTCCAAAGCAATTCTCCAACAATTGCAGAAAGAGATGGCAACCGCTGATTTGTACCAAAACGAGTAGCGCTTCAACACAATCGGCCATTGTTGTTGTTGTTGTCGGTGTGAGCTGTGAGGGGTTTCCGCGCGGTTTGGCTTTATGAAGCAGGCACGCAAACGGTTACGTCATGACGCAAACGATGACGCAATGACGCAGCACCAGTCGGGCTCTGAGCGGTGTGAAAAGAGCCGGAGCTAAACCGAAGAACCGGTTCTGAACCTGAAAAGCTCTAGCACGGAGCTTGAACCGGAGTTGCGTTGGTGTGAATGAGGTATTAGTGCCGGGAACTTTTACCCCCATTTTCAGTGCCTGCTAGAGAGGTGGTACCAAAAAAAAGTACCAAAAAAGTACCAATTTCTATTGGCTGGGCGAATTGCAAACCACGCCCCGTAAAACTCTGAAAAGTTTTTTGAAGCCGCCATTGTATTTGCTGGCATTAGCATTATTAGCATTAGCATTAGCCCTGCGCACCAACGGAGAGAGAATAACTTATGGCAACACAAAAAAAAACATGGGAGCGGTGGAGTGATGAGGAGGTGTCGGCGTGCTGGCGATTTACTCGGAAGGCTTCAGTAGAAGCTGCTGGGAGTCCCAGCAGCTGTATACTTGTGCTTGTGCTTTACAATGTATTGTTTATTTTTACATCAAGTGCTTGAGGGTGGGATTAATAGAAGCATCTTTTTGTGGGGGGTGCTTTTTACGGCAGGCCAGGGGGTGCATTTCACGACGGGGGTGCATCATTTGACACAACACCGGCGCTCGCAGTTCACGCGCGTGCTCCACTAGCACCCCCCGTCAAGGCTTTCCGTCACAGGAACACGCTTTGCTGGCGGTGAAAATAATCCCACCAGACTGCTTTGCCGCTCCAACAGAGGGATGTCCTTGTCCTTTTTCCTTTTCGTCATTTCAAGCGATAAAAACTCTCGATCTTCTCTCGAATTATTAATTCTTTTGGACGCCCTCGGCTCGAGTTCAGGGCGTTCCGAGCTGAATAAGGGCGTAAAATGACGGCAAGACCCCCCTGGCGAAACGCTGCTTAATAGGCTTTTTTTAATCCACATTAACCTCAACAAGTATTTCATTTTTTCATAATTGGAATATTTTAAAACTTTTCTTGCTTTCTATTAATTTAATGAATGCTCTTTACTAGTCATTACGTTTACATATTGTATTTCTTATTATTAACAATTGGTTGATAATTGTATTTTTTATTGCTTGATTTTATGTGATGTAAGGTATGAAAGACGCAATTTAAATAGTTTATATTAAAAGATCTTTAAGTACTTTGTACAAATCAGTGGAATTATCCTTTTAGGCTAAGCTAAGCTAGCAACAGCTCACTGTGGTGTTTGTGTTAATGCACAAACACCACAGTGATAACATTCTTCTCATCTCACATATTAAAAAGAACAGTGTCCCAAAATGTCAGGTCAAATCTCTGGTAGGAAAACACCAATTTGTGTCACATGAGGAAAAAGCTTAGGTATTTCCATCTCTCCTTGTTAGATCAAGAGGAACTCAGATACACAGGCGAGAAGAGACCAGCTGTGATATATGAAATCTGCAGTGATCAGCGATATATAATACATAAACATCACGCTCCAAAAATATTCTGCCTCTCTTCTCACTGACGCGGAGGTTAAATATCAGAGAGTTGCGTTTCGTTATCGATTTATTGCTCATGGCGGGCGACTTTACAGCGCGTGAACTTACACTGAATAGGAATTCATTATAAAGCTCAGCGAGTCAGACTCTTTTGGGATAATGTGACAGTAGTTACTGGGATCTTACCTCATATCATATATCTCACTGGGACCATATGTGATGTAATACAGAAAGATACCTGGGCAAGAAGATGGAAAAACTATGATAAAAGCTAACGGTTTGGGTGCTATATTGACTCACTGGGGATTAGAGGAAGGGATTTCTATCATGGCACATATACCTGCGCAAATCATACAAATCTCCCGAGGCATAACTCTCATTTCACATGAAGGCTCTGGGGAACGAGTGGGACCGTCTTATCTTCAAAGGCAGGGGGTTTGAGGACACAAATCAGACGGCGTTCAGTGTGAAAAAGTTTTGCCGTGGTTTTCAACGTTGAATATTAAATATTCTTCCCGTTTCCCAATTTTACTACAGACTTTGAAATACCTTCCGTTTGGTCTGTATACAGTAACAGGAATCTCAAGCATTAATTGGGAAAACCCAACAGAGCAGTGGCATGCTTCTACAAATAGACACTTTCACTTAAATCCGGTAATTTTTAGATGAGGATAAAAGAACTACCCTTCGTTTGTAGATCAGTGCACAAATTGGTTGTTTTGGTCCTAGTCATTTCTTTTAATGGTCCTTCAGGAAGAAAGAATTTTCAAATGTTTGAGCGTATCTGTTAAACACTAGATTTGAAGTGGTACTTCTGCATACATTTTTTGTAGAAAAACACATTTTTACAGATCTGCCATTTAAATCAACTTATCGATTAGAGAGCATGCAAACACAAACACACGCCTGTGCAATTATTTCTTTGAACTGATGTTGTTCGGTTTGAAAACTAACATATTCCCACACCATTTATTTATTTTCTTTAGGAAAGTAAACTGAATACCTTTGGGTTTTTGACCGTTGGTTACTCAAAAAACTCTGTTTGTGTATAGGGACTAGTAGCGACATTAATCTAAGTTTAGTCTGTAGATTGGGATGAATGTTTACAAAAGACAGTCATTTGACAGTTTGCTTTTGTTTCGTCACCTAAATAAGTTTGGCTAACCTGAAGAGTTACTTTTCTGGCCGCTTGCGTTTCATGTAATTTCTTTTAAAGTCGCTATCAGATAGATATGGTTGTAAAATATAACTCAAGATGTAAGAAAATTGAATTATCCTTTGAACACAGAAACTGACAGGTGTGACAGAAGTTGGTTGAAAATGTCAGCTGTTAACTCTACATTTATCTTTTGTCTGTTATTGCACTCGCTAGTATGAATATAAATGCCAAATGCAATCAAGACATCTCCTCAACTAACGGAAGTCAGATTTATACATTTCCTATAGTTCATTAAAGTGCCACATGTGTCAGAATTGTATAACTACCAAACCGTGAAGGTATACTTATATATAGAGTGCTGGTTGAAACTAGAAAAGATCCATCAAAGTACATTTATCATTAAACTGCCAGTCGATCACAGAGGGAGACGCTGCATACTGAAATATTTTAAGCATATGTACAGTTACATATGTCCCACCCTCATCCACCTCCACTGGTTGCCGGTCAAGTCCCGCATATCATACAAAATCCTCCTCTTACCTACAAGTCCCTCCATGCCCATGCCCCCCAGTACCTATCGGACATCCTTCACCCACATGCCCACCCCGGAACCTGCGGTCTTCAGACTCTGGCCTGCTTACCACCCACCAAACTGCGAACCTTCGGGGACAGAGCCTTCAGTGTGGCAGCCCCCAACCTCTGGAACGCTCTCCCTGCGGAGATCCGCCTTCAAAAGGGCCCTCAAGTCCCATCTGTTTACTAAGGCCTTTGGCCCCTAATCTATTTGTTGTTTTGTCTGACTGACTGGTTGTCAGACTGCCTTTTGTTTTGTTATGTTTGCTTTGCCCTGTTCTTCTTTGTAAAGCGACCTTGGGTCTCATGAAAGGCGCTATATAAATCCAAGCTATTATTATCATTATTATTATTATTATTATTAGTTACAGTATACGAGCCCATACAGTAAAGCATTTTCAATCCATACAAATGCTCACTCAGTATAATACTATTCTGCTGTGATGAAATCTGGCACTTTGGTGCATTAGAATACATGATTAGGGATAATGAACTCCCGTTTCCCCCCCGCCGAGCAGGGCTGTCCAACAAGTGAGATGGCGGAGTGACAAAGCTTGCTGCTCTCTGCATTCATATTTCTCCTTTTCGTGTAGCGAGCTACGCTGTCACGCTCGTGCCTCCCTGACAAATGAAAAATCTAAGGTTGATGACTACTTTTTTTTTTATTTGTTTCTCTGCGCTTTCTCCTGTGATTTAGAGATGTCTATGTGAGGCCATGTGTGCAGTACCTGCTCATTATCATATCTTCCCACATTGCTGGAAGATTACAGGTTTCTCATGCAAACAAGACAAAGACACAGTACAGGCAGACATGCTAAAAGGTAGTGTGGAGGTAATGAGTGTCGCTATAACCAAAGAAAACCTTGAATGCTCAGCCACACTGAGGCAGGAACTCAGTGTCATGAACTGAGTTCACCATCTAATTTCTTCCTTTTCTTCCACACACTCTGCTTTGTCCCAGCTTCACCTTCTGTGTGCCATGGTTTCAATGATATCAGCTTATTTAATAGGCGTTTTAAGTGAGTATTAGCCTTGCACATTTTGGTCAAAAGGGTTCCAAGTACACAAACTAATAGAATTAGCCTTTTTCTATTTAACGTCAAGCTAATTTTTCGTATCATCTGCACTGTCATCCTGTCTAATTGCTCGCTCAATTCCTCACTGTGGGACAAATAAAACATTTCTGATTCAAATTATAACCATAATGGCTATTTTATAGGCTGACAAATACCAAAAAAACAAGACTAGTTCTAGTTGTGAATTCACCAATGAGATTTGTCCATGCTGCTGTACTTTGATTTCTGTGTGTGTGCATGCATTTTTTACATCTTAGACAAGGCTATCTATCTCAGGCAGTATACCATCTGTGAGCAACAGCCTTGTTTACTTATCCCTCGACCAGAGAGCAGCAGTCTGTCCACAGGTATGAAAGAAGCCAGCGTACAGGAGGAGAATAAATCATTCTTCGCATCATTTCCACACCTTTCTCACCTCTGACAACGTCTACTTGTCCATATGAAGTCATTCTTCTCTCCATTTTCCCGCACACTTCTCCATTTTCTCACTCCGATTTAATTCACTCATCTTTCCAAAGCAATCCCTGTCACCTCCCTTCGCTCCTTCGCTCCTCCCCTCATTATCTCTCCGATCCCCCACACTTTCACACCATTTGCCATTTTTCTATCTCAAACCTCCTACACTTATTTTCCCTTTTTCTCTGACACTGTCGACTAAAGCAATCATTTCCCCTACTTCAATCTCTCTTTTCCACGCTTTCCTCTTTCTCACAGTCGATACTACGAAGTTGTCTCTTTCTTCCAGTCATGGTATCTCTCAAAGCCAACTCCTCTCTTTCCCTCAATCTGCCCTGACTCTCATCGCCCATCATCACATTTTCACGGTCACATTCTGGCTTCCTGTCCCTATCTGAGGACACAGAACAGCCGGCGTGGAGTTGATGGGGCTAGATAGGGTCCTGTGATGAATATTCATCCGTTTACCACTAGTAGTCGTCCCCGGTCACCGTGTCGCAGAGCCTTCAGACACAGATGCACCGTCTATTTGCCACATGCAAGACCCACAAGATGGTCTTTGTGCCAAGGCTGAGGGAGGGAGTCGGTCCTCGGCTGTTTTCCCTGCTGCCCGTCACAGATATAAATACAACTCAAGGAGCAGAGGATTGGCAAAACATTAGATAACATTCAAGTCATCAACTTCATTCCTGAGACTTTAAGCCCGAGAACAACGGGAGGAAAACAGAGACTTACTAGACTATTTCAAAGAGAAAACTTAGAATTGTATAAACTAATGTACACCTGTAGGAAAGGTGAATTCTAAGGATTTTTCTTTTAATAGGTTAATCATTTCATAGTGCCAACAAAACAAAAGGTCAACATAATTCATGTAGGGTTGGAAAATATGGCCAAAATCATTCATCCCAGTATAGGTCATAGTATAAGTAGTATACGTTTGTATGCTCCTGCGTGAGTTCAAACTTTACAATCTATCTAATTTTAAGAACCTGTTTAAAGTAAACATTTAAAAAGAAAATGTATACAAGCCTAGCCTATATCACGATAGAAACAAAGTAAAATATTTAATCGATTTGAAGATGTATATCATCACATTGCCCAGCCCTATAGTAGGTATGAAGTTCTAGTGTGTTCTCATCTCAAAGTATGTTGATTTTGTAAATGCAAGAAACGCCCAGACTACAGACCCACCACATTGGCAAGAATTTTTCAGCTTGAGCTCACTGCACATAATTAACTACGTCATAATGCATGGCATTAAGTATACTACAGTGTGAATGGTTTGCTGGTGAAATCATACTTCATATTTTATTTAGTACACAGTATGCATTACATATTGATGGAGTTATGGTACGATTTCAAACACAGCCCAAGACGTGATCATGTATAACATTTCATGCAAACAAATGGAGGTACGGAGCTCAACACTTTAAGAAAAAAAAAACAGTAAAAATGTTCCTTTGGCACTGGTGCATATTATAGACACTGACAAGATACTCTACTTCAACACTGCCAATAGTTTTCTCTGAAGGAGCTCAGAACACTGTTGAATAAAAATATTGCTAATGGACAAAAAGAGAAGGGTCAGACGGGGGGAAACGTCGACATGATTGAGGTTCCAGCCCAATTAACTGGAGATCACTTAAATGGTCTGTGAGCTGAAGAGGTCATTATGCGGAAGAGCTGTGAAGAATCCCATTAGGGCTTTCCAAAGCCGGACCTATGACTCCTCCACTTTGGATTTCTGTTTCTCCAATAAAGAAAAGACTCCAGGCTGACTCTGCCGGCCTGTTTAATAAAACGCTTTACCTCATTTGAATCTGAAGAAATGTCTGTCTGTCTGTGTGTGTCCATACGCACCATCATGCATACCCTCTAAGCTACAGCACACATAATAAGCTATGGAGAAACTTTATCCTACAACTCTGAGCTAAGCCCTGAGAAAAATACCGAAGAACAAATCAATGTTGTCCACAAACTGAGCACGCTCACAAAACAAATCCAAGAAGAATCGACTTTCACGTTAGCTCTGCAAGAGAGATGGTAAACTAAACAATGTACCAATGTCTCCCTGAACAGCCGGAGAAACATGAATTGCAACATCGATAAACACAGCTGTAGAGGGGCTGGTCTTTAAAGTCTTTAAACGAGATGCGCGGTGTGAGGATCAATCATTCATGTGCAGCGGCTCGACATAATCACGCTTCCCTGACCGTGATCATAGCAGAGTTTTCTGTGATAGCCTCGCCGTCGGACCGACATAAAACTCAACCTCCAGTATCAGAGTTCAATCTAATTGTATTTATGTGGGCTTTTTAAAAACAGTGCCAATTAAGAGTTGTATACCAAGGAGAATAAATGTAGAGAAAAAGACATTCAACAATTTAAACATGGCCTGTGTGCAAGTATGTGTGTGTTACATACTAATTTGTTGCTCCACTTATGCAGAGTGGCAAAATGCACGATTTTCTGAGACAATGGAGAGGCAGATAACAGGCTCTAATTTTAAAGTAACCAAAAATACAGTTGCAGCAGTAGATAGAAATATGATTTTCTCTGCAGGGCGCTACAGAAAGAAAAATATTTAAATTCAGAATTTTTACTTTCACCTACAATTTCTTTGCACGCAAGTCATTCGTATATTTCTTTGCACTCGGTCATGATTTATTCCCATCCAGGGCAGGTGTTTGGTATAACACCTTTAAGAGAAGGATACAAATATTTATTTCTACTATTTTTTTAATCTGAATAATTGCTCAATCGTCTTAGAGGTCTGTTTGCAATGTGCACATGTGGGGTCTAGAATTACTTAGAAGCAGCTCTTTGGGGCTAGGCTCTTTTCAAGGACCCCCCCCCCCCCCCCATCAGCTTTAGGGGAACCAAAAAGCTGCAGAATTCCCTTATACCTCTCCCAGGTGTGCGACAGGTATTCACTCTGTTGGTGATGAAAAAATGACTCCTCCTAATTAACTGTTAATATGTAATGGGGGTGCATAATGGTGATGAGCAGCAGGAGTTCATAGTTTGCCCACCTTTTTATTCCTAACCACATCTCTTGAAGAGCCCCGATAGAGAAATTGCCATATGACCTAATTATCTCTCATTAGTGGCCTCAGTAATTACAGGCCCTTTTACAGCTCCATCTCCTCGGTCTCGCATAGGAGGGGATTTCAATTAGGCTTGCCTCGCAGCTCTGCCTGCTTCACTTTCACAGCGAAGCCACTGTCACCTGTGTAGCCAAGCATAGCCAAGCAGCAGGCCCTCATGGAAAAGCTCCCACCAAAGGATATGAGTGTTTCTTCGGCTGGGTTTTATTCATTCCATATCATGCGCCCATCAATGCGACATTACAACTAGACAGCTTGAAGAGGTATCTTCTTTCAGAGGAGAGAAAGAAAAGAACCTTTTAAGCCATCGTCTGCGCACAGCACATCATGAAAAATACATAAGAAACAAAGTATGTATTGCAGCGCATCTACCTGTCACACATAAAAAGCATGTGATATGCAAAGTTTCATCTGAGTGACAGAACATGTCTCTATCAAGCTAGAATTGTCAAACACAACTAGGAGAGAATATAAGAGGATTGAAAGAGCAGCCTTGACATAATTCAGCTAAAAGCACAGATTTATAAGGGAAAGTTACAGAGGCACGGAGAAAGCAACAGAGGAGGCTTGAAATTGTTGAGTAGCGTTGAGGATTTTCTCCACAGTCCCCTCCACTGTTGCTTATCATTTATCTCTCACTCCAATCCTGGTGCCAAATCAGTCACCCTAATTAACAGGCAAGGAGAAACACCAATCAATACTGCAGAGGGATAATTAACCCCTTGTGTTCGCAATCATCGCTACAAAAGGTGAAATTGAAATTGATTGAGATTACGTTTTGTTCGCTAATTGTGGCCCTCACTCGGGTGAAGGAGGGTTGACTAATGACATGTGTGCCGTTATCAGGAATCAGTGGATGTCAGTTGGATAGGAGTTGCATTTGATAGGTGTTGCGTTTAGGTGTTGTGACTGCTGAGGAATGTACCAGCTAAATCATGTTATAATTTTGAAGCTGCACTGGAAAATGCTCAACAGTTCTAATTGGCAATTTGGGATATAAAACGTATGAGTTTCATTACTGTTTGCACTGTGCAACATAACATTGCTTAATTCAGCATCAGGCACAAGACTAGACTACAACGCCATTCATCTATCTAACAAAAAGGAATCTGCTGATAGAACAAGCTATATAATAACAATACCAGATTTTAAAATGTTGGTTCCACCTTGCGTTTAATAGCCTAAAAATGACTATTGTTACAAGGTTGTGTTCAAAATTACTTTAATCTTTACTACGATCCAAGATATATCGTTGTTGATTGATAAATGGAGGATTGGGATTATTATTAAAAAAACATGGTTTAATTTATACATTGAACACAATATTCTTGGTATTTTTACCATTAACTTTGTATTGTTTGTTTTGCATTGCTATGTTTTTTTTGTTTTTAATCATTGTGTTTAAATGCCCACAAACGAATTTACTCCCATCTAAACCGCAAGTACTTCATGCGGAAATAAGGCGTCATTACTATCCTAATTATGATATTAGTTAATATACTTAATATGAATATGCATGCGTACAAATTCTTATAATATTCCGAATAATAAAGTTGCTATATATTAATTTGCATAACAGCCCACAAAGCCCAGGCCTCAGTAGCACAGCACAGCTAGCATACCTTGTTAGCATGACTGTATTGAGACAGGTGTAGGAACTTTAGCTTACCTCCTGGTCCCTGAAATGCAGATTTATCCTCCTGGTTTGTGCGGCGACAGCAGTTCAAGTTACATCCACAGATATCCTCACAGTCCAGCTTCTCTTCCCCGCTTTAGTGCACAGTGCCCGGCATCAGGAGTCCAATTAATCTGTCTTGTAGCTAATGACGCTAATAAGGCAGGTGCAGTTAACCCACATTTCGTCATTAAAAGCTCATTTCCACCTTGCAATGACATCTTTAAATCCAGAATTAGTTCAAGTTCAGCACCATACATACAATTGAATTCAACTTTCTTACTTTAATCAAAGCCACCGGTCACACCTGTGGGAGCAGCTGCCATGGCAACAAAGGAGCTACCGAAAGTTGTTCCGTTTTTTGTAACAGCATAAGGTTGTTTTTTTACTTTGTTGACAATTATTTTTAACAATACGTTCTATAATTACAAAATGTCTTCATGAAATATAGTGTACAATAGACAGAGAATAGAACAAAAAGAATATTTAGTTTTAGTTTATGACAGATAAAAAAAAAAACATTAAAAGCATAAAGAAACACATAATAAAATGACATTTAAATACATTTCAAATCAGTCATTACAAATGTAATAAAAACAAGCATTGATTTTTTGATAATCATGCATTTTTGTATGTTTCTTAAAAGAAAAACATGTGTGACGTGGGTTGGACAAACACTGTGTGGACTGACTGGACAACACAAGTAGTTTCTTATTTTGGAAATAGTATTCTGGACCACTTGAAAAAGATGAGCAAAAATAGGAAAACATTGTGCAAACCCATAAATAAATGAGTCCTTCATAATAAAAGCAAACGTGGATATGAATAATAGCAAGAGGAAAATGTTTGTGTTTCACTTCCTGCAAGAGGCCCAATGTTAAACGTCTGTGGGACTTTGCTTGTTGGGATTGCTCATAGAAAAATGTTGACACAAATCATCATGATCAAAGTGCACTTAAGTAATGAGGGAGGGATTTTTTTATTGCATTATCACGACCTACCCTTGAGCGTTGAATCATAGGAACCAACGTTTTTAATATGAGCAAATAGGGCATCTCATTAGGGACGTAGGGAGGAAATGTATTGCTGCAGCCCATGTTGCTGAGTGAAGATGATTAAACGGCTGAGTTGTTAGTGATTTTAAAGGAAAGATTTTAATATGGGAAGTCCCCGTGCAAATCAAAGCACTAAACAGCCTCCCTTGTTAATGCCCCTCTATACCGATATAGCTGTATGAGACCAAATTACAGCTTACCAAAGCAAAAACATGATCAAATCTTATGTCAAGGCCCCGGGCTAGAAACCAAAATGACTAAATATAACAACCAAGCATCATACCTTTAATTATTGGCCGGGTTGGGTTGAATCCTTTTCTGTACGTCTCAACTTACATCTCTAAGTTTGACAAGATAATGAATGCTTTTAACAATACAAGCATTTCTTTTTGAGATAATAAGCAAGACACACCCGGATCGATCTCCTTTTTAATGAAAAGTACTTTGAAATGCAAATGGTTATATGTAATCAGGTTGTAAAATGCATGTAGGCAGACTGAACACAAATATGGAAGAAGAGCAACAACAACAAAAGGAAGAAACTTCAATGAGCATGTAAATGACTAAGTTACTGACTATAATTGGAGACGTTAAAAGAAGTCATTGATATAATTGAAAGCACTTGAAACAGAAACTCTCGGAAATTTATATTTAGTGTGTATCACCTGTCTATTTTTTCTCTTTGAGAGCCATCAGCAAAGCTCAGTTTTTTGAAAAGACATCAAACTTCAGGTGGGTACAGCTTTGAAAAAGCGGCTATAATGAGCTGTGACGCTTTTCAAAGCCATGGACAGAAATATTTCTCATTAGGACTGAGAGTAAAGAGCAATGAGCTATCAAATATGTCTGTCTTCAGTAGGCAGGGAAAGGTAATTTGGGGATGATGGATGGCGCCAACATTGTTTGCATGAATTTTAAATTCTTCCCCACTGTTAGGGAAAAATTGAATGTGAGAGGAAACAATGGCTCACCTGTCCGTCATTCAAGGGGTGTCATTTTGATTATAGTGACTGCATTGAATCCGAATATCCAAATTTGTGTTACGTTTAATTTATTCTATTATAATCAAACAGTTATTTGGTGTATATGGATCTGTTTTAATGCACTGTGATGGTTTTTCACCTTCTTCTATATAGCATCTTGAGGTTTTGTTGCATTGAAAGTGTACATCAATCACATTCTTTATTATTATGACAATATTTCTTCGGGATCAAAAGAGACTGGAGCTGATTTTGTGTTGACTAAAACATAGAAGAAGCAGTAAAATGTGGACAAATGCTTAGTTTAGATTTGTGAGGCTATTGGCAGGATCCGTTTCCAACATCCTATCAAAGATGTTACCAATGATTCCTAACTAAAGAAAATACAGAAATGTTTTCGAGTTTTAAAATGAAGACTTTCTTCTTTGTTGAATATTGATGAGGTAGACATTAAAGGAATAAAGAGGGGTCTCAAGAGTTTCTCCCGGATAGAAATCTTGGGCTCCTATAAACCCTGCATCCATTCACTTTGTATCTTTAGAATAAATTGTATACTTCTGAGAAATAGAAGTTACATTCTGGCCCGCTCTGAAAAAAGGCATCTGTCAAAAGAGGGATCCATAATGTGTTCACATAAAGTTGCAGTTATTTCCAAACATATTTCATAAGCTTTCTATCTCACAGGTAATACAAAGGCAGTAGAGTAGACGGGTAGAAAACGTACAAATTGTCTGAAAAAACTTCAAAAATGTTACTTAAGCGCAAGTTTTATCATCAAAATGTACTCTAAATGCAGAATATCTTTTTCACAGTATTATATTATCATAGAACATTATTATTCTGTATTGAGCACTAACACATCCACCCATCAGCATATTATATTATAGTTTGTCAATGTTGAACCAATGTTATACACTTTTGTAGATTAGTGCTGCAACATATCATATCAGCATCATGTACTTGATATGAAGACTATTTCCTCTTGAAATGTAATGTAGTAGAAGTATACATTTGCATAAACTGAACATTCTCAAGTTAAAACATATGTCAAAATAGCACTTAGATACAATACTTGAGAAAATGTACTTCTTACCTCCCACCACTGCACGAATGCAGCAACCCACACACAATTAAGCTGCCATTAAAAATGAATAGGTCTCCTGCTGTGTTTCCTAGACATCCATGACTTATAGAATAAGAATATAGTTGTAATACTTATTTTATAATATTGTGAAACCTCTACACCACGTTTCATAATATTGCAAGTTGCTCTAATGAGAATATTTATCACAATCAAATCTTGGACTGAGCTATAATCAAAGGCTTTATCGCACATGCACATCAGCTACATGATCCTCCAACAATGCAAAATAAATACAATTGTAAATAAAATAATAAACTCCAGATAAAGATCAAATATATAGATAAGCTATTTAAACTGAATTTAAAATACAATAATGTACAGTAGAAGGAACATCTGCATAGGGAGATGTACGTTGCATAAACAGATGTGTATATGTATAAATATATAATGTATGAACATATGCAAGGTTCAAGGCTTTTATTGGTCATACGAACATAGCTACAGTGTAGTTATGACGATGAAAATCTTAGCTCACAGGCTCCTCCAACAGTGCAACACAATAACACAGAAAAACATGTGCAAGTAAATAGTAAATACAAAAAGAAAAATAGTTTAAAAAAAAGTGAAATGGTGCAATAAGATAAATAATTTCTAAGTAGCAGGCACTAACATTATGGCATGAAAAAGAAATATAAATATGTGCATTCATTGGGCGCCATAAGAAATGACAGCTGTCATCCAACTTATTGGAGGCTCTCACTGTGAAAGGTAATGGCCAGTAAGGAGAAAATTGGACATATTGCTTTTTCAAATGGATTGAACCTGAACACAGTGACGCGCTGACACCGGGGATCCTGAGTGACTGCAGCTTAGTGAGAGATGACATGACAAGCGCATAGTGCTTTCTGCTGCACATCCCCGCTGTCAGGAGTGACCCACTTTCCCTACTCTAATTGCAATTCCCTCTTTAAAACTGTATTACTATGCACAAAGGAGGACTCGTTGTGCAAACACAGTAGGTCTTTAATGTCGAAAGAGTCGGGTGGGTTTATTACGTAAAACACAAACAAATCATTATTTACAAAGCATTGCTGCACACAACATGTTTGTTCATATGTGTATGTGGCTGTTTGCAAATTCTGGGGCCAGATGCTCTGAATAAAGTGGGACTCAAGGGGAACCTGAAGGCCACGTGAGACCTGCTCTTTCTCCCTATCTGACTCTAGAGACCAAAACTAATGGTGCATTCAGGCACGTCTTGTCAGTTTGTACAGTCAAAATGTCCTAATTATCTCCAGTTAAGTTGCTCCAATACGCAGTGAGGTGTGAAAACGCTCCATAACACCCAAGATAACAGCATGAGTCGTGACATTTAACCAATAGTGTGGCATTATAATGAAAAATATACTTTTGTTTATTTATTTGTCAGAGACAATGCAAAAAACATTGTAAAAGGTTACAATCATTTGACACAGATACATATTTCAAGCCAAGACACATTTTTTACCCGTGTCCCTGTAAGACTTGTCTGAACGTTGATGTCCTTGTTCCCAAATGTACATCAAATAAATGGTCACACAAAATATATAATGAAAATATTCCCGTCATTTTACACGTGTTTGTGATTGTTTGCACTGTGTATGTTACATGTACTATATGTCACTACTTGTGGATGTGCAAAATAAGGCATGTTTGTCTATGTGTGACTGTTCCTCTGACTGCTGCTTGAACCTGCTTGAATCAATAATATGATTTATAAAAACATATACTATTTCAAAAGTGGCACGCATAGAGAAGTAGTTTTACGTTTGGTACTTTTATATATTGATGCTATTTTTTTCCTTTCACTGAAGTACACATTTGAATGGAGAGTACTTTTACTTTCTGTAGTATTAGTGTTCTTGCTTTAGTAAAATATTTGAATACTTCATCCTCCTCTGTTTAAGTGTTGCAAATCACAAAAAAATTCAAACCCCTGGTACGATGGGATATTGTGATATATCTCAACGATACAATTTGTATTAGGAAGGTTGTGGCTCAGTGGTTGGTGCACTGATCTTCGGATCACGGGGGCACTGGTTCGAATCCCGCTGCAGTCAACATTCCGTTGTGTCCCTGGACAAGACACTTCACCCCAAATTGCTCCTGTGGGGATTGCCCACAGTATTGAATGTATGTAAGTCGCTTTGGATAAAAGCGTCTAACAAGTAACATGTAATGTAATGTATTATGATATATTGTGAAATATGCAACAGTTACATTTAAAATAGTCCGTGTTGCTTTTAAATCGTGTGTTATAGTGATTCATTGCATTGGGCTAAAGCATGTTTTCCATGTCATGCTACTGAAAGTGTGAGTGGACACAGGACATATTTTAATTGAAGTATAAATAGACAGCATTAACTAAAAGAAAAAGGCTTCCTGGTCATCCTGTAATTTATTTACTGCATTTCTGTTCTCCTGGGTCCAAACTGCAGAACCAATTGTTAAGTGTCTGGCTGAGAAAAAACGAAGCCTCACACACTTCTTGTTTTCCTGCTGGGCCTCACTCACAGGGGATTCTCCACAAATGAATAATAGATCTTCTCCACTTAATTTGGAAAGCAGCTGTAATGAGGCTCTTTTGCTCAGTGTTTTCCACTCTGGGCACGTGCCATGAGCGCTGTGTGGTTCAATTCTAACTGTTAATGGGTTGTGGTAAACATGGCGTAAGGGCAAGAACAAATTATTCAAATTTTAAGGGTGTGCAAATTGACTGATTTTTTTTACACAAATTAGCCCAGAGTGGCAGCAGCCTGAATATCAATATTGATCTTTTGACTTAAAGACTGCATGAATCTTAGACATATTTATATGCCCAATACATCAAACATTAAAGTGTTTCATTAAAGGTCACCTATTATGCTAAATCCACTTTTTCATGTATTTTCTACATCGACATGTGTCCCCTCTGTGTAAAGAGACTCACTTTTTGTCCGATAAAACCTGTCTGAAAATGAGCTGATCAGATTTTGGCCACTTTATGTCATAACGATTTTTTGGCTTGTGTAACCATTAGCCAATCACCAACCAACCAACCAAGGTAACCCCCCCCCCCCCCCCACCATATCACTTGAATCTCCTCCTAGAGCACCAATAGCCGCTTTCACACCAAGTACTTTGCCGTACTTAGTTCCCAGCACTTAGTTCCCAGCACTTAGTTCCCAGCACTTAGTTCCCAGCACTTAGTGCCCCCATAGAACTAAGTGCAGATCAGCAGCTTCTACTGAAGCCTTCCGAGTAAATCGCCAGAACGCCGACACCTCCTCATCACTCCACCGCTCCCATGTTTTTTTGTGTGTTGCCATAAGTTATTCTCTCTCCGTTGGTGCGCGGGGCTAATGCTAATGCTAATAATGCTAATGCCAGCAAATACAATGGCGGCTTCACAAAACTTTTCAGAGTTTTACGGGGCGTGGTTTGCAATCCGCCCCAACAGAAATTGGAACTTTTTCTCCCCAGGAAAGTCCCACCTCTCTAGCAGGGACTGAAAAGGGGGGAAAAGTTCTCATGAACTAAGTTCTCTTTTTGGTGTGAACGCAAAATCCCAGGAACTATCGGAACTAAACGGGAAAAGTACGGGGAAAAGTACTCCGGTGTGAAAGCGCCTATTGTGTTCTTTTTAACCAAATATCTCTCAGAGGGGTGTGGGATAGGCTCCTTATTTTCATCTGAAGTAACAGACAGAGAATCAGCATTTTTGAAACAGGGCTGAAACAGAGGGGATTATGGGATGCTGCAATGATCTGTTTGGTGTTTGGAGCCAAACACTTCAGAGACATGTTTTGTATATATCTGAGACCTATAACAAAGTAATGAAAAACAGTATAATAGGGGACCTTTAAATCTAATATAGGTGGAATTTTAAGCTCTATTAATCATATTCTAATATTCACGCTCAGGCAAATGACTATGAGAAATATGGAAGGTGTCACGTTTATGACAAACTCAGTAAGATTCTTCAAAAGCTCTGCAGAACTTTAGAGATGTTAGCCTGTTTCAGTGCATATTTACTTTAGGGTTCAGTATCACTGCAAACGTAAAACAGTAATTTCAACATATATTCAGATTGCCTGTAACCAAACGTCAGAACAACACATTTAATGAGTAGCTGGGGACATCTTCCAGATCTGTCAGCGATTCGACTCTCAGTGATTGGAGTAGATAAATGAAAACTATGGTGATTTAATGTTTATTATTCATAGATCGCTAGCTTCCTACATCAATGAAAAAAAGCAAGAGGATAATGGCCATCAATGGGGAAGAACTTGGAGGGGTTCAATATCAAAGACCATGTTGTTTAAAGCTGATAATGTCTTCAATCAAGGTATTTCTCCGACGTATTAAGGCAACTGGTTGGGGGGAAAAACGGGGGAGGGGGTTACTGTATATATAGAGAAAAAATTATGAGGGATTTCCTTTTAAATCTGTGACGTGTGGAGGTGGATCCAACCCTACGAAGTGAAGCTATTTTACCGTTTTTTTTTCTTGAGAATTTGTGAATTTAATCTTAAAAAATGTCTGAGTTTATTTCTCCTAAATTACCATTTTACACTCAGACAATATTCAAGTTTTTCTTCGTAAATGTGTATTTTCTCACATAGATTTACCACTTTAGACTCAGAGAATATTGGATTTTGGAATTGGTCTTTCTCGTATCGCAGACTTTAACCTCAGATTTCTGACTCTTGGCTTCAAAATCTCAGAGATTATGAGTTATTTTCTCAGAAATGTACTTTGAGAATTCAAGAATTTTGTCTCGTATCTTTACCAATTGAATCTCTGAGAGTATCTAAATGTAATCCCAAATAATCTGAGTTAATTTCTCTATATATTGTGCATTTATTCAGCTCCACAATCAATATGTCTTCCTAAAATAGCCCTTATGTCACCATATTACAAATACTTGAACACACTGCCTTTAAGCCACCTTCTGTTTAAAACTCCTCTCATCCTCTTACATTTGTGGAGGATGTTAGGAGGAGCAGGAGGAGAAATAAAACCCATTAAACTGTGAGAGTAAAATACAGCGACACACTGTCTGACTGTAATTTTACCATAAAACAGTCAGCCATAGTCGGATGTAAATTTATTGAGGAGTCGTAACGTTTTACTGCTGCTACTCCGCGCTGGATAGTATCACAGTTTCTCGGAGCTGTTAAGATTATGATCCTGGATGATGAGTTACAACGCAAACAAGCCATAACCTCTGTCCAATTCTTTTAATTAAATGGTAAAAGATTGCAATTAATGACAATTGCAAGCCATAAAGAAGCAGAGGGTTCCTGCAGGATAATAATGGGAATTTTATTAATGAGCTTGTAGTTAAAAAAGTTTTGTCGAGAAAGAATCCATTTATCTTTTTGGGGGAAAACAATGGAAATAACAAAGGAGGAATGTCATTAAATACATTTACTAAAGTGTTTCTTTCTTCTTCTTCGACTCCACTACAATTCATACAAAATATGCACTTTTTACTTGACTTAATTTAGCTAAAGCTTTAGTTACTTTGTCCAAATAAGAATATATGTGTTTATCTGCATCATTTACTGTGTACGCAGTAGATGATGACTTCGAAATATGACTGAGAACTTCTTCAGTGTTTTGTTTTTTGATTTCTATTTTTTGGATTTTCCTGCATTGGGTTTTCTACATCTAATACCAAGCTATACTTCGCTGATTACACAATGGTGCAATTTTGAAGTACTTGACTTCCATTAAAAGCTTCTTTATTCTTCTACTCCACTACATTTAAAAGCAAAATAATCAATGTTTACTGCACTACCTTTATTTTACTGCTTTACTAAAGGGTTTACTTTAAAAGTGCAAATATGAAAACACGTTAAGACTAAAAAAGTCTTAAAAATCATTCTTTTGTTTGTCTACATCAGTGAAATGCTATTTGACAATCTGATTTTTATATATAATCATATATTAATCATGAATAAGTACTATTATTTTTAACACTTTAAGTACGTTTAGCGGATAATAATTCTGAACTTTGATTGAAATGAGATCTTGAATGTAGGACTTTTAGTTGCATTGGAGTATTTTAACTAAATGACTCTTTACTGAGTAACATCTTCAATGCAGAGCTTTCTCTTGTAACAGAGGTTTCTAAAAGTGTGGGAGCAGTATTCTTCCTAAAGTTAAGGATCTGTCTATTATTTAAATAATGGAGGAAACAATAAGCATCCTCCGGAGCAGAAGCAGATGGCGTCCTGTTTGCTGTTTGATCCCCTCTGAGAGTGTGAGGAGCATGTGGCCTTTACCAGTCTAGACTTCTTTATCACTTAGCTTATTTACAGATCAAATATTCCATGAGGGGAAAACTGAACAACAACAAAGTAAAACTGTGGAAATCGAGGATGTGAAAGTCCTTGTGTTCGCTTCTTTCTGTGAAGTTTACTGTTTAGTCGACTGTTTCCCCGCACAGTGCGCCGCCGTTTTATGATAATGAGCAACAAACCTACAGAGGACTGCAGAGCGAGCTTAATTAAGAAATAATTGACTTATATTTTTGAATCAAGTGTGTTGTTTGAAGGGTGTGAGGGGTGGTCTCACACCGCAGACCTTACCAGAAGACAGCAGGCGCCAGAGATGGAAAGTAACAAAGTACATTTATTGAAATACCGTTCAATTTCGAGGTACTTTACTTAAGTATTTCCTTTACTGCTCCTTTATACTTATGCATATATTGCACTCTGCCTAACTGTACAACACAAATGTGGGAAAATCCTTGTTCTTCCCCAAGGGCAGAGGAAATAACGTAAAATAAAATGGCTTGAAATTGCACGATTTGAGATGCAAAAAGAGAGTGGGTGTGTGTGTGTATATGTGTGTGTGTGTATGTGTGTGTGTGTGTGTGTGTGTGTGTGTGTGTGTGTGTGTGTGTGTGTGTGTGTGTGTGTGTGTGTGTGTGTGTGTGTGTGTGTGTAGGCAGAATGATGTCAAAGAACGAACATGATGCTCAAAGCCATTATTCAAGTAATTCAAGTTTTGCATGTCAACGCCTACATACTGTGTTTCAAACATAACGTCTATTTAATTGAGGGTATTTTTCAAAAGTGTATGTTTCTTTTAAGGTATTTTGAGCCGCTAGATAATTTTGTAGTTTTTTGTGTCTATTTGATGGTATTTGGAGTCTTCTTGTAGGTATTTTGGGTCTCTGTGTAGGTATTTTTTGTATTTCTGTAGTTATTTTATGTCAAAGATCCAACATGAGGAAATGATGATCAAAGCCAATCATTTCTGGTTTAGCATGTCAACGCCTACACACTGTGTTTCAAACGTATTATCTCCCTCCTACACAGGCAGGGAGGACATGTATAAAATCTCCTGATCACGTTGATCTGTTTTGACACCTGATATGATGACGTTTAGCTGCTATCGCTGATCCTCCTCCACTTCTTCTGAAACTCCACTTAGCTCTCGCCGGTGAGAGGAACATTTGAAATTCTAGCTATGTACGCATGAAAGGAAATAGAATTGATGCCCAATGTATATGAATGGGAGCCGTGACGTTCAGGTATTTCACGCCGCATGCCCTGACAGTGGCTAAAGTGAATAAGTCGTCAACTCGTATTGAAATTCATATTGTATCGCTGGCTGGAGCTGAGCCCATTTTCTCCACAGTGGTCTCGCCATGAGCCATACAATAGTCAGGGAGACATCTAATGAGGCAGGAGAGAAAATACTAAGAGGAAAATCTTTAAACTCTAGCAGTTGGCGTATTCAATGGCCAGTCGCTAAATTCAATGAGGAATCTTTTGTTGGAGCTCCAGGCCGAAGAAAAGATGGAGCGAGTGACTGAGACAGGCTGTGACAATGTCAACCAGCACAGAGGATGGAGAATTTAATGGGGGGGGGGGGAGAGTTTGGGGCCCTGAAGGTTGCAGGTTGATGTGGAATAAAACCTGTGCTGGACAATGCCTCCACCTTATCTATAAGGGTATCGGGAGGTGTGTGGTGCAGTGGGTTGTGCGTTGCTGTCAGTGGGTCACAGGTTCAAAACCCACTGCAGTCAGCATGTCGTTGTGTCCCTGGGCAAGACACTTCACCCCAAATTGCTCCTGTGGGGATTGTCCACAGTATTGAGTATGTAAGTCGCTTTGGATAAAAGCGTCCAACAAGTAACATGTAATGTAATGTAATGTAATGTGATGTAATGTAATGTAATGTGATGTGATGTAATATAATGTGATGTGATGTGATGTTTTTCAGTTGTTTGTCTCATTTTATATCTCTTTGTAGTTGATTAGTAATCATTTTGGTTCTTTTGGAGTTCCTTTGTGTGTCTTTGTAGGTATAGTAGTAGTTGTTTTTTTGCTTCTCTTTATGGTTGTTTTGTGGTCATTTAGTGTCTATTTCTGGTTGTTTTATGTGTCTTTGTGGACATGGTGTGTGTCTTTGTAGTTATTTTGTGGTTGTTTTTCGTGCCTCATTGTAGTTGTTTTGTGTCTAGTAATTTGTAGGTCTTTCGGGGGCTTTTTATGGGTTATTTTAGTCTTTGTGGTAATTGTGTGTCTCTGTAGATATGTTGTGTCTTTATGTTGTCATTGTCCTTTACTTTGCGGTTGCTTTATGACACGTACTAGTCAATAGTTTAATACTTTTGTTTGTCCTTGTGTGTCTCTTTGTGGCTGTTCCTTTTCATAGTCATCGAGCATCTGTTATTATCTCTTCAAAGTCATTTTCCGTCTCTGTTTTAAGTTTCTTTTCTGTAACTCTGCGTCTCCTTATGGTCTAAATGTGTCACCACCAGTAACATATTGTAGGTGTGGGGGAAACTTCTGAAGCAATGTGAGTCAGGACTCAAAGAGAGACACGAGGAGAGCTGGAGCTTTGATGTCAAACACTGATGGTTTATTTGGAGCCTCGGCCAGAGAATTCACAAGACAAGTCACAGAGCCTCTCAGACCACACGGATGAGATGCCACAATCAATTCTGAAGACCCCTCCTGTAGCTCAAGGTTTTAACTAGTTCAGAGTGTAATAATCAACATTCTTCAATAGATAGACTAAACAGCTGAGGGACACTGAATCACATCTGTTGTCGCTTATGGCTCGGGGTCATCTACACCCCGAGAAGGATGTGTTCCAGGTGACCCACAACAATATGACAGAGAGTTGCCCGGTCATAAACTGGTAACAACAACAACTTGCTAGGGCAGCCCCTCCTTAAGGGAGATAACGGCTGCTCAAGGTTGGAGCATCTGTGTCAGAGCGTGAAAGAGGACACTAGGGCAAATTATTCCCTAACAGTAGGTTCATCCCTGACTCTAGCTCATGTAGAAAGCAGCTAGCAGGACTCTGATCCAGTGTTACCGCTGCCTCGTGCAGTTTGACCCTCATCCCCTGGAGAAACAGCCGACTCTCCATCTGCTTGTTTTTTTCAACATTTGGCTGCTAAAATCCACTCTGCCAAGATGTTATTTCTATGGGAATTGTATGTACTTCAGGTAATGGCATCCACTTTATTCCCTCTGTGAGTGCTATTGGCGGCCAAGAGTGTTCAGGTTTTTATTCTGAACCACACGTTAGAACAGCTGATGAGCTGATCGTGCTGATCAGACAGCCGTCTCCTGCCGTGTTGGACAGGAAATAAATAATACAAGTTTCTTTAACTTCATTAGCACTCACTCTAAATAATTATTAAACGGTGCAATACTCAAACCACTTAGCATAATTACTGCAATGTTCATTTCAAGCAACAATCTAGTTTTCACCTTTAATATTAGTATATTATGAATGTGTTACTGTATATATTTTTTTTAAACACATATTTGCATATTTATTGTTGTTATTTACTTTTTTTCTTTCCTTTTATTTTATTGTTTATTTCATTATATTATTATCTTCAAATTCTATTTTATCTTATTCCTTTTTTTCTAAAAATGTTGCAACTTTTAGGAAATCCAATTCGTTCCCAGGATAAATGAAATATTTTTGATTAATAAATGCGATCTTTTGAATTTAACCTCAGTGCTAAATGTGCTCTTTTTTTGAAGCATCCTTGCATTTTCCATTGAGTTCTTTGAACTATTAAACTGAGATTTATTACATTTATATACATGTCCTTATTGATAATCCTGCCCACAAACCATGCTTGATTATGGATCGAGCTCACAACCAAAGGGGATGAAAGCAAAACGTACTCGCTCACAGCAGATAAGCTCCACTTAACATTAACTCGTGCATTTTATCAAACAGCTGTTTGAAGGCAAAGATCAACTTCCTGTGCATTGCTAATCATCGTAATTATGAAGACACATGGAAACAATCTCAGCGCCGTCGTTTGATGTCTTGCAGCTTTTTTTGTCTCAAAGAAGCAGCAGAATTCAGGGTGTTGTTGCCTTGTGGATTTTTTGGTGTCACTATTTGTCTTCTATTATCTCTCTGCAGCTGAACACTGCCCCCTAGTGGAGAAGGACAAGTCAAATATAATATACATTAAAGTGCCAGTGAAGTGCATTTTTTTGCACCAAAATGAAATGGCAGTTTCATTTCTTACATATAATTGTACCTGTTCATGGCTAAAATAATTTTTTAGGAAGTGCGAGGGACGAGATAAACATCGCAAATTTTTCATCCCGTGAACGGCCGTCTGAGCCTACCGCTGCTGCAGACGATAGCGGCTGTGACGTCACAAGATGGGCCCAGTTGTGATTGTAAACATGGCAGAGACTTCGGAAAGTGATACTGGTGCGAGAGAAATGAGTGATTTTGACAGCTTTTCGGACAGGATAGATGAGGAAAGTGGCCATGGAAGTCAATTTAGTTGAGGACAATATTTTGTCATAGATCTAGAGTAGATCTACACACAGGATTGGCCATCACCTGATCATACATTCATCTGTTCATAGCATGATGCAACATTCATGTTCACATGCAGTGTTGTGCTAGTTACTGAAAACCAGTAAGTAGTTACAATTACTAGTTACTTCACTACTTACACCAAAAAGTAATGCGTTACTGTGAAAAGTAACTTCTTAGTTACTTAGAAAAGGGCACCCATTAATGCCCTTATACTGTAGCCTTCATTTCAGTACTGTTATTGCATCGGAGAATAATACAACCTGTTGATCAACTTGACATGCATTTGCATCACTGAACTCTGCTAAGCAATGTGGTCTATACAAACACAAACACAAAGATATGTTTCAAAGTGCCAATCCAGCCGCTGTTGCTTAGGTGTAGGTGGAATGGCGTCGGATGAGTCTGGGTCTGTGGTCTTAGCTACTAGCTTCGCTACTAGCTTCGTCCCAGCATGTTTTTTCTGCAGATGTTTCAACAGATTTTAATTGCTGTTTTGGGCAGTCGATAGGATCTTTGACCCGCCAAGACACAACTTACATTTAACTAAAACGTTCTTTTCTTTGTGCTCGACAAAAGTGAAATAGTGAGAATATCTCCAGGCGGAGAAACTCGACTGAGCTCTGCCGCGCCATGACAGTCTTGTTAGTTAACACAAACACAGTGGCGTTTATTTTTCATAAACAATCTACGAATCTACGAAACAATGACACCAGCCACTCACCTTCATCTTTTGGGAACAGAAACATCAACACAGTGGCGTTTATTTTTCATAAACAATCTACGAATCTACGAAACAATGACACCAGCCACTCACCTTCATCTTTTGGGAACAGAAACATCGCCACTTCGGCAGACTTCACATTACCACAGCCAGCGGCAATGCATCGCTTCCCGTGTGTTTTTCCTCCCTTTTTCGTCACTGTCGCCTCCATTGTCAGCTTTTCTCGATTGGCAATCACTTCCAGTTGACTGCGAAACACTTTCCAATCAAATACTCGCTCAAAAACGTTGGTAAATTCGACTTTGAAATAGAGACAAAATGAATGGTGGTGAATGTAAACACTTCGGCTTGGCCCATCTTGTGACGTCACGCAGTAGATCGCAAGCCACGCCCACGAAGGCGGAGGTCGACTGCGAATTTCCCAGCGGAAAATTCAAACTCGTCAAATTCGTTGCTATTCCAACATCTTTGATATGGGTTCCAATGGACAATTTTGGTCATTACTATACGTATTAGCATAAAAGATCATGCACCGTCGCACACTTCAGTGGGTCTTTAAAGGTCCCATGTCATGGCCATTTCTACTGATCATATTTCCATTGTTGAGGTCTACTAGAATAGATTTTAATTGTGCAATTTTCCAAAATCGCATTGGTTTCTCATACAGCATCTCTGTATAGTATGTGTATTCACTCTGTCCTAAACGGCTTGTTGGGGCTCCTGCCCCCCCCCTCCCTGTGAGCCCAGTGTGCTCTGATTGGTCGGGACGTTGCGAGCTCGTTGCTGCGAGGAGCGGACAGATTTCCGGGTCTGCGATACAGCGAGAACAAGCGAAACTCATCCTGAGCACACACAAACACTCACAGCCGAAGTAAAAACAATAAGTATGGCTTGATATTGAGTAAGAAAAAGGTTTAGAACGCTGTGAGCATGGGTCTGCGGAGAGCATTTCTCCCAACTCGTCTATTACCAGCGTTCAGGGAGCTCTATGCAAGTCAATGGGACTCCCTGTTAGTTAGCCAAGGGATCCTGGTGTGGGAGGTGCTCCGCGGATTGGTCCATTTGGGCCAATCCGGTCATTTGTTGTTGATTTGGGTGTTCACACGTCACAGAACCCAGGAAGTAAACAATGGAAAATGAGAAATCTCCAACGAGGCGTTTTGGGGCAGCATAGACAGTGTTAGAGTTTTACTCGCTACAGGGTGTACTTTGAGGGTTTGTGACTCTGCAGACCGTTCACATGCATACAAACCTTCATAACACACAAGGGGATGGGTAATAACCGGAAAAGCATGACATGGGCCCTTTAAGTGCATTAAAAATAGCAAAATAAGTAAGTAGTTCCTAAGTTGTTAATAAATGGAACAAAATAATACTCTAATGCTCTTGAACCACAAACAGGATATAACCAGAGAAAAAGGAAAAAAATAACGCCCCAGAATAAAAATGTAATACAAATAAAAGCCCCTAAACCCAATATAAACAAAAATTAAAGACAAATATTATTTTTGCAGCATGGTGAATAATAATGCCAGGTTTTAGACTATTATTAAAAATAATTATATTAATAATATATTTTATTTATCAAGCGCTTCTACAGGTGCTCAAAGACACTTTTTGCTTTAAAAATTAAAATACATAATACAAATAATTGTTGTTATTAGATTAGAATTCACTTCACTGCAGATTAAAACTCACAGGAACAACAGCGCCCTCTGCTGGTCGTTCAGTGAAACATCGTGTTTATTCAGTCTGCAGGTGTTTTTAATCAGCTGACATTGAGTGTGTTTATTTATATTCCCCATGAGATGCACACAACCTCTAAATCCTCCTCTTGTGTGTGCCATCGTCTTTAATGTGCGTTCCCCGGTGCCTCGTTTTTTTGGGAAACGCACCGTGTGTCCTTGATTGCCGAGTACACAACTATCAAAGAATGCGCCTTGGGTAATGCTTAAAATTAGTTTTATTTTTTAATTTGGGAAAAAAATGAGAAGATCAAAGCAATTGATGCTGGCACCCAGACAGATTCAGGGGGAGGGGGAGGAGGAGGAGGAGGAGGAGGAGGAGGAGGAGGAGGAGGAGGAGGAGGGGAGTCTGGCTTCATGGGGGGGGTGGGGGGTAGTCGGAGGTACAACAGATGTTCAGGTACAGGAATACATTTGTAATTGTTGTGTCTGGAAGTTTCCATTTTGTTTTTGTCCTATTCTGCATGCTGGCATCTCTGCATATCTTTAATTTAGTTTTTTTAAACATTTCATGTTACTTCCTGCCTTCATATTGTCCTTAAAATGTCAATAATAATGACTTTTTTTGGTTCAAAATGTTGTAGTTTTTTGCTCCATTCCTGCCGTATGTTACTATGAGATGAATAACACTATGAAAGTCACCAAATACCTAGTTTCCTACTATTTTTCGAGAACAATAGGTGCTTATGTCCAAAAAATATTGTCTATTTTTGGATCAAACGTGTTTACTTTCTCCATTTCTGCTGTTTGTTACTATGCAATGAATCATTATTTGAAATGCATAGATAGGTAGGGTAGGTAAGAATGGAGGAACCAGCTCGAGTGCGCTAGAATTTGAAAGTACGCAGCCGAAAGAAATCTGCCCCTTCCTTCAGACTTCCTTACAGAGCCCCTCCTCCAACACACACGAACGCGCACATGACCAATGAGGGCACGAGATAAGTTTGTGCACAGATGGAAGGCTGACAGGCAGGTAGGCCATCCAGTTATTTTAGCCGGGCCGGCTCAGATGATTGGTCGTGCTTTTTACAGCGCCACGGCTTCCACAGATGACATTTTTTGATGTATTTATTGTCAAAGCATTTAATGTATTCATTGCTATCGGGATGTTAAGAGCATTCCATGGAATATAACAAAAAGTGTTTCTGGAGTGAATTACCTACCCCACCTTTAAAACATGGGTTTCCTCCTACTTTCCAGGAACAAAAGATGTGTCGATGTCTCAATAATAAGGACGTTTTAAGTTCTAAATTATATTTATTTGCTCCATTTCTGCTGTGTGTTACTATATGAGATTCATCACATTATGTACGGCATACAACCATTTAGAAAAAAAGGGGGGGGGGGGAGGCGGAGGAAAAAGCTTCGTCAATGTCCAATCTTGTTTTCTTTTCCATTCCTGCTATTTGTTGCTATGAAATGAATCACACTATGCAGTGCATTCAAGCAGGTTGAATGTTTGATCCTACTTTTTAAAAGGTGCAATAGAAACCACAGTGATTAAATAAAGCACTTAGAGAATCATTTAAACTCCCAGGATCCTTCAGTCTGCTCCTGAAGGTCACACAGAGTCGCTCGGAGCACGGAGAATCAGATAACAGCTGCTGTGATGTTGACGAGGACGTTTTAACCGGCCTCTTCAGCTGCACTCTTTAATCTGACACATTTTCCTCTCCACTCTTCAATTTGACAAACAGGATTTGAACTGAAGCCTCCCACACAGTAAACAGTCAACACTGAGCTGCAAATGGCTGAGGCAGATATTTACCTCGCTGTGTGTTCACCACCAATCAGCTGCCAGCAGTCCGCTCTTCTTCTGCTGCCGCAGAGATGTCTCCAGTGGAGAACAACTGGCAGTAATGAGCTCAAACAGGAAGTCATACAGCGGGTATTTTTGGGTCACTTTGTCATGTAAGCTGCCACTTCCTTCTCCAGGCTGTGGGCGAAGCGGTGATTGAGGAAGAGGAGCTGGCCGTGAGGAAGCAGGCAGCTGAGCAGAGCGTCGATGCGGTCGCTCCTCAGAAGGACCTGCAGGGACAGGAGGAGTTTTTAAAGATGGCAGGTAGTTGTAGAAGGCAATAAAACTGCCACCTTTTCTTCCTTCTTTATTCATATTAGATTGAAGGAATCATACAATGTGGAATGAGTCAATATTTCCCCTTCCATTTACCTTTTTCTAAACAAAGAGTGCAGTAGTTCCATCAAAGAAAAAGAAGTAGAAGAGAGGGAAGGTCTTATACATTAATTACATTTAGTCTTTGCCATCCTCTGTCTATCCGAATGGTTATATACATAAAAGTTAAATGATGGTTTCAATAAAAAGAATTGTCTGTGTTTAATGCATAACTTTTTTTGTATTAACATTCTAAAGAGAATCAATTGATATGAAACATAATATTATAATAAACATAATGATGGTGATATTATTAAAAGAAAGAAAAGATAGGAAAAATGTACGATGATGATGATATAGAATAATAAATAAAGACATCAGCAATATGGATGAAGGAGAAGATTGACAGTAAATATGATGTGCAATGTAAATCAATATACATGGTTTAATGCATAAAACCTTATTGATAAGTGCATATGTTGCTGCTCTAAGCGTTTTTGCTTCATTACTCTTGCCTGTTTGGTAATGTACAACCAATCCTTCTTGGAAAAACACAGTCAAAGTTAAGGAACCTCTGTTCCATTTGCGATAACAGGAAAAAAGCAATTTCACAGCTTTTACTTCATTAAGAGCAATCGAGCAAAAGTGACGGGTCTGAGCATAGATCGAACTCCGCTTCAAAACATGATTCTTGGTCATTAAAAACTCAGATATTTAACCTTCATGCAAATTGGAGCTGCTGTTTACTTTACTATCACATAATGCTCTTTATCAGTTTGGTGCAGTGTCTCCTGAAGCTCTGGTTGGACATGAGGGCCTGTCTCACCTCGCTGCCGGGCCCCAGCAGGTGCAGGTGCTCCAGGCAGTGTCGGGTCAGGGTCCGCAGCGTCCCCTCGGCCAGCAGGAGGTTCTCGTGGGGCTCGCAGACCAGCGTGAAGCCCAGGCTCTGGACCCCCAGCCACAGAGCGCTCATCTCCTCGGGGAAGGGGTCTCCGGCCCTGAGACGCAGCACCCCGCTGTCGGCCTCCTGCAGCGCCAGCGCCTCCTCCCCGGGGAGTGCCTCCATCAGCAGGCGGCCCGCAGCCCCCCGGGAGAGAGAGGCCGCGCTGCGCACCTGCCTGACACACAGAGCAGGAACACACACACTGTTTATCTCTCATACACACTCTAAGTATTGTGCCTGAAAGTCAGCTGAACGCATCCTTTTGAATCTTTGTTTTTGCTTCTTTTAAAACTGTTTTCATTCTGTTTTTATCTTTAGAAACAATTTATACCATGTTCAAATTTAGATTTCCTTACATTTGTACTCTATTTTGTGTTGGTTTTGTTCACTGAGATTGAGGCAGGGCTGGCAGTTAAAGTAGCCCTTTCTGGTTCATATTTAATTATTAATTATTATATTTATTGTGTGCCTCTCCTGTGACATGTCTCCATGCTTTAATGTTCAAAAAGCTCTTTATTCTTCTCATACTGCCTGTGCAGCAGCACTTCTTTTCACCCTCTGTCTGAAACCAGAGCCCAGTCTACTCTGATTGGTTAGCTGGCCGGCTCTGTTGTTATTGGTCAACCGCTTTTACGTGTAGTACTGATACCGTCCACTAGACTCCTAGTTACGTCGCGAGCTGCGTACATGATTTCGTTCGGCAGCCAAATACCGCAAAATAATCTGTGACGCGTTTGTGTGTATTGTGTTTGTTTCCCGGGGAAACACTCACAAGAAACACCGGCTGTTGTTATGCCTGCTTGGACGTTAAGTTACCGCTTGTAATTATGTCTTTACAAGCTTCAAAGTTGTATTTATCATCTGAATTTGGTGAAACAAGTTTAATATTCTAAAAACCAAGACTTTGTTTATTTGAAATCAGATGAAAACAAACTGTCACGGACCCTGCCGTGTTATCTATGATTACTATACGCTTTTCATTCATAATTTCAGCGGGAGGGAGGGGGAGCGGCGCTGAGGAACAGCAGAGGGCGGGTTGACAGGTGTCTGTGTTGACGTTCCCCTTATTGTGCGTCAGCAGAGACAGGCTACAAGTGTCTTAGGTTCAAGTTAGACGACTAATGTCTGGGTAGTGTTCATGACTTCATGTTTATGTCATCTTAATGGTTAATCTTGATGCACACACATTTTCCGCGCTTTCCAATAGTTTAAAATAGTTTTATTCCACTGTTAAATAACCTGTTCAATACAAACATGCCACTTGTAAAAATGTAATAACATTTCTGTGAACTGATGTTTGTTTAGTGAGCTTATTAGAGGATGTTCCCTGAAAGATTGAAAAATGTCAATGAAGATGTCAGACATAGTATATTTGTTAATAATTACATACAATACATGGAATTTGTGTGTGTGTGTGTTCCAAGTGAATCTGCGGCCCCCTGGTGGCCAGTACATAAATGATGTTGCCCCCACCACCATCCAAGTTGCCATCCCTGGCTTAGAGATATCCCGCCCCTTAGCCTATCACGTACAATGTGTTTGAGTGCAAATACAAGCCGGATGTTACATAGTGATGTCACTACGTTGTAGAAGTTAACAAAGGATTCCAATCGAGGTGCATAAAGCATATAAGGGCCGCTTTTAGAAAAAGAAAAGAAAGGGAGGATTGTTGTTGATGTATATTTCTTATTGTTGTTCCTACTGTTTATAATGTATAGAGAGAGGAAGAGAATTATAGGAACAGGTAACAAGACATTACCTCAACATTAAAGTCTATTTTCTGAATCATTATGTTTATCTTAACCTAAATATGTAACTAACTAATGTTCATCATCGTAATGTGTTGATCAATGACACCACATGAGTTAATATTAATATCTTAGTATAACTGAGGCCTTTCACAGAAGGTCTATTTTTCCTCCATGCTAGAAAATGAATATTGTTAAATGGCAGATGTCATAGCTTGAATGCATAGTTGAACAGGATTGTCATTTGCGTCCGCTGCACAGAGAGCGGGCGTTTTATTCTGACAGGAATAATCACAGGTTGTCATGTAGGAGAAGAGAAAACTACACATGTGCTCTGTGAAATAAATCCTTATTTACTGAAAACAAAATGAGACGAATGACAGCCTCCAGTGGCCTCTGTGATGTGGCATCAGGAAATCAGCAGGAAGCAAAAAGAGGAGCGGATGCAATGAAGTAAAAAATAGGAAGAGGGTGCTGTTACTCTTGGATAAACTAAGTCTAAATGTCTAGAAATGAGAGTGAGTGAAAGCTTTAGTATTATAAACACAGGTAGAAATTGTAGAAAGGGTATCCTCTTGACACACTGGGGTTCACAGGAATTTCATTATTTTAGAGAATGAAGACAATCATCAAGTTCAAAATGCTGAACCAAATAACAACACTTAGTACCTATTTAAATCAATAAGTCACATGGGATGGAAGCTATTGGAAAAATCGGAGCCTTTTCAATAAAAACCATGTTCAAGACAATATTCATAAAAATGTAAAAACACTAAAAAAGCAATAAAAGGAGTTTTGTCCTATACTTGTACACCGATAGATTGATTAAGATTCGTAAAATCACATGATATTGAAGCTATTAAAACAAATACAAAAGTTTGAAAGGATAAAACTGCTGATTTGTATTTAAAATATTCATATAAAGTAAACAAACAAATTCAAATCCATTAAAGTAAAGAAGTCCACTGTAGTTATATCATGCTGCATTGATTTGTTGTCACTGGGTCACATCACATGACATGTAAAATATTGAACACTGAATAATATGCCCAATTGTATTAACATTCATTTAAAATAAAAAAGGCACTAAGGTTTGTCCTACTCGTCCAGTGTAGTAACAAACTGTTCATCCAGAGGAATTTCAATAACAAAAGTCTGGTAATGCTGCTAAACTAAATCGTCCTCACAGATATATTTTCTTTTCACAGATTTAATTTTAAACTGGATGTGTTTGCAGCCCGGCTCACCGTGCCACCACCGCGGTCTGCTCCCTCTGCAGAACCCGCCTCTCCTCCGGGCTGAACTCCCGCTCCTGGTCGGTGAAGAGGCTCTCATCTGGACCGAAGACCCGGCAGTAAAGCACCCGACTCTCCCCGGCCCCGAGAGCACTGACCGGGCACACTGTGTGGATCAGGAAGCAGCGAACCATGCTGCAGAAAAACCAACAAAAATATACTTATGTTTCAAAGCAATGTTTACTGTGCACGGGTCATGTTGTTGCTGCTGATAGAGCACTTCCGCGTTAGTCAGGTGACCACTCTCAGCTGCCGTTGTTATGTGATGTTTAAACCACAAGATGGCGCTCAAAGTACGTCATATTACATCATGTCATATCACATTATCTAATATGTAACATTATGTCAGGGGTGTCCAAACTACAGCCCGGGGGTCAAATGCGGACCGCGGGCCATTGTTAATCGGCCCTCAGCAAATTCCAAAAGTATAATGAAATATGGCCCACAAATGAAACTTGTGCTTGTCTTGTATTGTACTTCTCAAATATATATGTAAACATATATTACACAGTAGTATTCATGTGTTAATAAGCCCAATGTTTCAAATAAATTCAGTCAATTAAAGTTGAAAACAATTTCTAACAAATCTGATAAGTTGATAAGAAAAAAGCCCAATAACTTATTTGTATAACAATCTTGAAATATACACTTCCTATTTCCTCTTATAAGCAATCTGAGGCTTCTGTTTTAAGGAATGACGCTGCTAACAAAAATAAATGAAACTCTATGGAGAGCTGTGATGTAGGCTGTTTGTTTTCTTAAAGCATATTCAAGTATCAAGCATCATTGACCTACATTTGATTGATTTTCCTAACTTATAACTTAACTTATGAGGCCATAAACCTCTACTGAGCGGCCCAGCCCTATATTTTTCTGTATGTGGCCCTCGGTGAAAAAAGTTTGGACACCCCTGCGTTATGTCTTATTATATCATATCATATCATATTATATTATATCATATTATATTGTATTATATTCAAATAGCATATTCTATATTACACCCAGAAACATAAAGATATTCCATTTATTATTATAGAATAGCACAATATATATGCATTTGCATCAGAATCAGAGTCCGAATACGTTATTCCCAGGGGAAAGGGGGCTCCATTTTAGAATAAATAAATACAATAAAGAATGAAACAAATACAATAAAACAACAATATTTATTGAAACAGGAGGAAGTTAAGGAATACAAAATGTGCACATTGTACAATCAGATCCTTCTCAACTGAATAAGAAAGGACTAAACTGAGTAGTGCATCAGATGCAACATGAGTGAGAGGCAGCTGCAGGGATGTTTGATCACAAAGAGTTTCAGCGTCTCAGCACACAAACAGAGACAGCTGTTAATCCAGCAGCTGCGGCCGGTCACGCTTCTTTACTCTGCTGAGGCCCTGCTCAGAGTGTGTGTTTGAGTATGTGTGTGTGTGTGTGTGTGTGTGTGTGTGTGTGTGTGTGTGTGTGTGTGTGTATGTGTGTGTGTGTGTGTGTGAAAAAGTGACAGAGGGAAGAGAAAGAAAGAGAAAACCGTCACTCAGCTTTGTTAACATGGTCTCCGCCCTGTTAACCTCCTCGCCTTCGCACAGACTCTGACACGCTGAAACAAGTCCTCCAGGTGATGGAGCGAGTTGTGTGAAAGTTTTACTCTTTTTAGGTTCAATAAAACCTGGCATTCTGCTCTGCTGCTGTCATTTTCTTTGTCAACGACAGCAGCAACACTTGATCATTGGGTTTAATGTTTCAGGGCCTTAATAGCACCAGATTAAAATACCTCAGCAACTACCAGATTGTTATCTATTAAATCTTGTCAAAACCCCATGATGTTGAATCTGAACCACTTTGTTGATCTTTTGTCTTTTTATCTAGAGCCACCAGCAGGTCTAATTTGTATTAAAGCAGGGAAATGATATCTACTACATGTCAGTGGTCAAATGTCACTAAGTGCAAGTGCTGTACTTAAATATACATTTCTTATTTAAAAAATGTAAAAGAATCCAACTTCTCGTGTTTAAAGCGTGTGTTTGTAATACAATGTGTAAAACATGTGTAAATAATACACAATATAGTACAAAATAGTAATACACAATGCTTATAATGGGCTCTACAGAAAAATCCTGCTTTTACACCACGTTCCTATTTACTAAGCAAACACTTCATGTTTAGTGTAGTTGTGTGAAGGCTCCCTGTGAAAGGTGTGCAGCAGAATCTCTCTGCAGCACCCACGCTGTGAGTAATAATTAACACAGAGCTGTCACTCCTATAATAAAGAAGTGAATGAGCGGGATCACTGCAGTAATGATTAGCCAAAATCAGAGTAAAGATTCAAAGTGAAAGTAAAGCTAGATTCCAGCGTGTGAAACTCAGATTTGTATTAACTAGAAGTAGAGGATGAGACTTTAACAAAAAGTGCATTTTTCAAGAAGTGAGCATACAGGATGTGCAGCGAGTGGTGTCATGAAAACCACAAGTAAAGCTAGTTTCACTGTTTTTTTTATCTCTGAGTCATATTTCCCTCTAATGACACAAACCAGCTGAATAAGACAAACAACAGGAAGTAGGGCAGCGCTCTCAGGACCAATCGAATCGAGGCCCGCGAGTTTGAAACAAAGGAAGCTAACAACAACAACCTGAGGCTAACATCACTTCTGGACTTGTCTGTATTCTCTGCAGGGGGAAATGAAAACATCCTGAACATATGGGGAAATAATCTCAGCATGCAGAGGGTGTGCAGACATATAGCACAAGTTTCTAATCCTTAACATTAAAAACCCCATTCCTTAGAAACCACAGTGTTAATGCTCCATGTTTCACCACCTTCAAAGGTTGTTAGGGCCTTGTTTTACAGGCCGGGTTGTCAGTTTACTGTCAATTTCAACAACTGAAGACCTCTGATTCACCTCTGCAGCTGCATAGAGGACCCCGGGGGTTAAGAGGTGGATTCTCAGAGAAGAGATGGTGATAGGAAGGGTGGGGTCGTTCTGACACTGTTGCAGTATGAGAAGTCGTTTCAGTTTTGATGGACAGATTTGTTTTCAACCTGACAGGGAGACACCTTTTAAAAAACGTTTACACATACACACATACACCAGTGACAGCAACTTTATTTTGCTAAAAGCCCCCCATCCCAGGTTTTAAAAATGCTAGAAGTCATGATACTGAAGTACAGGTCAGGACTGGTTCAATATTTGGTTAAATATGCTTATATTTCCATAAAAAGCTAAATAAAATGTTCGAATCTGTACGTTAAATGTAAAATAGTTGGTTCGCTTAACCTAGCATAGGGACTGGAAACAAACACTAAAGCATGTCACAATATTGCGTAACTTTTTAACACATTCAGCTTTATACCTTCCAACACAATGTAATGATTGATCTCATGAAGAACTAACAAAGTATACAAAACAAAACAAGCACACATGAATCTTCTTGGGTCAAAAACAAAGGTCCTGGTCGAACAAAAGGTAAAGATCCCCTTTTAATTTGTTTAACCTCCGGCTCATTGACAGATCCACTTGTAAAATCTGGGTTTGCATTTGTGGGACGAGCCAAGTCCTCATCTACATTTTGAAACCCTCTGTGACGGGGGACATTTGAAAAGGCTCTTGCATGTTGCATTATGTTGCCTGGTGTGAAGCTCAGCAACTGGCCCTTTAATTGTCTTACTCAGAGAAAGGTGGCTGACTAACATGAATGAAAAAACCCCTCTGACAAATACATGTAAAGATCACCAGAACAGACATAGTTTCCTCTTCCTTTTCACCCCCTTAGTTTCTATCCTATTTCCAGAGTTAAAGCATCTTCTGTTGAAGACGATCAACGGTCACTTGTGTCAGCTGGAAACTGTTGGCTGTAAATGGGTCTTTAGATCCCAGGAATGCAAAGACTCCCCGTCTTAACCAACATGGCCGCTGGGAAACTGCCTGATTTCAAACGTTGGTAAAGTGCCAGAAGTGAGGGAGTTTCTTTACGACCACTTCACTAACCACCACGTGTTTACAGCACGAGGTGGCTGATTTCTATCCTCCTGTCAGGACACGGCTGTCGGCCAGGCGCTGTGACACAAAGACTCTCCCTCTGCATACAGGAATGTGTGTTGGTGTGTGCACTGGCACGTGCTGCAGCAGAGAGGCCACTCCCAAGGTCGGCTAGAGAGGGAAGATTTGAAAAACAAGAACCACTGGAAACATGTGCTGCAGAGAAGCCCAAACAAAAAGGCGGATGTGCTTTTGTTTAGACTTAAGAAGTGGAAATTCTAGTTTGACTTTAACGAACCCTGCACACCCAAGGCTTTACAACTTTACTTTAAAATAAAGTCTTAAATAAGGAACATGGACTGATCTGTAAAGTCGGGCTGAAACTAACACGTTTTTTTATTTCTAATTGTTATATTGTCCAATGAAAGAGTAAAAGATGTAAAAATACCAACATTTTTGGCCATATACTTTCTAGGACAATGTCAGCTCCTCTATCCCTTGCATATGAAACACTCAATAGGTGAACCTGTTATGCTCTCTCTCTTTCCTGTAGTGGGTCATGTAAGTTTGTGTGCATGTAAAGGGTCTGCAGAGGCTAAAATCTCAAAGTTCCTCTCCCACACACTCCCCCCTGTCTCCATTGGATACATTTGTTTACCTCCGTAACAACGGGACAACACATGTTCCAACACATTTTTCGTGATCGGTTACGGGGTTGGACATGTCTAAGCGGTTGACCAGTCACAACAGAGCCTGCCTGCTAACCAATCAGAGCAGACTAGGCTCTGGTTTCAGACACAGGGTGAAAAGAGGTGCTGAAGCATTGAAGCATGTGAACATGTCACAGTAGAGGTACAATATTCAAATATGAACCTGAAATGTAGCATAATCCATACAGGTCCAAAAATAGTTACTAAATAAATTAGTAGACCAAGTTAAGAATTGCATTATGGTATTTTAGCAAAAAGCCAGCAGGCTAAAGCCATCGTTTCATAGTGGCAAGTGTTCATCCATGAAAACATATTCCTCATTGTAACGTTAGGAAGTTAAAATAGTTGGTAGTCAATATTGTGTGTCGGACCCACGAGTATATTCACAGCACAAGAGGGAAGTTCCATTAAAAAAAAAAAATGTACGTCACATTTGAACACACATTGGCTTTTTATTTCAGCAGCTCCCCCACAAGCCTGGACCAAAATCTTCAAGCCCGTTCATTATAAAATCATCATTAGCTCTGCAGAGTGGAATACATTTTAATCTCTGGAAATGTAAAAGGAATCAAAGCAAAACAAAGAAGGATCTTAGATCAAGAACTCTTATCACTTGCTGGCCTGCAGCATCAGGTAAATCTCACTGCGAAGTTAACAGGTAGTGTGTTTGCTTTGGTATCTTCTGACAGAGAACAAATGATCAGAAAAGGAAAAAAACTCTGCATTCAATCTGTACAAGTTGTCATAAAAATATCAAATTTGCTTTTTGGGACGCCTAGAGAAAGGCATTCTTCAAACAAATCAATATAAATGGGGGGGGGTAGACAATTCACCAAAAAGAAATATCAAAAAGGAGTATAAAAAAAAAAGCACCTCACCATTTCAAGGTATTTAAATTAAGTGCTACGATAAAGTGGGACATGACAAAAAAGAAAAGAAAATATCCAGTGAGGAGACTGGAGAACTTTAGACTATGCAGTGTGGGTTGTGTTATTGCAAGTTGTGCCGCAAAAGGCAGCAAAATAATAAAAACATTTTTAAAACAGGCAGTAGGTCCGAGTGGTTATTAAAAACGATCACATTGCTTCTCAGTGAAATCTGTGCACTGCACCTCAGCGCCAGCTTTAGGTCACGTCTTTCCCCGCTTACATTTGCATAAATAACTAACTTTGCTAGAGTTACAGGGAAAATGTTGGCACAGTCCCTAAAAAGGTATTTCCTGGTTGGGGGGGGGGGGGGGGGGGGGGGGGGGGGGGGGGGGGGGGGGGGGGGGGGGGGGGGGGGGGGGGGGGGGGGGGGGGGGGGGGGGGGGGGGGGGGGGGGGGGGGGGGGGGGGGGGGGGGGGGGGTCTTCAGCCGGCTGTACATGTCTCTCTTGCTGCGCTCCCCGGCCCAGGTGCGGCTCTTCAGGCGAAACTTCCTCAGGTCCTCCTTGAAGTCCTCGTGGTGCATCGGCCTGTAGGCCTGAGGTTCACATTGTGCCTGCAGAGGAAGAGGAGGAACGGTTACATTCAGCCGTCACTGTGCGGGAGAAGTGCTCACTAAATGCTCAACAGTGACAGTTGAGATCTGACTTCACAACAAAAATCACAATTCAAGGAACTACTTTTTAAACTGGGATTTGAGTTTTAGCACGTCTGGTTCCATTATGCCAGGTTTTTTTTTTGAGAGCCTAACATTAGTTCTCTGGTTAACAAAAAGCGTAAGAGATTTAAAAGTTTTATGACTAAAATACGTCAGTAAATAACTCAAATGTGAACGTCTGTAGCTTCCAAGCCTCATAAAAACAGCGGTTGCCAACATTGGTCTCTTTAGCGAAGTTGTGATGACGTGAAGTAATGTGACCGTGGTTTTTTTCCCCCCTGCAAAATCATTTAAAATCTCTTGAAAAGCTACTGGCTGGACCCTGTGGTGAGATGGATTCATCATCAAGCTCGAGTGTTAGACAAACTGAGCTTCAGAGGAACGTAGAGCAGGAACTGACCTGGTAATGAGGGAAGAAGTCTTTGTATCCGCCCTTCAGGATGTAGAGCTCGGGGTAGTGGAGGTTTGGATACTCGTTGGCGGCGCGGTCTCGCTCCCTGACGAAGCGACACATTCGAGGGCCGCGCTCCGACGAGAACTCGCAGTGGAAGATGATGACGACGCGTTTGTCCGGGCAGGACGGGGCGATGGGCGTTTTCAGGAGGTAATCCTCCACCTGAATCTCCTGGTGGAGGTTCAGAGCTTCCTGGATGAGAAGAGACAAAACCAACCGTTCAATTTATAGAGCACAGGAAGCGACAGCGAGGCACAAAGACTCTGAAATACAGTGTCGGACAAAGAGAGTCAAAACAGATATTCAAACATGTATTAACAAAGTAAGCTATATATGTAATTTAAATGGGAGACAACCCTGTAACAGTAAAGCTTTAAAGTGTGTGGTGAGGAAATGCGACACTGAATACATTTAGATTTTTTTTGGGTCATTACATTAGCAGCATAACCTAAAATTTGCAGGCCAATTATTTTAGTTATCTATTTGGAAGGAGTGAGTCTTGGAAAACAAATCAGAAGTGCGCCTTATGTTGCACATCTGAAACTCCAATTTATAAAAAAAAAAAAAAACTATTACTTGAAAGAAATCTCATGGAATGGAAGTATTTCCAAGTCAAGCTGGTTGTTCAAAAAAAAAAAAAAAAAAATAGAGTTTTCTATGCTTTGAAAAAACATGTTTTGAGATCGTCGCTGACCTTTATGTGTCCCCCCTCAAACTCGTAGGGGTAGCGGCAGTCCATGACGATGACGCGCTCCACTAGATGATTAAACTGACCGGAGAGAGCCGACACCATCTGAAGGAAACAGAGAACACAAGTTCATATTTTAAAGTGTTGACACATGGCAATAACTTTAACTAGATAGAAAACACCATAGTGTTTTCTGAGTGCTCACCGTGTCTGGGGTGATGTACTTGAGGTCTTGATGTTTGCCTTCCACTGTGGGAAGCACAAAAGGCTGAAAGACAAAATAAGAAATTGGATCAGACGAGTGATTTCACACCATTAAGTTATCAGTGTAAGGAACACAGCGGTAAGTTCATTACCTTGGTGAAATCTCCTATTAGATCATTAGAGGTGTCGTCGCCGTCCAGCAGCTTCTCGATATTCGTCTGGCAGCAAGACTTGGACCTCTGGAGCAGAGAGCAGCCCTGAAGAAGAGGAGGAAACATTTAGGGGGGCAGCCATGGAGAAAACTAGCCAATTAAAGATGGAAACAAAAGCCAGTCGGCCTCAGCAAGTGTTTCTCCACTGAGGAGGCGGAGGGGAAAGAGAGTTTACTACAGAGCAGGCTGGCCTACTTATTCCTGTTGTAGCATCACCAATACTTATTTAAAATGCATGCCCAAAAATAAAGTCAACATGACATAGTATGTTAAATGCATATTGGCAAAAATACCAGGAAGTTCTACAGCATCCTGTTGCATTCTCCAGTAAACTACTGACCCACAATCTGCACAACATGGCGTGTGCCCATTTTATTCATACTGCTTTCAACAGGACATGCACACTAAAAAAAAGTATGTGATTTAGAATGATTGGTGCTACTTCCTCCATTTTGTCAACATTATGACCCGGGTTCATGTTGATATCATCTTAACAGTGGGCTAATTCAAATTAATGATGATGCTCTTGTGAGGACTCACCGTTCTGGGTGATTCTGCGTTTTGTTCCAGGGGGGTGACCTGAGTTCCTGCCACGCTGCGGCGCCTCTTCACCCGGACCGGCGTGTTGTCATCTGCAGGACAGTCTGGGCGCTTCGCACACGGGCGTGAGGGGAGGGGGCTCGGCATGGAGGGGGAGCGGAACAGGCTGCGGGGCCGGCAGAGGATCAAAGGCTGGAGGAAAGAAAAAATGTTAACTTAAGAATCAGACCAAGGGTTTTTTGCTACAGTGCAGATGTTGGCAATAAGATGTCTATATCCAAGGCACCTCCAACAAATCTGACATACAGTAAACTAACGAGCACATGGCAGACAAACTTACAGAGTCTTCTCCTGAACTGTCGGTCACCAGCGGGGCCGTGAGCAGGCTGGCCATTCCCATCGGCATCCTGGAGTCATCCTGTAGGTGACAAATAGTTAGTATTTTGGGAGCTTAATGAAGATAAAACTGAGAAATAAAAAAGGGTGACGTTATGAAACATCCCAAGAAAAAACAATGGGTTTAGTAGATTTCTTAAGTAGCAGAAACTCTGTGTGCAAGTGCCTCACCTCCATGTTGTCATCCATTACTTCCAGGAAGCCGTCGTCCTCGTCGTCATTGAGAGGAGAGTCGGTGGAGGTACGCCTCAGGAACATGGGGCTGGAGTCAAAGAAGTCATGCTGCTGGATCGGAGGTGAGGAAAACTGGAGAAGGGGAGAACATGAGTGTTAGCATCTTATAACTCCTGGTATGTGCACTAGATGTGGGCAGCGGTTTTTCAGTCACGCACCATGAGAGCCGGAGCGGAGCTGGGGCGGTGGGAGAACGCCTGGCCGCTGTTGAAGGAGCGCACACGACACCGGGACACCGGCTTGGTGGGTTTCTTAAATTCAAAGCACTCCTGCAAAAAAAAAAAATAGGAACATCATTTAGTAAAATCCAAGCTTAACACTTTTTAAGAAGCCTTTTGACAGCACCTTATTTTTGAGCAAACCCTTTCCAACACTACTAACCCAATGGCGACTAATGATTTTGTTGGTGAACTGCACACCATCTTTTTGCATGCAATTATTGTCTGTACAAACCATAAACTTAAAATGTTAATTGCACAATAACAAAAAAAAGAAGATAACAAAATGATATACGAAAGAATATAGAAAGAGGCAGAATAAACCAATGCTCATCTGAAGCCTTATCTTATAAAAAGTAATAAATAAGTTCACTGACTTACAGGAGGAAAAGAAAACTCCAGTGCTCAGGTAAATATCCCTTTAAAAACACCTGATATTAATCGAATAACGTATTTTGAGCGTCATAATGAAATGCTAGTAATGGTCAAGCTTTTAAGACAAATGATGCAATGCCTTCGCCATGGCAACAAATCAGCTGATGTGTGTCCTCAGTGAAGACTGACAGTAAACAGCATTACTGACCTCCGGCATGTTCTCCTTGTTGTCACGTTGAGAGGAGGAGGAGGCGGTCATTTGGGAGGGTTGTTGTCCGAATATTCCATAGCGGTGGGAATCTGTTTCTTGTCTCTTCATTGGTGGACTGCAACTCTGGAGCCGGAGCTGATTGGGGGGGGGAGAGGGAGGCAAGTTAGAGAAGGGCTCAGCAAACAAGCCTTACTGTGGTAGATGTTCACTTGAGGATGTTTCCAAGTTGTTATATATGAAAAACTGCCCTCCAGATAGTCATGTCACTCAAACCCAGCTGCAAAATGAATGTGAGGCTAAAAGGCCCTTGTGTGCGTGTCATTTTCCTATTTAAATTCCTCAGACCTATTTTATGATGGGAATATTATGGTTAAATAAATGCCCAACAGCCAAATTAAGACAAAAAAAAGAGGATACATTTGTACAGCATCTGTCCATGATGAACATAAGTCATTAAAATAAGTCATGCCGGGCTGTAAGCAAAAATAATATGAAATCTACTCACCGGCAAAGAGTTGATTCTTCGAATTGGCATTCTGCTGTTATTGGAAAAAGGTAGATGAAGGAATTTCAGTCAATAAAAATCAATACAGACAGAGGCTGTTTGAGTTTGAGGATTATAAAGTTCAAATAGGTTCAATACTAGAAAGCCACTTACTCATTGACTCTGCTCGCCTGTTGAATGGTCTTCTCAATTCAAATCTGTGACAGAAAACATAACAGACAATTAGTTGAAAATATTTTGAATAAAACAAATATTGTTCAAGAGAGAATAGGAGAGCTGCAATTAGCATCAATATTATGAACTATCATTTGACGATTATCAATAATGTAAAATGAAATGATAGAAAATAGTTGCTCGTTTTATAATCCTGACATTTGAATGTTGATCAACTAATCAATTAACAAGTAGCGAGTTCCAACCTAGGGAAAAGTAACATGTGTTTGAAATCAAACCTGCTGGGGAAAGGGGCTGAAAGGCCTTCATTGGCAGTTAGAAAAACACCTTGTGCTCATAAACTACAAAGACAAAGAAGCTGGAGGTCTATTGAGAAAGAGAGGAACGGTTGGAAAAGAGGAAATTGGGTGAATGCGTCGAGGAGAGAGGTGGTCTTTGCAATGGAGTAATGCCCACCTGTATGCTAAATGAGTGAAGAGCTCAGAGTGAAAGGGGGAGGGAGAGCAGGAGAAGTGGTGCAGAGATCGTCTAATCTACCATATGCCTGATGGAGCCTACGCCACGACCTCTTATTTGCAAGAGCCCTTTGTTTGTCGAGGAGAGAGCGTGTCCCATTCAATGCAGACCCAGCGGAGGGGGGGGGGCAGTTGTTCTCTAGGGTGCCCTCATTTCAATGGCCCTGATGCAGAAAAAGCTCCAGCCCCCCTATTCCTATTGAAATAACAGTGCATAGGGAGAGTGTGCCAAAACCCAGAGGGGGTGCTATCATTAAACCCAAGCGCAGGGCATGTCCTCCCCCAACCTGGAATATGCCTAGCAACTGAGCAGCTGTTAAGGGGGTGAATGAGGTCTTGAGGACCAAATGGTGCTGTAAAGGAAGTTGCACATCAGACAGTGGCAGATGTCTGCAGGGACTCACCCAACTCAGAATTAAGATAAATGGCCACCCAAGATAAGCAAACAGAGTATGCTGACAAACTGGTCCAGATAACCAGGCAAATGTAAAGCTTCTATGTTTTTTCTCTTAATAACTTAAAGAAAGTTAAGCTCACTTGTCGTTATCTGCTAATCTTCTTAGTAAAAAAAACGAATGAAGCTGCCATCTTTAAGCCAACGGTAGAAACAATAATCCTACAGATGAGAAATGGTGCCTTGCTCAGCTGAGACCAAGCGCAGGGCAGAGGGAGGAGAGGGTGGAAGTGAGGTGGGGAGAGGGGGGTTGGTTATGGGGTAGGCAGAGGGGCACGACTGAGGCTGATTGATTCGAGCAGACATGACAAGGAGAGGGCAACTTACGAGTCGTTCAATCCCAGAGCATGCATGGGACTCAGGGGATCCATGCCGAGGCCTGAAGGAAGAGATTTATATAAAATCAATATAAACATCAGGTTGTAACTGGCACCAATAACCAGTGGAATACCTTTAGATTAAGAACTGTGGCTGGGGAATTTTGCACATTCAGCCAGGTGAACAGCAAATACAAATTTTATTTTTCAATGTAAAAGCGGTTACATTTGTAAAATGTAGTGAATTTGTGCAACTAAACAGAACAAAGCTTTTTTTTTTTTTAAGTGATTAATCTATTTATCACAATCTCAATTTCCTGAAGTTTAAACTAAAATCAATTGTTTTGTCCGAACAACATCCCAAAATGTAAATATATTGTGTGAACTATCACTTAAGACATAGAAAACCCACACATCTTCAAAAACTAAGAATTGGGGAAACATGGTAATGTTTGGCCTTTTTCTGTACTAAAATCCACCTCTTAGTAATAATCCCATGGCAACATCTTAAGGACATAACCATTAAGTGGAGCAACTGGCTCAGGCATTCATTCTAACAGCATCAATTAACACAGACAATAGGTTTTTATGGGACTCACCAGCATCAGATGAGACGTCAGAGGCAAAGGAGGGAATCTTTTCAAGGGTTGCATGCTTTCTCCTTTTCGGGGTATCACATAAGCTGCAAATGGGAAAAGATGAGAATTATAATAATGTAAACAGTAAACCAGACAATGCATGCTAGGAAGGCTTTGTCAATGGCTTTCTAAAACACAGAAGCCGAACATAGTGTAGGCAAGTAGACGAAATAACACCTAATGCTTTAATAATAATTATACCTTCCAAGTCCAGCCCAATTGTTCATGTCCAGAGCCAAATTGGTAACAGGCGAGAGCAAAGCGGCGGGTCCAGGGGAGAACAGGTCCCTGCAGTGCGCGTTCTTTGTGCTCATCTCGGGCAGAGAGAGCGAGGAAAGCCCGGGGATCACGTCGGGCCTTCTTTTCAAAACAGTGTTAACAGGACTGGTGCAGCCAAATAGATCTACAGACTCCATCTTTAGCTATCCAATGTGTAATAATCCTGCAGACGGTATTGCTTTGCGGTAGATTACGTTTGAATTTTGAGTCAAAAAGTGACGAATTAGCAAGACGGTCCAAACTTCAAGCTAACCTGGAAGCTAACAAGTTAGGTAGCAATAATTTAGGAAAACATTTTTTCGAAACATACGATCCCGATGGTTCTGATTGAAGTGAAGCGTTGATTTGGTCTTGCTAAAGTACTACAGCTGCATAGTTGTTGTTTGTGTCAGAGAGGTGCATCACGGCGTACTCCCTCTCTGACAGCCCCTGGTTTGTGAGAAAAAAAAGTCTGAAGCTGCTCGTATTTATGTTCAAAATAGAAACTCAGGAGCGGCAATCTTTCAGCCAATCAGCGCTGTTGTTACATCCAGCTGACCAATCAGTACACAGAACGGGTCACCGCTGTTGTCCTCGCACCGGATGGGGACGAATAAGGAGGATGTGACACAATCGCAATGGTTTTACATTTTTCTTCTTTTTTCTCAGATATCTTTTGTTCTCGCGTTGTTGACTGTGGTTTCTAATTATGCACCAATGCTTTCAAAAAGGTATATTTTTAAAGATAAATGTACCTGCTTTTATTTTGTTTTATTTGAAATTGTTAGAGTAGGATTGAATGGGATGCTGATAGAATTATTATTTTTTAAAGAGGAAAAACAAAAATATGAATTACAAAATGGCTGCCTTGCATATCTGTATGTCCACAAATTAAAACATAATGTAAATATATTTTTGTTTCTGTTTGAAAACTGAAGAATGTGTGATCTCCTCTTTAAAGATTTCACCAAATAAAACAAAATAAATTAACTTACTAATCACCCATAATAATAATAATAATTCATTACATTTATAAGAGCGCTTTTCCAAGTGCTCAAAGCGCTTTACATTACATATTATTACACATATTGGACATGTAACAGTGAATACTGTGGACAATACCCACAGGAGCAAATTGGGGTGAATTGTCTTGCCCACAACGGCCTGACCCATGCAAGTCAAATCAAATATTTTTCCATAAAAGATTAAATAGCAGCTGGATTTAGATATCAGACTATAGATAGATTTGAATACATACTTTTATCTTTGCAACACTAAGGTACAGGACATTGTGATTTGTGTGTTCACATACCGGTAATAGCAGCGGAGCTCATACACCTCCCACACAAAGTGACTCAGACAAATCAGCATTTCACCAATGTAACATACTTCCTTTTTGCCCCACCAGCACACACATTATTCTCCTTTCTAAAATCATGTAGAAAGGAGAAATGTGTGTTTGCTGGTGGGGTTACATTGTTAGATTGGTGAAATATCAACTTGGCTGACTTTATGATTGGAAAGCTGTGAGAAACAGTATTGACATAAGGAGAAGCTGCATCAATCTCTATTTTTTGTGTTTAATCAAAGAAGCAAATACCCCACACAGCTTCTTCTAGTATTTTTCAATCTTTAGCATGTGGCTATGATTTTATGAAAAAGGAATCTTGTGAATTTGACGGGTTTCAAATCATTTATATTCTCTGTAATTGTGTAACAGATAATGTATAAGTTATTTAATGTTTCTGAGGCCCTTCTTGTCGCCACACAGACGCGCATGTTTGCTGGATAAGGCCCTCATGTCATGCTGTGTGGCTCTTCAGGACTCCATTTTGAAAGCTTTCCTGAAACAAGGGACCAATGTGTAATGACTGCAAGTCAAACATAACATAACATTTCTGACAAACAGACACACACCTGTTGATAACTTGTTCAACCAGACTCCTGAGGCAATCCAACAAACAAAACCGGACAGATGTAACCAGTAAAGGATCATATTCTGCCTCAGGTTTATGTGATGTTTGTGGTTCTAGAGCTTTTCTCTACTCTCAGTTTGATTTGGCTCAAATCCCCCCACCACAAGTCCAGGTTTCTCATAGTCCTGGTTGTATTTGCAATGCTGAATGTGCAGTTATGTGCCATTAAAATGGCACATAACTGCACATTCAGCAGCACCCATTTTAGCACAACAACAGTGCTTTAGTATTCCAACGAGAAGCTCTTTCGGTATGATTTCAGCCAACCTGGTGTAAGCAGGGGGGAGTGCTGACCTCTGGCCCATGGAAGAACCACTGTTCACTGGAATGGTCTTTGTTAGGATAAAGTATCTGTGAGATTTGCATCACGGATGTAAATTAAGTTTGATGAACTTCCCTGCAGAAGTAAGAGCTGAGGCCTGTGACACCAGGCTCCCCACCCTACATCTGAAAAGAAGAGACAAGCGGGGGGAGTGAGACAGTTACTCTGAATAAAACCTCTGCAACCCTCCCGAAACCTTCTGTTCCCACCAAACCTGCACCGACTCCCCACTGCCATCAATTTCCTCTTTACACAAGCTCTCACCAACAGACACACATAACAAGTCAAATCTGTTGATGTAGCAAATTATCAGTGCTTCCATAAAATACAAAACAAGTACGCAACAATATTTACTTTGGATTTCTCTTTCATGCATTTACAAAATGACCTTACTCCATATCTTATATCTCTTAATTCCCTCTCTTATTATTGTGCTTCCTGAATTGCCTGCTTTCTCTGTCAATAAGTGTGCTGACTCATTATTTATTACTTATGAAGACATTCTGGGCACAGAACATATTTCACAGCAGACCGGAAAAGGTTAGTACATTGTTCTATAACTATTTTCATAATCATTACATTACATGTTACTTGTTAGACGCTTTTATCCAAAGCGACTTACATACTCAATACTGTGGACAATCCCCACAGGAGCAATTTGGGGTGGAGTGTCTTGCCCAGGGACACAACGACATGCTGACTGCAGTGGGGTTTGAACCTGTGCTCCCCTGATCCAAACACCAAGGCTCTAAAGGCTCTATCCACTGCCTCCACGCCCCCAATCATCAAATGATGATTTCCTTAATTTTTCAAGCAGAAACAGTTAAACTAGTTTACTATTCTCTGATTCCAGCCTCTGAAATGAGAGAATTTTCTGCTCTTTTTTGTCATATATCATTTTGAACTAAATCCTTTTGAGTATTGTCTGACTAAAATATACTTTTGAAGATGTTAGGTTTGGCTCTGTAAAGTTTAGACAACCAGAATAACTTATAAACAAGAATCTAACATCTGTCAATAACATATGATCATATATGTATACTATAAATACATCAATATTTCATTTTTTAAATATCAAAGTTTGTTAATACCAGAATTGAGATAAAACTTCCTTTCTTCAAAATGAGTTCTACTAACCAGCCCAAAAAACCTGCACACAGAAGTCAACAAGGTCACTTTTGTAAATGCTGCTTTAAAAGTGCTTCATGAATTTAGTAGTGTATTATTACTGCACCCATTTGTATCGGTATTTATCTCACAGTGTGACTCAGTTAAACATACAGTGTGTGTCTATCTGCAGGCAGGTAGTCATGTTGGATTGTGGTAACCTGTAATTGGGAAACTCAAAATGCATTCTACCTCACCGACAGCCTCGAAACTCAACAGCCTGAGCTCTACTTACAGCAGTGAGAAAAGGGTGTTGCTAGAAGGAAGGGAGGGCTTTACACCCACACACATACAAACACAAATTGCGGTCTTAAAACTGCATTTGATCGACTTTGTTTGCCAGACAACACAGCACAATTGACAGAAAACAGTATCAGGTCTAAAACCACCAGACTCAGGGACAGTTTCATTCCACAGGCCATAAGACTGTTAAACACCTGAACTAAGAACATCTATAACATTCACCTGTTTGCAACTTACAAATTATTTATCACTTGTATATAGACTCTTATGGCACTACTTCTATTCTATTTTATTGAATTTACTTACACTATTTTATCTATTATATTGTGTTGCACTGTTGGAGGAGCCTGTGACCTAAGATTTTCATGGACATAACTACACTGTAGCTATGTACGAATGACAATTAAAGCCTTGAATCTTGAATCTTGAAAACCCTCAAAAAAGAAGTTCAGGGTCCAGATGGGAGAACCGTCAAAAGCAGTTGAGTGGACACTTACTGGAACGTTTGCATTTGTCTTATCTGGAAATGTTGCAGCAGCAGCATTAACATTAACACTATTTCAAAGCATTAACACAGACTCATCAGACTGATGAGACCTACCGATGACATCACACTCGAGCTCATTAACATCGCAGAAAGCTTGCGAGATAAAGGCCTCAAAACTTCATTCAACAGCAGTAATCATACAGTATGTTTCTCTCTCAGCTATTTATGATCTGTTCTTCTGACAAAAGAGCATGTTGCTTTGAACATCACCATACATTCCAGACCAACAGCAGCTGACTGACTTCCTATAGTAGCACCCATGTGAGCTCTGTTTTACACTAAATAAAAGCACAGACAAACCTCTCGCACAACAGCCAAAGTGTGGCCCATAACAGTGGCATTAGTTTAAGCCCGCTGACCCTTGTGAGGAAAGTCAGTAAATAAATACCAATCTATATAGCACCTTTCAACCCAGATTAAAACCAGCCCTAATATTAAAACAAATAATATAGTAACAAATTAAAGTCAATACTAAGAAGTGTCAAGATATAGTTACAGTAAATGTGGTGGTAGTAGTATATACCTGCCTTATTCTATTTAAGCTTGTGTTTCTTCTTTACTCTTGGCTTTTTTGTGACTGTTTGAAAGGTATTTTCCATTAGATTTTATAATGTATTTATTTTTAACTCTGTTATTATGGGGTTTTTTTGCAAAGAAATTTGAATTGACTTGAAATGTGCCATACAAACAAACTTGCCAAGCCTTAACTTTTTCAGTTTGAACTACCAGATCACAAATGTTGTTGTTAACTGTCTTGATTTCACTTAAAGAAAAAAATATATTGTTTTGCATTCCTGTATGTGGACACATTTAGAAAATTAGATATATAACGTGTTAACTGTTCAAACTTAGAGGTATTTAATGTCTGTTTTTCTCTGTTGTCCCTGTGGTTTAGGTATTGTTTGCCTGCTGGCTGTAGCTTCGCTTGAATTAAGAGAGTAGTATATTTTAATCCAACCTTTAAGGAGAATATCTACTACCAAACAATTCTCTAATTACAATTCTTAAAAAAATACCTAGAAATACAGCTCCAGTGATTGCCTCGCTTTATCACAGGATTTACTGGTTTCCCACCGGCAGACTTCTCTGATTAGAGGTTTCAAGATAAGCATGTGTAAACTGAGGCTTTGCAGATGTGTTGCCAAAAAATAAGGGGGGGACCAAGGCAAAGTTTACATCACATAGTTTCTTTGATCGGGAATCTGACTTTCTTTTGTGTGTGTGTAAATTAAGAATTAGACTGATACAAAATATTTTTTATTGGATTGGTATAGTGAGGATTATTATGGATTGACAGGAAATACATTGCTATAGCTGTTGTGCAAATGACAAACCTTTAAATCTTGAAATTAGATTTAAATTCGAGACGATGACGATGTAGGATCATTTTCTCTGCTGCAATGAGGCTACATCAATCTGTAACTACACATAATTCTCTTCCTGTACACCGCCACACTCACTTAACTAGCGTTGGAAAGTAACTCAAGTACAATTGTAAAGTACAGTACTTAAGTATTTCCATTTGATGCTACTTTATACGTCTTCTACTCCACTACAATTTGCAATCAAATATTCAAATGTCTATCTGCATCATGAGCACTTTTGGTTTTGGTACTTGAAGTATATCTTGATACTAATACTTTATTACCTTTACTAAACTAAAAAAATAATTCAGGACTTTTACTTGTGACGGAGTATTTCTTCACTTTGGTATTACTTATTAAACTTAAGCTAAAGACCTGAGCACTTCTCCCACCTCCCTACACATGATAGTGTGTGGTGTGTTTGCATGGAGACGGTCAGTCATCCACTACCTCCCTGGTGCTCAGCCCTACCATTGTTCCCTCTCATTGTCCCCACTGGTGTCAATGCAGACTCTCCCCTGGTTGAGGTCAGCACCGACCACCCCCTCGTCACCTCCAGGCTCAGGTCGGGGAAGAAGGAGCTAACATCTGCCCGTAGAGGAGGCCCGAAGCCGACAGATGGACGGCAGCGCAGGGGGAGCGGGCTCCAGCCTCTGGCCAGGAATTCTGGAGGGAAAGGCAGACAAAAGATGAGGAGGGGACGAAGACGGGAGGCTGTGTGTGGGGGTCAAAGAGAGGAAAGAGGAGGAGGAGGTTTATAGAGTGCAGTGACACATCCTGACATGGCTTTTAAGTTGATTTTCATAAGATATGGTGATGACCTAGATCAAGGGTGTCCAAACTTTTTTCACCGAGGGCCACATACAGAAAAATATAAGAAGGGCTGGGCCGCTCTCTAGAGGTTTATTGTCTCATAAGTTAAGTTATAAGTTAGCAAAATCAATCCAATGTAGGTCAATTATGCTTGTTACTTGAAGATGCTTTAAGAAACACAACAGCCTATCACAGCTCTCCAGAGGGTTTACTTTATTTGTTGGCAGCTCATTCCTTAAAAGAAAAAGCCTCAGATTGCTTTTAATTAGGGGAAATATGAAGGGTATATTTCACGCTTGTCACGAAAATATTTTCAACTTGAATGGACTGAATTTATTTAAAAAGTGGGCTTATTAAAACATGAATACTGTGTAATATATGTTTACATATTTAAGAAGTACAAGACAAGCACAAGTTAAATTTGTCGGCCATATTTGATTATACTTTCAGAATTTGCTGAGGGCCGATTCAAAATGGCCCGCGGGCCGCATTTGGCCCCCGTGCCGTAGTTTGACACCCCACCCCAAACTACAACAGCTGGGTTTCTATGACACCAAGTATCAACAACTGTCAAGTACCAAAAGTCTTCTCTCTTTTTGGTACATCTGAAAATATCTGAATAAATGATAATATATTAAGAGAAATTCCCTCTTAGATGCATGCTTTTTGAGAAATGTGGCTTCTTTTATCAAATGAAACACTTCTAAAAAACATTCATTCATATCTGTCAAGTAAAATTAAATCCATAATAAAAGGTTGCAGTATTAAATACAATTTTCCAAATAATACCTTCACAGAAAAATGTAGCTAATCAATTTATGCATGAGTAATAATTGTCTAATGACGAAAAGACAATAAAATAAAATACATGAATAAATGAATTTAACATAGCTCCAACAGCAGACCACTCACAGGGGCCATTTTTCTGAATGTGTGTGCATATCTTTACTCCACCTCCATGTACATTATCCTGATTATACTAACATACTTTAACTTTTTGATGCAGTAATTGTACGGTATAGTATTGGCACTATTAAAAATATATCTCTTTTGGGTCAATTATGTAATATGTGACTTCAGTGTAGCAGCCAAGAAGTCTAGCCTTACTACGACAAATCATTCTAAAATCAGTGCATACAAATAAACTTCATTAATTGTCCTGTATGGTTTTAGTTAGTACCCAGTTAAGTCAAAATTGTTCCTAGGCTCTCAGTGACTTATCTGCTCCAGCTTTTTCCCATTTTTCTCTAAGGATAATTATAATTGTTCAACATGACATCCCCTGTTTTAAATCGAACACGGTACAATGGTCTTGCAGGACGACCCCTAAACCCCCCACCCAATGAATGCAGATTTTAAGCTCTGCAAACAACTCCATGGTTGTTTCACCTCTCTTCAGATGTACATGTGTAGGGGGATCTCCGCCCAGCTCGCTCTGCCTCAAATTAACAAATGTGAGACAGGGGCTGGTGAATCTGTGTTGTGCGGCCCGTTAAGTGTCTGTCTGTTGATTCCTGCTGCAGCGAACTGAAAAACACTCACAGGCTCAGTGGGAGAATTTGTGTGTGAATACTCGGCAGTTTAGAGCCTTTAATTAGCTGATGTTAATCTATGCAGGCTGTGAGGGTCGGGGGCTGCAGCTCTGAGGGGCGATGCAACTTTAACACAGGATCTCATTCAACAGACAGATACACAGTTTTAGGATTTAAACCAAAATTGTCTTGAATTAACCGATTCATAACATATATAACTTTTGCTTTGTTGAGTTTTCAGTATTTCTCTTTTGAAATAAAACAAAAATACATAAAAATAATAGAACAACTTCCCAGTAACACTTTATTTAACACCCCTATATAATCTTGCATTTAAAAGCAGCACACAAACACTTTTTAACACGTTATAATTTAATTAAAAGTGAAAATTAGGACATTTTAAGTGTTAATGTATTTAATGCATTTGTCAATCATTATAAACTTTCTATAATATAAATTATTTATATTTTAACCACACTTTAACAAAGCTTCTTTTTATTTAATGATACATGAGAAAGTGTGTGTTATAAGGTTATCAGAGACAGGTTTTAAAATGGATCTGTGTTTCATTGTACGTTGTATTTGTAAATCAGATCTAATCTAATCTAGTATCTACTTGCATATGTTGTGTAATTTTCACAAGTGGTGATTTTGACAGTTTTCGAGTGGTTTTGAGGGTTATTGAGGATGCTGAGTCAATTCCTGACATTTGCAGTATCAAAAATGCCAGTTTTAAACAGAAAATGCCAATATTTATACTATATGGGCTGATCTTGATAACTTTTTGGTCGATTTGGAAGAATTAGGGGCTCTGGATCATATGGATTGGGCAGATTGCCTATTTATTTGAAAGATAATTGTCCAAAGTAGAGATACACATTTTCATTGTTCAATGGTTGCAACACTACTCATGGTAGTCAAAATCAGCCCAACAAGAGTAAGAAAATTGCCACTTGGTTAAAACTGCCTTTTCTGATCCTGAAAATGTCAGAAATGGATTCAGCATCCTCATTAACGCCCAAAACCACTCCAAAATGTTCAAACTCGGCCCGGCCATTTTCTAACTATAGGGTATAATGCCATTCATTTGAATTAACACAACTTAAGCCAATTGTGCAAATTACACAAAATATGCAAGTTAGCATCCGGCAGTTTCTATGTGCTGGGGACCCGTACTATACATTCCTAACATAAAACTTGTGTACCCAACTTTTCAGGGTTCACTATGCTGGCATCTAGACTATAGTGTAATATTGAAGCGGTCTTAAGGCGAAAATGTTTTAAGTGTAAATGTATTACGGTTTGATAAATCCTTGAGACATGACTTCACTTACTTTAATGTACAAAAAACATCCTGGTGAAACTATTAATTGGTAAAAAAGTGACAAAGAGATTAACTTAACTTGAATTTATCATAATCAAGCAGTGGGAAAATTCCAGTTAGATAACTCTGAAGTTTCAATTGAAACCAAATTCAGAAGTCATTTAAACAATAAAGCTAATTTGATTTATTATTATTGAATGTCTGAAGTTTAATGTCTGATAAACCGACCTTAAGTAGTTTCCTCTCTATTATACCTGCTTGCTTTTCTTATGTTAATGATCTCTGTGTCTGATAGAGAGGAGTTTCATCCTGTGCAGAAGTGAGACTTGCCCTTTGTTTGACTGCTAATAAGAGTGACGGGCGTGTGTGTGTGTGTGTGTGTGTGTGTGTGTGTGTGTGTGTGTGTGTGTGTGTGTGTGTGTGTGTGTGTGTGTGTGTGTGTGTGTGTGTGTATATATATGTCTGTGTGTTACATACATTCTGAATATTTCATGGAGAGCAGTTGGCAGCAGTTGGTCCATCTGTCGGAGGCTGTGCCGGGGCCTCATTTAAGAAAAGGATCAGACAGAGAGTTATTAATCATGCATGAGGTCAGGGATTAAAAGTTAATAAGTGCAACAAGTATCAAAGGTAACGGTATTAAATGCTCATAAACTCAACAATTAGCAGCCTGTGAATCTTATGTCCCAACTGACTGATTCTTTATGGATCATTGGGTGGGATGTGGTTCTTCCCTGCAGGGGTCAGACATCCTTCAGAGGACATATATACTTAACATATAATATGTAAAAGAGCCCCAGCGGAAAATGAAAGGTCAGAGAAGAACATTTCCTCTGGGCATTAAGACGACCTTCACTGAGTTGGTTGCCGTTCAGATATGACCTCATCATTATAAATTCACATACACCCATGTCATGAAATAATGCACCAACTCATTGTCTTTAGGCATCTTTAGATTAAACGTTCTAAAAGTCCTCAAACATGCAAAATATGTGTTGTTATTCTCATGTTTGTCTCTATAAAATGGAAACTCTTTTAACGTATGCTGCCTTTAAACATAACATGTTTCTGTTCTTCAATATGATCTGGTAAACCTTAACCCATAACATATTTTGGCTATCTATCTATTTCAAAAATCTACATTGACTTTGTTATTGAAACTGCTTTTTATTTCATTTTGTAATTCAACACTAAATCAGCAGCTGGAACGAATACCCTTCACGATGATCATTATTTACAGCATGGTGCCACCTGTTGGTTATTTGAGGGACTGCAGGTAGGGCTCGGTTAAAAATGGGACTACAACAAACTCTGGACTACAAAAATGGTGGTTAACTCTGCCACTTGTGCGCCATCCAGAGGATTCTTAAGGAAGTACGCAGTTATTCAGTAACGATTGTGTGTATGAAAATAGCAAGAAGCTCATTAGTGCAAACAAAGTAATACATAATAAATGTATTTATATAATATAGTAAAAAATGAAATAAAAAGAGTATGCCTACATACATTTAAAAAATGAAGTTATTATTTATTTGAAGTTGACAAATAATGATTTATTATGCAATAATTTAAAGTGTTAAGCATGTAAGTGTGCAAAACTAGAAACAGACAACTATAAACAATACATATAATATTATGCAGCCTTGGTTTGGCAAAAGCTGTGTTGTTTTGTATAATGTCCACATGGAGGCCGTGTTGGTGCTGCTCTGGGAAATCACGGATTGAGGGGTATTGAAATGTGTTTGCATAAAATATATAATTAGTCCAAATAAACATGGTAAGATCAAGTGAATTCGACCAATACAAGAATGGCAACAAGTCTGACATATTAAACTGTGAAATAATGATAGTGGAGCAAACACAACTATGGGCTTGCCAGCACAGGAAAATAACTTCATTAGTGGGCAATTACTATTCTTTTTGTGTTTCATTTATTGTTAATTATTAAAACATTTACTAAATATTTGAGCATCTTTGGATGAAGAATGAACTGTTGCCTGTTTAGACTTTTCCTCACTCTAAGTGCTTTATTCTCTCACGCCCACCAGATGTCACCACAGATGTGCTGTGTACCTGTCAGCCTGTGTATGTGTGTGTGTGTGTGTGTGTGTGTGTGTGTGTGTGTGTGTGTGTGTGTGTGTGTGTGTGTGTGTGTGGTCTTGTTTGAAGTGTTCAGTGAGCTCTTGTAAAAACACTAAATTAGCCACAATGACCTTCACTCGTTGCACAAGTGAAAGGACAGGGAAGTGAGGTGTAATGTGCCTTTAGGTGGGCTGTCATCATTGAGTCCATCACGGCCCACACTGAGCATATCTTTCTTTGTTTGGTGTTTCTCTATGGAGACGCTGCTTTGATCCACTGTTCAGCTCAAAGTTACATGGACACACACAATGGACTACAACCTGAGGTGTGACAACTGTAAACCTACATCAATACAGAGAGGAGGGAACGCTGACACACAGGCCTCTATCTCTGCAGTCTATGCAAAGAACGCTCACATTTAAAGAAAAGTCGCACAAATGTAATACATGTCATCTAAATAGAAAACCATTAAAGAACACCTTACAGGTTCAATCCAAAAGCAAAAGAGATTAACTTTTTTTGACTGAACACTAAATCAAATGTTCTATTAAACCACATCAATGAGCCACTTAGTTGCACATGTTTCTTCATTATATGAACAAATTCATTTTTGACTTTGAATCCCACATTCACTTTACTGCTGCCCCCAAAACTCCCTAAAGCACCAATCATTTGCCGGTGAAAATTGTCCCCAAGAAATGCACAATTACAGTACAGAGAGAAATGCATAATTACAGTACAGAAAGAAATGCATAATTACAGTACCGCGTTCTTAAAGGACATTATTCCTTTTATATATTTTAAATTCACTTTAGTAGGAATTAATGGGCTCAGGGCTGAGAGACACAGAAATGGCATTTTTTGACAAAAATAAAGAAAATGTAGATCCCCTGTCTTTTTTGTTGTGTAATGTATATGTTTTGCTAACTCTTTGTGCCTTTGAATGACACTTGTATAATCTTATATACCAAGCATAGTGCAGACTGGGTTAGTCTTATTCCTACACTGAGGTTATATGTCACAACAAATCCACACAGCTGAGAGCTCAGACACTTTCTAGGATCATGTTCCAACAAGAAAAACGTCTTTAGGCCTCCATCGTCAATTCCAAGAGACCAGAACAAAGCTTTTACCTGATACACATATCAGGATATTAATTACTGATCAGTGCATGGAGGTAACTGAAGGCAACCTTTTAGAAGAAGAAAATCCACCACAAAATGACAATTTGTATTGAACTACTTACCCCATGTGACATTTGTTTCTTAAACGTCTTTTTTGAATTCAAGGTGCCACAGGGTTGCGAGTTCAGACAAGTCTTAACCCATAAAAACTGAAATGTGATGTTATGTGGGTTGGAGTAAGTGAAAGTGTTAAACAGGTGCTAACACAGGTCTCTGCATTTACTTAAAACTAATAAGTTGTAAACTAACTGTGCGTAAATGAGACAGCTACTAACAGGATGTATCTGGTAGTTAATTGATTCATTTGTGTTTGTTTGTTTAGGTTTAAGGTTATATTTTCAATTTTAAAAAGTCAGTATAGATTCTCAAATAGGATTTGCTGCTCTCACTTGTCTTTGGTTTCAGACTGTTGGTCAGACAAAACTAAATAATTAAAGATGTGTAATTTGGAATTGAAGAAACTGTGATGATAAATAGACCAAAGGATTTATAGATTATTCAAGAGTTAACACTAGTAACAGCCCTACAGCAATGAATAGTCTTAATCATCAAAAATAAACTAGATTCTCCGTTCCTGATTAAACATCCATTAAATCCCCATTATGGAGCCGGCTGAGAAGTCATGATGAATATGCAGGTTTGTCATCATTTTCCTATAAAAGGCCTGAGGAGGTGAGTGTGGGGGGTCGAGGAAGTGTGGCAGTAATATAAGCAAACAGAGAATGTGAAGAGAGGAAATGGCTGTCCTGATCCTCACAGCCCGGAGCAGCAGAGCAGCGCGCTCTCTTCCAATGCAGAGTCCTGCTAGCAGCGCTTTATGGAGGCCGGACACCCACAGGAAGTGTCAACAGAGGTCAAGTGTTAAAGTCCAACCCGCCAATTCTCACCTCCATTAAAGAGGGCCGAGGGGGGGGGGGGTCTCCACAGAGCCCTCAAAGCACCTGGGAAGGGGCCCCTCTAAAACACTGCAGGGATTGGTTTCATAAAGGAGCTTTACAAATCAGCAAACATGTGAAATGTCTACAGGACATTTACATTTTATGCATTTATCAAGAAACCAACGGCAGTTTTTAGTTTTGACAGAGAGCCGCTTTCAGTAAACATGTTGGATGCACAAACTTAAGAATGAAACAATTGATAGTCTTATAAAAATGTTAACCTAAAAAGAAAAACAAAATGTTTATTAGAAAATGTAAAGAAAACTTCAAATAACTTGGAGGAACTGGGATCGGTGAACATTGAATTTGATACAAATGTATGGACTTTAAGGTTTACATGTTATAAAAAAATGTGCTCACTGGCTTTCTTTCTAAAAACATTGAATCCACTCATTTATATCTGTATGGTTCATATGGAGCTACAGCAGCCCACCTGTCATCTGTTTGCATCTCTCCTCCTGTGCACCTTGCATTATAAAAGTGTAACATGCTTTCAGTCCGGTCTGCATGATAATGGAACAACTATGAGCATTTTAATAGAACTTAACGGAAGGGAATAGCAGCAACATTTGGACACTATCTCTTTGCTTGGAAAAGGATTTAAACTTTTCCTGATAGTCTGATAACGTATATTAGGTGTGTGCAGATGCTTCTCACAGTTACTACTCTCAGCCACATAAATATAGATTGATGTTCAACCCTTTGGAATCTAAACTTCCTATTATTTACTAAGTCATCCGAGAGAGCAAAGTAAAAGTTTGACATAAGTGAACAAACAGCATTATATATACAGGCATGTGATAACATCTACGAGTCTATGCCATGCGCTCTGTGAGGATGAACTTTGTGAGCGCGGCTGTTTGAGCTAAATGCTAACGTGCTGATGTTCAGCTTGTATCATTTCTATTTACAAAGTCAGAGTTTAGTGTGTAAGCCTTTAAGGAATAAATCACCCTCAAAATAATTATTTGTATTTCAATTTCTCATCCTGTGTTGGCTGCACTTGCATTTAGGCTAAAACCTTGTTTATTGCACTTTGGACGTGTCCGGACGCGTTGACGACTGAGCCAACTTTAGAGTGTGTTTTCAGTATAAAGTTGTATAACCAGTGGAGCAGTGCATACTGGATTAGTGACCATTGGGTTATACTGCTGGAGCTGTGTGAGAGTTTGTAAACAGATGTTTTGTTGTTATTAATGAAACCATTATTTACTTCAATTCTTCAAGACTGTTTCGTCTCTTAATGGGCATGGTGCTGAAGCATCATAACAAAATGACACATTAACAAAAAAATATCTATTTCGGTTCATTTTTACTGCAAAAACTCTACTTTTTCTGCAGGATTCCCCTCTGCCCAGTGGTGTAGTGACTGCATGGAGTGTCAGACAGATCCAATACACACATCCTCCATTCCCAGGACAGGACCGGGCTCTCAGTAAACAGATACCGTTCAGCGAGAAAGTTAATCCCTCATTAAGTTGGTAATGACATGGACGGTCATTTCTCTCAATGGATGTCTTAAATGGCCACTATTAGCCCGTAGGAGAGCAGCTCGTACAGTAGCAGTTCACAGTGCTGGTGTCAATGCTAATGCTAATGCTAATGGTCAGCAGGAGAACCAAGCTGCAGGGACTGGAGGTCCTCCCTTCTGCCACACGTGTAAATGAAAAACACACACAATCTGCATAGTGACACTGCAAGCAGAGGCAGCATTAACGCAGGAATTAGTCAGTTCATTTCACATTTTAAGCATTTAGCTGATGGCGTTAATGTAATGACTGATAACGAGATATACGAATTATTGGTGTTAACAAAGTTAGAATTTTACTTTGTAAACCACTTTTGTAGTTTGAGTTTAAAATATGGACTTGACTGCCTTGCATAGTTAAACATTCCTAGGTTTTTGCTTGGTAACTTATAGAAGAATGTAGATTAACGAGTTAAGGCTCTATTATACAAATATTTAGTTAAACATCATTAAATATAAGCATTGTAAGATCAATCCACAACTGAATGTTTAAAGTTGGTCTTTTGTATGTTTCTTTCGTGTCCCATTGGTGTACAATGGCTAGCCAGACAGAAGGATGAAAGTTGAGTAATCAATTTGTTAAATGAACCTTGAAAAACATTATATTTCTAAATTGAAAAACGGTAATCACTTTTTCTTAATGTAAGGTTGTTAGAATGCCTTTTTTCTTTGGCCACAGTATTCACCTTCAGTTCTCAGCAAGTTGTCTGTAGCAAAACACGAGTTAAGCTGAATTAAGTGGGAGACTTATCTAAAGAAATAGATGATGTGTGTTTTCAGCTTCAGAGCAGGTGTTTTGGTTGTAACTTCACATCAAATCCTGCTCCTCTTGCTGAAGACACCACGGTGTATATCGGCCCTCAGCAGAGCCAGGATGTGTATTAGAGCCAGACGGAGCGTACCTGGCCTTTTACTGCACTCCCATTCATAGTCAAGGTGAGGGCCAGGCCCAGCAGGCCCCAGTAATGAGCCCTCAGCCCGGCAGCAAAGTGCCACAGGCAGGCGGCCCTGGATCTGCCTGTGAATGGCTTCATAAAGTCATTAGCAATGGATGTGCGTGGACAGGAAAGGCCCAGATTACAGTGGCTGTTAAATGTGTCGGGCAGGTGAGAAAACGATCCCCTTTCACCTCAATAATAATAATGATGACAGTGTTTCTCCATGCTTTTGTTTCATTCAATCATCTGTGAACTGAGCTGGAAGGTGAGACCGAACAGAGCAGCAGTTTCTCCTCTGACACGCATTTCTGTCAGATCCCTCTAATCTGTCACATATCATATATTAATCATTTTTAGCATCCATTGTTTGGGGGCTCATCATCATGACTTTGATCTTTGAATCTCACAATAAGTCACATAGCTTTGCACCAGATAAGAGCAGAAGGTTAAACATCATTCTTTGCATATGCAAAAAGATTTTAAGATTTAACTTATTGTCATTACGTAGCAGGTACTATGCAACGAACAGTTTCTCTGCATTTAACCCATCCTAGTGTTAGGAGCAGTGGGCTGCCATTATGTACGGCGCCCGGGGAGCAGTGTAGGGAACGGTGCCTTGCTCAGGGACACCTCGGTAGCACTTGGTCTTTCCGGGACTTGAACTGGTGACCTTCCAGTTGCCAAGCCAAGTCCCTATGGACTTCGCCACCACCGCCCTAGACACAACCAAAACATTTATATTTCTTGGGAATTTTTCGCCATAGACAACGTCAACCAACTTAAATAGTAATATATGTGATGTCATTTATACTCCATGGCATTTGACAGGGAAATGTTGTCTCTTGTTAAAATAAAAATAAAATGTTAAGCTTAATTGTTGTCTCTTAAAAGTCATCTTTCAGCGTGTATGAGAGTTGTGTTTTATTGTGAGCAACAGTACATCTCTCATAGCACTTCTAAGTTAAACTGAGGTGCTGCATAATGCAAATGTTAATAACTAAGACAAGCTCAAAATATGTTATATTCATTTATACTGGATATTACAGTATTCAAGTGTCTGTTACCAACAGTCAACCATTAATATATATATCATTAAAACATTTTTATTTTATAATAGTTTGAAAGGTGAGAATTGTAAAATGGAAATGTTGCATGTAAAATGTTTAATTTCATCAGTCATCCACCATTTCCAAAAGAAAAAAACAAATCCTTAAAAGTTGAAGGAAGAAATGAGCATCCAGTTTGCATTGTGCCACCAGCAGCAGATACTGAATGAAAGAGCGCTGATGAGGAGTTTCAAGCTTTTGCTGAGAGCCTCATTTGTGAAGGATGGCCCATAGAGCTATTAGAGAGCAGCTCTTCAGCTTCTTTCTCCTCTCAGGCCATGACTATGAAAAGAGGATTCTCTGTGACAAAGGTCCGTGTATTCCTTGTCTGGCTCCAATACACAAGAGGACATGTATCCTTCACTACATCACTACATCACAGAGGTTCAATGCTGATGTCAGAGAGGGATGTGTGGAGACAGAATATTAAAGGAGCACCTGGCTGCAAATGGAAATTCGTTTTCCCTCTTGATGTAGCAGTTTCAGTTGCAACTAATGATGTTTTTATTAACAATGACTTTTTGATCCAATGAAATATCCAGAAAATAGGGAAAAATGTCCATCATAGGTTCCCAAGAACAAGGTGATACCTTCAAATGTCTTGGTTTATTTTTCCAAATGAAGACTAAGAGATATTCAGTTGGCTCCCGTAAAACAATTACTTTTCCCAAACGTGAATCATCGTTTTTTTTTTTTGCCTTTTTACTGGAATGTTAAACTAATTATCAAATAGTTTAAATGTATTTATTTTTTGGTTTAAATATATACAATTGACTAATATTTTCACTCTGCAACAGGTTTCCAGAACTAGATTGTATCTGAAATATTCAATCTGAAAAGTAATTTCCACTTGCTCTGATTATTTTATCTCATTTAAAATGAATCTCATGTCTCACTATAGATTCAACCTTTTTTTTCTTCTTTTTAATAAACTTGGAAAAACATCTGAAATCGTTTAATGCAAATGTAAGCTTTTATGTTGAATAAAGATTTTAAACCAATTTTAAATGAAGTGATTTGTCAGGAGGGTTTCTGCAGCAGAGGGTCGGGGTCGGTCATTGGGGTGGGTGGTCCGCGCGCAGAGGCATCTGAAGAAGCCCCCTTATTGTTCAGGCCAGGTCGAGAAAGTCTGTGTTTGTTCTCTTCATTAGACATTCTAGTGTCAGTGAAACAGAATAAATAGAAGGCTGCGAGGTCACAGGGAAGCAGCGGCTCGCCTCGGTGTTTAAATGTGTTTTAACAGTTACTTAAGGCTGCGGAGAAACTCTCTGCCACCTTCAAATGATGGAAATGAGCCGGGAAAGTTTGCAGAGCTGGCAATAATCCAAGTTGAAAGAGAGGAAGCCTTTGTGCTAAGGCAGTGTAAGAAAGCAAATCACTCGCTTCAAAGGAACCGCTTTATCTTCAAGCCTTTAATGAGAAACCGATAAAACAAAGAACTTTGTGGATATTATTTCCGGGCCAAAATACATTTCAGAATAAAAGCATCTTTTTACAACTTTACTTTCTTTAATCCATAAAATAATTTGTGGTTAAACGAAATAAATTAAACCACCCTGCTTAGATTTAAGGATTTAAACCATTGTGGATTGTTTTAGGATTCTACAGAAGCCTTTCCAAGTCTGACATTAAAATGATGGGATGGATCAACCTGTGGATTAACGCAGTGTCTGAGATTAGCAGAGTGCAGTTCTGTAAACCCAGCAGCACTCTGTCTCCACACCCGACCTGCCGAATCTGACGCCTCAATTACGCAAAGGCACTTTTCCAATTTTAGGAGCGACACCACTGCTGTTAAAAAGCACACTCTGGAAATAGCGCGCATTCATTTTATACAGGAAAAAGATCATGGACTGTTTACATACAGGAGTGATTCTTGATTTACAGCTACTTGTGATAAACGCAAATTAAAGTATTGAATATTCCTAATTTAGAGGGTTGGGAAAAAGTGTGGAAGATTAAAAAAATGTAACAGTAGATTCTCTGTAACTTAGTTAAACCTCCAATTGTGAATCGACTTGTTACGCTGCTTAAAGCATCTGTCGGCCAGCCGGGACTTAAAAGGCTTCAAATAAGATGATTTGGTAACATCAAGGCTTTCCCAGCGGTAATGATTACATTTGGACTTAAGATCCATGCAAGAATTTGTAGCCCAGTAAATCTCCTGAGGTCCCTGCCCCCAGGACTCTTCAAAAGCCTTGTCATTCAAAGGGTTAGGATGTTTGACAATCCCAGCTTGTACTACTCCACCAATTAATTGGATACGTTGTCGGGATGTTCGTTTCTCTCATCTGCTACTTAGAAAGACAAAGGACCGATGGGGGGCTGTTGACACCTCTACGTCCGGCCAGAGTATAAAATAGGGGTCTGCGGGGAGAAGCAGCATTCACTCTCCTGCTGCACTCGGAGCAACATCACCTACTACCAAGACCGTCGAGATTTTTCTACTTTTTCTTAACATCTGACAGAATGCAGGTGCCGAACAGACCAATGGGAACTTATGGATACCCTATGCGTAATTACGCACCAGCATCGCTGTACCCGCAGTACCAGGGGAGCCAGTGCACATCGATAACGAAGCCTCTGAGTGGGAAATCCTTCACTATTGATGCTTTGCTCGCCAAGCCGAGGAAAGCAGAAACTGCAGGGCCAGCCCCACTCAGTGCGGAGAGAAATATCACCCAGCAGCCCCAGCTCTGCCCTTTAATGGACACGTAGGCTTACCGATGGCAGCAGCACCTTACGGTTACTCTCCCAACATGTTGCACTCTGCGCTCCACTCACAGCCTGGATATTCAGTGTACTGCTACCCACCTTTCACCTACCAGTCATCGTGTCGGGGAGCATTTTACGCACAAGGTAAACACGAGTGTTGCATTTATTACTGGCATAATGGTTACTTACTTTAACTATTGCAATGGGGCAGTGTGATTAAACGTGTCATCTCTTCTTTTCAGCCTCTATGTCCAAAGTGAACGCAGGGCTTCACTTGTTCAAAACCAAAGGTGGGAAGTCTAAGCGCATGCGCACCAGCTTCACCATCGAGCAGCTCTCCCGGCTGGAGAAGGAGTTTGCCCGGCAGCAGTACATGGTCGGATCCGAGAGATTCCTCCTGGCTTCGGCTCTACAGCTCACAGAAGCTCAGGTGAGAAATAAAGACTTGCAAATCAGAATTTATGCATTTAAAATATAGCCTCAAACATATATTTTTAAATGTGTCAGGCAATATTTCTAACATGGATGCTATTCCTGTCTCCAGGTCAAAGTGTGGTTCCAGAACAGACGCATCAAGTGGCGCAAACAGAGTCTGGAGCAGCAGCAGGCCAAGCTGGCCAAACTGGGCCTGGCAGCTCCGCCCAAAAGCCCCGGATCTCAGGGCCACGGAGATGATGAGGATGAGGAGTTCTCCGACCTGGACGTGGTGTCTGATGACTCCACTGACCACTGCTGACCGAACAACACTGGACTTTATGAGACTAAGACTTTTGTACATACTGCTGAGAAAGGAGGAATGTGTCTCCAAATATGAATATTTATTAGATGTATAGTTATATATTTAATTGTCTTGCTCTTTGATTAGTTCACTTGAAATGTTTTTTACATTTGAATGACATTTTTCAGAAATATATTTTATGACATCAATTGCAACCTTGTCCTGTTCATTCCTTCTTATTGAGCCATGTGTTTGAAACATTTCCAGAAGTTTAATTGGACTTAAAAAAAATAAAAAAACCTAAATCCTTATTTAGTATTTGCAAATGTACACAGTTGAACTGATACATCTGAGATCTACCAAAATTTGAAGAGTTTATGTCTCATAAGATATTTGAAATGATCCCTGCTCTTTCAGTCGGCCGGGCAATTATTTGGGAACAGGAGACATTCTACACTGTCTTCCATTAAGATGTTACAAACTTTTATCAACATCTGATCACGTTTTGGAATTTTTTATGCTACTGTCAGCAAATTGCAATTTTGAGGGTAAAAACATTTACAAAACAAGATGAGTTTTCCAAATGTTCACTTTGATTTTGTCTCATTTAGTCTAAATACACAAATGTAGTGCGTTTCATGTTTAAGGGAAATACTGAAAAAAGCTTTTCAATGGGTTTGAAATAAAAACAGGTCTGTATAAATATCAGAGGAACTGATACTTGTAATTTGGTTAAATTAACAGATAAAGAGGAAACCCCCAAGGTAGTCTTCCTGCTAAAAAATATTTAAAAAATGTTGCCTTATCAGATACTTAGCTAATTATGAAATTCAAAACCCATACGTGTACATTTTTAGGTAGCGCTTGGGTACAAGACAGAGCTGCTTAGTAATAAAATAGATAGACTATTTCCAGCTTTTGTTTTTTTTTGCCAAAGAAAATACTTCTGTACACAGACCTTCCTCAGAGACACTCTTAAATACCCACCTGCACCAATCAGGTCATGCTCTTCTGATATCACTCCTTGAATCAATATGAAATCCATCGATTGAAGCCTCCATTTGCCTCAAATATCAACATGAGAGAATTTACAGGATAGCCTCCTAAGCAAACGTTTAAAAAAAATAGTGCCTAGACCTTTCATCATACTTTTGTGTTCCCTACCAAAAGAGCTCCAACAACTAAACTTTATTAGCCATTTCAATTGGAGAAATGTTTTATTAGGGGTCATTTTGCGAGGGTTTTTCAATCTGCACATTAGTATCATAAACTGATTTAATTCAGGAGAGAAAACCTGTCCCCTATAAAACCACCCCCATGCCCTTTGACCTCTCCTTATTGGTCCTCTCATCTCACTCTGCGCCCGGTGGAAAGATGACGGAGACATGGCGAGACATTTCCTCCTTGGTTTGATCCAAGTTAAAATGTGGGGATGGACTCAGGTTCCCCTCGGCTTTAAGCTAAGCAAATAAATAACCAGCTCTGGGATTAGTTGTGGATATGTGTAACCCGGGGTGGTAGGGTCAGTCTGTCTCGGGCAGGAGAGAGCTGCGCCTCACTGTCTAATCTGTTTAAACGGTCACTACGGCTGTTCTCACACACATGCCCCCCCCACCTCGGCAGGTGTCCTGTCTCTGCTCTATAGAAACTCCACGTCTTGGCTTCCAGGTGGAAAGGGAGTCCTGCTGTGTACTGAAGCCTGCCTGGCAGACATGAAGGATGAAACACGAGAGAGGACAGCGTGCAGAAAGGATTGGGATGCAGCAAACGAGTCCATCAGAGCAGCTAATTGGGGAGGTGAAGCTGAAAGACCTGTCCTGTGGATAACTCCAGCAAATGAAACAAAGACATCCAACTGGGAACACATACTGGTTTCCAACACTTTTAATCCCTAAATTGTGTTAATACTTATATTACAGGTCGCTATTTGACTTACTGGTAATACACTGTTCCTCAGAAGTAGAAAGTAATCAAGTAGTAGTAGTTTTGTTTGCTTGTGACCCTGAAAATATCTACTTTTAATGTCTAATCTCAGGTATTATGGCTTTCAGTTTGGACAATATAGATAGAAGATGAAGTAGTTTCTGCAGCCATTTCTCATAAACTTTGATTTTTTTATACTCGACTAATAAACAGTGTCAAATGTTTGAGATCTGACCAAGAGTGAATTTTGTTTTTCTAATTCTGATTCTGTTAGTCCAAATTCTGCAGGAAAAAAGTCACAATTCTGAGAAAAACGTAGTGTTTAACCTTTGGTCCGGTGTCAAAAGTAATTTCACATGTGGCCCTTATCCTAATGTAGAAATGGTTTTGTACATGTTGACCTCTATTGGCCTGTTTTTAATATGTAAATGCTTCAAAGACACATATAACCCCAGCACACCCTGGATGTTTGCAGCAGAGGTGCTGTGAGAGGTCAGGTAACAGTATCAAAGAGAGAAGTTTAATAAACCCCCCCGCCTCTCCTGGTGTTTCTGCTTGCTGTGATTAGAGCAGAATTTGTGTAAAAACCCCAGAGAGCCGTTTCTGATGTGATCAGCCGGGAATCAGAGCTCCCCCTCCCCTCCGCTCTCCACAGCCCAACGTAATCCCATTGAGGGGAAGAAAGAAGCAGTCAGAGGCCTGGGAAAACCTGGAGAGTCCTGGGGAGGAGGGGGGGGGGGGGAGCGGGGGTCACCGGGGCTCGGGGCTCATCGTCCCAATTAGCACAAGGCACCTTAACGGCTGGAAACATGCCGCCCTGCCTGGGCTCTTAAGACTAACTGCAGGCTCTGAAGCTCCTTATGAAAAGAAACTGTCACATCTTCATTTACCTCCTGACTTGTTGCTCTTATTCCCTTTGCAACTGTTTGTCTTACTGACAATAACAACAGGTTTATCCACACTGCATTTTCAGAACATATTGTCTCTTTATAGCCTGTACTCTATCTTATAGAGCTGAAACAATTAGTTAAGGGGATGAAATGTAATCTGCAACATTGTTGAGGTTTTTCGTTTAAAAGGAGTTTTTACAAGAGCTTGCTGATGGTGAGTCTGGGTGGATCTCCTTAAATAATAATATTAAAAGTATAGTGTACTCTATAAGATAACTTCTGGTTATTCAATTTGAATATATATATCTTTATAAATATTTAATAACAAGTTAGATATGTCAGTTGGTTGAGCAAAAAAAGCTACTTCGAAAACATCCCCTTAGGCGGGCTCTGGGACATTACTGACTGCAGTGACTAGTGGATTTAGAGTAAAAACTATAATAAATATTAGAATCTGAAACTCACCAGCGCTTGATGTGAAGTCACCATACCTCCTGTTCAGTGTAACTGCAAAACAAGCAAAAGATAGCAACTATGAACAGCCAAAATAGTGATATTAAGCAATTCATTGATCAAACATGTTGCACAGGCTGTAACAACAGTAACATGAAATGTGAATTGTATAGATGTATTGTAATGTAATGCTTATTGTCAAAATTGATTAATTGTTAAATATGTCTACATATTTTTAATGAATGTGTTTGTCCAAACAACATGATCAGTTTACTGCAGTGTGTGACAAAGGAACGCTACAAATACTCATATTTTAAAAGCTGAAACAAGGGATTTCTTTTGCATTTTTCCACTTTTTGAATACCATTGAAGTGTAAGGTGTTATCTCTTTGTTATCACTCCAATGTATTGAATCCATCAAGCAAATGCACATTAAATGATAAGTCAAAATGGAGTATTTATCCTCACCCTGTTTCTCTATATCTTTAAACACCTAAAAAATGTCTCCTCCCTGAATTTAAACACCCTTGGTCTCATGACTCAGCTCGGATGTAAGGTGTGAAAGTTCTCATGGAGAGCAATAACCCTGCAGCTCCAATAGCAGAGTGCACTTCATTTGAATTAGGGTAGGCGATTGTAAAAAAAAAAAAATCTCCTTTGCATTGTATTTGCAAAGGCGAGGGCCCTTCTACTCCATCTAATAGTCATTAGCTTTCATTACAAACGTTTGAAGTAGAAGCTGCCCTTTGTCTCGCGCTGAAAGGTCCGCATTTGAGGCGCACAATGACTTCTGGGCACCGACAAGAGGAGCTCCTCATCCTCCCGATGTGTGGAGGACCAACTGCTTTCTCTCAGGAAATAGCCGTTCCTGTCCGCGTTCAGCGACAGAGAACACCGTGAAGACCAGTTAAAGAGCAACATTGAAAGAAGGAATCCGGATTCAGCTGGATTTAAAATAATGCGTAATATATCCAACGTGTGCCTTTTACGCACAACATACCCCATGAAAAAATGCGGGAAAACTGTTGGATCATATCTCCAATATGCAAGCAGGATTACATTGTGTTAACGATACATAGCCTACACATCAGAAAATACCATCATACATTTTAACAGTAATTTTATTTATTTATAAATCGCTACAAAACAACTGCCGTAAAGCACATTATATGTGATAAAGCTTCGCCAAAATGTTCATATTACAATCATAGGTGTATTTTATTCTGCTTTAGTGGAGTTAAAATGTACATTTCACACTTTTTGCACTTGATGATATTCACGGCATGGTTATAAAATGGTCAAAAATCTACTTTAAGATATGAAACACATTGATTAAGCGAATTAAAAAGCGATAGATGCCTTTTCTCGATATGAACACGTTGTTCTCCAGGCCGGTTGAAGGTGTAATGTTTGTCTATGCTGATCAGCAGAGCAGCCCGGTACAGGTGGCTAAACGACCGCACTTATCGTGCAGGTGGCACAAACGCAGTGACGTGCTACTTTTCCCATCTCGTTATAACGGGGTGAAATTTTCCAAGTAAGTGGAGCAGATTAGCTGAACACACAACGCTAATGCGAAACAAAATGGCCAATTAGTTTATTAATGAACGCAGGAGGTGAGAGGGGAAACCTCGGCTGGTCTCTGACGCTTCAATCTGCATCCTCAAAATCACCAGGAAGAGGAAGAGAGAATCATTTTATCTACGAGCCAAATGGTTTTTAAATGATGATTCATGTCTTGAGGATACATGTCTAAATACCTTGTAAAAAGTTGTCTTATACCACAGTAAAGGAGGGGAATTCATGTGGAGAATTGTTGAATACATTTCGAGATTAAAACACTTAACATTTGTTTGGATTCTTTCGTTTATTAAGCCCCCCCTTTACTTTGTAGAATATATTTATTTTTTCTGGAAAGCTTAATTTCTGTCTCTGTTCTGAAGTATTTAACATTGACATCTAAAGTGCCCTATGTTGAGTTCACATGGGTTCTGTATACTTGTAAGACTTACTAAGACTGAAAATATATACAAGGTTTGTACTTATGTCAAATCAGGGTAATACTGCTAATTTTCAACTGAAACAACCGGGATTGGTAACTAAATAGAAACCTGCTTAGGTCAAAGGCTCCAGTTGACCTCTGAAGGAAATCTTTAATTTAAAAACCTGCTCTGACTCCTTTCCACCACTGGATGGCAGCATTGCTCTAAAAACAACAACACCGTGAATCAGGAGACTGATGAGAGGGCTCCTCTTTGGAGGTATTATGTATACATGATGATAGAGCAAAATATACATTTGTTTCTACAAAAAGTGTATTTTAATGTACGTTATCAAATTCCTTGCTACAGGCCTTTGTCATTGGAAAGAGAGTTAAACGTTTTGCATGTTCACGTTGGTCCTTTGGTATGTTTTCTTTACCATAATACATTTTAAACTTATTTTAATATGATTTTGGTAATACATATTTAAAACTGTCATAAAGTAAAGTATATGGGCCAAACTCAATCATACTATAATTATACATGTATTCATTTATGAAGGCAAGTGTCTGCAAAAGTCACATTTTCTCAACCCTTTTTCCTTTGTAGGCCACTAGAGGGCAGCACTAGTATGAAATCGAGCCATCTGCCTTTTCTTCGTCTTTGTGCCTCTTTTACCATGACCCCCCCCCCCCCATAAAAACACATTCTGGATATTTGAGAACATTAACAAGTAGAATATCTTGAGCAATGATATTTTGTTCATGTGCAAAATGTTTGGACAATGTTATAATTGAATTTTTTATATTTATAAGAGCAGACTTTAAAGATGTATGCAAGACACTTTTTGCAATAACTGTTTGGTCTGTTGAGTTTAGATCAAAGTCATTTGTAACCCTTTATAATTCTTGAAATGGTCTTTACGCTATTGTAGTATTGTGATTATACTGGTGAAATCAATTGAAATAATACAGTTAATTACATTTTAATAATTTACAACTACATAATTTGGTATTTTTAATAAAAATGGAATAGTTTTAAATTACAGTCATGATGTTTCCAGAATGATGTCCTTTATTTGCTAATATTTTCAGTCAGATATTTAATATAAAGGTTGTTAAGTTAAATATTGTTTCTCGTTCTTTATGTGTTAAAAAGTTGTGGTGTTTAAATGTGTCTCTGTAGATTTCTTCCCCAGATAATACACGTTTATGGGAAAACATGGAAAAGCTAGGGTGAATTAACACTTGATAAAAAGTTAATTAAAATGCTTAGAAATATTTCACAAATACTGGAACTATGTTGAACTGGTGCACATAAAAAAAATGTGACCTGCTTTTTATGATCTTTTATATTTTATTATTTATTGGCCAATGTGTAACATGCTGTAATCCGTAAATTAATAAATAATCTGAGGACATTATGTCATCGAGTTTGATACAAAAGATATTCTCGCGTAATCGTCACACACGCAGTTAAATATCTCGGGGATATTAAACTAGAGGAATGTCACTATAAATCTATAAAGGTATTTCCACTGCACTGCTCGCTTTCCTCTCTTTGCTCAGACTCTCCTCCTGAGCCTGGGGGGAAAATAAACAGTAGGTACGGAACAAAGGTAGACTGCTCTGCTTTGTTTTTGTTAATGCAGAGCGATTTGGACATCTATTAACCAGCAGCGATCAGGGTCAGTGCGTAAAGGCGCGCAGGGTTTCATCATTAAACCCAACCGGCTCGTTCAGCCCGTGAGTTCCTGCTGCTGCACAAACACAGTTCAAATATAACATTTGCAATACATAGTCATGTGACCTTTATATTTATCCTGTAACCTTACACCAAAACATAATACTTTTTAAACGGAAAATGTAGATTAAATGAATTTGTATCCTGAAGCAAAATAACTCCACAGAACAACATGAAACTGTCTGGTATGGCATTCATTTAAATTCGGGGATCATAATCAACATAATACGCTTTTTAATACGATTTAAATGGGAAGTTAAATACAACAGTGGCTCTTCTGAGTCATGCAAGTATAAGGAAATACATTTCCAGTAAAACTGTATGAAAGAGTTCAGGCCTCACCCAGTAAATAAATAAAGTTGTTAACCTGTAACACACACAAAATGCACTGGTGGATAAAATGTTTTTGCTTTTTGGAGACCGAGTCACCTGCTGCCGTCTTTAGGAGCCTTTAGCTCTAAAAGCCCAATCAACAACTTGTTTTACCTCATAATTTCCATCGGTAATGATTTTCTAATGCAACCTCCAAGCAAACGAGTGTATTAGGAGATAATTATTAACTTGGTTAGTGCACCATGAAGCGGAGCGTGAGAGGGAGAACTAAGGAAGCCGGTGAGCTGCAAACACAATTACAGGCTCTGATTGTTCTGAGAGGACACATTGGGTGCTTTTTGGTGTTAGTCTCCCTAACAGTGGAGAAAATGTTTAGGTTAAAACCCCAAAACATCTAGAAACTATTTTCGTGATATTTAATTATCTCAATATCTTGTTATTGTTCGTTTTTTAAATAACATGTAAAAACATAACATTATTTGAACAATAAGGTCTTCTAATCTAATGCGTCATTTACCCACGTAGAGCCACGATATCATAAATAATGTATCAATTCATTAAATAAAAGGACAAATAAATAATATTAAAGAACATTATTATTGTTATTATTATTGCAGTAAAAACGCATTTATCCGGTAGTTCAACGATACTTTTTTTTCACAGTGCACGTTTATTTCAACGTAGCCTAATTCCCACAGGAAAAAACAATTAGAAATTAAGAATGAAAAATGCCAATAAAGACAGTAAATTGTGCTTTTTGATGGGACTTTGCATAGGCGTATTGATGCTGGACGGACACAATGATAATTCAATGTGCACGTTAACCTGAATGTAAATCCAATTCAATGGAGAATATGAGTTAAATATCTTTGACTTCAGTAGTATCATGATGTTTCAGAACACTATTAATAGAAATTGCATGTGTGACCTTTACAGCTTGTGTTTTAAAGACTATTTCAGACAGCTAAAGGTCCAGCACAGATTAAACATGATAATGAGGGTAAAACACTGCTATAAATTATTAAAACTCTCTTTCCTGCATATAGTCGAATTACAGATGAAGTTTAATTTCCTTGACGCTATAGATATCACTAGAGAATTCCTGGATGATTGAACCTGCACCGAATCGGTTGGAAACGTCTCCACCCTCCACTATTTCCCTGAAGAAAAACGACATATTACGCCCAATAGGACCCACAATGAGCCCTTAATTGGGGCGCGCATGTTTTCTCAGCGTGTCTCTGTAACTAAGCGGCCGGGTCCTGTGTGATCCATAGAGCAGGTACTTGAGGAGAGCAGAAGTATTGGCAGGTGCTCTGGTCCAATCAGATGCCTCCCTGCGCAGCGTCAAGACAAATTGAAGGTTGCAGGCGCGTTACTTGGCGCACTGAAACCCTCAGAGCGCGCAGACTTCTTGGATCAGGGCAATTTGCAGCAGCATCTCCACTGGACGAGCTTAAAAACACTCTTTGGTCATGGTGCATCTTTGAGACTTATTTTCCAGCAAGAGGAAGCACACTTCATATTTTCTTCTTGGTTCCTATTTCTACAAGAAGAAGATGTTTTCGACTGCGGGAAAGCGCTGCTTCACGATAGAGTCTCTGGTCGCTAAAGAGAATCCTCTGATGTCCGAGGAGCCCATCCGCCCCACAGCTTTAAGTTACTCCAACCCGACGACAGATGCCTTAATGAACAGTTACCAGCATCCAGCGGGCCGGACCCTATACCAGAGCCCTGAGCTGGTGTTCCCGGACACGGTGAACCACCCCTCCCTCACCGTGGCCCCTCACCAGCTGGGAGGCTCGCACCACCTGCAGCATCCGCACTTCTTCGGCTCGCAACACCGAGACCCGCTCAACTTCTACCCCTGGGTGCTACGGAACAGGTTTTTCGGACACAGATTTCAAGGTGAGTGAAGTGGGGATGATGCAAATGACGCAATATTGTATTCAACCAAAACATTATACAAGCTTTTTCCATGGGTGCAATTATTTAGGCATGAATTATCGTCCTAAAAAAAAACTATTTTCTGCACAAAAATTCGGATTTCTGTGTGTGCATGGGTTACCTGTGTGAACAAAAAATTAAACCACTATTTCAGGTTATAAATCGCTTTAATCTTTTATTTTTCTTGGATGTACACTGTTTCAACATTGAACTATATCTTAGTTGGACGATAACTTGCCGGCACAGATAGCCATAACCCGAACAAGGCCACGGCGCTAGCATCAGGCTGCCCTCATGTTTCCACTCTCAGTCGCCCTGCAGCTATACTCTCAGGAAGCCATAGCAGGAGTAGATAAGCTCTGATCTAGATTTTTTTTTCCATACAAGAAAATCTAGCCTGAGGTTAGGCTCATTTCATTTAAGCACAACAGCACGGCTGACAAAAATGATAAAAATCGAAGAGAGTAATTTAAATATAATAGGAATAGAAAGGAAAAAAACTGCACAGGTTTAACAGCAAATGATTTGAACACAGCCTGCAGTGATTAACTTAACCTCAGATCAACAAACCCAAAAAAATAATTAACCCTGTATCTATCTATCTAATATAGTTTAAGACAACCTTTATTTTCATATCACTTTTTATTGCATTCAAAAAGTTCCGGGGAGAAAATGTATTTTATAATAGACAGAACGATGCAAAGCATTACAATTAGCATGATTTATTAAGGAAATTAATATAATTGAATGTATGCTCATTTGTTAATATCCCATAATTAACTTTAGTTAGGGCTATTAGGATACAATATAAAAAAAACATATTAGCATATAACAAATACAAACGACTTCAAAAATCAAAGTGTTTGACAACAATAAACATCTCATTTTAGAATATTTTCGATTTCGGTTACAACTTCCTGACAAATATTAGGAAGTGTAAAACGGGGAAAGCTAAATGGGCTACAGATCATTAACCACAATTCTCTGTCAAAATAATCACACCAGGTGATCAAACACCTTATTTCGTTTGCTGTCAGGAAATGTAATTCAATCAGAAGAATACAATTGTATACCAGACATTATTATTATTATTATTACATTACAATTCGTTGTATAGGCCATGCATCTAATGTTTAATTTCTCTTTTGAAAACCATACGGCGTCCTATATGTTTGATTATATTTTATTAAACTCTTTTGAATGTGTTTAAAAATTAATTGGTCAACAATAAACACGGTTTTAGTCTCATAATGTTTTTCCTTTATCAGGTTTGTTCAGCATTATGAGAGCCTATTTGAAAATGTTCTCCGTCCGTCTCCATATGTATAAATGAATTTTTATGCCTTAAATGTGCGTTAAATTACACACTTAAAATGAATGATTTTCCAATAGGTCTAATACATAAAATCAAATCAATAAAAAGAAAACTTTACATGGAAGCAAAATGGTCTTTCTAAAAACAGCTGGTCATATACCAACAATGAATTTGACATAAAACTGATCCAATAGGCCATCATTTATAGCAGCAAATATTTGATTTCCTGGTTATTATGCAAATTGTTAGTAATTATCTATTTGTATTATGATTTATAATGTATATTATTACAATCAGGTAAAAAAACAAATTAATAATAATATCGAAATCTTTATATATTCAAGGTTTTGCTGAACACAATTGCTTTAACATAATGACAGCATAATTTGGTCCCACTTTGCAGTAGAATAGACCCATTAACACACTGTTCACAGTTTTCTATTAATACAGTTTTCAACACACGCACAGCCTACCTAACTGCAGATACAATTAGGTGTAATGATAATAAAGTTACCTACTGACCGACTGACGGCCCGTGTTGTTCTCTTCCTCGCCGGTGTCAGGTAACGATGTGTCCCAGGACAGCATGCTCCTCCACGGTCCTTTCGCCAGGAAACCCAAGCGCATCCGGACCGCCTTCTCCCCGTCCCAGCTCCTCCGCCTGGAGAGAGCCTTCGAGAAGAATCACTACGTCGTCGGAGCCGAGAGGAAGCAGCTCGCTAACAACTTGAATCTATCTGAAACACAGGTGAGCTAATGATAAGCTAACATTTACAGCTGTATGGAACGCTGTTGAGCCAGAGCCCTATATTGATATTAATATAGGGCTCTGTGTTGAGCTAATGCTAAGCTAACACTAACAGCTGTATGAAACACAGGTGTGCTAATGCCAAAACTATGCGAATAAGTGGATTTTGCCTTTAAGTATAGATTTTTCAAGGAAACACGGCTAACTATCACTTTCTAATTGTTAACAACAATTAGTTGCCCACCTTAAAGCACTAAAGTAGGTCAATCTTTATCATTTCTAACTCATTTCACGTTATAACCGAAAGCAGTCATTTCCATGGCAACATATTTTCCCGTTACACCCCAACCTAAGTTTTCTCGCAGCACGTACAATATCGCGATATTTTAACGACAACATCATTATAGACTACAATAAAATGAATACATTAAGAATATTTCTTAAAAAGTTATATATTTAAATATATAGGGGGGTTATGTCAATAGATATATTTAGCTTAGGATACATCTTTGTCCATGAAGGCTTTTATGTGGCAAAATATCAGGGTACTACAATGTTTAAGAAGAGGACACCATTATTTCCAGTGTGAAATGATCTTTCATTTGCTATAGCTGTATTGTAAACTTAAAAAACAACAATAAAACTGTGCAACTCAATTTAAATAATACCCTTCTTAGATCACGACACAAAGACTCTCTTAAAAGGTGTTTAATTAATGCGTGCTATAGAAATAAGGTGTGTAAATATTATTGATGGTTAAGTTTAATGAGTCCACAATGTCTGGATGTCAATTAGGCCTAATAGGCAATATAACCAGAGATTTCCTGAGTCAGCTTTGTGGATAAATGCTGCTTGCAGGGTTTGTGTCAGTCAATAAGAGGCTTGCAATTTAGCACAAATTGCATTATGCTAATTACAACAAGAGATTGAACTGAATATGAATTGACCTACTTTAAGTGTTTTGATCTGCTGTTACTTTAGATTAAGCACTCAAGGACACCAGTAGAAACATGTGGACTATTGGTGGGATTATATTAAATGAGCATTATTATAAATCACAAGAATAACTAATGGATGCTAAAATAAAAAAGCAGCCAAAATACTGTTACAGCTTTTCTGTGGATAACACTTACACAACGTCTTCTGCACTGCCTCCACTTAAAAAAAATAAACAAAGATACTCACACACAGCTCTAGGAAAGAAGACATCAGTGTTTCAGTGACAACTAGAGTTAGCCCGAAGCTTGTTAGAGTCAAGAGGTAATAGAGAAGGAAGCGTTTGTGTTGCTATTTAAAAAATGCATCCTGGCTTCGTCTATGTTACGCCGCGCTCATTTTCTAAGGTCATACCAGCAACTCTAGTCAGTCAGAAAGATATGTTGTCCGTTGACCTTTCCCATGCACTAATGCCATGCTTAGTTATGAACGCAAAGAGAAGAGGTTGTTTTGCAAAAAGTGATGCTGGAGTTGGCAAAATCCAAAAGTGTTAATTATCGGAGCTTCATTTAAATGGAGAAAAGCATTTTTGTGATTAGTAGTGGTTTTACTTATTTGAGTTTTAATGTTTAGGTTCAGTGGTTTGCAGTAATTAAATGTTGTAAGGAAAATTAAACCATAGACATTTTAACAGGAAATATTACCCAATTCATAAATTAGTTGATTGATAAAAGATTAGCATTTTTAAAGCAAAAATGCCAAACCTTTTCAGGTCGAAGCCTCTCAAACACTACTATTTGCAGCGTTTTCTCTGTTTCACAACATTGTCAATTGTTTGTAATTGGTATTTCGACAGTTTGCCTCAAGGGAATTCAAGACATGTACTTAAGAAAATCTTGCATCTTATTTTTGTTCTGAAAAACAGGGAATGGGCTATGGGAATGAATGTGTGTTATGGCTGTCAACAGACACTGTTCTCTTTTTAATCTGTCAACAAAATGAAAACATATTTTGGACCTGGTATTGTCCAATCTTCTGACTCAATTCTGGAAATATATGCAAAACTGTATATTCATAAGACAAGGATTATTTGCAGGTTTAAACATAAACAGCCATGGTGTAATCTATTAGATAGTCATTGACCCTTTTCACCTGGGGTGCGACCTCTTTAAAAAAAGTGCATCATGATCATTGACACTGTTTGTTTTTGTGCACAGGTGAAGGTGTGGTTCCAGAACAGGCGGACTAAGTACAAGCGACAGAAGCTGGAGGAGGAGGGCCCGGACAGCCAGCAGAAGAAGAAGGGGAACCACCACATCAACAGATGGCGCATGGCCACCAAGCAGCCAGGCTCCGAGGACATAGACGTGACCTCGGAGGACTAAAACCTCCCACAATGCTGCCCTAAAAACCAGAGGACCAACACTATTTATTATGTAATATTATTAAGTATAACTAGAGACATTAGAAAAAGGACTAAATCATCGCACATCTCTTCATCGTGGTGACACTGGAGAAAAACAAACATCTTATTTAATGACTTCCATCCTGAATGTCTCTGAATGAGGATAATAATCTTTGGTGAGACGACCAAAGATGAAGAGAAACAACATCTATCATAGTCTGTTTTTTAAATATTGTACATAGTCCACGTATAAAGGTTGTTTTTTGAAAGAGGCTATTTGTTTCATTAAAGCTGTTTCTACCACCTGCTTAGGTCATTAACACCTCATTGCTCCCCCCATTAAATCGGCCACCTGTGTACCGACTTCATTTAAAATTCTCCTCTATGACAGGAAATGTTTTAATCCATCAAGTGAGCCGGAAAACAGGCTTTCCGAAGAGCAAAATACTCAAGGAAGATCCCAATTTGCAGCGTGTTTTTATTGTCACTGCTGGGACCCGTTCCCGCGCTCCGCTCTGCTTCATAATGAACATTTCTGCACAAAAAAGGCTATTGTCGACCAGCTGTGCGTGACTTTGGGACAGACAAGAAGCTGCAGAGACCTTGGAAGTTAGGAGCGAGTTGTGCCACACATTAAAAAGGATTTTCACAGCTTTGTGCATCTTCTGCCATGCCACATTTGTCATTTGTGGTGTGATGGATGACTTCATTAAAGTGTAGTACAGAACATATAAGAACATACTTTTCAAGCAGCACATGTGAGTACAAAAAAAGATGTTTTAGAAATAAAGCTATTCTCATGAGACATGTAATGTTTTTGTGTAATTCAGCTCTCACTTTTTACATAGTGTCAAACAGCCTGAAGAAGACTGCATTGTTATTTTTTTATCCAACAAGATTTCAGCTGCAGATTTCACCCATTAGTTCCTCTGCGGATGAAGGTGAAGGTGAAGGTGCAAATCAGTGTGAAACATGCTGCTGCAGCGTTTGATTGGAACAAAAACCCTGCAGACACTCGGGCTACTATGGCACATGAAGTTGTTATCAGTGAAATTCAGCAAGGGTTGTCCCTGTTCAGGTTGTTTAATGCATTAAACTAGAGCTAAAGGGTAAAAATAAAAGGTCTTACTTAAACGCCAAAATGGCTTCTATTGCTGTTATTGCAGCTTTTGCAGTGTTGCCCTTGCACAGTTGCAACATAGGATGGAGGGGAACGTGAGCTCAGTGTGTTGCTCTGTTAAGATGCAGATGCTTAAGAGGTTTTTACTGCGAGCAAAATAATCAGCCAAAGTCTCCTCTCCAAAACAAATGGACACACAAGTTAAAAGCGGTAAAAACACTGTAACATGCAGAGCCATGCTAAAAATCATTAGGGTGTGTTTCTCCAATGATGTTTGTATGCCGCTAACATTTGCTACTGCATTCAAACTCAAAATCAAGTCAAAGCTCCAGTCATATCACCAAATATACTTTTAGTACCAAAAGTAAAAAGTAAAAAATCATGCATTCAAAATGTATTGGAGTAGAACAAAAAGTATGATTAAATTGACATTTTAAAGTAAAGTATAAGAACTTCAAGTTATACTCATGGTACTTGAGTAAATGTACTTGCTGTTGTATTCCACCAACAGGAACAAATATCTTTCATGACACCGGTTCTAGGTTGGGGCTCATTGATGGAGACCGAGGTGTCAGAAAGGTGCAGGACAGTTGCACAGGTGTCAGGTGTGTTACCGGTATTTCCTCTGAATTCCAGCAGAAGGGGGGGGGGACACAGAAAAAGTTCCCATCCACAGGGTGCAGCCTCTGGAAAAAGAAAGAAAGAGGGAAAGTAGTTACTATTGTGCGGCGGCTCTTTCACCAAACAGCCTCAGTAATCACCTGTCAAAAGAAACGGAAGGAATCTCCTCCTAATGACCCCGAGGCTTCAGAGATGAGCCCTAAAGTCTGACCCTGATGTCTTGTTTTGTAAGCTAAGAAACACAGAGAGAGAGAGAGGAAAGAGGAAGGGGGAGGCAGGGGAGGTAAACTGCAGTAGTCTTGCAACATCTGCAGTTGCAAGAGGGGCCTTGTTTTGAGTTCCCAGGGTATCCTATACTCACTGCAGCTGCAAATACACAGTAACTGAAGTTCATAAACACCAACAGAGGTGGATTTTAAGCAGGACAGTAACTTACTTAAACTCTGAAAGCACTATAACATACTACGGCTTGGCAATAAGTCAATATCAAATGAATATCGTCATATGATATCTTTCCCTGGTTTTAAAGGCTTTACAGTGAAGTGATGTCATTTTCAAATTCCCCAGACTGTTCGCTTTTTCCCACTTAGACATTATATTCACATTACTGATGATTATTTATCAAATAATTCATTGTGAAAGCGCACAATAGTCAACCGTTCATTGTCGTCGCAGTATCAACATTGTGATATTTGATCAGAAATATTGTGATATTTGATGATCTCCATATCGGCCAGCTCCTAATAGTGGAGCAGGAGGTGTGTTTGAGGCCAATCAGGTCTCCGTTAGGTAAAAGGTCAGCACGATTACCGAGAGCCGCACCTCTCATTCGCCTGTTAGGAAAACAATTAGGGCGGAAAATCACGCCTGTCTCCCTAAACGCTGCGTCTCCTGTCGCCTGAGTCAGCAGAGAAGGAGAGAGCGGAGAAAAACAAAGAGCTTCTCCAGAGAGATGCAGGGGGGGGGCGTGCATCAGACTGCTGCTGTCCCGAAAGACAAGCACTGGGTTGATTATTACCGTCTGATTACCGGGTTTCCGCACAGGATTAAAAAAGCCTTATTTACTATGAGCAACAAATGACACATTGGTTGGTTTTAAATTGCATGCAGCTTAGTCACCGTTTTATATTGCATCAATAAATGTATTTCTGCTTATATTATCTAATTTGACGTATGAGATTACAATAAGGAAGGTTGCAATTAAACTAAGTGCTAAAGATCAAATAATATTGGTGCTTTCCCCCAAAATATAAAGTTATGTGTCATTTTAATATGTAATTAGAATTTAGAAATGTAAAACATATCTTGAACATTCTTGGGAATTTGTTGGTCTGAAAAGGTAAACTCACTAACAATTATAATTTGTATTGAGTCATACGATACATTCTTGAAATATAGTCAGAGTTAAAAGCCATCAGGTAATATTTCAAGTAAAATTCTAAGGGTAAACACACATGTGATTACAAACACAACAGCCATTATAATAGTTAAAAGCCTATAGGATTGATAATTATTTGGGTTTTGCATTTGTCTTACCCGAGTTACAGCCAGCACCCTCCGCTGGTGCTGCATGTGGCTGCTTGTCAACGTGCGTTCCCTCACACATCACACAGATCATGACAAAAGATAACACTTGTAGACAGGAAGTTTATATAAATCAAGTCCAAGTACATACACAAAGCAGCATTTTACAATAGAGATTTAAAAATAAACAATATGGAATACAAATCTCCATATTTTACATTAAGACTTGTATGTGTATATAAGGTATTAACTTGTTTTATTACAAAAACTACATTCATCATTTAACTACATTACAATGTTTTCAATGCAGGCTTTTGTGGTGAAAAAAAAAATCACATTGTCATTGGATGATTTCCATGAGTTTTAAAACGTATTGCAGTTCACAGTTCGAGTTTACAAGAAAGGTTTTTAGATGTAGACACACTATACCAAAATCAGGCAGAGTAACTTTTCCAGTTGGCTGAAACCATTAAATACGAGGTTCGCAACATAGGGGTCAGCAGCCCTACAGGGGTCGCGAGAAAAATGTGCTGGGTTGCAAAATGATTGCCCAGGTAAAGAAATCAGAAAAAAACAAAATGAAGTTCATATTTTGGACTTTACAATTCGCTTTTTTCTTGTGCAATATTTTTGATTTTCCCTCTAGACATGCAGCCTCTGACACCAGGTCGTAAGACTGGCGTTAGCTTTATATAAAAAGTAAGAGAAGGTCGGTCGTTTCATTATAAACGAGAACAAAAACTATTTCACAGGAAATGCATTTCAGTCCTTTTTCCTGATTTCATTTACAGTATTTACATTTACAATTCAGAACACATGGTCGGCTCGTTCACTCAAATGATGTACAATTTGGAGGTACTTTACTCCTGCACTTCAGAGGGACTTGACAATATGATGATTCAGATTCTCATCATGCAGGAATTCACTTGTAGAGCGTTTTTCACCGTGGATTACTACTTTACTTTGAGTATTTGGTCCATCACTATCTAATCGTCAAGTTTTTTTTAAGTTAACCTCAAAATGTATTGTCTTTTACAGGTAAGAAGAAACCAGGCAAGCTCATAGAAAATAGTTTTTTATAGTTGCTATTCGAGTTACTCCATAAATATCTTTTGTGGCTCAGTCACATGATGTTATTTTGTTGGTCGGTGTGCATGTCTTAACAGGGATAGTAATTCCTAAAAGGTGTCGATATGTGTTATTTATTATATATTGTCTTGGCAAAAACAACGTGTATCCTTCCTGTAAACATATGCTTACTTTTCACAGGATAACGCAGCCAAGTTTTTAGCATAATTCAGTCTTCTTACTTTATTCCTATATTTAGATGTCTGGCAGAGCAGATCACTCACAGGCCTTTATTGTATGTTACAATCTTACAATCTGTTGCCATGGCGATCTCTGGCTCTAGCTGATTGACGCTGATCTGTGGGAATCAAAGCAGGAAAAAAAAAGGTCATCAGTGCAAATTGAAATGCGTTTAAATAGCAGTCAGACATAAAACGCTAACATACAGTATGTGTAGATGCATCCATAAAACTCTACATGCAGTATGTGTAGATGCATCCATAAAACTCTACATGCAGTATGTGTAGATGCATCCATAAAACTCTACATGCAATTTGTAACAGTTTCATAAATATATTCTTAAAGGCTTCAAATGTTCTGTATTTACAGCTAATGTGTAAAACGAGCCAATTTGGCAGAGGAAAGTCTAATTTGAGGTTCGCAGCTCCTAATATTTGAACCAGACACAGATGGTTGTTGGAGTTGGAGGCAGAATCCTAATCAGACATCTTGGTAGGTGTGAAATGGGGAAGTGGGACAAATTGAGTAGGCAGGGGGTCCAGGGGAACAGCACATTCATGTTGCTTTTAGGGATTTTTTTTTCACCTGCTATCTTAGCGAAAGTGCAAAAAAAAAGGGACTTGTGAGAGAAAAACAGGCCCCTTTCGTGGAGCGGGAGGCAGCTTTTCACAGGACTGTCAGCAACACATATGTCTGAAGTTTTTGTGCCATATGGCTGTCTGAGATATTTCCAGTGGTAATTAATTCCTAAACATTTTAAAGCCAGGGCTGCTTGTCTTGTGTCAGCGAGTCATTTGGCAAAGACAAGACAAAAAGATAAAGACATGGAGTGAAAAACAAAACGCCATTTAATGAGTGGTGTGACACATACTGAGGCAATAAGGCTCAAGTTAGATCTCAACCTGCATGGCTTCGATGAATGGAGGCAGTAGAGACTGTGGGCAGATCATAACAGAGCGGGTTAAGCCTCCGAGGGATACGCCTCATTAGCAGAGCCTCTGTAAAACTCAATGGGGGACGATAAAGAGGTCAGGAGACCCCGGTCATCAACATCAGTCATGGCAGGCATGAGGATGAGGATTGTTCTCGGTTGCTGTTCCCTCCTTCCAGAAATGTCCTCATATCAGACCGTAAAACACAGAATGATCCTTCAACAAGACCTTAAAAAACTCCCCTTTCCTGATAAACTCCTTTGGCCGCTTTCCTTTTGATGGTTTGTTTATTTCTATTCCATTTCATTGCATCTTGTTTGTTCATATCTGGATGGATTATTTTGTATTGTAAAGCGTCTCTGAGATGAAGTTCTATATAACAAAAATGTATTATTATCATTATTATGAGCATGGCAGCCATTTAATACACAGAGAATGTGAAGAAGCAAGAATTGGTGTTAAAAAACAACTTCAAAAACACAATCTATTATATTTTAGGGCAAAGACATATTCCTTTGCATAGGATGAAGTTATTTTGGGATGACGTACCTGGGACATCTGCGGGAAGAGGCTGATGGCGAGAGGCAGAGCGAGGCCGAAGGCGGCGAGGCACACCAGGCTGTGGACAGGGAGGACGAGCCGCCGGCGCCTCTGCAGGAGAGGAAGCCTGCAGGGGGAAAACATCGACACTTTATTCACCTCACAGTTCATATAGAGAGAAACACAATAACCAACTCATTACATGGTTAAGTGACAGCAGTGGAATACAATTTATACTGGATTTGTTTAGCAATACCACAATCATCTCAAAATGTTTAAAAGCAGTACAGTAACGCGTAAGTAAACAGAGGCAATTTGTCCTATTTGCCAAAAACAATTTTTGGAATCAGATGTGGTCAATTACTGGCAGAAAACATCTTCTAATGAAGTGCAAATCTATACAAATGGTGCAACTCATTTGAGCAAAGACGCAGAAATATTAACCTTCAATGTCTAAATCAAAGATCTGTATTTTATTCAGGATCTCTGTGCAGCTAAGCAGACTCAGGAACATCACATCCATTATGTCAGAGCCATAATGTCTTCATCTGATCATCAACCTAGAGTGAGAAAGATGGTACATGTAGGGGCTCAATTTCAAAGTGTGAATGGTACATTTACTGACGACCAGAAGGTGAACAGGAAGTCGTTTTTTAAGTTAACAAGTTAGCTGTTCAATTAAAGCTTCAATAGCATCTTTCTATTCACATTACCCTGTTTTGTTTGTATTTGAAAATAATGCTTCAGTGATAAAAACAGCATTTCTAAGTTTGACATTCATTTGACGTTTACAGTCAATCTTTGCTTTATTGTCCTTAGGTTGGACAATATTGGTTTATGCCAATTGGTTTGTTGTGTTAACCTAAATAATCTAAGAGAAATGTATTGTAACAGTTTGAAAACCCTTTTGTCAATCTTCACAAAACACACTTTTATTTTTAATGACGTTTTAAAGACCTATCTCCAGAAATACATTTTCTCGCCAAAATGTCTCCTCGCTTCCCCTCCGTACGATAATCCCCTCTTCAGCGTAGGACAGTGAACTCAGCAGGAGCTCGAGAGAGAGCCGCTCCCTCTCTCCTCCACCAGCGACGCCTCTCCCCCTAACGAGGAGAGCTGCCGCTTAATGAGGGAGCTCATTAACACATATGGCTTCCATGCTTTAATTAGGCTACACACACACACACACACACACACACACACACACACACACACACACACACACACACACACACACACACACACACACACACACACACACACACACACACACACACACACACACACACACACACACACACACACACACACACACACACACACACGCGCAGATACACATCTTAGAACTGGGGTTACAAAGAGAAAAGTCAATGGGAGAAAAGTTGTGAGAGTCACAAGTAAACATTTGGGGCAAGTTTAAAAACCTTAAAATCACTGGAAAAAAGGGAAATTATCCAAAATTGACGATACAGTTGTGAATGACTGAATAACCTGGAGAGTGGCCATGTTCTGGTCGATGTTTTAACCCGGGGTTGAACTGTTTACATGAACCTCTGACAGCGTGACGCAGAATCGCTGTCGCAGCGAGAAGACTAATTAATAGAATATCCCAGATGACTCGTGTTGTGCCAAACAGAGAAACAACAATATGTCGGAGGTTCGCAATTGTTTTTCAGCCAAAGACCTTTAAAAGATAGAACATATTTTGGAGACAACCTCATGTAGGTCCCTTTGGAATAATTTGACTTAGCCTTATGCAAAGGAACGAGAGAAGTGTATTAGAAAGACATTAGGGATGTATTTAATTCTACTTTTATTGCATTAGCGGCAGGCTTTATATATACACACTCTATGGTTGCAGCTGTACCTCAAAACATTATTTGGAGTGCATTTTAACACATACATTTCACAGAAGCAAGAATGCACAAACTATTGAAGACTGACAAAAAGGATTTCACAAAATGATCATTTAAATATATCAATCAGAAAATGTCTGGGACAAAACACTACTTTTATGAATTCAAAAAGCATCAGTAGTCACTTAGGTTCTACTTAGGACAATTTGATTTTCCTGATTTAAAGAATGTATATTCAATATATTTGCTCAATGTGAGTCTGTTTGCATTAGGGGCCTAAATACATTTGAGCGAAATAAAGAAAAAAGAATGTTGTGTATTCTGAACAAACACCTTTTGTTGAGTTACTTTCTAGTCCTGCTGTGCCTGCTGTGCCTGCTGTTCTGTGTATACAGAGGTATGTTAACAGGAACAATAATGGGTTTCTAGTTTCAACACTAAACAAACACGGGGAGGTGATGATGAACACGCAGCGGAATTATATAAAATGCCAGAAAGTGTTTCAGTGTCAGCAGCGGAAGAAGCTTGTGTTTTAATTCTGCTGTGGTACAGATTGGTTTTTCTCCATTAGCTGAACATTTAAAAAGTACATTTTTTTACACTTAGGATTTTTTCTATTATCATTAATATGGTGATATTTGTATAAAAATAGGGGAGAAACCAAACAATTACATGTAAAATTAGAGGTTCAACACACCAAATTAGTCCAAATGCAATGATCCTTTGTTTTATAACCATTTTCTGACACTACCACAACTCGACTGTAAGATACGGTTTAATCAAGTTCTTTAGATCAAATTGTGGAATATTTGAAGAAATCTGAAAAGATAACATAGCAAGATCCAGCCGAAACCTCAGGCTCTGTCAGAAAAGTGAATAATATCTATAATACGTAAGTGTCTGTATTCTTTCTTATATCCAACAGGGGGTGATTTCACTGATTAAAAAAAGAGGTCAGATTGTATTGAAGTCTATAAGGAAATGCCCTGACTTTTTACCTCAGTAAACAGTTTCCTGACGAGTTAATGTTGGCAATCACTAGTTTCATGTCTTATTCAATACAGTACATTCAGATATACATGTTGTGAATTAATCTTTCCTGTATTTTCAGTTCTTGAAGTTAACTTTGAACATTTGGACAAACTAAGACCTCCCTAACCCTAACCCTAACCAAGATGATGATAGCAAGAATGCCAAAGTTTAGGCTTGAATGCCATTAATTCAACTTAATTCAAATGAAAAAGGTACACTTTTTTCAACACTTGTTCTTGTACTGTATGTGCAGCTTTTCTACACATCACAGTATAAGCCAAAGGATACTCAGCACAGGTAGATGTAGCCTGTTCGGAAAATACTGAATGTACTCTTCTAATATCAGAGTAGCACATGATAAAGGCCCTAGCTGTGTACGTAACATAGCCTAAGACTCACAAAAACAAATACATATTTAAAAATAGGTATTGATCTGAGCCTCTCACAGCTAGCGAAGCACGTGCAGGACTGAACCGGCTGTCACCAAAATGTGCTCTCAGCGGAGTCATCCATCATGGAGGGGCCTCGCAGGGTCTCTGTCCCCTTGTTCTCGCTCCATTGAGAGCCAGTGAAGGCGAGCTGACAGAGGATAGCTGAGCCTCAGTCCACCTCACACCCTCTGCTCACCCTCACACACTCTCCCTCTCTCACTCTCTTTTCCCGTGCAGTCATGCAGCTGCCAGGAATCACAAACACACCTGGGCCGCCCGCCTGCTCGCAGCGGTTGGGACAAGTGCTGTCAGGGATTTACAAAGATGGCCGCATTCCTCAGCCAGGCCTCCGATCACCAAACATCCGTATAAACACATTGCATCATTAAGACATCATTACAGTCACATCACACAACGCTGGCAATCCCAGTGAGGGAGAAGGTTCATGGATTTCAATGGAAGGTCGTAGGGGTAGAGGAATCTGAAACTGACGTTTTTGCTAATAATTCACTTCTAAATGATGATTTGATTAGCGATAATGTGTTTAATACCAGGTCAAGTATCATAACACTAGCGCTTTTATTTTGTAAGGATCATAGTGTATTCAAGTCCACTAGTTGTAATCCTATAGATTATTTTATATAACACTTACTGCACTTAAAGTAAACAATCAATACTTTAGGTTACTTATTACATGGATTATTACTGTGATTACTATGTGTTATAAATACGAAATAACAATTATGGGAATTATAATACAATATGATCCTTACAAAATGACATTAAGTGACCCGCATTTATAAAATATTGAGATAGTTTATCTTATCAAGGAAAAATGTTTTATTATGCGTTTATCTTTTTTAAAGCATCATGAATAGTTTTGCGTGCTTATAACTTTAATTATTCAGTGCAATAAGCACATTTTGTTCGTAGTGCATTATAAAAAATGGCATTATACAGCCAATTTATCTCTTAGGAGAAGACAAAAAAGCTGATATTAATAAAACATCCTCTTACTTCTCCAGTGCAGCCATGATGATGGGAGGCAGCATCAGAATTGGCATCGGCATGACCACTCTGGTCAGAGCTGTTTCTAAAAGTGCCTGTCACAAACAAAAGAAGACATAAAGACATTAAATAAGAAAGCCAGAAAGAAAAATCAACTATTTAAAAAAAAAAAGACAGACATTACATCAATCCCATATAAAAGCTGCACATAAAGCGTTGACGTTGGATACAAAGTAACCTACGTGTTTGGCAGCCACTTTTGAGGTTCCCACCACGTTCCCGTTGTCGTCGAGCACGCTGATGCCCTCCGACAGCTCCGAGTGCCTCATGAGAACCACGTTGCAGACGTTTGCAGTGGCTGTAGGGAAGCGAGAAGGTTTTTAAATATGTACCAGACATCTATAGATTCGACATATGAGTTCAAAAATGAAATGAATTGTCTTTTCATCACTGTGACTCTGGTTTAAAGGTCCCCTATTGTAAACATGTTAGGCATATATTATAGGTTTCCGATATCTAAAAAACATGTCTCTGAAGTGTTTTGCTCAAAATACCAAACAGATCATGCATTGTAGCCATGCCTCATACCCCTATATTTCAGCCCTGTTACTAAAAGTGCTGATTCTGGGTCAGTAACTTCAAACCCGAGCTGCTGCTGGATTATTTCTGAAACAGTATGGAGCTCAAACGCTTTCTCTCTCGCGGGTTTACCACAAGGTGAGTTCCTTTTTTTATTACCTGCTTTTTTATACATACTCTCTCCAGTACAGCGTCAGCTCTGAGTGTTAGCGTGCTTGCTAATGTAAACAAAGACCATATTACGTCCAAAACACGTCGCGCATTGTTTCTGATAAAGTGACGTTTCTGATGCCAGGTCAACGTAAAGCCAGCCCACATTTTAGTAATGTCGTCATGACCGCAGCAACTCTGGATCAGCTCCGTTGTACCCCCGTTTTTAGAGATGTGGGTAAGGAGGTAAAGAGAGGGTTGTATTTTCTGACATTTTGTGAGTCTCCTGACACCAGGGACACATATTTATGTATAAAAGACATCGACAGATCAGGCAGCCTGTGAAGTAACAGTGCAGCAGGGAGAGGTTCAGGGGGGGGGACTCCTTCTGGTGGGCACTTTGGGATTTTAGCCCGTTTACATGCCCAAAAACCTATATAACACACCACAGGAAAGGGGAAACCCATAGAAGCATATAGGGCCCCTTTAATTATATAAAATAATAATACTGTGATAAAAGTGGTACACCTGTCATTAAGTGTCCTTCTGTTAGACACTGAATTCTGGTGTGTGTGTGTGTGTGTGTGTGTGTGTGTGTGTGTGTGTGTGTGTGTGTGTGTGTGTCAAATAACCAACAAACCCCGTGACCAAGGTCGACAACCAGCCATGTCGTTACCCTGTGATTTATTCACGAAAGCCAAAATGAACACAAATGTATGTTAATATAGACAGACCTTTCTCCTTGACTCTAATAGGAATAAGAAAAAGTCATTTTAGAGAGTTTAGTGGTGGCGCCGCAAGCCTTTTTAATTTAAGACAACAGCGTTCAGAGTTATCTTTACTGACGGCTGCAGGGCACGCAGGGCGCTTTGTGAGGGGAATTCAATTGACTGAGCAAATAGCTCTTTCTACCTACAAGGGATTTTTATTATCCAGACCAATTAACAGAGGGACAGATAGTGGGAATTTGGCATGGAATAAGAAAAAAAACACAGCAAAAGGATCAAATTCTCAAAAAAACGTTTGAAAGTAAATTGATAATAGGCATCAAAGTAATTATAAAATAAATGATTGGAAAGTCTGCACAGCCCAATCCTGAAATATTTGGCACATATTTGTAATTAGGTGAAATAATTACATTTATGTACATTCTAATTGTCATCTAATAACTAGTGGTGGCAGTGCACTATAGAGCTTTTCATATAATTACTTGATAATTAATAATAATTAAATATTGATGAATATTTTCAAAAAAGACAGCAAATTAATTATCCCAATATGGTTTTTTTTGCCAGTCTTTCCCTCCAGTTAAAGTCTTCATAATCTAATTGAATGACAGGCCGCTACTTGATTAGGTTATTACAAATAAATGTAGCCTTAAGTAAGCAAACAAAATGAAGCAGGTGAAAATTCAAACAGCACTTTACTTTCGCTCGCTTCAATTAACCATTTTAATTACCTTATATATGAGCCAAGCATAACAACGGCCGCAACAACAATGAACAAAACATAAATCAGGTAAATGAGGCCTTGCCATAGACGCCACTTTAGGGGTAATTATCCAATTTGTTTGCCGCAGCAGAGTTCTAACAAGCAGCCAATTACCAGGCAAAGGCTGCGCTGTAGAGACCTGTTGATTTAATTAAAAGAGCCGCCATGTTATAAGGGGAGGGGGAGAGTGAGGGGCAAACAATTTAATTATGAGCCAGCAGCATTGTGGGACATTGGTCTTTCCCCCTGGGTGTGAGTTTGCGGGGGAGAGTGGCACGAAAATCAGCTTTGTGGCTCCACACACGTCTGAAGGAGCGAGCTCACAACACCTCCGTATCCCACAGAGAGAACACATTGAGGGGACAAGAAACAAAGCAGAAGTGGTTTGACTCAAAAAAAGCCATTTATGATGGTCACATAGGTGTAATAAAGGTGTTATTAATATTAAAGGTTAAGAGTCTGTTCATTCTGTAACGAAAGCTGCACGGATTATTCATCAGATAAAACAATCACAAACTATTTCAATAGACAATTTATCAATTAATAACAAATATTTTGGAACATAAAACATAACATAAAAAACTGACTTAAAGGTGGGGTAGGTAATTCACTTCAGAAACACTTTTTGTTATATTCCATGGAATGCTCTTAACATCCCGATAGCAATGAATATATTAAATGTTTTGACAATAAATACATTAAAAATATGTCATCTGTGGAAGCCGTGGCGCTGTAAAAAGCACGACCAATCATCTGAGCCGGCCCGGCTGCCTGCCTGTCAGCCTTCCATCTCGTGCACAAACTTATCTCGTGCCCTCATTGGTCATGTGCACGTTCGTGTGTGTTGGAGGAGGGGCTCTGTAAGGAAGTCTGAAGGAAGGGGCAGATTTTTTTCGGCTGCGTAGTTTCAAATTCTAGCGCACTCGAGCTGGTTTCTCAAAAATTACATACCCCACCTTTAATCAATTCATGAAATACGGGGAAAAGAAATGTACATATTTTCCACTTAAACCCGCCTGTACACCCACTTAAGTCTGGAAACAATGTCCTACTCTCGTCAGTGAGAACAATACTCGACATGTGAATGAGTGAATGCTATTGACATTTTTTATACAAGACTGCAATGGACCTTTACTCTTTTATTAACTTCTGTGTTCATTACATTACATTGCATTTAGCTGACGCTATTATCCAAAGCGACTTACAATAAGTGCATTCGACCAAGAAAATACAAACTTGAAGAAAACAGAATCATATAAGTACATCAGGTTTCATAGAGCTAAAACATTTCAAGTGCTACTCAACTGGCTTCAGATAAGCCAGTCCTTTGTTAGTATATAAGTGCTTTGTTAGTAATTCTTTGTTAGTAATTCTTTCGCTCGAAGTGGAGTCAAAAGAGATGAGTTTTCAGTCTGCGCCGGAAGATGTGTAGGCTTTCTGCTTTCTGTGTTCCATACCAAAGAGACCCTTACACTTATTACCAAACTATTTTTGAAATATTGACCCCTGACCCCTATCCATCCCATAGTTATTTCCCTGAGCCCTTTGAACTCACCCACTGCTGGGAAGGGGATGAACCTCTGCACCAGCAGCCTGGTGGTCGGGCTGAAGCGGCTCGATTTCTGGATCAACACGTTCAACCCCACCTGAAGAAAAACAAGGCACAAATTATACAGACAACACACACACATTGAATATTTAAAATGAATCGAAAGGTGTCAACAATGTTATATATAATAAAATACAAATTATAAAAAATTATAAACATTTTAATTGAATATATAAAATGATGAGTAAGCTAGGAAATCTCTGCAGCACTACTAAACTTCAATCAGAATATTTTTACATATATTTTGCCCTATACAAATATTACGCCTACTGCTATTTGGCTGTAGCACTCAAAATTAATCAGCTCTGAAATGACAAAAATGCCTGGCACTATTCATAAACAACCAAAAACACTTCTGTATTTCACCACACTACAGGGCTTTCGTCAAAAGTCTATGAGCTCTCAGATAACACACTCGGCGGGGGGTCGTCACCAGAGCGGACCTTTAATTGGAGAGCTCCTGCCCCCCCCCCCCCACACGGCCGTCGGTCCGCCCTCCAGACACCCCACGATTTTGTTCTGTGCTCGCTGCCGTGCAGAAGCCTGAGGGCAGCAGCCGGATGAGCGCCCAGCAGGGTCAGTAATTGGCTCGGTTTGAGCCCTGTGTCCTCACTGAAGGCTGTGTGAGGCAGGTGTGTGAACGTGTGTCATAGGCTTTTGACATGGGAGTCTTTAAAAGACATAAAGGTAGGGGAAAAAGGAGTTCAAAGAGTTGAACTGCTAAGGGTATTATGATGGCTGGTATTCAGAGGGTTAGGCTGATATTCTACTTTTGACCATTTGACCATTTTCCTGTCATAAAAATTCAAATGATTTAGCGCTTCACAACAACCAGTAAACCTTTGAACTCTGCACTGAAGCCTATATTTATGACCATTCATTAATTGAAGTACTTTACATTTAATTTAGCTGACCTTTTATCCAAAGCGACTAACAGTAAGTGCAATAAACAATGATAGAAACTCAGGACAACAAGAAAAATGCAGATTCTTTTCGCTTCAAATAAACAACATGTGCTTTTACAAATAATGCCCCTCCTGCAATTTGGATTCTAGTGCAATTTTCTATGAATACCTGATGAATCGCTTATCCCTACTTAGCAGTGAATGTGTAGCACAACTAGACAAATAGGTCTTCAAATGAAAATAATCTCATGATATTTTAGAGAAATATCCAGTTCGATATGCAGCTGACAAAAGTCCATCATAATGCAGATTTATTTGTATGCCCATGGTTTAAATGCAAAAAGGATCAATAAGTGGCTCAGATAGTGTGAGTTGAGATCCAGCCAGGCATTGTGGGAACTCACAGCGATGGAGACTGCGCTGGTCACCGCTCCGAGGTATCCCTGGAAGAATTTAGAGGCTGGAGCCGGCTGAAGTGGAAAATGAGTGAGATTAAAATATGAAAGCATTTTATGCAACTTGTGCACACGTTTTTATATGAAGTTAGTACAGTATCGGTCTAAATGGGACTGAGTCACTTAACTGATAAAGTACCTTGGAGGCGTTGCGGTTGCAGTAGTTCACACAGGCATTGTGACTCTGGTTTAACCCCTGTAAGGGAAGAAGGGAGGCATATAGAAAGAAGAAGAAGAAGTGAGTTCATTTTTAAGTAAATGTACTGATATTACGGTGGATTTAAAGTACAAAATACAACAGCAAAAGACAAACACAAAGGCATTCGACCGCATGTATGTTCAGGAAAATGTTCCATCACTGATTGGGGGCAAGACACAGAGGTTCATCTCCTTTTCAGATTAGCAGTGGAATTTATATACGTTTCTATAAATAAAAAGAACACACAAACTTCTCTTCTTGATAACTTCCAAATGGTGACCTTTTGTTTACATGTTTGTTAGCATAAGCTTGAAAACTCAAGTGTGTTCAAAGTGGATGTTTTATTATATATATTTTTTAGTATGCAATTTGTGTTCCATTGTTGGCGCTTCTGTCTACTGTTGCGTCTTCCTGTCAGGTGTTTGTTTTGCTCAACCTGTCACTTCCTTACTTTTACTTCGTCTTGACAGGACTGCAGCGGGAAATTGTATGCCTAGAAAATACTGGAACATTTACAGTAATGTTGATTAATGTGTTGTCTTATTAAATGAGTTACGTGAAACTAAAATGTCCGGCAGTGGCTCAGCCGTAGGGTCGCTGGTTCAAGTCGACCCTACCAAACAGACTTCAAATATGGAGTGTGGATTGGTACTTTGAGAGGTCTCAGTTCAACTCCTGGGCCCTGTCATGGTGCCCTTGAGCAAGGCACCGGACACCCCCCACCCCTCCTAGTACTAGGATGGGTTAAAAGCAGAGACAAAATGTCACTGTGTGTGCTGTGTGCATGAAAATGTGTGACAAATAAAGAGGGTTTCATCTTCAGATTCTTTCTAAAAAGAGCTCTTGATTGTGTTATTTAACTTATATGATGTAGGTTCTTACCTGCCAGAAGATAGTGGACACTAACGTTTGATTTGGGAGAAGGAGGCCAACAACCTACACAAAGATAAACACCCTTTTACAAATAGATTATCTGAAAACAGAGCCTGAATGATATATTGGAGGATCAATCTGAGTCTAAACAAGATAATATCATTGTATGACATGTCGCTAAAATTCTTTGTAGCCTTCAAAATATGGATTCATTAAAATAAATATATGCAAAAAAGTCTTACCACTGGTGTGCCAAATGGGATAAAACCTGTTAAAAGAGAAACATTTAACTCCAGAAAACAGACATTATAATAAATATCCCTATTGTCAATGCACTCGTAAGTACTGTGAAGAAGCAAAAAACTTGATGTGTTGTTGAAATGGACACATTTTCACACCTAATTGTTAGTGCGAACTATCAAAGACACACAGTTTAAAGTAACCACAATACAGTCTTAATATAATGCATGACAAAGAAATGCTTTGACATGAATTTAGTGAGGGATTCTTAATGCATTGTTTAAGTGTTTTTAGTCACAAGATCTGAATGCTGCTATTAACCAATGCATTTATTCTCCTACCAAAAAAGTTATTCAAAAATATTCCAAAAGAGGGAAAATGATCAACGAGAGTTTGAGAAACACCAGTCTAGTCTGCACAGCTAGGCAGGCCAAAAAGATTCTGCAGCTTACTCCCATTCTTCTGACATATATTGGTCCTCCCATATTAATAGTCGGTGTCTCCTCCTCCCTCCTTTTTCCACCCCTCCCTCACTTAAAAGTCCCTTTGCTAAAATGGTGCTTTGAGTCTGAACCAAAATATTTGCTCCTTCAGAGAAGCTCGAGAACTTCTCGGTCACCGTGGGAGAGAGGTTTTAATCAGCGCCCAGCTGAGTGTGACCTTTTTCTGGCCTGAGACAACCTGAAGAGCCCCGTGGAGCCGTGACACTTTCCCAGAGAGAACGACGCCTGCATGTTGGACCACATAACAAGCCCCTCCATCTCACTTCCCTTTAGACTCCCACACCAAGCCGCTGTACCTGACATCCGAAAGGGCATGAGGATCTTCTCCCCCGTGTCAGGGTGGATGATGGCCTGTTAGAGGAAGTATAATGACCCGGATAATTAGTACAGGGATAGTTCAGATCAAATGAATTAGGAAGAGAGATTTGCTGTGGGATGAAAAGAATGAGGGAAAGTTTTAACAGTTTGAAAAACTATTTAATTAATACAATGGAATTACTTACTTTCCTGTATGTTTTTAATCAGGTAAGTGTTGCGCTTAAAGGTGGGGTAGGTAATTGACTTCAGAAACACTTTTTGTTATATTCCATGGAATGCTCTTAACATCCCGATAGCAATGAATACATTAAATGCTTTGACAATAAATACATTAAAACATTTCATCTGTGGAAGCCGTGGCGCTGTAAAAAGCACGACCAATCATCTGAGCCGGCCCGGCTAAAATAACTGGATGGCCTACCTGCCTGTCAGCCTTCCATCTGTGCACAAACTTATCTCGTGCCCTCATTGGTCATGTGCGCGTTCGTGTGTGTTTGGAGGAGGGGCTCTGTAAGGAAGTCTGAAGGAAGGGGCAGATTTTTTTCGGCTGCGTAGTTTCAAATTCTAGCGCACTCGAGCTGGTTCCTCCATTCTTACCTACCCCACCTTTAAGTGTAAAGACTGCAGTATGTTTTGTTTGAAATCCACTGAAACCATACCATAACAACTGGAGATGATAAAAGATAGTGATCTGTGTTAGTGAATGAGACAAAAAGTAAATAAAAGAGAAAAATCTTACCTGCTTTATTTTTTGAGCTTGCCAAAGCTGAAGAGAGACATAACAAATACTTTCAATGAGATGATGATGGACTAAACAGCCTCACACGTTTTTCTGTTAGCAACTGCCTTACCTTAATTTTAATTATTTTATACAGCTTAAACATGTATTTTACCCTTAAAAGAGATGGAAGATAACCCACATAACAGCCAAAGACTATGGCTAAACATACAAATTTTTTTTCAAATAAGTAGTGTGCAAACACAAGCTTTTATTTATGTATTGGTTTATATTCCAGAATGTATATATAGTTAGACAATTAAATATAAAATGTCAAACAGAAGATGGCAGCATTTATATCACTATATTGAAGATATTGAGAGATATTAAAAAGGGAGCTATTTTGAACAACATTTCCCTAGCTATCCTTGCTTTTCTGACGTGTAAATGCTTCACTTCACCTGTTTTAACACACAATGAACATTTCAATGGGAACTTAGGTTTGTTGTGAGTGTACCTGAGCATCAGTAACTCCTGGAGGCAGAGTTCCTTGTTTAAAACTGTCGAGCAGCTCCACAGACTCCTGCAGACGTTTCTAATTTGAACAAATTGATAATAAATCAGTAAAATACAAAGTTAAATGAGCACAGCTTACCCTGGATGTTTTTTTATATTCCACTTTTCAAGCCACACAGTTCAACGCACAAGATAATTGTGCTTCACTAAAACTCTCATGCTGATTTTCAGTTGACAAATGAGTTTCCTAAAGAGTAATGAACAGCTTTCTGTGGTGTGATCAGTGTCTAATTCAGAGCAAAATACAAGGTCATGTGGCCCAATTTGTTCTAATGAGCTTGCCTGCATGTGTGTGTGTTCTCGTTTCTTTCACTGCGTGTGTGTGTGATAGTGTTAGGTGTACACTTTTGCATGTGCGCATATGAGGTCATGTGTGTGTGATTGCACAGCGATCCTTGTTCCACTCTCGTCATTAGGGGCAAGTTGAGGCTACGCCTGGCCCAGCATGGTGCATGGTGTGTGTGTGTGTGTGTGTGTGTGTGTGGTGTGTGTGTGTGTGTGTGTGTGTGTGTGTGTGTGTGTGAGAACATACACACTCTCCTCCCTCACAGCTGCCCCACATGTCCACACCTCATCACATCCCAGGAGCTACTGCTGCTATTACTGTCACCAAAGAGCCCTCTAACAGCTTCATTACCCAGAGGCACCAGAGCACTGATGACTCCATGAACAAAAATTACCAAAACACAACAAGGACCTGGAGAATTAATACCATAATGGTCTGTGGCCGAGAAGGTTGAACATGTTTTTCCTCTTCCAGAGAATCCTTGAGTTTGATAATACATTAGTCATCTAACAATGATTTTCATAACAAGGTCAAGGATATTAAGAACTGTGATTAGCAAGTCGAATTCAATGCCTTTGACATTTGTTTCCAGTAAATGCAGGCTCTGTGTTGTTTCACATAACATTATTGTGCTTACACTGTGGAATAGATTACTCTAGGTTTCAGGAACTTCAATCATGGACATGGGCTACCTTGTATTACTAAAGAAAACGTAGTTTTGCTCGCATGCTTCCACGTAGAACAAAAAATTAAATAAAAACTCTTAATGAAATGCATGTGTTTCGCATCCGCTTTTACTTCAATCATCAAGCATTTTCTTTGTTCTTTGACTCTTTGTACAATGTGGAGGCATTGCAGGAAAAACTTTAAATATTTCATTTTGTGGGTGAAGTATTCCTTTAAATGAAAGCTCAAATTAAAACTGAAAATGAGACTGAATTACTTTACTATAACACAGAAAACTCGCCAACAAAACCTCAGCTCTTACAGTCACCTGCAATCAACAGAACGTTATAACCAATGAGGCGTCATTTCATGAAAAATGCTCCCAAATGGGTGGATTTGCACATGTCGAAGAAGCACTGCCTCAGTCTTGCTACAATAAAAACAAAATGCAAACAAAATATACTTGAATGGTTAAATAAAGCAGAACTCTGACAAAGACTTCCTTAGACTACAAGAGATACCTGCTGCCATTAAAAAGGGAGTTCCTGTCAGCTCAAGTACCTCTGAAACGAAGAGTGTGCTGGGGTCGATCACATCCAGGAAGTGCCTGAACCGCCCAGAAAATGTGTTCTAAGAGAAGAAGAAATACATCATAGAAACATTATCTTGCATATTGTTTGCATGTTTAACGTGTTATCAATGGAATATAGGTCAGGATAAGAAAATGCCTAAAATCTTAATTTCTGTACAAGTAAAATAAATCTAAACTTTTGCTCGAAAGAAGGCAGACAAATCTGATTCTGTGTTGCTCCTTAGAGCAACCAGAGGCAGAGATGTTCCAGCTGTTTCCGAATAAACATTGAAGTGTGGCAGATGTTTTAACACACCAGGTGGAGCCTCCTCATTAATCCCTCCGACAGACTGTTTCCGATCTGCATCTTTTAGGGACCCCGAATCCACTCAAACCACCTTTACAATTAATTTCTATAATTGTCAAAGTGCCAGGAAAAACCTTTCGATCATTTATTCATAACTGAGCATAAGGAATAATTTCTGAGATACAGGAACACACCACGCAGCGTTTAGAGGCGACCATCACTCCCTAACTTCAGTTTAATTACACTAACTGCTAATTTAGATGAAAATCTGGTATCTGACTTACGCTTTGTGACTTTCTGAACATATGGATGGTTGGTAGAACACCGCATGGGGGAGTGGTTTTTAAATATCTTTAATTCAATTATTAGAAATGAGAAGCAGTGTACGAGAGAGGGGTTATTTTACTTGTACTCATTGGTGTTGCAATGTATTCTGTGAGATTTCCCACCAGGTATTTGTTCACATAATCTACTATTACATTATTTCGGTCTGATTTTAGTACTTTCATTTAGGGCTGCACAATATGAGAAAAATATGTAATGTATAATAACATTGGTGAATATCACATTATAACTTCTGCTGAATAAAAATATATTAAAAGTGTACACAGTTCTGCCTTTCTGCTGCTATACTAGTATACTGCTAAAACACAAAAACAATCTCTTTTGTAACAAATTGAACACAAATTCCACCATTAAAAAAAAGAATCATAAGTAATATTTTAGTGTAGCAGAGTATCTCAAAAATGTTTTCAACCAAAAGGCAGTACATGAGTAGCTACAGCTTTTTAGTTATATTTCACCATTGCATATGTGTATGTACAATAAGATCTAATGTAAATGAGTCAAATATGCCAAACAAACCTAGCCAATAAAGAGGATTCTGAATTAAAACATACTGTGTTGTTGAATACTCCATTGTGACCCCATAAAATGTAGGGTAACAAATTGTTAGCTTAGTTGTTGGCTATCAAAATGGTAAGCTATCACTTTTGCTTTCTAGCTAACTGTATTTTATAGTGAATTTGTAATGATTGCATTACTCCTCGCGTTGCGTTCAAGGGTCAAGGGTCTTTTGCGTTCAAAAGTGGATCCGGGTCACTGCGGGACTTTCAACTTAGTTGACCAAGACACAATAATATGGACAAGTGCAAGTTTTATAACAAGAGCTATAATACAAGTTTACTTTATTAACTTACTTCTAGAATGAATGTCTCATACTACTAAACACCATGTTTGCTAATGTTGACAGTGCAACTTAGCTAGCTGATTTAATGCTAAAGCAGAGGGAAACTATGCTTTTACACTCAAATATGTAAAAGTCTGTTAACGCAGAGGTAAACTATTTAATGTATCTAACATGACATTTAACTGCCAGGTGCACAAACGATGTAAAGTACATGTGGTAAACTTGAATCGTGTTAAAAATAAATGTACCTGGTCGAAACGAGGCTTGCCATGTTGAAATGTCTCACATTCAGACATGTTGCAGTTTTAACACACAGGTGTATCTTTTTCTTCTTCTTTTCGATAATAATTAAAACAGTTTCACCAACACTTCATGAACCTGTAGCTGCTGCAGGGCTGCGCAGTTAATATCCAGCTGTTCAGTGGCCATGTTGCATGATGGGAAATGTAGTTTTCCAGAGTGATTTGCTCAGGAAGGATTTCGTTTTAACCGTTTGTTAGCGGACTACACTTCCCAGGATACATGCTTTGTTTACGGTGACTTAAAAAGGAAGTTAACGGGGTGAAAGTTTAATATCAGAGTGTAAAGTACAGCAAATACTAAAAAGAGAAATCTGGTGGTATCATTGAAGGAAGGTTTATGAGTTTAAAGAGTATAACATAGCCCTCTAGTGGTGGTTTTGTAAAAAAAAAAAGTCAGAAGCAATGATCAAAGATTTTGGAAAGGAAGGAAGGAAAACATTCACATTATTATTTTATTTTTGATTGTTTCTCCTCACTGAAGAACTGAACATAAATATAACTACAGGGATTTTATTTGTTTAAATAAAACATGTGTTAAACACCAATGGAGCAAGATATATCCCTTTTGATATGACTAGATGTTTTTTTGTTTGTTATTAATGTCTCCCTTGTTTGCATGTATTTCTTTAACATTGACTACTAATCTTTACATAAATAATAAATAAAATATTGAATATACAATTGGTACCATGGGCGTCACTTTGTGAAGTAGTGAAGAAAACTATTTCTCCAGATTTAACATCAGCATAGCAGAAGACAAAAGATGGTTGGTGGTTTGATTCCCACTATGGCGGAGTGAATTTTGGAGAGACATGTTTTAAACGAATGTACGTGTCTGCTTTGCTTCTTTAGTTCGCAGTTGAGATATTGTAACGGGTTTTGTCCTTAAAAAGCAACACGGATTATGATCTTTAGATGTAGAAACCAACATGTTAAGATTTTGATGAAACCTCTACAGGTGGCCTTAGCTTAAGGGTTAAATGGATGTCTAGAAACCTGAAGGTCTGTGTTTGGATTCCATCTCAATCTAATGGAACTAACGAGGCTGTAGTAATTGTGTGGTGGGGACAAAATTGGCCATTTCAAAAAGTGGTGGGGACATGTCCCCAAGCGTCCCCAGCGCAAATGATGACTGTGATTGGTACAATGTGTACATTTTAAAATCTAGGGTTTGACAATAGATGATAAGTCATTCCTGAAACCAAAAGACCGACATGAAAAGCAAACAAGCAGCTACTTTATTTAAATGATTTACTAAATATTTATAAACATTTATTTTTGCTCAGAAAAATGCTGAACATAATTTAGTTTTTTTTTACCTAATGACAGCCAAATAGAAAATGGAGCTAGTTATCTTAAATAAACAGAGAACCACCTGTAAACCAAGATTATAATCAGCTCAGTGGAAAAAACAAACACAAACACACCCCAAATAAAGATTTACAACCAAACATACGGTGAGCAAGAAACACAAAATATTCTTTATTAAATATACAAAATTTGTGAAACAGAATTGCATCACGAATTGTAAACTTTCCAATCTCAAATACTACCTTAAGAACATTCCACCGGCTACACACTCAAAGGACAAAAATACAATCAGTTGAAACTTAAATTAAAATGGAAGACATGGGAAGAGGACGTTTATTCTTGCGCTTCAGAAGTGCCGAGTCACATTTTTAATATGTCTCAACAGTCATCTGCGCACTTCATATTGCGATCACACAGCAGAACTGAGATGACCAGACGGTTTTTGGATGTTTTTTTGTATGTTTCAAGCTCAGTGGCAAAAATCAAGGATGTGGTGTCAAATTGGCCTAGTGCTTAAATCACAGAGCGATTAGAAAGTGCAGTACGGTGTAAAGTAGATCTAACTATACCGATTTCAACAGACAGGTACAGTAATGTTCTGACGATTAAGTAGTGCAAGAACATCCACAAACGCTGTTTAATGTGGTATCATATCAGAATACTTTATGGTGTCTCAATCTGCTCTATAGATTTTGTTTCAAGGCTTTTTTTTGGTATTACACAGAAAATCTGCTCATTTTCTATTCGTATGCATACAATTTAATATTGTGCAGTGATCTAAACAATATTGTAACAAAGCATTAACAGAAGTAAAACAAAAAAAGCGAACAGTCAGTGAACAGATGGCTTATCTTCTTCAAAACCTGCCTCAAATGAAGTGCTAGATTTTCAAAACAGAACAAAAATAAGGCAGCATTTGGCATTTCAATACGGCATATATGCTGTAAAATGCACTGTATATCCCTTTGCAACACCTGAAAGCAGAAGCGATTTGCGTGCTTGTGCAGAAGCGGATGTGACAGTGAGGGACGGGAGTCAAGAGCCAGCATGTCGCAGGCATTTCCTCAACAGCGGCGTCATGTTGATAACACACGTGGGAAGGCAGGAGCATGAGATCAGGAGCTTTTGATGGCTGATCTTGATACTGTCTTCACCTGATAACACCGTGACCCATACAAGAATCTGTTTAGCTTATGTGGCTGAGCATTGTGGGTAATTTCAAGACATGCCCATAGAACAGAAAGAAGGAACAAGAAATAGGAAAAAGGAGCAAGCAAAAGATAAACAGCACTTGCGTAGGAAATAAAACCATTCACTTGCTGGCTAAGAACACTTTTGAACATTCAGAAGCTACAGTCAGTTCCCAGTGATGTGCACGTTGGTCTGTAGTTTCAAAAACTAGTCAGAGCACTCGGTATTCATTGGGGAACATTTGTAGAGTGTCAATCCAAAACAACATTTTTTTAAAAGGGAAGCAAATCACAGCCAGAGTCCCATTTGGTGGTTTTGCATGATTTTACCTTATTAACCAACTATTGGGCATACTTTAAAATATGTATACTACCTTCCAAAGTCTGTTTGAAGATTGTCAATGTTTTTTTTCTTCTTTTTTAGCAGCCATTAGTTTAAGTTCATTTCAAAATATATTTTTAATTTAGCGAAATTACAATTATTGCCTATAGTTAGAAGAGGTTATTTTTACCTATTTTAAATCTCTTCACTAAGTGTGGAACTTGAGCAAGGATGTGATTAGCTTAGCTTAGCATTCAACTGGAAACAGGGGGAAACAGTTTTTTTCAAACCAGTTTTCAAAATGCTGATTATTTTTTGCTTTTTTGGCTTTGTTTGAGGGTTCAATCCGAATCTTACATCTTGGAGTCTTTCACTATTTTAACTATGTCCTTTTTAATGACATTAAAAAGACGTAAAATGTTCAGTTTAATTTCCCTGCAGGTTGAGTTTCATGCAACACTGAAATGAAGGGAACCCAGTGGCTGCCTTGAAGGTATAACATCTATCTAAACCTGATGGTGTGCTACAGAAATATCCAGCTTTGATTTCAAGAATATGCAGTTTGTAGTTAAAGGTCTGAAACATGGTAAACCATCAGAGTGGCTCTCCTGTCCTAAAGCACAGCAACACAGCTGTGTGAGAGGCTGAAAAGCTGTGTGAGGTTTGTAGATATACGCTGTTTTGGACTGACACGCTACCATTTCTCTCAAACATTTTGTGGTAAGGTGATAGGAGTGAGGTGAGGTGAAAAAGAAGGAATCATTGTTTTTACAATCAGGATTCCAATGTGGAAGCATCCGGGCTCTCCTCTGTGACCTTGCTTTGTGAACCTGAAAACAACCTGAGGACCCGCTACATTCAGAACCGCCCGAACCGAAAGCCTTCTACGAGTTTCAGCACAGAAAAGCATGCCGGCTGGGAAACATGGCCGCCCTCCAGACGTCTCTCAGTGCCTACATATTTGTATCAAAAAGGACAGCATAGCAGTGAAAAGACTAAAGAGCTGTTGTGGAGTGAACTGCAAACGTTTGGTCACTTTAGCTTGGAGCGCACTTGCAGGAGAGTGGGCTTCTGCTCCATGATGCGCACCAGCAGCGTGTCTATGTAGTCCTCCAGATCTTTGACCTGCGGCTTCAACTTCTTCAGCTCCACCTCGCGCTTCGCCAGCAGGCGTTTCTGGCGTTTAAACTCATCCTCCTGGCGCTCTAGCTCGGCCTCCCGCTGCACCAGCAGGGCGACCAGCTCGCTGTGGTTCAGGTGGAAGTAAGAGCCCGCCCCCTCCGACACAGGCTGCGGACAGACAGACAGGAAGGGGACTTAAAGGCTAACAGAGATAAAACATGTTACGTCTTTTCATTTTACTTTCAGTTGATTATATTGCCTTTTTTTCAGCCTTAATGGCTATCAATTTAATATCACTTACAGTTGATCTCTGTGCACCAGAGGATTTATCCCAATAATTAAGCTTTCTTACACTATATGCAAAAACTTTAGCACAATAATAAGCAAACTGGAGACAACCAGGGAGTGGAAACAAAAAGGTACTGGTGTAAAGAAAAATAGGCAGTTTTATAAACTCTTAACCAGGGTACTCTTAGCATAGGTGTTAGACAGGTTTATAGTTGTTTTTTTAAAAATCTTTATTCAGGGAATAGAAACAGGACCACAGTGGTGTAATCTATAATTGTAAAAAAATTAATTAAAGCATTTAGGTTATCAAAGTAAAAAGGAAGAATGTAATTTTATTTTACCCAAGATGTAGTAATTGTATTTATTATTTCCACTTATTTTCAAAACCCTATCAGGATGCCTTGCCTGAAAATCAACGTTTACCAAGAAAGAAAAATAATAAAGGGATAAAATTGCAATGAGACTGTTAGGTAAGCTTTTCAGTGCTTTTGAAACCCTGCCCAGAAAGACAGCGATCAGCTTCCCAAAACTCACATTGTCCTTGAGAGGTGTTATTTAATTAATAAATACATTTTGATCATTGAACATGTTTGCCTCTGAAGGGCAGTATTGCAGTATTCTTCGATCTTTTTAATGAACACAAACGGTACCTTCTTCTTGCTGGTCTCCTGCTCGCTCAGCTGGCTGCTCCTCCCCGGACTGATGGAGGACTTGAGCTTCTCGAGGCCGGTGGCCAGCACGGAGCGGCCCTCCGTCCGCTTCTCCTCCGCTGACGTGGTGGTGGTGAGGGGCTTCACTGGGTGGGGGCTGCAGCAGCACACACACACATATATATATGGTCAGGTATCACACTTGGTACAACAACATCTCCGTGGCTTTTCATTTTTGTTTAAAGACATCCATCAGGCTGTCTTCCTGGAGGTCCAAAGTTGTTGATATTCATGACAAAACAAAAAAGCCAATTGTCTTACAGAGATGCGTCTGAAATTATGCGGAAACATGCATTTAACTAAAAGGACTTCACTTTATTTTTTTTAGTACTAGAGGGGAAGTCAGCGTTGATTTTCATATAAAGATCCTTCTATGTGCCACTAAATCAAAGTTAAATCTGCTTGTGACTGTGGGTAAAACACAAGGCTTGTTTTCATTTAATGTATACTATAATTTTTTGTAAATGCATTTTTGCTACATAAGTTTATATTGGGAAAAATAAATATCTATTATGTTAACATTTCCTAAATTCTCTTAAATGTTTTATTGTGACTTATTTCACTTCATCAGGCCTTATTATGCTCATATAAAAAAATGTGAGAAGAAACACATCACATTTATTTCTAGTTAAATAAGTGACTTACTGTATGTCAACAAGGAGGCCCTAACTTGTCACAAGCAAAAGGTTGCAACTTAGCTTTTACTGAGAAGTTACACAAACACAACCCTAGTTTCTAAAAGAACATCCCTCTTTTGTAAATTAAGTTTGTTTTTATTGTTTTTCATAAAACCAAACCATCCTACATTGGCTAAAATGAGGCAGCTCTGTGGCTCTTAAATCAAATTTAACGGAAACATGACAACACCTCTACAATAATAACACAGGAAAGACATGTTTCCTGTGTCAGTGACCTACATTTACCAGAAAATCTACCACCAACAGACTAATCATTTACACACTGTAGTGATTCCCATTAATACAACCATAATTGTTTTCATATATATATATATATATATATATCTTTTTTAACGCATGTAATAAAGTTTTAGCTCTTATTTGATCACAACATATTGTCCTCTGGACCTCCTGGCAGACATGGATGCTACACAACACATCAACCTTTTAAAATCCCCAGAAACTGTTAATTTTAGCAATCAAGAATAAAAGGAGGTTAGGCATGTCTAAGGGTCCTCATTAAAAGGAAATACTGGTGAAAATTGAAAGATTTAATTGCATGCGTTGGTGCAATCAAACATGTAGAATTGTGCAAAATGTGTTATTACCCCGAGGAGGAAATGAAATGAAATCAGTGACACAACAACACCTCTTTTGCTCTCGTGCAAAACCTGGTTTTCTGGTTGAGATGTGTGTGTGTTGGGAAGGAGGGGGTGTGTGGTTAGAAACAGGGTAAAATAATAACTGCTAATTGGCCCGAGGCTCTGTTTCCCCTCCTGTTACCGCAGAGCCAGGACACACAACAACAACAAGACACCTGCAGAGGAGGTATGTGTATATATATATATCTCACACATACAGGCTGCGCGCGTGTGTGTGTGTGTGTGTGTGTGTGTGTGTGTGTGTGTGTGTGTGTGTGTGTGTGTGTGTGTGTGTGTGTGTGTGTGTGTGTGTGTGTGTGTGTAAGTCTTAAAGTGATAAAAAAGAGAAAGTCACACCACAAAAAGAGATTTCCCTTGAGAGTCGTCGGTACAGAAGAGAAAGCAGGCGGAAGCGGCAGACGGAGACTGAAAACACCACAGGATAGAAGAATTTCTGGAAGTGGGAAAAAGTGCTTCCTGTCCATCTTTTCCCCAAGCATGTGCAACCTCACCTGTTCTGCTGATTGGCTGCCTGCTGCTGCCGGTGCATCTCCTCAAGCATTGCCGTGCTGGGTGGTGATCTCGCCGTAGCGTTGTAAAGAAAAGGGAGGGAAAAGGAGCTACTGCTTGAAGGAGTTAGAGAGGGAGCAAAGGAGGTCAGAGAGGGGAGGTCAGGGCTCAGAGGAGGAGCCGAGGAGGACGCCTGTATTGCACCGGGATCGCTCCCATAGGAGGGCTGCAGGAGGTCTTCAAAGGCAGGTGTCAGTGTGCCTTCAGAGTGTGAGCGGGGTAGTGTAGTACTTTGTGCCTGAGGGGATGTCGAGAACATGTCACCCAAGACGACATGCTGATATTCCACAGCTTCGTCATCTAGATTCCATGGATTATAGCTCTTGTAAAGGTCTGTTGATGCTGCAGAAAGTAAACCGAAGTTATCCTCTATCGTGAAGCTTGGTTTAAGAGTTGGTGTAGTGTCCTTGGCTCCAAAGAAAGAGCCTCCAATATTGTCGAATTCCTCGTGAAATGGCTTGCTTCTGGAGTCTTTTTGGTCCAAAGCAGCCTCAGGGGTTGTCTGAATCTCAATCAGATCGCCACACAGCGTTGAGTTTGCAGAGTGCATCATCTCGTTTTGCTCTGAGCCGCTGGAGGAAGATTGAGACACACAGGTTTGGTAATCCTGCGAGTTGGTGCTGACATAAAGGCTTTGGAGGAAGCTGCTGGTGCTTTGATCAGACGCAGGAGTGTGCAACATGGTGTCGTCAAAGTCTTGGCTGGGACTGGTGTTGAGGAAGTTGTCAAAAAGCCCAAATGGTACAACTGAACGCTGGCTTGCATCCTGCCCTCCTAAACCAGTGCTCTCAATGGGGGAGTCAGATGAACCGTGCCTCACATCGGGGGAGGAGGTTATGATGTGTAGGGATGGCTGTGTGGAGTACAGTTTATCATCTGGAGTCGTCACATCCGTAGTGTTTATTTCAGATATTGAGGAATCATTTAACAATTTAGAAAAATCCTCTACAGATGTGTTTTCACCAATGTCTTTTCCTTTTTCATTGTCAGGCTGTAAAGAGATGTCGGATTTTGTGTGTAGTTCTGTTAACAAGTTTGAAAAGCTTGAAGCATCCTCACTCCCCGTATCTCCTGCAGGCTGCTGATGTGATATCACTGGGGACAGCGGTGCCAATGAGCCCTCTTTACCGTCTAAATCAGCCTTTTCATCAGTTTCCCCGTGCTGAATAACATTGTGCTTAGCTAAATCAACTAAAGACAGATCATTGGACCGGTCAGTAGCGTCTTCTTCTGATTTTGGCGGCTTCTTTACAACAGATTCTTCTTTACTAAATCGGAGGACGCTGCTCTCAAAGTTCTGTTCCTCAGCTTCCTCCAAGGAGGATGTAGGGAATTTGCCTGAAAAAGGAGAGATACCTGACACAAAATCCTTTGCAGAGCTGTTGCCTTTCTTTCCATTCTCATCGACAGACTGTACAAATATGTTGGATTTTGTGTGTAGTTCTGGTAACAAGTCTGCTGCATCCTCACTTCCTGTCTCTCCTGCAGGCTGCTGATGTGTAAGCACTGGTGACATTAGTCCCAATGAGCCCTGTATACCGTGTAAATCTGCCTTTTCACCACCATCTCTGTGCTGAGTAACATGGTGCTGGGCTAATGACTGATCATTGGATCTGTTAGTAATGTGAACTTCTGATTCTGACGGCTTCCCTACAACAGATTCTTCTTCTTTACAAAAACCGACGATGCTTCTTTCAAAGTTCAGTTTCTCGGCTTCCTCCTTCTTGTTGATGCCTTTCTTTCCCTTTTCATTGTCAGGCTGTAAATATATTTTGGATATTGGCTGCAGTTCTGGTGAAAAGTACGAAAAGTTTGGTGACTGTGTATCTGCATCCTTACTTCCTGTCTCTCCCGCAGGCTGCTGATGTGTTACCTTTGGGGACGTTGGTACCAATGAGCCCTCTATACCGTCTAAATCTGCATTTTCACCACCATCGCTGTGCTGAATAACATTGTGCTGGGCTTCATCATCTAAAGAAAGACAGATGGAGTGGTCAGTAATGTCAACTTCTGATTCTGAGGGATTCTTTGCAACAGATTCTTCTTCTTTAAAAGAGCCGAAGGTACTGCTTTCAAAGTTCTGTTTCTCGGCTTCCTCCTTGTCGATTATTTTCTTTCCCTTTTCATTGTCGGGCTTTAACGAAATGTAGGATTTTGGCTGTAGTTCTGGTGAAAAGTATGAAAAGATTGGTGACTCACTTCTTATCTCTGTTGCTGACTGCTGATTTGTAAGCACTGTTGACATTGATGCTAATATGCCGTCTAAATCTATCTTTTCATCACCATCCCCATGCTTCATAACATGTTGAGACACATTGCCTAAATCCAGATCAATGGACCGGTCAGTAACGTCATCTTCTGATTCAGTGGGCTCCCTTACAAAAGATGAATCGGATGATTTCTCAAAGCCGAGGATGCTGCTTTCAAAGTTCTGTGTCTCGGCTTCCTCTGAGGATGACGCAGAGAATTTGTCTGAATAAGAAGAGACACACGAGAGGAAATCCTCTTCTGCAGAACTGCAGAGGCCTGAAGAAGTCGGATCTGGGGAGCTGCTGCTGAGCTTCACAGACGAGGCATGCCCGGGGCTGGTATGCACGTTAGTGTCAGTAACATCATTTGTGTTAGTAGCAGCGTTAGTTTGATGAGGGTCAGTGAAAGCATCTGGTGTTGGCGAGTTAGTGGGAGTATTCAAAGTGTCATTGTCATTCTCAAAGCTGGTGTGCTCTGGGATTGTCTCGAGGAAATGTGCAAATGTGTCAAGATGATATGCGTTGGATTTCTGTGTATCAAATACAAATTCTGTGCAAGGTTGAGTATGTAGTGCATCATTCACGTTAGTGTTTTGATCCGTTATGGGTTGTAATGCTGCTTTTTCGTTGAAGTGTTCCAGTGAATGCTCACTGGGTGTGTTTTGCTGTGTTTTGCAGTCTGCGGTCAGATCCTCGGGAGACTGCAGCCTGCCAGCAGCAAACGCTTCAAAGGATTCGTCCCATTCAGGTTCCAGCTCCCCGGCAGACATAAAATGATCGGACGACTTCACGCTTAAAGGTTTCTCTTCGTATGTGGGAGGTGGAGGAAGAGGTCGTTTCTTAGCGTCGCTCTTTGTACCAATGCAGGAGTCCTCTGCGGTTGGGTTTTCGTCGTTGAGGGTGGGGTAAGGGTTACTCGCCTGCGGAAAGAGCTGAGCTATGGGAGGCCGGGCGCTGGAGAGATAAGGCAGAGTAGGCAGCAAAGGTTTTAGAGGCTCAGCGTTAAGCATGGTGTCATAGAAAGGGTTTTGCTGGATGAAAGATAAGAAAGGGTTGCAGGGGGACATTGGAGGTGAGGTGCTCTGTGAGAAGGGGTTAGTGTGATGCAGGGAAACCAGAGGATCGACAGGGGGACCCGGGGGGTGACTGGGTGGGAGTGGAGGGGGGTGGGGGGTCAGTGCTGGGCTCTAGTTTAGGGGACACCACCAGGCTGTGAAAGGAAGGGGACACAGTCCTCGTGATTAGTGTGGATCCCTCAGGTCGACTACAGGTTTTTTTTGGTTCAAATCACATCTTAAATCATACATTGATACAGAATGGCTAATATGTTAAACCCACATTATTAAAGACGTATTGTTCTTGCTATTCCCTTAAACACTGTTTTAATTAAGGCTTAGCAGTGTTGCTGCTTTATTGTCTGGAAAATACGTTTTAACCCGAGTTCTTTTTGTCAACTTGGAGACAGTGCAATAATCTATTAACACAATAAATACATTTTACAGCAGGACTAAATGCTGTTATTCACATTTGAAAGCTATTTCATTTTTTTAATGAGGCCACAAATGGCTGTCGCCATATTTTTAGGAATTCATCACCCTAAAAAATAAAAAATAGATTTAATATAGGGGTTATTTAAATGTTATATTTGTTAAATTGCTGCTAGACCGCCCCCTTAATAAAGATAAATGCTTTTTAAACAAATAACTGATTCAGCTGGGTGTAATGATAACTGTGAGGGCAGTCAAAATGTAAAGATACAGAGCTGGCAGGAAGCTATTGGGTGTACTACACTCCAGAATCGCTGACTTTGCCTCAATCAGCAGGTCCAATATTTTGTTTACGCTCAGTGCAAGGAAACATTACGATACTGTGGTGGTTTCCTTTTTGGTCCTTGTCAGGGAAATCATTAAAAAAAACAAGTTAAATAGCTTATAATTGGATATATGACTTTTGAGCTGCAACGATTAGTCAAGTAATTGACCAAGACATTTTTTTTTTTACTAATCATAAAAGTAATTTTCCATGCGAAAAATTCAGTTAAATATTGAGATTTGGTGTGTTTCTCTGTACTACTGTATATCTTATTAACCTATACATAACCTTGGACTCACCCTCCTGTTGTCTTCGGGTCAAATCTGACCGATTTACTGCTTTCATCAATCATAACTTTTTTGTTTTACATTCGATTGCATTAAGGCTTTATTATATCCTTCACAGTAGACATTTGAACATATACAATTGCTGATCAACACTTTCATTGAATTTTGGATGATTTAGTCAACTTTGTAACACCCATGGTGTTCCCGGTCAAAAATGACCGCCATAAAGAAAAGGATTTAGTAACCATCCGGATCAGATCAAACACAAACACCCACACACACACACACAAACATACTCTAGATGTGTTCCCCACCCCCCTTATGTGCCCATCCCCCCATGTGAATCACACCTGGCACACACAAACACACTCACAGAACAATTTGACACATTTCCCGCTCTTATGTGCCCATCCCCCCACATGGATCACACCTGGCACACGCAATACATGTTCAGTGTCTATTCTTTGTATGTTTACTGCAGTTTTTCATGTATACCAGTAGTCTGATACAATATTTACAGTTTGAAAGGGTGTTAAATGAAATTTGGTGATGATTAATGGTTTTTGTGTTAATGTAATAGCAGTTAAAACAGGACCGGTCAAATTTGACCGTGAACACCAAAGTAATGGGGGGGAAAACGAAGACAATAGGAGGGTTAAGAAACTTGGTTGGACATTTTTCATTATTTTATGACAACTTATACACCATTGATCTAGAAAAGTATCTGCAGATGAATCAATATTGCAAATAATCGTTAGCTGCAGGCCTTTGAGACACAAACAGCAGCAGCGATGCACAACAGTGAGCAGTACAGGACACGCCACACACACACACACACACACACACACACACACACACACACACACACACACACACACACACACACACACACACACACACACACACACACACACACACACACACACACACACACACACACACACACACACACACACACACACACACACAAACACACACACACACAAACCCACACACACACACACACACACAACACACACACACACACACACACACACACACACCACACACACACACACACACACACACACACACACACACACACACACACACACGTCCTGAAAGAGAACAAATATTTTTCACATCATCATCTTTCCATTGAAACTGACATTATCACTGGACCATGCACAAGGCTCCAGCTTGATGGAGCTAATTTCCCAGGAGCACGCCCCCCCCCTCCATCTGCATTGCAGATATGAGCTGTAACCAGAGACTGAATCATCAATCATGTCGGTACACAAGAAGTTAAAAGTAAACTATTAAATGTATAACTTTTCAAGATATTGTTTCTTCTCTGATTATAGATTCTGAGTTTAACCCATAATATCAGAAAATTGATAATATTTATTATTTAAAAAAAAAAGTCATGATTTTCTCCACATCGCCCAGTCAAACTATTAACTAAATGTAAAGTTATGATGTGAGACAAGGTTACTTAAATTCAAACCCTCTCAAAGTATGCAGGTGGCATAGATACTCAGATCTAAGTAAAGGTACTAATACTTAATTGTAAAAAAAACCTGGATTTAAAAGTAAAAGTCCTACATTTTAAATGTTACTTGAGTTGATTCTCATAAAAATACTGAAAGTACCAAAAGTAATAGTACTTAGGCGCTTTCACACCGGAGTACTTTTCCCAGGAATAGTTCCGATAGTTCCTGGGATTTTGCGTTCACACCAAAAAGATCTGGAACTAGAACTTTTTTTCGGGAACCTTTTCACCCCTTTTCAGTCCCTGCTAGAGAGCAGGGATTTTCCCGGGGAGGAAACGGTTCCAATTTCTGATTGGCTGGGCGAATTGCAAACCACTCGTTTTGTGAAGCCGCCATTTTATTTGCTCGCATTAGCAATATTAGCATTAGCATTTGCCCAGCGCACCAACGGAGAGTGAATAACTTATGGCAACACAAAAGAAAACATGGGAGCGGTGGAGTGATGAGGAGGTGTCGGCGCTTCTGGCGATTTACTCGCAGTGACGTCAGCGGCTTCATTTGCGTAATCTTAACGTATGCCTAACGCATAATTTGCGTAATCTTACCTCAGGGACTTATTCCAGTGTGAACGCGATCTACTAGATAGTTCCGGAACTAAAGATTTCCGGGAACGATTCCTGGGAAAAGTATTTGGTGTGAAAGCGCCTCTTGTAATGCATAATGGTTAGCTTGTTCAAAAAATGATATGTATATTTAATTAGTATGATTTGCGTAAATGCTGGTGGATATTCTGACCTATAGTTAGTTTTTAATGTTTATTTATCAGTTTTTCCCATTTTGTATTAGCTAATAATCTGAGTCTGTACATTAGGTAGTTGATGTTGTCAAATAGCTGTAGTGATGAAAAAGCATAAAGTAGCATAAATTAAATAAATAAGTATGCTAAAGTATAAATGTTATCTGATACAGGGGAATAGTGGTTCAGCAGTTTTTGACCCTCTTGACCCATAATCACCCTAAAAAGATAATTCATGATCCTATAAACCTTGGAGCTGTGTGATTCCCCTCCTCAGTGATCACAGTGTGTGTGTGTCTCACCTGGGTTTGCTGTTCGAGTCCTTTGATCCAAACCATCCCTTGTGTTTCTCCTCGGCGGCGGGGGCCTGTTCAGACTCATCCTTGCCCTGACTCTGCCTTTTCCCCGCAGACTCCCCCCTCCCGTGGGAGAAAAAGTTCCTCGTCTGCTTTTTCCCGGACTCCACCGTGGAGGAGGAGGATTTGATTTGAGCAGCATATCCCAATCCCTCCTCTTCCTCCTCCTCGTGCTCGTCACCCAGCATGGGGCCGCTTTTCTCCAACGCCGCCGCTATGGCTGCCTTCTCCTCCTCGTCGGGCTTGTCAAAGGACCAGCGCCGCCCGTCTCCCATGGGGCTCTTTGGGGCGGCCGAGGCAGGCCTGAGGTTCTGCAAAGACACGGAGAGAGGCAAAGACTTCTGCAGCGGCGGCAGGCCTAGAGAATCCACAGGGTTTACTGAGCCTTTGTCCAGGGGCAGGTCACTGTAAGCGTCGCCTCCGTTGACCCACGCGGTCGGAAGAGGAGGCACGATGATGGAAATCTCCCCAGCATCGTCTCCAAACTCACACTGGAGAGAGTTTGCCGTGTGCTCTGCAAAAGGGAGGTGGAGAGGAGAGAGAAACAATGCAGTTAATCAATGAACTTACTTATTTAACAAGAGGCTTAGTGAGGTGATAAAACCATAAAATAGCTCAGTGACAAATATTTTTACAGAGGGATGGATGAAAAGCAGATTTACAGTAGGTGTTATAATTAGATTACATTATATTAGATGTACTTAATTGATCCCAGATAGGAAACCTTTTTGATGTTATAGACGCCCTATTATGCTTTTAGGGGTTTCCCTTTCCTGTAGTGTGTTATATTGGTTTTTGTGCATGTAAATGGTCTGCAAAGGCTAAAATCCCAAAGTTCCCTCCAGAGGGAGATTTTTCTCACAACCCCCCTCACCCCCTGTCTCAAACGCCTCCATTGGCCTCCTTTGTTTACTTCCATAACATAGTAACATCACTATGCAACACTTGCGCTTCTATTGGCTAGCGCATCAAACACATTGTACGTGACAGGCTAAGGGGCAGGACATCTCTGAGCGGTTGACCAATCACAACAGATCCGGCCAGCTAACCAATCAGAGCAGACTGGCCTCTGGTTTCAGACAGAGGGTGAAAAGAGGTGCTGCAGCACAGACAGTATGAGAAAAATAAAGAATTTTTTAGACATGTCACAGTACAGGAATAACATACAAATACAGTATGAACCTGAAAATGAGCATAAAATGTCCTCTTGAATTAAGGATGTATGACTGTGGATTTGTATAATGAGTTTAAAGTAAAATACTCTCCCCCCTCACCGGGGCTGTTGTCAGGGGACAGGTTGCTGCTGTTGCTAGGGGAGTTGGAGAGGTCGGACACCACCATGCTGATGCCGGCGGTGGGGCTCAAACTGCCCCCCCCGGGACGACTCGCTGCTCTCTGAGCCCAGCGATGTGCTGGAGCGAGTGTCCGAGGACTTCCTCAGCTTCCCCCCCCTCAGGAAGAAAGTCCTCATCTTGCTGCGCCGGGCCTCCCCTCCCTCGTCGTCCTCGTAGTCTTCTTCCCCGCCTCCGTCGCTCGGGAGTCGCTGCCTCATCCGGTGCAGGGAGCCGTATCCACTCGGCAGCACGGCTGAGGAAGAGTCCACCTCACTGGATCTCTTCTTCCCCTTGATGCGCTCCTTCAGCTTTCCGAAGGTGGAGGCGCTCTTGTCCGTCATGACCAGGTCGTACATGCTGGCCGTCAGGTTGTTTCTGGTGAACTGCACGGTGGCTTGGATTTCTCCTCGCTCCTTCTCCTTCTTCCCCGACTTGGAGTTTAACTTGTACCACCTGTAACAGAGGAAAATACACAAACATGAGATTAACAGAAAACATTGGAAGAATTAGGATCAGGTAAGTAGCTTTTAAAACAAATTTGCTTTAATGAAAATGTATAAACCTACAGCAACAAGTTCACACTTATCCACTTGGAGGTAGAGCTGCAATGATTACATTGACAGACAAATATTTGCCAACCTTTTAAATAAATAAGCTGTTAAAGTCATTTTTCATGCAGAAATGACTATTGCCACTTCCACAAGTGGAAACAGTTCAATAATATATTAAACTGAATATCTTTGGGTTTTGGACTGAAAAAACCAGACATTTAAAGACATTATTTTGGACTTTGAGTGAGAGGGATTGGACATTTTTCACAATTTTCTGAGAGTTTATTTACTAAAACACAGATTCTTTGATAATGACAAAATCGTTAGTTGCGGCCTCAGTTCAATAATAAAAAAGTAGGTGTTAAAGAACATTTACAGTGTGGGAAAAGTATTAAATATAATACAAGTGTAATAATATTTTTACAAATAAATAACTTATTGCAGGGTGTACAAAAAAACACTTCACAGAATTATTATCTGTGTTAGCATTGAATAAATTATCAAATTGTACTGTTATCATGAATGGGGTTAATCAGTCTCTCTCTCTGTTGTGTGTGTGTGTGTGTGTGTGTGTGTGTGTGTGTGTGTGTGTGTGTGTGTGTGTGTGTGTGTGTGTGTGTGTGTGTGTGTGTGTGTGTGTGTGTGTGTGTGTGTGTGTGTGTGTGTGTGTGTGTGTGTGTGTGTGTGTGTGTGTGTGTGCATGTCTCCAACTAAACCACAAAACTGTTTGTGGCCAGACATCCAACAATACCCAGGTCTTATTGAAAATGAGTGATTGTCCTACATAAAAACCAACAGTTTGACCCCAACTCCCACTCTGGACGGGCACCGAGGAGCACTTCTTAGAAACGCTGTCACCCGTGGGCGCCAACAAGGTCACCGCACCGTGACTCGTGGGAAAGTCTCATCTGTTCTGTTATAGAGAATAAAATGAGTGAGAAAAAGTCCCCCAGTTAACCTTGGTTTCTGACACTGCATGCTGCCAATGAGCAAGACTGAAAACTTGGTCTGAAACCACAACCTGCTTTTATTTTTTCACTTCCTGTGCTGCAAGGCTATTTTCACCTCACACCTCAACCACGATGCATTTCTCTATTGTTCATAAATGAGAGGCTGAGTAACACATATCTGCCCAAATAGCACAACTCTGTGTGTACACAGTTTAAACAGTTTTTGCTCCAAAATGGATCGGTTTACGGAAACAATATCTAATGTATTAGTGAAAAACCCAGTGAAATGTAAATATGGAGCAAATAATATAGCCTTGCATTTTTTGCGATAGAAAAAATATAGAACAATTAAAAAAGATTGTCATTTTTAAACCATTTGAAGATGTATATCGCCATATTACTCAGCCATAAAGTTATATTTCTTTATAATATGTGTATTGTATACACCATACACCAAGCCAGATTCCTTGTAATGAATGATCTACATGGCAATGATGAAACTTTATTGTGATTTTCTTTAAATCAATTAAAAGCAAATAAATGACGCTACATTCTTAAAAGATAAGTGAAACTGTGTCAATGCACAAATATATTACAGGATGAGTGAGATGTAAAGAAACTTATTTTTGCTTGATGAAATGGGAAAAGGTCTGTTAAGTCAACAAGAAAATCAAATGTGAAACGAAAGAAGAGCCAGAAAAACAAAGGTTTAAAACTCAAAGACAAGACTTGAAAGCTGCAACATGAAAGAAGACAAGAAACCAGGCCACGGATGTGAAGGAACTGAGAAAAGAACCTCACACTTTAACTTCACAGCTTTCTTAGAGACCAGAGAGCTTTTTTTTTCGCCTCAAAAACATTTCCTCCTTTTTTTCTGTAAACCTGAAGGGTGACTACACATAAACTCGGCAACACTACAATGGGGGAAAACCCAAACACATTAAGGCGTCAGATATTCTCTGTAGGGCTGCAAAGGACATTATTTTCATTATTGATTAATGTATATCGATTTAAGATTAAGAAATGGCCAAAAAACCAACAGAGCCAAACATGACGTCCTAACACCAAACAATATTTATCTTAAAAATGAATTGTGTTTAGTTTGAAAACCAGAAATTTAAAACAATTCCATGAAAACAAATCATGACAATATTGGATTTATGATGGGAAAAATCTAGCTTTTGTTATCATGTGAAATATGTACAGTTAGCATTAAACGTTTAGCATATTAGCCAGAATATTACAAGTCAGCCTGCTAATGTGCTATTGTTGTCGTATATCTATGTTAGCAAACTGTTAGCAATAATCTCTAACTACATGTGTACTTAATAGTTTTCTTGCCACGAAGAAAATTGGTTTTGCATTACATTGTATTGGAACTGTAGATTTGAATTAGTTCTTGGATAGCTTTCAAAGTTAGAATTTATACAACCAAATAATTTTACATTCATTCAGAGCAACTAAAAAAAATGTTGAGTGGCCTTAACCTATTTTGGATATTGGTCAACAAGCATGCAACATATTGACAAAAGATGCAGCTGATGTATCCCTTCCTCATTACATACTCTATATAATGATGATAATTCAATGTTTAACATGTTGTAAAGTTAAATGACAATAAAAGGCTTGAACTTTAAAGTTTTAAGTAACAGTAATCCTGTAATATAACTTCAATTGAAAGGATCTGGATTCATGAGACCTATAAACTCAGTGCCCTTCTTTTCATTTTCTTAGTTCTATTCTAACATGCAAGTTATTTGTTTTCACCGGAAAAGAGACAGGAACGTTTTCCTTCTCTAGGATAAACATGGGTGTAATTGTAGGCTGCAGAGTGGGAAAGAAAACACTGGTCGTATAATTCACAGCACAGGCTATGTTATGTAATCATTATCATCCTGCCTTCGAGCTCAAGTTCAGCCCTGAAACAAGGCTAACACCCAAGACAAGTGGCAGTGAAAACAATTAGCAGACAAACTCCTTTCAGAACAAACTGCAAATAACAAGAAGGTGGAGTCCGGCGCACCGAAGAGAAAGAGAGGAATGCCAATGCTTTTTATAGCTCCACAGGAACAACAAACATTACATTGCTCATAAACGGACAACAATAGAAATATGCAGACACTGGAAAATTCTTTAACTAATCCCATCATACACACACACAATTATAATAATCCAGATGTTTACTTTGGAGTCAAATCCTGTTACCGGATTATCAAACTGCATGTGAACAAATTAAATCTGAGCATGTCGTGCCTTCTTCTTACTGTCAAGAGGGCGGAGGCATGTAAAAAAACATAAAGACTTTATGAGTAGGCTCTTTCTCAAGTGTCTAAAATGATAAACCAGTGCTTCTACCTCGCATACCTCACTGTTAGGTGTGGACTCGAGTTTCACATCGATGCTTCAACAACAGTATCAGTGCTGCTCCTGATTCGACGGCCAACTCCCTGCAGCCAAAGGTGGGGGCTCAAATTCCAAACATAGGACCTGGGCACTAGGTAAGGGTTTTTCTTTTGCAGACGTACAGCTACTACGACCATCACCATACCGTCGACCATGCAGGGATTGTAATCTAGGCTACTGTGTAATGACAATTTCATGTTTCCAATGTCTGTCAATGTTTTACAGTTGCCATTAATACGCAGTAAGGTTGAAGTGATTGTACGCAAACACAGTATGACAGATATGCTGTCGTTATATGCAGTTCAGTTAATGTGTTAATAAGCATTTGTACATAGAGACAAACGTACCAGGTTTTCTTAATTCTGGAAGTTGTAGCAACTTTTCAGTCTGTCGGTTTGTCAGCGCTTCCTCTCCCTGCTTTCGCTGTCACCAATGCCCCCATATATACATCCATTTGCATCTAATGAACCACTAGTGTCCAAAATAATACTGCACAATATATCTAAGCAAGTAAACATGAATGTCTCCTATAGACTAGACATGAATCCAGTGTGCCTCCTAGCCCTTATTTTTGTTAAAGATTGTGACGCTAAAACTTTAAAATGTGTGATTGATGTGCATTTTGTCTTATTACATGTTGCTTTTATATTTGAATTAGGCATTAAAACTGTAAAAAAAACAGAGACATCAGGAGGAAATAGTTTTGCTTCTGCTTACTTTAAGCATTTCAAAACCTATTTTCGTGACACACACTGTCTTTTGTATTTTAGAAGACGATGCAAAACAATGTGCACACCCTTTTACATTCAAACACCTGCGCTGGTAGGTCATGTGACGCATGACAAAGTAACATGAGGCCTAAATACAGAAACTGCAACTCAGACAAAAACAGCAGCCTACATTTTGAAGCCCACGTACACAGGCAGAGAACAGTCTGTTAGAGAGGACCCAGTTTCCTATCGTCCCACGCAGTACAGTTCAAAGAGGCCGCTGTTTTTTGGACAGCATTTTTGGTTTGAATCCACTAAAATAGCAGATGAACGTCAAAGTACAAAAAAAAAATGTTACATTAAAATGTTCTGCCTGTTTGTCTACACAGATTTCCAGACCCATTCCAGAGCTGCAAAGCATGACCACGTATCGGCTTCCCCATCTTGCAAAAACAGGAAATCACAACACCCCACCCCATCTAAGTGTGACACCATCTCCTCATCTAACCCCTCTCCCTCATCCACGAGGAGTAGATAGGAAAATGTTCTCTTAGCTTATTCTAGGTTTCGGCTTACAAATTCTTCTGTGGAACAAGTCGATCCCTGGAAACCTCCCTCCAAGGCAGGACGGGGCTGAAATTACAAGACAAGTAGGCTATCAACCTATTTTATCCTGCGTGTCTCTGCGGGGCTCCGGAAGTCTGGGTGGTATCAGAGCCACCGAGAAGAGACTCTCTGAAATGAAACTGGTGCCAAGGGCGCAGGATCTGTGTCAACAGTGGGAGTTAGGAGTGCAGCAAACATATTGGTATTTAAGGTTATATATCACTCGAAAATCCTCTCCTTAAGGGACTGCTGTGAGGCTAAAGGGCCTCTAGAGACCTCGAGAGCGATTTGCTTCAGTACAACTTAAGAAAAGACAAACGAACTCTGACATTAAATGTCACATTTAGAAAATGAACTAAAACAGCCATGCTAACGCCGATGTTTGCAAGTCACCTAACCAGTCTTAAAACGCCTTGAGACATTGTGACATTAAGCAAGATTTGTGGGTGTGACTCTCTTGCTGTGTCATAACTATTTTTATCTGATGTGTTTAACCACTGGTGAGAAACATTGTTCACATTACTTATGAAGGCACTATTGCAATGTGACTGAAGAAAAAGATGGCTGGCCTTTGAATTCATCACGTAAAATGAGGGGTCACAGGCGGATCATTTGACTCATTGATTAAGGTGCAGCCTTACTAGTTTTGTAGCTATTTGGTCCTAATCTAAAGTATGAAAGGGATGAAAAGAGGTGCTGCAGCACAGGTAGCATGAGAAAAATAAAGACCTTTTTGAATATTAAAGGATGTAAACATGTCACATCGAGGTTCAAAATAAAGATATGAACCTGAAATATGCATAACATGTCCTCTTTAATAAACATAAATGTTCTCTTAAAGTGTGAAGCATCAGATTCCTTATTATGAACAGCCATACAGAGAGCTGATTCAGCAAAACAGCCAGCGGCAAGGTCCAACTAAAGCCAACGATGCTGACCAACTGCAAAATATACAACCCACAGTCAGCTGCAGACCCTCATCGACGCCCATAAGTGGCAGATTATCGGCTTAGTGTGTGCAACAATGGCAATAACATGCAAGGTAGGTGATAGGTGCTACTTCATTAGACGTTTTCCATCCCTATCAATGATATAAAGTCATCCCAGCAGGAGCATTAATATTGTCCGTGGCCTGGATTTCCACCTCGTCAGCAGAAGTAGCAGACGGGACCCTGACCACATTCCACATCTGGATGTGATGAGCTCTAACCTCACCACCAACTTCCCTCCCAATACTTTCACACAATCCAGCATTGTGTCTTAAAACCACAGACCCTCAGGTTTTCTTTTGAGAAAAGTGAAAAGTTTAAACACAAAATAAACAAATGCCACCAATTCTTAGCAGACTAAGGGAACAGCTTACTAGAAATGCACGATAACTGTTAATACATTTGTTTTAGTAGTCAGTTAAATTACGTTTTTATGTAGCTTTAAGCAAAGATGTAAGGTTAGTAAAATGGTATCTTTTATTGCTTGATTTTATGTGGTGTAATGAAACCTTGCATGCCATTAAAGACAAGGTTTAAAAATCAAATGTAGTAATTACGGATGACTAGTAGTAGTAGTGGTAGTGGTAGTGGTAGTGGTAGTAGTAGTATTGGTAGGTTTGGTAGTAGTAGTAGTGGTAGTAGTAGTAGTAGTAGTAGTGGTAGTAGTAATAGTAGTAGTAGTGGTGGTAGTAGTGGTAGTAGTAGTAGTAGTAGTAGTAGTAGTGGTAGTGGTAGTAGTAGTACTAGTAGTAGTAGTAGTGGTAGTAGTAGTAGTGGTGGTAGTAGTGGTGGTAGTAGTAGTAGTGGTAGTAGTAGTAGTAGTTGGGGTGGTAGTAGTAGTAGTGGTAGTAGTAGTAGTAGTAATAGTAGTAGTAGTGGTGGTAGTAGTGGTAGTGGTAGTAGTAGTACTAGTAGTAGTAGTAGTAGTGGTAGTAGTAGTAGTAGTGGTAGTAGTAGTAGTAGTAGTGGTAGTAGTAGTAGTAGTAGTAGTAGTAGTAGTAGTAGTAGTGGTGGTAGTAGTAGTAGTGGTAGTAGTAGTGGTAGTAGTAGTAGTAATAGTAGTAGTAGTGGTGGTAGTAGTGGTAGTAGTAGTAGTAGTAGTAGTAGTAGTAGTATTGGTAGTAGTAGTAGTAGTAGTGGTAGTAGTGGTAGTAGTGGTAGTAGTGGTAGTAGTAGTAGTAGTGATAGTAGTAGTAGTAGTAGTAGTAGTAGCATTATACCCTCCTGTAAAATACCTAACCCATGTTTACCCCAGTATAAAGCAACAGTAAATCGCAGGCTGCTGTTCCTGTGTGCTTACAAAGGCTGCTACATATAATACAATGTTCGCTCCATTGGACTGTGCTGTTGTGATACATGAGGACATATCTTGTGAAATTCAAGTCCAACTTACGAAAGCAGATTCCAGTTAACTCTGTGTTCAGATGCTTCTCAGCGAAGTAGCTATATTTTGAGCCTTGCGACACTAAATGCACTTTGGCTATTTCTCTATTTTAGCACTTTATTGCTTTATATCCTGTGTAGTGCCTTAAGGAGATGTATGTAAAATAAATAATTTAGATACCAACTTACAGTTTGAAAATACAATATTTCAAGACTGGCAAACAGTCCTTGGATCAGTTTTGGACAGCTAGGGTTGGCAATATCTTACTGTACAACTTTGCCCCCTCAATAAAATGAAAAACACTTAATTTTACAGGCTCATATGCAACATAAGGTTTATTTTGTCATTTAAAACGTGTTACAATATTTACACAATTGCTCAATCCTGGAGAAGCTAGTAGGGGCCAGCATCTCCTAGCTTTGGCTGCTCTTCCTACATTAGCATGCCAGCTTATTACCTAGCTGCAGTTAAGTGCTCTGACCTGGACTGAACTGAGTACTGACAGGAACTAAAGACAATTGGGATGTGGTGTCACAGTGACCTAGATTTTGAAACAAGTCTCTCTTCTAGCTGAGACTGTTAACGTTTCTTTCACCAAAACCACGACAGTTATTTTTACCATGAGGATCTCATAAAGTCAGATGGGACATTTATGATGCAACAAAACAGCCTCTATATGACACTAGCAATACTGTATATGTTACATGTAGCCTGCAATATATCCTGATTCCTATAGAATGTGTTTCTACTGAAGTTAATCTGATAAATCTCTTTATGTTTACAACAATCAGAGTCTCAATCATCTAGGATTGTCCGGCCATGCTGTTATCAAATCAAGTTTTATTTATATAGCAAATTTTTTTACGATTTTTGGTCGAGCCAAAGTGCTGTACATATAATAAAAAAGTACCCTACAGTAAAGACATTTTACAGCAAATACAACAGCACAGTTTGTGCAGAATAGCAGTATGAGAAAAACGACACCCTGTGTCCTTAGATGTTATACAACATTAGATGTTATATAACATCTAATGTCCATTAGACGTTATATAACATCTAATGTCCATTAGACCGTATTCTCCAGCAGCTACTGGAGGTCTGTCTGTTCTTAGTGGATTTGTCTGGATGCACATCACACACACAAACACACACACACAGTCAGCAGATGGAGGTGTAGTTCTCAGGCCTGCCTCAGTAACATTCACTTGTCTGAAACAACAGTAGAGATTTGCTTCCTATAGATAAACAATATGACAGGGGTTAAACTGAGGCAGCAATGGAAAAAATGGTTGGAAATCTAACATCTAAAATGAAAATATCAGCACTGCAATAACCACCCCACCAACACCGAGAAGAATCACTGATCTGCAGAAAAAAGGAGCTGAAATGGTAACCTTAATCTCTTGGGAAGAACGTGATTATTAAGGGAAAAATGTGAAGTCAAAAATTCCTCAAATCTCTTTTTTTGTTAAAAACGTGGGTTGCCTGCTGGTGTTTTGTACACAGTGTTTCTGCAGCTACTTCCTGACAGACCCTGCAGGGGAATGCACCCAACACCCACCTTACCGGAAAAAACTGCTCTAAACTGATAGCTCAACATGCAAATACACCACAGCCACTGCATCCTCCCATGCCAGACAGTCATGGGCAGCTGCTCTGCTCACATTTACTGAACAAATTGGCGACTAAAGATCAGAACGTGTTGGGACATGTTTACAAAAAAAACATTCATGTGGTTGATTTGCTGTTCTCAATGCTAATTTGTGATAACTGTGACCTAATTTAAGCTCATAATAATAATAATAATAACTGGTTATTTAGAGTGTCGCTCTCTTCCAGAATATTGGTTTGGTGTAATACTGGACGCATTGTAATGCAGCAACTTGTGGTTATCAAATTACTATATCAAATGTGATGCAAAATTAAATGTTTAAACAGTTTGTATATTACATTTAAAGACAGCTGTTGCTAGCATATTTTCTTAGCTTCATCTAGCTAGCTCTTCAAAACTAATGTTAGCTCAATAATTTAGTGGAGAACAGTGTGTCCAGCTCACTTTTTGATGCGTTTTTCCTGTTAAACAATGGAGGATATTACAAAGGGGATCAGACATATTAATTTCATGGCTTGATACATCATAATGTGCTAAATCACTGAGGCTAAAGCTAACACGTCCCAGGAAAATAGCAGCATACTAACAAGTTGATAATCATGTAGAATACATGGACATTTTGTACATAAACAGCCTTGTTCTTGCTGTTTTATTATACATGTAAGATGACAAGAAATAAAATGAAGGATATGACTTTTATCTTGTTCTAACAACCCATTTTGTCTGCTTAGCTTACATAGGAAAAGCTAGAGCTGCTAACGCTAGCCTAAAATCTGATAGCATGATAGGTGATGAACTCATGATAGAGCAGATAAACATTATATTTAAATTCTTCCTTACACTTTAGCTCTCATGTTTTTCCATTTTTGGAAAATAAAACAAGTCTGAGGTTCAGAAGAAAGAGCCATTTCAACCTGACGCATCTCCATTGCTGAATGTACCACCCAGAGCACTACATCACAGTGACGCCCCCCACATCCTCTAAAGAGCTTTATAAATATTAGAAACTGCAGTGAAGGAGTTGTTGCACAGCCCTCAACCTCTGCAATACTAAATGGACACTTCCGTCTCTGTAAAACACATATTTGAAAGAGATTGTGGTCATCTGTAAGTAAAGTCTCTTTTGATGTTGCTTTATAGGTGTGTGTGTTGGTTTTAAAAGCACCACAGCCACTAAATGATTGCACTTTTATTATCACACTTTACTGCCACTATTCTTCCCTCCTTTGAGGTTGTATCACTATGCAAAAAAAGCTCACCTTAAACAAAATATCAGCCTTGAAGAACCTTTTATACCTCTATCATGAGAGCTAAACGATCAGACAAATCACAGCTTTACTTTGAAGGTGTTACTGGGAATAGCCCAAAACCTTAAATCATTCTGAGGTAAAAACGTTGTTTTAAAAATACTGCAAAACTTAGTTAGTTAGTTCTCAAAGATGCAAAAAGAAAAAAGCCAAATCATCCCATTTTACTTTCAGCTCAGAAAAATAACCGCTGTTGACACCATTATCTGGTGTTTTGGGGTTAGATCTGAATTACCCTAATCACACTAATATTTTTAACTAACTACCCGTTTTAGATACTGATTTACCAAAACCTTTTCTGTGTACTGTAATGAAAAACTACTGTTTCGTCAATGGCGTCTGGTAGCTTTGTAGAGAGTATAGCTTCAGCATATTGCTTTTAAAACAAAAAAACATGATATATTTTAGGTCGTAGATATTTGAGACTAAAAATCATATCGAAGTCAGGTTTGATGGCTAATTCACAATTTGAATAGTAGATTTTCACTTTAACATCTCGTGCTATAGCACTAGCCTTAATTAGCACAAAAACAACTATTTTCTCATGAAATCTGGTTCATGTTTTGGTGGATGTTTGCTGTCAAACTAGAGGTGATGTTTTTTTCAAAGACGTGACACACATGAGCAGTGTTGACTTTGGGAAGTGTTGACCAGCCCAGATTGACTGAATACCACATGGAGACTCTGAATGTACCACGACAACAAACTGCTGACGCTTCAACATCCCAGACTAACTCTAACCTTCAGGTGACCAACAGGAGACTGCTTCTCCTTTCAGCTCATATTCACACGTCTACCTGAGAGAAAGCTGCCTTAAAGGACAGGGAAACTAAGGAGGAAGAGAGGAACGTTTGTGTACACGACAAGCCATATTCAGGGTACAGGGTGGCAGAAAGACGGGGGATGTCCTGGATCATCTACCAAATCGGACTCATCCTGGACTGCTGGACAGAAAATACTCTGGCACTCGTACAAATATTCTTAATGCTGATCTGATAACTATCTGATCTTGTAAATCACATTAAAAAAAAGACGTTTGAAATACAAAAGGTTTGTATTGTGTGCCATATTGTTAAAACACTTTGAGCTGCATCCTGTTTATGAAAAGTGTTTTGCAAATAAAGCTTTTTTTTATTACTATTATAATTACTTCTTTAAAATTGATTTTGTGATTTTATTCATGTTGTATTACTTTTTGTTATTTTCTGTACAAGTTATTTCTAAATATGGCAACTTTACATTTGGCATGTAACATATGTAACATTAAGCTGTCTTTGGCTCTTTTTCTGCTGTAACAACGTACATTTCCCCTCTGTGGGACTAATAAAGGTATTCTGATTCTGATTATCCAAAAGGATAAAAAGGCAAATAGCCTCAGTCTAGATTTTTTTAAGGTCCGGTTTAACACAAAAAGTATGAAACTTTTATTAAAGTTGTGCAAAAAACCCCCAACTATCCGTTTTCAAGATGTTGTGCTTCGTCTTGGAGAATGTAAACAAAATGCCACCACATCTCATTATGGTTTGATGGCAGGAAATGTTTCAGCTAAATGTATCGGGAGTAAACACCAGGTCTGCCTTCAGTCTCTCCACTAAATCAGACAACTTGTTTCTATGCTAACAACTGCAAAAACCTACAATACAAAACGTATGAATTACATTTTTCACTATTGTCTGACATTTTATACCGAACGATTAATCTATAAAGCCTAATGAATGATGACAATAATTGTGAGAAGCAACTGAGAGTTAAAAAACTCATATTGATCATAAACTGATGGGGAAAAAAAGTATCTCTTGAGTATCAATGAGACTTGGATTATTCAGCATGAGTTGTGTGTTGAGTTAGTAAACAGTTGTTTTCATATAGTTTTGCTCTTGTTAAACACAGCCCCTATTTACTTAAGTTAATCAAGACTTTCTCTGTCAAATTGATTTCTTATTCATCATGAAAGCATGCAAGAAAACTCATTTCCATTCACTAATTCAACGTTACATAACAGTAGCAGTTGATATACCAGTGGTCATTTTGTTTGTGAAGATTTCCATTAAAATGTTGCAATGTAAGCAACATCTAACTTCACATCACCTCTTAACTTCGGTGGGTGGGCTTTTGTAAAACAACATGTTATGCTAAAAATACCTTGCTGCTCTGGGATCATGAATCTGTTAGATAATCCCTGGAATTGGGACAGGCATTAATCCCCCTGATTCTCTACATCAAGCCTCATCTATTTGGGAACCACATTTTAACAACCCACAACAAAACAACCTAGTGTGGACACCCTGCAGCAGGGGAGATAGATGTTTCTAGAAGGTTTTTGGTGTGAGGTGAATAGTGGTCAGATAGTTTGTGGGAGGAGGGAGGGTGTGTCTGCAGGGCCCTGGTGCAGCACCAGCTGTGTTTATATCTGAAAACAAACTGAGTAGCAACTAAAAAAAAGGACAAAAGCAGATCAGAACACCCTGATGTGTTCAATGAACATGGGAAACCAGAAAGAAGCACGCACACACATTACTATGACATTCATGTGCAGCTAAACTTACTCGTTTTTCACGCATCTACTCTCATGGAAGACCTTATCCAGCTGGATCACAACCTGTCCCAGGAACACGTCCATCCCCATATGTGCCCGGTGCATCACGATGAGTACCAGCTCGGTTGCACCGGCCGGACAGCCTCCGTTCCGCCCGCCGCCCTGCAGCACGCCGGGGTGCAGCTCAAACGAGCACTCCTCCCTCCACTCGGGCTCCGTGGTCTTCTCCACCACGCCGGTCGAGTATTTCTCCTTCCCCAGCTGGATGATGGTGTACACATCGCTGGTGCCATGCTTGCCCTTGCCCCGTAAGCCCCTGCCTCTCAGCACCGTCACCTGGACGTGTGTCGGTAACCATTTCTGGTCCTCCTCCACGGTTAGCGAGGACATGTCCCCCCCTCCCTCCTCCTCTCTCCAGACAACCGCGACAATGCGAGGCAACCGGGGAGAGGTGGTGGTGTCCGCCGCTTCCTCCCTGCGTCTGCACGGTCACATCAGCTGGCGGGTCGGCGGGCGGTGCCGCATTATGGCTGTGTGTCTCCTCTGCAAAGTTGCCGGTTGTTCGGTGCTCGGTGTGTACTCTGCGGTGTTTCCTGCCTCTCTGCCCCGGTCTCCTGCACGTGCGGGCCTCTCTGCGGGCAGCGACGTCACGCCCTCTATCCTCCTTCTTCTTCTGCAGGACGAGGAAGTTTAACTCAACACATGTGGGCTGCATGCACAACAGAATATAGCCCGAGCACTGTGCAGGAATCCAGGGTCTGATGTTTCCACCAAAGCATGTCCACTCCTCCTCTCAAAGAATGTCAAACTCGCCTCTTTTTTGGCTGTCATGATTGCAGACGCCCTAAGGGAGGCCTCTGCACTATGAGAGCAGTGCTGGGGATAGTGAACTAAATGTAATTAAACTAGTTTAGCTACATTTTTTTGCAGTAGCTTGCTGGTAGTTCAACCTGATTCCTATTTAGATATTCATTCAACTTGTTCATTTCATTCTCTTATCTTGTTTAGTTCACTTCTGGACTATTAACAATTTGATTAAAAGAAAAATATATATATTAATTTACCCTTCTCTCCAGAATGTATGTGAAGTGCACAAATTGATAGTAGTGTAAAGTTGACATGCTTCAACATTTTCATAAGACACATATTTCAATTTGATTTATGATACACATTACGATAAATGGTATTACATAAATATACTTTGCGGTTGGTGGTTAAAACAAAGCTACACTCGCTAATAGTTCAATCTAGCTAGCATAAGCATTTGTTATTTGTCAAGCAAAGTTTTCTGTGATGATGATTAGCATTATGACCAACAATTATTCAACAATAGTTTGTTCCAAGTTGAGATTAATAAGTAAGTAAACCAATAACCAATATAACGAATAGGCTATCTGTCTACAACACAAATGCACAAAACAGATAAAGATCTTTACGCATCAAGACGGTGTTAGCTAGGAGAAAAACTTCGACATTTGTCCACAGGGGCCACCCAAAACAGCACAAAATAAAAGTTCCTGATGTAAAGTTTACTTACCTGAATAACCTTATACACTTGCTAGCTTGTTGAATAGTTAGCATCAGTGACTTTAGACGCCAACACCAATGTCATTGTCTAGCAAGACTTTACAACTTGAACGGCAACGCCCAACATGTTAAAAACATCCCATCTCGTAACGACAAGCTCACAAGTTACATTTAAGAAATCAGACATGGTCTGCTGTATAACTGTTAGCATTGTCACTGTTAGCAGGCTAGGAGCTGATATTAGCATTAGCTAAAAGCACTGCATATTGCCTCTTTGTATTGTTGTCTTTCTACTGCAGAAAGTGCTTCACAAATAGAGTGTGATAGTATATAATTATATATTTTAAAATGATTAGGGCCTCTTTATGATGCAGGGGGTCGAAGGGAAATCAGCAAATTCTCTTTTCCACTGTGTTAGCACCACAGGCAGGATTTTCCAAGCTACAGCACCAAATGTTGTGACATTAAAGGTAGGGTAGGTAAGAATGGAGAAACCAGCTCGAGTGCGCTAGAATTTGAAAGTACGCAGCCAAAAAAAATCTGCCCCTTCCTTCAGACTTCCTTACAGAGCCCCTCCACCAACACACACGAACGCGCACGAGATAAATTTGTGCACAGATGGAAGGCTGACAGGCAGGTAGGCCATCCAGTTATTTTAGCCGGGCCGGTGAAAATAATTGGTCTAGCTTTTTACAGCGCCACAGCTTCCACAAATGACATTTTTTTTATGTATTTATTGTCAAAGCATTTAATTTATTCATGGCTATCGGGATGTTAAGAGCATTCCATGGAATATAACAAAAAGTGTTTCTGAAGTGAATTAGCTACCCCACCTTTAAGTTTACCACATCTCAGATATATTGTTGGCACATCCTGTTAGTGTTTCCACATGATCGTTTTGTTATGTTAAATGATGGGAACAGACATTGTGACAACAGATTTTTGCATATTGTAAATCCCCTAAACAGATGCTACAATTACTCTGTATATTAAGTCCCTGCCAGTGCTACCTTAAGTTTGTATTATTTTTATTTTCTTTATTTTGTACTTAATTATTTTATGGTTGGCTTTATTATATGCTTCATTATCACTATTAGCATTATCTTTAATGGATTCAAGTATCATTGTGGTTGCTCGTGTACATTCATTAAGCTGTTTTAATCACAATCAGAATCAGTTTCAAAAATATGAAAAAATACAAGTTTGTCACAGTTACTATGACATAATATGTCACACAATATTTGAGTTAAAAGTAAAAAGAGCTGTGCAATTTGTTTTGAAAAGGCTCCAAACATGAGCAAAATAGTCATGGTAAAAGCATACATTAATAAATATAAATTGTGCATGTCTGTAGTCATCTTCCTCCCTTTTTTCCCCCTCTGCCCAGCTGTCATTGTGAAGAAGAATTTGTTCCCAGTTGACTTGCTTTCTTTAGTCTGTCTGAGCTAACTTGACGTGCATGTTGCTGTGAAAGGCCTTGTGCAACCCGAGGGGGTTTGGGGGCATGTGAAGTTAGGTTTGCCTGCAAGTGACTGATGGCAGGACTTGGTAATGTTGCTGCTGCTGTTGGTGTTGTAGCGCAAGAAAATCAATAAATGAAGTGAAGAATTTGTCGCTGAATGTGGACAACCTTCCCTCTTGGTCATATCTAGACACACTAGTGAAAGGGATCATTAGTTCAGGTTAGAAATACTTAATTGGTTATATTATTCATAGTAATGGCATTCCAGTCTGCCTGTAGCTGTCAACACCTCAGCGGTGTTGTGAGGCACTAAATATGTGTTAGATTTCTACACACATTTTGATATCTAGTCTCTTAAAGCTCATATCAAGCTAATCATCAATAAATTATGATATGGACAATTACTGGATTGATGAGTCTGTTGACTTGAATACATTTTGGTAGAAATACTGTAATGATCTGGGTTTATGTTTTTTTCCTTTTTTATTTTGTAGAAAACAATCTCCCTGTGTAATGTCTGGTTTCACTTCCTGTCTTTGGGTTTTCATGCTTCCTGTGATTGTTTGGCACCATTTTGATTTTATCCACCTGTGTCTAATCACAATGCATCCCCTTATGTTTACTCGGATTTGTCAGTAAAGTAAACTCCAAACTGAGGGAGCAGGCTATAATGCAAAAACAGAGGAAAAGCAACTTGAGACTAAATAAGGAATATACTGGGATGGCATGAGGAACCAACACAACTAATCTTGAGGAAAGACGAAAGAAATTCCAGGTACGAACACAGACAGACTTACATGTGTGTATATACACTCTGAACTAATCACATAAACAAATGGGAGGCAAAAACACAAGGCAGCAGGGTTCTGTTGTGAGTGGGGCACGAATTAGTCCTGAATCCCAGAAATAACCTTTCTGACAGGGAACTGAAGGCTTTATCTGTGCTCTTCTTTATGATCTATTGTGTGTTGGGTGTTTTAAAGCTATGGTTCAGATTCACTAAAGTCACACAATAAACAAACCAATCGAGGCAGAAGCAGAATAATAACTTTGGTTTTCTGTGAGGTACAATCAGTCTTTTTGTCATTGGAGTCTGGTGGCTTTAATACATTTAGGTAGAAATACTGTCATGATCTTAGTTAATGTTTTTTTCTGTTTCCTGTTTTATTTTGTAAAAAGCAACCCCTTTGTGTAATGTCTGGTTTCACTTCCTGTCTTTGGGTTTTCCTGTGTTTTTGTGATTGCTGGCTCCATTTTGATTTTGTATCCTGTGTCTAATCACGATGCTTCCCTTGTGTTTTACTCTCAGGCATTATGCTGGCAGTTGGACCCAAACACAGAACAAACCAGCAGGTATAAAAAACAAAAGACAAGTTTTAAGAAATGGAAAGCTGGTTACAAGTAAACTCAAAACAGAGGAAAAGCAAGAAAAGGAACCTACCAGGATGGCACGAGGAACACATGCAACAAATCTAAGAGGAAACACGAGGAATGATCCAGGTAAGAACACACAGATTGACAGGTATATACACACTCTTCATACAAACAAATAGGAAGGCAAAAGCACAAGGCCAGTAGGGTTATGTTGTGAGTGGGGCAGGGATGAGGCCTAAATCCCAGATATTACCTTTCTGACACGGAACTGAAGCCTTTATCTCCCTTTCTTTATGATGTATTGTATGTTTTGAAACTATGGTTCATATTCACTAAAGTCACACAATAAACAAACCAATCGAGGCAGCAGGATCAGTCTTTTTGTTAATGGAGTCTGTTTGGTTTGAAAAAGGGATAGACGAATTGTTTTAGGTTGAAAAGGTTATCCAATTTATATATAACTAAAAAGGAAAGAAAGAAGGTCCTAAACATGAAAAATGTGTAACCTAACTTTGCTTGTCTACAACAGTAGCTACTTGATGCCACAATAACAAAACAAAACAATATATATCAAAACAAAACAATATATATATATATATATATAATAATATATAAAAACATAACAATGTATGTATATATATATATATTATAATATATCAAAACAAAACAATATAAAATATAACAAAATTATATAATAGTATATTATATTGGCCATTTTTCTTTAGAATGATTATTTTAACTTTTAATTCACCGAGTACACTTAGATGACAATGCTTCTGTACTTAATTTAAGGAAAATGTGTAAAGTAAAACTTTTACTTGTATTGCAGTACAAAAATGTATTGGTACTTTTACTTTTTAAAGGATCTGTTCATACCCCAATCTTCTTGAGACTTGCATGCTCAGAAACACACATTTTACTGCCGCCCACATGAGACATATTACTTTATGGAGCAGTTTGTGCACACAGTACGGGGATTTTCTTTCTTTTTAAGGGTATTTTGACAGCAGCACTTGAGATTTTCCACTCAGGTAAAGACAGAGTAAACACTTCTCTGAAGGGACGTCCAAGAAGAGGGAGGCACTTTACAAATGTGAGTGTCCATGAAGTGTTAAGTGCAGGGAGTTTTTTTTTTTACTGAAATGTGGAGATGTCTAGAGAGAGATTGCAAATAAGAACACATTTTTAACCAAATTACTTCAACAAGAAAACATCATAAACAAAAACATTTTTAGTTTCACAAAGCATTTATTGGCAGGCACGAAAGAAAACAGTATTTATAATTTGAAAATGGCAATAACGTTCCCTAGTAAGCTATAAGTAAAAGTCTGCATTCAAAAAAAGCACTGTACTGTAATTATTAACAGTTATATTTTTCTATGAGAGATAACTTTATGGAGTACAATATAAATGATGTTTAAGTCCCACACATCCAATACATAATTTAAATTCTCCAATTTATTCACAGTAATCAGATATTGGGAATCTGTCCATGATGTTAATTTCAGTGGAAGCAGTAATGAGGTTTGAGAGTAAATTAGTTTTGTGTGTGTGCAGGTGTCAAAGCAAAGGTTGTGATTTCCCTGAACTGAAAAAGAAAAAACCCTTTTTACTTCATATAAATCATAATGTTTAAGGAGCTTTTCTCTGATAAATGTTCCTGTCTGAGTTCTGGAGAATTCATACGAGTTGGAAGATAGACAGAAATATGTAAGCGCTGCCAAGATGAAGTTTTGGATGTGAAAACATGTTACTTTGGCAGAACGATAAAGCAGGTGTTGTTGGTGGAAGTCCAGATCTCATGGTTGTCTCAAGTCCAAACTTGCGTCAAAGAGCATAAGTACATCTTAATGTTGTGCTTGGTGGTGAGGAACATTGGTACATTTTAAAGATCCCTTTTAAAGGGAATTGTGTTTGTGTGTACACTTTGAAAAAAACCTCTGACCTCGGTGTGATCTCTGTGCTGTATCCATGCAAATCAAAACACAGTGATTGTGCAGGAACGGCTGACACGCCTTGCATGAATTATGACAGCCGCGCAGGTTTTACCTGCAGGCAAGATAATTGATGGTTACTTGGAAGAAAACAAAAGTGTTTCTGTTTTTTTCTCTTCATCATTTTCTCCTGAGGCATTCTCAGGTTTACATGTATGATACATTGCAGCTACAAGACAATTTGAGCTTTACATGAGGCATAAAAAGCATTGTATATTATTTTGTATTATATTTAACTACACTGCACATGTAAAAGCCGAGCAACTTGCAGGTTAGAGACACCAGTGAATAAATGTGTAGGAAAATGATGTATACACTAGATTTTCCAAAAAATATACATAAATATACACTACAGTGACATCTGGCGTCGTTTTTGTAAGACATTTTTACTTCCGCATAAAAAAAGCCTCCCCATGTGACCTCCCGCGTGTGACGTCACATGGGGGAGAGCGGCCGGTCTAACGTAGTAATAAACATGGATCACAATGCTAGTTTTGACACAGAAGAGGTTGAAAATGTATATTCGAATGCATATGACGGACCACAACCATATAATTATGAGCCTGCTAGGCTTACAAGAGACCAGGAGCAGCCAAGGATTAGAAGAAATAACGGCCATCGGCGAGAAATGGAGCTGTGGTGTGAGGAGAACCAGTGGAGAACAGGGCAGCTGTCTTGGTGAGTGACCGGCGTTAGCTACAGTTAATGTTAGCTAACGTCGGTCACATCACAACATTGTAAAGTTAGCTATCATATATCAGGCTATAACTAAAGTAGTATTGATAATATAGTAACGTTACTGGCAGGACGATCTGGCGGAGAAAGGTTGTGGAGCCTCCGTTGATATGCCGTTGTAAATGGCTTGATGGAAAGCAGGTGTGTAGTCGGGGAGGGTGCACAGCTGATTGCAGCAGGTGAGTGGAGGTTGAGCCGGGAGCCAGGAGTGACAGCCACCACGCCCACACAAACAACACAGACAGGGGAAAAAACAAACAAACAAACAAACAGGAGACGGCTGGAGGAGTACAGCCACCACAGCGTTACCTAATGCAACTCCACACTACGTCTTACGGTGCTGTGTACCGGAGGGGAGAGAGAGAGGACGAAGGGGGGGAGAGAGAGAACGAAGGGGGAGAGGAACGAAGGGGGGGAGAGAGATGTAATACGGTTTCCTGATAAACGTTTTGTTTGATAGGCCTCAGCTGTGGAGAGTATGTGCTGCAGGGAGGTGGATGCACCTCGCACAACGCACCCAGGAACGAAAGCTAGCTCCGGTCCTTTTCCTGTTAGGGAAACTGTGGACTCGATGTCCTGACACGCTGGAGTTTGTGCAACCTGCACAAACTCATCACCATGATTACAAATGGTGAAATGCAATGTAAAATTACCGAAAAAATACCAGCTCACTAAATCACAACCGCTCAAACCAACTACAAACTACTACCGCGGATTGGGCAGAGAAGGAGTCCGAGAAAGTTGCTCCCCCATGTGACGTAATATGACGCGTTTGACGTATGACGTTAAAAAAAAGCAGTTTTTAGTAGCAGAGCTCAAAACGGCTCCTTTCCCCTCTGAATTATCGCCCTTATGTCTTGTAAAACATATGAAAAACCTGCAAGTTGCTCTATGGATAAGAGTTGTAAGTAGCTATAAACCCCCGTGCAGAGTATCAGTGTGTGAAGTATAGATTAAATTCTCTATCAAGTAAGATAGTGGTGGTCTAATGGATAGTGAGGTGGGCTGAAGATCTGAAGGTTGTGAGTTCAAATCCCGTTAGGAACACCACTACTAGTGTGCCCTTGAGTAAGGCACTTAGCCCTTAGTTACTCCAGGGAGAATGTCCCTGTAATTGGGCATTGTAAGTCGCTTTGGATAAAAGCGTCAGCTAAATGAAATGTAATGTAATGTAAGAAATTAATTTAAATCAAGAGATGGTGCAAAAGAGCGGTTATTAAATAAAAGATATTCAAATATAATATACAGACAGAATGAAATATACAGTGCCGGTTAGGAAATTCATAATCTTTTTTGATTTAATAGTATATGAGAAGAGGCAAACTGAAAGTTCTCCAGCCTTGATTTAAAAGAAGGGACTACAGATTCTTCCAGGTATTTGGAGCATAACAACTAGAAGCTCAGTGTTTTGGTCTTGGTGTCTCATAATGCAGCAATACTCAGGAATGTTTTTCTTTCCACTAAACCATTGAGGCCTTTACGGACCAGCAGCAGTTTCTGTAAACACAGCTCTCCAGTTTGTGGTCAGAAGTAAAAATACAACATGTTACACAGACTCCAGCTGAGGCCTACAGCGCCCTCTGTTGGGCAGCACAGACAGCAACAGCTTGACTCAAAACACACACATTGTACACATTGTTTTAGACTATAAAGCACTTAAGCTGATAAAATAGGTTGACTTCAACAGGATTTTAATCATATATAAAGAAAAATAGTTTGTATGCAATCTATTTTTACACAGTCACATTTTTTTTTAATATATATATCCTATATTTATATTTTAATAAATATACACACTAAGTGCTATTAATCAATCATGTTTTTCTTGTGTAAATTGTTATCATGAATGAAACCACTGCCACTTATGCCTTTCTCTTACTCTTGTATGGTTTCAATTTGAATTTATATTCCTATTTTTGTTTTATATATTACCTCTGATTATTTTTTTCAGCATTTGTTCAATTCTTATTTTCTCTTACATTTTTAACATCTACAAATGTAATGCTAAGACATATCATGTGACACAATTAAAGCCACTAACAGGCCTTCTGAAGAGATTGTATCTTTTTCCTAGAGCCATATTTCCTATTATTTTCTAATGCACGGCAGACCAACATGAGGTCACTTAACATCCCTCGACGTCCTCTAATCACACAAGAGACAAAACCGATTTGAGAGCCATAAAAGCATCTAACAGGCTCTAAATGAGGGCCTGAAATGTTTTTTTTTTACAAACTAATCTGTCTAATTAAGATATTATCCCCGCCAATCATGCAGACGAGAGGGAGATTTCTATAGAAAGCTCGGGGCCTCTTCAAAGAGAGATTCCTCATCTATTTCCAGAGCCGAGCTGCCAATCATCCCCTCATCAGGCTCTCAGATTCATATCAGAACAGCTGTTACATAACCACATAATCCTCATGTAAGATGAATATACACACACACTTATAAACACACACTCTGCTAGACAATGAAGGGCCAACAGCTGCCACACACACGCACTTTCTGTGGAGCCAAGAGAAACAGAGAGACGAGGCTCTGAGATGCACCACAGTGCAAATGGCCTACTTAGAGTTTAAACTGGGCAATTAGAAACCTAATCAGGGCTCACTTTCTCACCCTGATGAACTTAATGAAATGCTCCTGTACTCATATTCGTGGCACTCACACCGACTCTGATTCACGGGGCCCAAAAAACAGCTGTGGCTGCCTGTAAACACACCACACATCACAATATGTCAACAGATGTGTTTAAAACTTAATTCAGCGAGAAGCCATTAAAACTCAAAAGACTAAAGTATTTATTATCTGCATCAGGTAGTTTACATTGGCTTTTTGGTGGAATAAGTACTGGTAGAGGTGCTTTTCTTCACTGTGGACCTGAAGGGAGAGGGTGAACAATTATTAAGGACACCAGCTGCATTCTGTGGTGCACATAAAAAAGAGTTTTCTAGCATGTAGGGTTGCATTAATGGCACTACATCATGTCGTTAAAGCACTTTAACAGGTTTTCCACTGGACAGGGACCCTACATTAAAAGCAATTAAGTGCCTGCAGGATATTATTTTCAGAAAGGTAGAATAATAAAAATGTTCCCTTGTTGAATGTTAAAATCAGTGGTTTTTGCTGCATCTTGGCTGTCGCTAGCTTGTTTCTCTGATAACTTAAAATCCTTCATTCAATTCAAAATGTAGGGTACATGTATGACAGCTTCTGGCAGACGACACACTCTGAAAAATGTGAGATGATGAAGTACACAACTACAAAATAGGTAGTTTTAGTTTTATTCTTTTTAGACATCTAGAAATGTTACAGATGGGTTAAAACGAAAAGTGTGTATATTAAATTACAGTATTTAAAGTTCCCCTCCCTGAAACTAATTAAAATCCTCCCTTTCTGAAGGTCATAATCACTTTCCCCCTCATGGGGTGGTCAGTATAACGTAGTGTGATCCCAGACCCTCCTGTCCGTCACCACTCACCAGCAGCTGTTCCTGAAGGGAGTACTGGTGATACTGGTGTCACTGGGCTTTATGTAAATCCAAATATTTAGACTGTGTGGAGAAGATCCGATGTCTGAATGATCTTAATGAGTTTTTATCTGGACAGGCAATTCATAACAGCTGTAAATTAACCAAAACTTTTGCAAAATCTTCTTAATAAGACGTCTCAATGAAACATGCAGTAATAGCTCAGAGTGCTTTATTTCAGGTGTTTAAATTGTTTTCGTAGCACTTTCACTTAGAGCTGGGTTTTAGAATTGTAAAAACTGCACAAGAGAAGATCAGATTAGTGTTTCACTGAATGTATTTAAGGGTTATTCTTCTTTAACAGCACAGGAGAAGATGCATTCAGTGCCCCAAAGCAAATGCAGCAGCCTGCCTTGCATGCTGCATTCAGGTGCAGTTAGACAATTTTAACCCTTTAACTGCCGGACCAAGAAAAAAGCTACGGGAAAATTATTTGTTTGCATTTTTTTATCAAATAACCACAAACAATTTTTTTTTTTTTGTATGACCACACAGTTTTGTTTTTATGAGCCTCTACCAACTGGTCGAGCTGGCCTTCTATGGTAAAAGTGCATTTTCAACAATCATCATACACAGTACAGTATTTGTATGCATCAACTCAAATAAAACACAAACTGAAATACTTTTGTTTCTTTTATGGAAAATGAGCAATATATACAACCAGATATATTCATAAAAGATAATAAATTATAATTGTAAAAAATGGAAAAAAGTAATGTAAAGTGTTTTTCATAATAAAAAAAAAAGACTTGCTCATCTTACTGTATATGCTGAATTGGCCTAACAAGAAATCACTGGCCTAACAGCAAATGTCTATATCCTGTGTTGGCCTAACTTGCTCATCTGTGTGCAACTTTGGGCTGAATGCCATGCATGAAAGGTGCTATATAACTTATTATCACTCTTTCACTCTGAGACTCATAAGGCAGTACTAGATTTAGTAATATTACCATGAATCTAGCCATGTATTTACCATATTTTATTGGAAAACATCTCTGAAACTCTGAAAAGTCATATTGCTAGTTTACCATAAAAGGCCAATTTGACCGGTTGGTTGAGCATATTTTCAAAAAAAGTAATTACACCCTGCATCAAGTTATCTAAATATGTTCAGTCAGTACTCTGACACTAAAATATGTCAAAAAGGATATGGTTACCTTACAAAAGTTGACCAAAAAGAGTGATTTCTTCAGCAGTGATTTTTAGCATGCCAACTTTCTCAGAAGAAGCTAGCTGAGGGGCTTTCTGTTCAAACCACAGTGACATCTAGAGGTTGTTTGTGCATAACATGTCAATCAAAGGGTAGAGCTGGCTGAATCAGATGGAGTTAAACTTTTTTATTTTTTTTCCAACAAGATATCAAGACACACAATGTGCTCTACCAAATGGTGGCGCTGGCAGTTAAAGGGTTAAAAGCTTCAACTTCCAAGATGAGGTTGGATGCAGTCAGGGAAATGTAGTTTTAAGTTGATCTCAAAAGCAGTTTAAGCAACAGAGTACAACCAGAATAACCCCATTCTATGTTATCAATATTCAATTAATCTTCTTGTGGATCTTATTTTACAGAATGTCTATCTTCCTGTAAATTCTTCTGTGTGTAAATACACCATAAGCTCGAGTGAAACTGCTTGTAAGTATCCACTTAACCAATAAATCTCATGTGCAGTAAACTGCAGGATTCCCTTACCTCCCACCGCCCCTGAACGCAGCGTGTCTCCCGCGGTCTGTAGCGCGTCTCGCGGCCCCTGCACGCACCAACACTTGCGGGTAACAGCTGGCAGGAGACCGCGGCGTGTTTTTCTTCTGCGGTTCAATAATACCGTGTAGGTTTACCAGCTCTGGGGATGTGGGCTCTCCCTTTGTAACCCTTAAGCAGCGTCTTAGTGGTCTTTGTCCGATTTATATTTTAATTATCTGCTAAACTGCGGCTGAGGGCCATGTGGGAAAGAGCCGCGCGCTGACCCCGGCAGCTGTCAATCATCCAGCAACGAGCTGCACTTCATATTCATATACACAAACAATATATCTAATATAGAGACCATTCAGAAATACTGCACAGCTTTTTTTAATTGGAGTTTATTTGTTGTATTTTTATAGTTCTTGTAAACATTTTGTGTACAATTTTATTATATATTATCTCCTATTTAACATTTGAGTGTATCTTACTGTTTTCATATGCACCCTACACCAATGCAAAATGTGTAAATACAATACTTGCAATTTAAGTTACCTGATTGTGTTTCTCAAAAATACAATGTTAAAACAAGGATTTTATTTCATTTCAAACCAGGTGACGCAGCAGTGTTCTACATTAATTCCAGAAGAAGCAAAAAAGTCCTGCATTTAATGCAATCTTACACACACTTTAACGTCGCAGCTGAGGTGGTTTTGATTTGGATGACTATATAAACTGCCAGCTTAATCTACAACAATAAATTATACGAATCATCTGAATATGCAAAGTGACTAAAGCTGGCATAAGCGTAAAAAGTTCCCTTTCAAATAAAGTGCAATAAGGGTATAAAGTAGCATACAATAATTCCTTTACTGAATAATACTGAGATTACATCAAAATGAGTGTCTAAAGTTGTGATATAACATGAATCTAAAGTAGAGAAACGCTCAGTTCAATCTAAAAAAGCTTGTATTTGACGCCATCTGTTGGTCAGAAATCCACCTCTGAGGAAAGGAGACTCATGATGGGTGTTTACAAAGATCTGCATGTAATCGCATTTCATCACAAATGCATTCATTTAAATATATTTTAGGGAATTCCAAAAGATATGTTATTAAGTTATTCAATTAATTTATTTCATACATGTTTAGTCCAGTTCTAGATCTAAATTCCTTACAAAGAAATACAAAAAAAGAAATGGATACTCAATATCCTTTGGGTAATCTTTGAGTGATAAATTGTTTAAGAATACATTTTCTCCATCATCATCATCCTCATCAAGAAATCCAACAAAATATCCCAAAACTATTCATTGCAGCTACTTCATAAATAATCTATAAGTGCAAAATGGTGGAAAGAACGCTATAGGGTCAAATCCAAACATGTCAAAATGTGCCTTTTCTGTTATTTTGGTCAGTGTGATTACAGCCTCCAGACATATTGTGAGGCATTTGGAAAATAATTAAAGCTCAAGATCTGAAAGATTGGGTAAATTATGTAAACAGCTCCTTTTTTACATATGAAGTGCCGGTTTAGATAAATGATTTTATTTTTCTATTTTTGTATCTTTTTGCTGGCTGATTCTCTCACTTCTATGTGTGCTTCCTAATTTTACTTTCATATTTATAATAATATACCAATGGCATTAAATGCGTGTATTTGGCTTATTCTTTGCAGCCTCTAATTGAAACGGATATCTTTTATTTGACTGTGAATCCATATTATGTATTCATGATTCTTGACTTTTGTGGTCCCCTTTTATATTTAACTTTTTTATTCTATACCAAAAGTTCAATACCTTGTGCTGTACATGAAAACCTTCTTGACAATATAAACATATATATATTTTCATTTTCCAACAATGTGTATTCCTATAAGATTTTGCTGCCATATAAAATCAATAAAACCTTAAATGAAAAAATTATGAATAAACAATTGGATTATTGTGCACCAAAAGTCATTTCCTGACTCACACATTTTGTATTTCTTAATTTTTTTCAAATCCTACTCTCCTCAGATTTAGTTGAAATATAAAATAAATAAAACCTGAAAAGAAAATACTGCTGAATATGAAATGCGACCACATCTCTATTTCCTTCCCTCCTTTGCTGTTACTTCAAACATTCCTGCCTCCACAGACGACCAACAGTCATCTCAGTAGCAGCTAATAGAGATCAACAAAGAGGAACAGAAACGCAGCTCAGAGGAAGCCCTCTCCTGCTGTCTGCTTGTCTGTGCTGAATATTAAGTGACGGCCGGATGATTTGTCCTTGTGTTTGTCCTCCTCTGATACTTCCTCTCTGGGCGTCACATCCCCCATGAAGAGGCTAATCTGCTCCCAGCGGGGATCCTCCCGATGAAGAGCTGAGAAAAAACCCTCAGACATACGAGCCATTGTCCCGAGTCAATACAGACCTGCAGTCTGCAGCCTCAGACCTCCGTTTAACATTTAGGCGTTTTCTTTTTAATTCTGCCTTTTAAAGTCAGATTGTTATTTATAATATGCTGCAGCTTTTTCAGCATTCATATTGTTTACACTACAACAATATTCTAGGCTTCCACTTATGGAAGTATAACTTTAAAAAAACAAACATATTTACTTCTCATTTAGTGTATACATTATTTCTGAAACATGTTTTCCATTTTAAAATTGTTATATAGGAACAATGGACTTATTTTTTGTATATATTTCATTATGTTTTTTGTATTTGAAACAAATAACAGGTCAAATGTACTAAAGTAGGCAGGAAAAATAACCAGTCGTAGCAAGATGAGTAAAGGAAGTCATGCAAAACATGGGAATATGTTTCAATGCTCAAATAAACTAAAGTTCATACATATTCTTAAAAGTTACATTTACTCAGACTTGAACTGACAGGTGAGAAAGGTCAAAGTTCAACTACAGATTTCTATACTTTATATTTTGTACCAGCTTTTTGGAAGAAAGTAACTAACTAACTAAATGACTTCTAAAACCAGCGTCAATTGGCCCCAATGCAATGAAGTTAAATGAAAGGCAGCAACATTGTCTGGACTTAAAAAATGTCAGCATCACCACAAATACCCAAAACTAAATGCAAGATGTATATATATATGAAATGTAGCAAATGATCAAATAGTGCATTACAGAAGATGAGGTAGAAAGGGCACACTTCATCACGAAATAGCATAAAGAATTTCCCAATTTGGGATTAATAAAGTATCTATCTATCTATCCATCTATCAATCTATCTATTATCCATCTATCCATCTATCCATCTATCTATTATCCATCTATCCATCTATCTATCTATCTATCTATCTATCTATTATCCATCTATCCATCTATCTATCTATCTATTATCCATCTATCTATCTATCTATCTATCTATCTATCTATCTATCTATCTATCTATCTATCTACCTACCTACTTACGTACCACGTTCTGAACCGAATAGGATCTGCAGGTATTCTGGATTATCTTTTTTTAGCCATATTAACAACAACAAAATACTTTGTTCCCTTGATACCTAAATCTGTGTAACACTTGATCCACCAACAAGCTTAAGTATGTATTTTTTAACACATCTCCGTGCACAGAGAGAGAGACAGCGTGCAGAGAGTGATCAGCTCCCTGCAGCCTGGAAGGGATTGAACTAATACAGTGGAACAAAAGAGAGGAGCAGATCTAAAGTGGAGCGAGCGGGGCGAGTTTAACGGAGTCCCTCTGACTGTTTGATGTCCCCGGGGAACGCAGGAATCATGTAAGCCCCCTGTTATTTACTGTTTGGGGTTGCCTGGGTAGGGGTAATTCCCATGAGGACCTTCACCCAGTGTTTTTATAAAGTCTGGATTTGTAAAGCTGCTCTCGTTGACCCCCTGCAGGTCATGAGGTTAGAGGAGCAGCGTGACCCTCCTCAGGACTGAGTGTGTGTGTGTGCATGGAGTAAATACCTAAAGAAGGAAAAATATTGCATTTTCATGTAAGAAAATGTATTCTTTTATTCAAAAAAAGAACATGGATCACAGCTTAGTTGCTGTATAAAGGTCCAGTGTAAAGAGATGATCTAGTGGCATCTATTGGTTAGGTTATAGATTGCAGCCAAGTGTATTCCCGTCCAATGGGGCATTTAGGTAGCATGAAAAACATGAAAGGTTCCTTAAAGAGCCGGAGTTATGTTCGTCCGTTGATGGCCTCTGTAGAAAGATGGCACTGCATAGCCTGCTCTTAGTACACGAGAAGAAGTTATCTAAAACCCCATTGTCAGTTATGTGTCAATAAAATGAATACCACGTCACTGGAACTTTGTTCATTTATTCATAATCACCACCGCGGCTAGAGATTACCAGCTTCTTGTAGTTTTATTAGCGAGCAACCTTTCTGAATAGATGATAACAGCCTTCTAAACCTATAGTACCTTTTCCACTGAAATGAGTCAGTTTCTAACTCTCTACTCTTCTTCAACAACGTTTTACTCTTTAATGACCACTTTCTACTCTTCTACAAGAACTTTCTACTTTATAACGTCAACTTTCTACTCTTTTGCTGCCCTTGGCTCTTGGTGCCTGCCAGGCAAATAGTCGGAGTCTGACTTTAACCAGATTTCAGGTCAAGGAGCCTTAACAGCAGAAACATAAAAAACGTGTTTGTAATCGGGCCCTGCTCCGAGTCCGAACCCCCCCCCCCCCCCCCCAGAACTTCCTTGGTGGAAAAGCAATATTTCAGCTTTAGCATGCCCCTTCCAACCCATATCTGTGATGGTGAAAACTGCTGATAACAGCCATTTAATGGGCTGATATTGTTTGAGGAGGATGAATATGTAGACATGATCTGTCACGCTCAGTAACCCTGAATAATACACAGCTGCATTTGCTTCTACCAGTGCCTCCATCCCTTTATGCATTACAATTCTGCATAACTAATCAGCATTGTAAATGATGTGTTAAGAGGAACGCTAACTACGTCAACGAAGTAACTACATTCTCTTCCATAGCAAAGACCAAGGTCACAATATAGCTGCTTTCTTGTATTTCTATTGGTAAGCAACCGTGTGAATAGAGGAAAACAGCTTTCTGAACCCACTATAGGTTTAGCAGGCCCCTTTTAATCCATATCTTTGAGACTAATACAAGCCACTTAATGGGCCGATGCCAATGCAAGGGCTGAATGCATTTACAGCTGCATTCAATGTTCTTTGAGCTGTACATCAGCTACACATATCTGCACGTTAGTTCCTTCCTGTTGATAACCCCTGATGCTAAGCACAGTCCTGTTGCCCTGCACATTTCCCATGATGCTTCAGGGCACGCCCGTCTGTTTCTGTCCCGTCCTCTCGACTTTGAGCGGCGTCCAGACGTGCCCGAGGAGTCCCGGCGGTTCTTAGCCGTCACGGTCAACTCGCGGCTGCAGAGAGAGAAGGTCAGGATTACCAGGGTCTGTTTGCTCTCTGAGGCCCGGCGTGACCTTCAACCTGCCCTCCAAACTGACACTCTGACCACTGCCACTCGGGTCAAACCCCCTGTATGTCCTCCGTGAGAGTGTTATGATCTCACTCTATTTATCGCTTCAGGAGTAGATGGGTTTATTTGAAACATTAGCATCAGCAAACAGCAGCATTTGGTCGAATTAATCCTCATCTGTTGCACTTTTTCACAACAAAAACGTGGAGGTTTGTGGTGTATTTGCAGATTCCTGTGATGTTGATAATCATGAATACAATGAAGCAGCGTGCATTATTTGATCCACATTGCCTTAACATGCTGCTCTTTCAAACCTTTTTAGGATTAAGAATTCACTGACAACAGTTTATGTAATTATGTGACAAAGTATTTGTAGTGTTTTCACGTCTAGTCGGTGTGATGTTTTGCTGTGAAACATACAGTAGCAGAAATGTTGTGAAATGGATACGAATGGAAATTAACTTGTTATTAATTTCTCACTTTGTGTCAATGATACCACGACAAGCAGGAGAGAATATATTATATAAAATAAACATATTTCATTATCAATAGCTACCATGTTAATTCTTAATCCTTGTATATTTTATAGCTTCTCCTCTTAAAACTCTGCAGATTTAATATTATTGTTGGTTGAATTGAGGACATTTCTTATCGCCTGATTAAACAATAACATTTGACAGAGTAACATATATTTTGAGGTCTTTTAAAAGCTTTTAGATTCCATATAACATGTAAGAATTTGCCTTTGTACCTGCGTATTAGATTTATTTAAGGCTAATTATTTACTTCTTCCACCATCTGCATTAATTACAGCAGCCAAGAATAATCCTTCATTAATTAAGTCACTCATTAAAAGCTTGTTCACCGATTGTTTTAATTGATTGCAGACAATTTATAATTCCTGCCGCACCGTGCATGTGTATTGTCTTAGTATAGCTGCAGCTGCAGCTCATTATTTGTGTGTCTAGTCCATGAAAACACACATTTTCTCAACATTTAATCTATGTTTTCGGAGTCAAATTGTTTTCTTTATGCCGATGCAATTACAACATTATTAGAAATGTGCAAAGTGGTTGTGTGTGGGAGTATATTTCCAAAAGCAATGTGATTTGTTGACAAAGAGAAAGTAACCTTTAAGCTAACAAGGACATAATTGTCCGTGCCGGAGCTTAATGCGGCTGAAATGAGGACAGAAACGATGCAGCAGACATAAACAGCACTAATCTTCTGAGGAGATGGACTCTAATCTGAATTTCAGCAGTGGCCAGTGTCAAAGCCAAAGGCGTTTGTCCGTGTGCATTCATTGACAGGATCTGTGAGGTTATTTGTCAACACGCCTCGTATAGCTGTGGTAATCTCGCCTCCTCGCCTATACACTGATTGATAATTGATCCTTGTACAAACACTCTTTTGAGACACAGTTGCCTTTGAATGCCAAACAAGTCATTCTGTCTTTTTCCTCTCACAGCGGCTTAATCCGATAAACGAATGGGAATGAGTGTCGTCCTCTGCGGATTTCAACCTTTCACTCTGCCATTTGTCTCATATTGTTTACTGATGAGGCCTGAAGAATAGACGGGGTCACTTTAAGAGACGCCTGCTGCTTCGTTCACAAACCAAAAGTCGTACTTAAATACAGACAAAGACTACTACAGATAGTATGGAAGCAGTTCTTATATCCTGAGCCTCAGTAAAAGTACTATTTCCAAAATGTTAAACACAAAGCCCCAATAATGTTAAAAGTTAAAGTCCTGACATTCAAATAATACTTGTGTTAAAACGGCAAAGCCTCAGGAAACTGTACATCAAGTACCAAAAGTTAAAGTATTTGACTTTCAGTGGAGGAAGCGATACTCAGATGCTTTATCCAAGTAAAACTAAAACTACCAGGGACTCAAAATACTCCATTAAAAGTTAAAGGCCTGAATTCAATGTGACTTTGAGGAAAAGTACAAAAATATTTTCAGCAAAATGTAGGTAAAGTACTCATTATGAGTGGTAAACAAACATATATTTTACTCTCTCCTTTAGTGTTTTATTAGTGTAGTTCTATGGAATTTAATTTGTATTTTCCAAACCTTTCCAGCTCTTTTTGTGTATTTCTCTTTTGTTTAGCAGGATGTCTAAAACTCAGCTTGACTTGGAACCTGCGGACGTTTTGTTATATTATCCCTACACTGAATACCCAAAGATAAAAAGGTGGCACACAAACACAGATCTCCAGTGGACTGATCTCACTTTTACCATGTTGTCAGAGCATGCTCTAGAGAAGGCCAACAGGGCTGGCGTAAGCATGTTTCTTTTAACATGGCAAGCATTTCATTGATGTAAGTCAGCTTAGTCTTGAAGATCTCTCTGTGTGCCAATGAAGCATTTTACCTGTTGTTATTCAACATAAAACATTCAATGTGTAGCACTACAAATAAACACTTGGTCCATTAAGTAGCTGCTGTGGAGCTCTCAATAATCTTGCCTTTTTTTTGAGGATTTGTAACCCTAACCAACTTTTAATTGTCATACGTACACAGTGAAATGTAGACTCTGCATTCAACCTTTCTTAGTAGTGGAGCCTCTTCTATATATACAGGACCCAGAGCAGCGTGAGGGTCTAGTTAATTTTTCAAGTGCTCAAAAGGTGAACTGGCAACTCTCAAAGTGCCAGTCCTTAATCAAAATGTGCTCATTTCAAGGACTTGTTTGTTTCCCAGAGCCAAGTTCCTTCAAATACGTGCCCTAAAATCAACATATAAGGCTACATATAGAAAGGAATTCGAGGCAAACAATGCCTTAAAAATGCTAAAACTCCCCACACAGTGAGTGTAGCAGAAGAGGAAGAATAAAACGTGTTATAGCTCATATTACATGTATATTTACGTGCCGCAGAGGCCTTAATGTTTCACCCTGCTGAGGTACATTTCTCCTCCACCTCCGCAGTGAAGAGGACGGGTCAGCCGGTGATCAGCCCTGAGCAACACTATTCATTTTTTTTTTTTATTGTAATGCGCGACACAGGGAATGACATTTAACTTGTTATTATTTCCCAGAGAAGATTAATGATAAATTGTCCATTATTTTTCCTTAAAAGTGAAAGATAAGACCGCAGTCATTTGCCCTAAAGCCAGAGTGCCGCCACTATGCAAAATGACAGCCAATTATCGGAGCCTAGTTTGGGATAATGACTTTACAATGAATCTTTTGATTGAAATGTAACTCGCTTGGCCTTGGGCAAAGTGCAGAAAAAAAGAAATGAATAGAAAAGTTACAGAAACAATGAGCACTATATAACTGTGTTGCTCTCTTTCTCTATGTCTCTCGCCCTCCCTCTCTCTCTCTCCACTCCTCTTTAGAAATAGCTATAGGTGAAAGCCAGAGATATGCATGGGGAAATTATTAAGTCGCACAGGGCTTGCAGCAAACATAAATTAGCATATTCAGGGTAAATATGCAGACTATTTACGATAATAGGACCGGATTATTCAATTCAATGAATGTTAAATAGATGAGAAAATGGTATGTGTCTTATCTAGTCAAAGCTTCTATTCATTTTAATCGCTTCCCAATTGAACTCTTCATTTTTATTCTCTCTCAGTTATTGTTCCCATTCCAGGCAGCGATGGCACCTATGGGTCCTGGGAGATTTCCCGCCGGTCACGTGGTTTAAGTGGCGTTCACCTTATTTTCAGCGGAAATGGAGAAAGTCGACGTCACCCCGAGGCCAGCATCATGATAAGCTCCTTTTCATTATGCACAGGGGCCGATGCAGAACAAGATTAGCGGGGCCCTGTGTGCATATAAAGGTGGGAACATACAAGTCATCTAGATTAAATAAAAGAGCAGCACAGGCCCATACACAAAACATATTTGCTTTCTTATTGTCCGCATTAAAACTTTAACTTGAATCAGTTTGACCGTGCATGTGTGTCTTTGCGTGTGTGTGCACCTATAATACAGCATTTCTGAGACTGCTGTAGGCTTTTCGTGTCCTTCACACATGTCATAAAAGCATCATTAAAGACACATTTGAAGTAATTATGAATCCTTATGTGGAACAGATTGAATATAATCCCTTTTAGGTATCCGAGGGGTTTTAAGGGGGTTATTTGGTCCCATAATGAATTGAATCAATGTCATTTGGTTGTTATTTCGCACTCACTGCGCACAAAAGGGATTTAAGTAATGCATAGACGGATAAATTAACATGCATTGTCCTTAAATCACATAAAAAGCCGTGTATCTTTCAACACTTTCTACCCGTCATTTGTTCCTGCTGAAGGCATTAACCTTTCAAGAAAACGTCCTGAAATGTTATATCAAAAAGGCTCAATCATTTGCTAAAACAGCAGGTTCCTGTATTTAAGTGCGTACGTAACTCAAAAAGATAGCAATAGTACATTTGTTTGGGAATATTTTCAGCATTGGATTAATCCACACTATGTATAGACACTAGCGTGCCATTGGGAAACAATTTCATTAATCCACAAAAGCAATTTGATTTTGGCCATAATTAAAACAGAGAGGAAAACACACATAGGAAAGAGCAGCAGAAGACCTGTTGGGACGTTTAGCTGAATGTGCAGTTGTGTTCATGGAAACATCAACTGTATATAATAGTTAGGGAAATAGTGCACAAGATGCAGATTAATTGAATGCAATAACGCAACTTTAAAATGAATTTAAAAGTAGAAACAATGCTGTCTCAATGTGCGGATTTTCACAACGTATAGAAACAGCTCCAACATCAATACCATTACCCATTCTTTAGACATTTCTTTTCAAAAAGTGAAACTGAGTGTTATTACTTAATTTAATGCGTTACATTTTGTATTCTTATATTAAATTAAAATAATAAATCTAAGTGTCAATTGTCTTTTAGTTCATTTTTGTCCATTTTTTTGTGTAACTTGAAAAGAAAGTAACTGCAGCACACATTGGTTTCCATGTAATCCTCATGTAATAGTTTACCCGGTCTAAATGTGATGTTTTATTATCCTACACAGACAGTTAACCTCAAAAACTAAAACGATAGACTGATTCAGATTTTCTCCATCATCGACTCACATGTCAAAGTCTCCATCTAGTGGCTCGAAGGATGTCGTTTTCATTCAAACAAACTATCATCTGCTGCCACCTGCTGTTGGTGTCATGAGGAAAACAAATGTTGTTTTCTTGACATGTTAATGTTTTACAAAGATAAATGTAAACAAACTAAAGTGGTGAATGGGAAATACCTTAATTTGTTTTAAATGCCTTATATGGTGAATTACTATTATTAGATTGGGAATGGAAATCATTTTATTTCCCGGTATCTTCACATTCATTGCTTTGGTGATTTGATGAATAACATAAACTCAGTAGGAAAACTAAAAAATATATCTTTGATAAAAGTAGAAAAGCTTCTATATTTTTGCATTTCTGTTCTGCTGCATGTTGTTATTTGTATCTTCTTAGTGTTTCCTTCCTGTGTCACACGGTGGCACTCTGGCATCAGTTATTCTGCAGCTCACACAAATCACATTATTGTTGACAGGACTCCGACCTTAAACATCTTGTGACAGTTGTTTTATCCTGTGTCGAAGATGCTTTGTATCAACGAATCGCCCCCGTTGTGATTTCAATATAATGACCCAAGTCTTCATTTTGGCATATTCACAAAATCTAACCTTTTTATGTTTGTTATAGTCTGAATCCTAATGTAATGTGCCCCTGCTGTCTTCGCCTGACACCTCTATGGAGTGTTTCCATTTACTGTATCTGCATAAGGCTTCTCCTGGTTGATTACATTTAGAACTAATTAAAAATGTTTAAATAAAACACATAAATTCCTTGTCAAATCCTCAGTATTTCAATGCTGCAACTGGTTGTGAAGAAGATAACTATAGGTTGCTTAAACAGGGTGCAGGAATCCTGAAGTCAAATGTTATACCCTTTTTAAGACCTTTTTTAAGACCCTTTCCATACATTTAAGACCTCATCGCCACTTGAAGTTTTAACCGGTTACATTGGCGGCACACTTTACCTCACATTTACTATATACAGTATTGATTGTCCTTCCTCCTTATCTTCCAACCATTTGGACACAAACTTGCATTTCCCCATAACGATGTTGTTTAACAACCAGCGTAAACGGACCTTCGCGCGCTATCAGTCAGTAGCGCGCGATGTCCTGTTCAGATGACGTCAAATCCAACGGGATGCCATAAATAAACTACACAGAATCACACTACACACCTACGCAATGATTACATTCAGACAAACTGTAGAATACAACCTCTTTGGATAATTTATATACTTATTGAAAACAAGCTACAAAATATACCTTGGAAAATGCCGTTTAATACTTTTTAATACTTTTTAATAGCCTTCATTTTTGCTAAATTGATTTATCAACTTGTAATACTTTTTAAGACCCCGCGGACACCCTATTAAAGTATGACCAGCCTAATAGTTTATAAACTAATTATAGGTTTTATATATAAGTACAATATTATACTGCAAAGTGACTCCATGAATGTAGTGAAGTACAAATACCTTTAACATTAAACACTCACACTGTACAAGTCATAAATATAGCAGAGTAGATACTTACCTTCCCTGTTTTTTGCATAACTTTGTATTTAAAAAAACACTAAATACTGTTATTTTGACAGGTCGTTTTGATCAGTGTGCATGCCATGATCTGTGATGACATGAGGCAGCAGGAAGTCTCAGCAGGTAGCAGCTTTCATCTGCATACAAACAGAGGATAATTACATAATGACTCAATTAAAAGCCTGCAATGGAAGTAGTTAACAGTAAACAAACAGCATATACAGTATCTGCTGATTTCTATTTTTAATTTGCATTTGTTATTTATTTTTATGTATTCATGATTAAGGGGGAAAACAGCAGGATCCGCTCCCCCTCCCACACGCACTATTAAAAAAAGCCCTGACATTAATTATTTGCTATTTTGCAGGCGGGAGTCTGCCCTTTGAGCTAAAGGGAGTCATTTATCTCTTTGCATGATGCCTGAAATAAACCCACAGCACAATAATGAAGATGTGTGCTGCAGCTCATCTCAAACACATTAATATCACAGGATAGTTTAAAAGAGCACGACATTTATTATAAGGGCTCAATAGCAGCTCTGCAAGTCGAGTGGTATCCATCCACAGGTTGTCTTGGTAACTGTCAATCTTTAGCACCTATAGGAGCAACTTGATGTTAGCCATCATTTCTGCTGCGTTAAAAAGCTGCAGGGAAAGTCTAAATGCCGTATCGTGGGCCTATATAAATGTTTTCTTACTTTTTTACATGCAGAAATGTTGGAAAATGCTGTTTCCAGCCTCTCAATAATGGAGATTTCCTTCCTTTCTTTATTCTATATCATATGTAGAGTGAATGACTTGGGGTTTTGTAGTGACACAACTATATGTTATTTTTTGTATCAACTTGGGAGACAGACATTTCTCACTATTTTCTGACATTGTATTCATAAAAAGAGAATTCATTATTCCAGAAAAATAAATAGCAGTAATTAACATTATCATTGGATGCAGCCATTTTTAGAGTAGAGTCACATTTTTACACATTCATTTAAACCCTGCACTTACTAAAGGAAGAAGTGCTTGTAATTACTTTCAGTGCACTCTCGTGATTGGACAACCGCCCAGAGATATCCCGCCCTTAGCTTTTTACGTACAATGTGTTGGAGCGCTAGCCAACAGGAATGCAAGTGTTAGTGATGTCACTATGTCACAGAAGCAAACAAAGGAGTCCAATGGAAGGAAGGGGGGGGATGTATGGGAGAGAAACTCCCTCTTGCAGACCATTTACATCAGGGGTGTCCAAACTTTTTTCACTGAGGGCCACATACAGAAGAATATACGAAGGGCTGGGCCGCTCACTAGAGGTGAGGTATATTATCTCATAAGTTAAATTATGAGTAAGCAAAATCAATCAAATATAGGTAAGTTATTCTTGATACTTGAATATGCTTTAAGAAACACATCAGCCTCTATCACAGCTCTCCATAGGGTTTCATTCATTTGTTGGCAGCTCATTCCTTAAAACAGAAGCTTCAGATTGCTTATAATAAGAGGAAATATGAAGGGTAGATTTCAATAATTAATATAATTAAGTTAGTGGGCTTTTTTTATCAACTAAGATTTGTTTGAAAATGTTTCCAACTTTAATTGACTGAACTTATTTTAAAAAGTGAGCTAACATAAAAAGTACAATATATGACAAGCTCAAGTTTCATTTGTGGGCCGTATTACATTATACTTTTTGAATTTGCCGAGGGCCGTTTCAAAATGGGCCGCATTTGGCCCCCGGGCCGTAGTTTGGACACCCCTGATTTACATGAACAAAAACTACACACAGGAAAGGGAAAACACCAAAAAGCGTTTGGTGAAATATTTGAGATGAGATACCAGGCTGCGGTCTTCTAAACATGTAATTTTACTCTCAACTGCATGTTGTTTGTTCCATTACTGTCCCTTGTCATATGTTTATTTCATCGTACATATTTCAAACCATATTTAGACTAATGAAATAAACGTTTTGTTTTGGGACCATTTAGTAGGATTAGTGAGTTGTAGGGTATTTGGTTATTGTAAGGTGTTTTGTAGCTTCTACACTTTTCTATATATTAAATCTACCCTTTCCAATGTGAGCAAGTGTTGGTGAGATATTTTAAATACTTTCTGTATTCCTATTCTCAAGCTTTGGAGATCTTATCCTGTTTTCCTCATTTCACATATCTCCATTCTGTGTTGTGATCTTGTGTTTTCAACTGTCTGTGAATACATTGAATTCAACTTGAAAGCAGTCATGTAAAAGAGGGTCGCTACATCAACAACAAATTGCTAATTCCCCAGGTCAATAACAATGTGGTTCATGTCTGCGGTTACCTGGGGAGATCTTTTACCTTTGATCTCCCGTCTGAATGACGCTGCATTTATTTTCTTTGATATTTTGTAAAGCTTTTCTGCATCAAGGGATTTGGGATAGAAATGTATGACAGCAAGGTTTTTCTAACCCTTTTTAGGACAGACGCCTGTGGTCCTAAAAGTACTTCATCTTTGTTTCTACTAATGGAATATCTCCAAAGGGGAACATTACTGCAGTTCATACAGAGTCTCAGCGCTGGGTTTTTGTTCACTTCCTCCCTCTGCTTTTTATCATTTTCGTTTTTTTGTTTGTTATTTTGTCCTTCTCCGGCTCTGTAAAAGCCTTAGGGGGAAGTGACGAATCCAACTCTCACACAATACTGATTCAGTCTAGGCTGGAGTGGTGGAGGCTAAAATAAACTCATGGGCATATGCTCCTGTTTTTCAGTTAGTTTGGTTTTTCTCACAAAAGAAAAGTCTAAGTACCAGACAGTAAATGCAGTCGCACGCACGATTCAAAATTACTTTCATCTTTTCAGGTCGCTGCCCAGAAAGTAATTTGTTCCATGACTATACTGCCGCCATTTACAGACTAACTTACTTTTTTTAAATAGACAAATGGTAGAAAATTGCAGCACATTATTGCACCTTATGATGGAAAATAGCAATCATGATTGACAGAATCTCCTCGACTTCTTCAAGCTATTTATTCCCTTAAGTGGATGAGTTTTTGAATGGATAGCAATTTGTGATATTCATCCATACTGTAATATATTATACAGGACTAAGAGTCTACTGCCTACTGGTTAAGTGAGACGGTTTTGCATAGCACTGCTTTGAGGCAAATGCTCACACTACCATATAATACTAAGATGAGTAGAATGACAATGATAGCATGCTAATTATTGAGCAGTTTTTAAATGTCCACCATCTCATTTTAGCATGTTAAAATCTGATAATAAGCACTTCTTCACTGGAAGAGCACTTTATCATGTTGTATCTACCATAGAGTATACAAGAGGACACTTTTTTCAAACACGTCAGCACCCTGAGTCCATCATTGGCCCCAAACATAAAAAGCTGTGGCTGAGGCTAAAGGTAATTTCCATGATGATGCGCTACTTCAAATGTCAAGGGATCACCAACGTTTTTCAGTTTATCCTGATGGGATTGTACCACATTTAATTTCAATCCCTGCATTAGCTGAGACTATAATGTCTTGGAAATCCTTAAAAAACTCATTATTCACATTTAATTTTGCTTAAGGAGGACATATTATATTCATTTTCAGGTTCATATTTGTATTTTGTGCCTCTATTGTGACATGTTTAGTTTTCTCATACTGCCTGTGCTGCAGCACCTCTTTTCACCCTCTGTCTGAAACCAGAGCCCAGTCTGCTCTGATTGGTTAGCTGGTCGGCTCTGTTGTGATTGGTCAACCGCTTAGAGATGACCCGCCTATCACGTACAATGTGTTGGAGCGCTAACGTGACTGTTACGCAGTGATGCCACAATGTCATGGAAGTAAACTAGAACTACAATTGAGGCGTTTCAGGCGGGGGGAGCGTGTTTGGGAGAGTTGACTCTTTGGGATTTTAGCCTTTGCAGACCCTTTACATGCACAAAACCTATAACACACGAGAGGGAAAACCCAAAAGAGCATAACAGGGCTTCTTTAACTTTGCTTTTAATCTTGCTCAGTGACGCTGAATCTCATGAGAAGTTATTTACAAATGTTATATTATTAATTATTTATATCCAGAAATATGTTGTGATAATTTGCATCTTGGATCCTGCATATTACATGATCTTTTCTACATGAAGCAATACAGATATAAATGTCACATTTGTGTATTTCACACTGATTCGAAATCAGTGGGTGCTGAAAGCTGTTCTTATTCTTAGCCTTGCACACAACATATCATTTATCCCTGATTACTGCACGCCCGCAGGCAGAATCCCTGCTTGTGCTTTTATATCCCACCTCTAGATATCACCGGAGCCTGTCCTCTGCAATCAGACCACTGTGACAATTCACTCATTACATCTGAAGCCCCAGAGCTGCTTTAAAGCCTCCCTCAGTACCCGTCCGTTTCTCTCACTACTTCATGAAACCTCACATCTTCCTAACCCCATACTGTGATGGTGGCTCCCGTCTCCTAGCAACCAGCCCTCTTAGAGGAGGTGACAGCATTTGAGTGGGCACCCTCACCTCTCCGCATCCAACCCCTTCCCCCCCACCTCCCTCACCCTCACACTTCCTCCCCGGATGCTCTTCAAGTCAAGTAAACACGTCTCGCTCTGTGGTGCGGTCGGCTTCGTGCACTTATGCATTGGGGTCACTGTATTTAACTGGTAATGAGCCTGACATTCGTTGAACTTCATACATAAATATTTGAATCACAGTGTGAGTAGCTTCTAGTAAAACCGGTCATAGTATGACCCCGAAATTACTTTTTCATGCAGGGTATGGCCATGGCCAACATCTTCGTCAATGTCATTTTTAAAATGTTGTTAGTCCACCATCAGTTACAGTCATAGTTGGCCATTCAGTTTCTCAGTGCAGCCATGAGTCCTAAAATAAAGGTAAATGTGTTTTTACATACTTCTGGTTTACTAATGTGCAAGTCCATTTTTTTATGTTAGGTGTCTGAAATAAGGTCTGTGGTGGTTACTTAAGCTGGATAGATTTAAACTTGATGTTCCACAACATAAATTACATCAGTAAAGAGCCGAATTGTGAATTTCTATATCTTAGCTATCTAACTTTTGAAAAAACCACAAGTTGACAATGTTAGCTATACCTTAAGCTAATGGTCATTATGGGCCAGGCTGTGTTTAATTTAGTTCAACAAGTCATTTGTGAGCCATAAAAAAAGTATTCTTCCGAAGTTACTTTAAAGCACCTTTTAAATGTGTTATGGATAGCGTCTTTTAAAGGACCTCAAACACTTAATGTTATCTAGGTAGCCCTAACATGTATGGCTATGATATGTTGGCCATGACATACTTGAGCTTTACAACAACAACAACAACAACAACAGCAACAACAAATTCAATTTGCAAATAAGAGACATTTGAGCCGTTAAGTCAGTGATTTAAGAGAACACTTTTGGTACTGTGCATACATTAAGACAACATTAAGAAATATTAAAAGGTTTTTTCTTTATTGAGTATTGCATTGCTTCTTATTGCCTGATATAAATGTGCATATTTAATATGGCTGCACATATACCAATTATTCGTCAGGGATTCAAGTAAAGGTCAGAGACTTTAATCTAGATTTTAATTATGAGCGATAACTTAACCCTCTGAGGTTTTTGAATGTAAATCCCATCAGGCTGCGCTCACATTTGTACTGGCTGCAGCCAGGAGCTGCACACTGGTGAAATATGACGTGAGTGGTTGCTAAATGGCAGCACTTGAAATAGCCTACCTGCCATCCTGCTCTTCCACTTGCTGATACGATCACGACCGCATCGGAAGCATTTCAGCCCCAACACGCTTTGGACAGCTCCTCTGTTTTCTCTTTTCCTCCAGGACGTACAAATCTGCAGGATAAAGTGGAACTTGAAAGACACAACATTTCATTTAAGTTGCATTTTTTATAATTTAGGAGATGGATATTAATCGACCAGCAAATGTGTCCTTTTTTGATTTCGTTGGAGGAGTTCAACTTCTCCAGGGGGAGGAGACCAGGACAGCCATGCCTGTTGTTCTCATCGGGATCTGCGTGTCCGGAGCAGTTGGGAATTTGCTCGTTTTGCTGATTTTGATCCGTGACTTTAGAAACAAAAGGGGCTCCGAGGTGAAAGTCCTCCTCTCATCTCTGGCCTCCTTGGACTTGGCGATCCTGCTGCTGTGCGCTCCTGTGCGCGCGGTCACTTACTACAAGCAGACCTGGACCCTGGGCAGCTTCGTGTGCAGCACCACGGACTGGTTCCAGCACTCGTGTGTGGTTGCAAAAACTTTACTCCTTGCAGTCACAACAAGAGCCAAACACACTTTGGTCCCCAGTCCCAACACGGGGCCCCCGAACATCCCGACGTGGATCCATGGAGCCGTGGCGTTTATCTGCGTCGTGTCCATGATGTTTCCAATTCCCCAGATGCTTTTCGCCTCTCTGGTGCCTCATGCCCGAGACACTATTTGCGTCTCCAAAATGCCAGCGTGTGCAGCCGACTTCATGAGTTTGTTCTACAAGATTTATCCAACTGCATGCTATGTGGTGCCGGTCATCTTCACCATTGCCTACTACACCAAAGCTCTGCACACCGCGGTGAACCACGCACCCAGCCCGCAGCACCAGAGCAAAGTCACCCTTGTTTTGTTGTGTCTAAGTGGAGCTTTGGGGCTCATGCTGCTGCCAGAGTGGGGCACGTTCACCTGGATCAGGCTAGGGTACAACAAGCCTCCCGTGGGTTTGATCATCTTTGCGCAAGTCATGGTTTACGCTTGCAGCTCCTTCTCTCCGGTGATCCTAATGACCATGTACGACGACGTGCGCCAAGGACTGATCCAGATCTGGTTCATCGCGTCCTGCAGAGGGTCGAAGCTGCTTCCCAGCAACAAGTGTCAAAAAACGGAGGGAAACGGAGCAGAAGTGGGGGCCAACTCCGTGGAAAACGCAATCGCACAGGAGGGGGAGAAGACCATCCCAGATGTGGAGCACTTTTGGACAGGGCGCAGGAATACGCAAATCGAGGTTGAGCAGGATCCGGTTCCATGGGAGAGAGAAGAGAAAATGTTATAGAGAATCAGATGTGAAAAGTGTTTTTTACTCGGCTTGTTTCTAGTGTGTTGACCCACAGTGCATACCCTCGTTGAACAGCTGTGTGTGTGTGTGTTAGATGTAAAATAAAGTATTTCAGTGTTTCTCTTTTTAATATCTGTTATTGCCTGCAGTTTAAAACAACTGTATTAGAGGAGCTTTGTACAAACCAATGTAAACATTCAGGATATTAGGTAATATTTTGTTGTGATTGTGTTCATGGATAATAAAACATTCTCAAATATGGACTGCTCTGTTTTTTAATTTATTTTTATCAAAGGCTATACAATCACTCAGCCTACTTTAATCACGGATAAAATACAACTCGACCATCAAATCTCTCCATGTAATTGTTATGAGATGACATGCAGAGATCATTTCTCCATATTAAAAATCAGTACTAATCCAGCTGCATGTTTTAGGTCAATCATGTCAGTGAAAGCAGCATTTTGGCAGATTTGGTAAGCAGTGGTGTAAACACTGGTCAATGTGTGTGTTTATTTTTCCTCATTTAGCATGAAGAAGTAGGCATAAAAGTGCATTCTGCAGTATTTATTTCACAGTCATACATTTTAAAACATATTCACGATGCATCATGGTGAAAGAAGTACTCAGAACTCTACAGTACAGTGTATAATTTTCTTAAAGTTAAAGCAATGCATTTAATCAACATAATATACCAAAAGTAATCAACTTCAAGTGACTAGTAAACAGTTGTTTAACACATGTTATGGAGTAAAACATACAAAATGTGTCTTTAAATAGACTTTTCTAAGTATTAATAAATATTGACAGATACTGTACATCAAATATTGATTTAGTGCTAAGTAAAATGTTTCTTCTGAGGGTAAACATGCACTATTAAAAACTTTAAAATGCCCTTATCTGCTTATAACTATATTATAATATGCAATAAACACTTTGTTATGTTATGGATTAATGTATGGAAAATCAGTTAAATGTTTATGGGTGAAAATACATTAAGAAACACTTTAAAGGTGCTCATATCTGCTTATAACAGTTTTGTAATGTGTTATGCACATTGTTTACATAGATATTAGAACGATTGGAGTAAAATGTTTTTGTGTCACATTGCTTATATTCAACTAAGGCAGATAGATAAGTACACATTAAGAGTATAAAGTTATCTGAGGCATCATTAAAGCATTTATGTGACAACTCAAGCGTGTAGTTTGAGTTACCTCTGCAGTAAATTCACATTTTACACATTTGAGACAAGAATCCAGACACCGTTAGATACTTGAATCTTAATGTTTGTGGTGCTACAGTATGATGTACAGAGGATGGTCAGCTGCCCATCTCCGCCTCACATGACCTGCGTTAACAGACTAACCTTTCAGCGTTGGTTAAAAATAGAAAAGGAAAGAAAAACCTCCTTTTAGTCGTCTGTGTGTATCCAGTAAAAGCAGCGGCCGCCCGTGGCTCGGCTCCGCGGCAGATTTGACATTTTAGTCTGCCGGAGTGAAAAGAAAGGTCACAGGTCGAGTAAAAAATGAAAACCCCTCTTCATCATGCGTGTGCTCCGGCACATCATTTATTCAATAGCACGTGTCTCCAAAAGTCTGCCCTTGGGTCACTTGGTTTTTCTTTTTCTTTTTTATTATTCACACTTTTTATAGAGCTTTATATAAAACTACACTGAATACCAGACATCACAGTCAGCAGCATTGAAGTACAAAAAGTAGATGATTAGTTTTTGTACCAGACTTTGTAGATTGGTTTTAAGAGCAAATATATAGCAAAGTCTTTATTGTATGTTGACCTTAATATTTATAAATTCAGTTTACAATGTCTGTATTATATGTAAAAACAGTGTCATGTGTTCAAGTGAACACTCACATATGATATTTAAAGATGTGGTGGTCTGCTTTGTCTTTATGTTTTCATTTTTTAAATATTTGTATCCTTATTATTGTTCTATTTTAATTTTTTCAATTTTTTTATTCTCTTAATTTAAAAAAAAAATTCTTTCTGTAAGGTTTGTGTATAGACAAATGAACATTGAGGTTGACATGTTTACATGCTTTAGTGTTCAAAAAGTGCTTTATTTTTAAACGAGAGCCCAGTCTGCTCTGATTGGTTAAGTGTTATGATCGATCAACCGCTTACAGATGTCCCGCCCTTAAGCCTGTTACGCACAACGCGACGGAGCGCTAGCCAACAGAGGCGTGATTGTTACAGAAGTAAACAACTGAGGCGTTTCAGGCGGGGGGGGGGGGGGAGTGTGTGGGAGAGAAACTCCCTCTGGAGGGAACTTCGGGATTTTAGCATTTGCAGACCTTTTATATGCACAAAAGCCTATATAACACACAAAAAGCATGAAAGGGCCCCTTTAATATAAGCCTCAATATGCACATTCTATGCCAACCAATGTGCATGAAAGTGGTTGTGCAATGAGCATGATTTAACTTCATGATAACATTGGTGAGATTTAAATAAGAATGCAGGCCCTTTGCTATAAATAGTCAATTCTATGATGAAAGATGAAAGAATGAAATGAATTGGTGTTCACTGTTCTCCCCATTCTGTTTGCTGCCTTAACTGGGTTAGAACCCCAATGGTGATTTGACCTTTGACTCGATGGTGTTAGTTCATGTGTGAGCAATACACGACTCACAGACAGAGCACTTTACGGACAACCGTCATGCACTCAGCAGAGAGTCAGGGTCGAGGTCAGGGCACTTTGTCATAACCCACAGCGATATGACACGAGTATCATCAATTTTTCCTCCTTCATGTTACTATCACATGAAGAGATACTATTTGCAACAATCTCATTAGAAGTTAAATGTTCTCAGAGATACAGCAAGTGGTAATTTCCATCATCAAAGAAGCCATAATGAATCCTGTTGTGTAATGCTATGTAAGCAGCAACAATGTTTTGTTCACTTGACTATTTAAACATAATAGAAATTGAACTGCCTTCAGGGGATGAGGTCCATACGGTCCCATTTCTGCTTTACATAGCTCCCTTAAGTGTGCATGTAAAAAATATATCAATGAAAGCCATCTCATGCATCATTCATGCAGACGGTGAGCTCCTTCATATGTGGGTCAAAGGTCATCCGTCTCTGCTGAAGGCTGAACTCATCAACTTTAACCAAGAGCTGAACTCATATTAAATGAAGAAGCAGTCAGGTTTGATCAGCAAAAGGAAGAGAATAACAAGAAGGTAGGATTAAGTAGCAGATGTCACTTTATGTATACTTCAAAAGGAAATATTGTACATGTTTGCACAGTTTTTTTTACAGCTTTAGCTAGATTAAAAATAACTTATATTGAAAATCCTATTTAAAGGGCTCTATTATGATTTTTGGGGTTTCACTTTATTATATAGGGTTAGGGTTTTTGTGCATGTAAATGATCCTCAAAGGCTAAAAAGTTCCCTCCAGAGGTATAGTTTCTCTCCCACACACTCCCCCACTGCCCGAAACGCCTCCATTGGACTCCTTTGTTCACTTCCATGACATAATGACATCATACATGTGAAGAGGTTCAGCTTTTCTTTTTCATAACTTTCATGGTTTTGATTCCTTTGATAATTGTGTACTTTTGGTCGGAAAACAACAACATTGTTAAGGTGTGACTTTGGGTAATTGTGACAGCATTTCTTACTGTTTTCTGAATTATTACAAACCACATCTAAATCCTTATCATATAGTTAATACATCAAAATGAGCTTTTACACTAATACATGAGCAAAAATAATGTAATGATAAAATATGTAATAGCTTAACAGTCACAGAGAACACTTTTCTGCATATATAATTTCATTTTTAATACATGAAATACCACTAAAGCTGAGTGGAAAAATCTGTGCAGTCCTGTGCTGCATTACATTCTTGTTATGAACACATTTGTGAGCAGAGCGCTGTAGTTTTAAAGCTTAAGTCTTCTGACAAGAGACCAGTCCTGCTCTTTTATTGAGACGTACATGATGTTATTTCTCCCCACTCGACCGTGATGGATGGTTGATGTTGCCCTCAGGCTCTCGCTGTGGCTTCATCCGAGTGCTTCATCTTGCAAAAGAAGCAATGCCCTGCAAGATGGGATGAAAGGTTTGACTTGATTCAAAACAAGACTCACTAGTTTTCGCTTTCTCTGAGCTGCATGTTACAGGGCTGAGGTAAAGATGGTTTGTTGTCTAATTTATTATTCTCTTGATATGTTGCACCAGATTGAGTCTACTGTGTGATTCAGCTACACATTTTCTATGTCCCTTACAGAAATAAAAAAACACTCCGATGTATAGACTGGGCAGTGCTTTGATCAAATATCTTTATCATTGTTTTCATAAAAAACCTTTTTTTTCACACACTGTGGAAACAGTCCTGTGGCACTGAGATGCTTTACACAGTTTAGTTGGTCATATGTCATATTGAAGACAATACAGTTACTTTTAAAAGACAAAAATAAATAATAAGTGGTCAATCAGGCATTACGTATTAAGGGTTATTATCTTGTTTTGACATGCAGCAATCTTTATTTGGCAAAAATGGAAAATAACCATCATTTAAAGTTCAATATTAAAATGCATCCAAAATGATGTAAATCTTTTACTCATGGATTTATTGTTTTGGTGCTTCAAATTGGTTATCTGTTTGACTGTGTTTCTATACACCGATTGAATGTATATGTATAGGTGTGTATTCATGGACACATAGTGTGTATATGTATTGTATGTATTACATTACATTACATGTTACTTGTTAGACGCTTTTAGCCAAAGCGACTTACATACTCAATATTTGGGCAATCCCCACAGGAGCAATTTGGGGTGAAGTGTCTTGTCTTGTCTTGGACACAACGACATGCTGACTGCAGTGGGACTCGAACATGCTACCCCCTGATTCCAAGTCCAGCACACTATCCACTGAGCCACAGCCTCCCTATATATATGTATATATGTATGTTGATATGTATGCATATGTACATGTGTAGACATTTGCCATTTCAAACAACCCCTGTGTACTTTTTCATTTTTATTTTATTTTGACTAATTTTGTTTGCTATTTAATTTGTCATTTTCGGGTCTCTAAAAATATATGATTTGAAAAACTGTACTTTTAATATAATGTGAACCCAAATAAATAAAGAATTAAAAAAAAGAGAAAGAAATTGGTTATCTAAGGTCATAGGTTCATGAGAGTAGTGTATTTATATATTAAAAAGTGAAAAAGAAATGTAAAATATGTCATTCTGTTATGTTTTTTTAAGTAAAAGTGGTATCTGTAAGTCTACTCATACCCTAGAAGAATACAAATGGGACTCATTTATAACTTCGTTCTAGATACATCCAGCTTCTCTGGGTAATACAGATATGGTTTAAATGTCTGAGTTGCAGTGAGTACACATACTCTAATCTAGGAAGAATTGAGCAGTAAAGTAGGAAAGAGCACCACCTACATGCAGTGACCAACAAATGCATGACAGTTTGTCACTGGCAAATTCCCCCACAATGTTTGATTGACAGGTGCTGTGCAAAGCAACCACAATAATCCAATTTTAAAATGGTAATTTTTTACGAGACACTTTGGCAGATGTGGCTTTACTTTAACATGAATAATGCAAATATAATATTACATCTTTACAGACATTAAAAGAGCATTTAATCATGAAAAACCTCTACATTCAAGCAGTGCACTTACATGTATTCAATCCCTGTAATTGACCTGCTATATAATGAACGAACATCCGTCCTTATGTCATTATCCCTGCCATAATCCTTCAGTAATTCAGATTACTGGGATCCTGTTCATGTTAACTCACTTCTGGCATTACCACGATAAGAAACCTTAAGAGTAAGACGGCAATTAAAACTAATTATGTGTTTCTTCTGGACCAATGACACAATAGTTGGGATTTTTTTAACAATATATTTATGTGTGTAGTGTACTTGTTTTTTCTTCCATAAATAAATTAAATTGTAGGATTATTGTCATACAAAAGACTAATCTTCTTTTAATATCATTGAAGGTATTTCTTTTTTTATTCAGCAGATCTGACAGGGGAAGGATGTTGCCTCACATATTGTTTTAGGGAGAGATACAAATGAATAATGTATTTTTTCCATGCTTGAATAAACAGCACAGTTTGCACCCGTGTGTGTGTGTGTGTGTGTGTGTGTGTGTGTGTGTGTGTGTGTGTGTGTGTGTGTGTGTGTGTGTGTGTGTGTGTGTGTGTGTGTGTGTGGATCAAAGTCAGATGTAAACCAGAAATCCAGATCCAATCTTGCAGACATCCCAAGCACAGCAAAAATCAAGATTATGCACGCCCCGCCTTCTTTACAGTTTTACCTCAATCCTATTTGTCCATTCTTTGATCGACGGTGCTCTTGTCCAATAGGAATCGAGAACGGGGAGTTCGAGGGTAACCTCTGCGCAGATGTGTGTGAAGGAGACAACAACGCAGCTTTTAGTGTGAGAGCAGGAATAGCTTTTGCGAGGGAGTCACATACTGCCGAGCACCACAACTCGAAAGGTGAGCACTTTATTACGATTAATTAAACTGAATGTAATGTGTTTCCCCTACCATTGTCTCATCCGCTGCGCCCCGCCAACGGAGCCCCGCCCCCCCCCCCTGAAATTCAAGGTGTTGTTTTTTTTATAATACATATTTATAGCACCAAATTGCAACTAATCTATCTACTGTCACTTTTAACATTGAACATGTGCTCTTTTATTAAATAAACGAATAATTTTAAGTTACTAGTTTAGTGTTTTTTACCCTAAGAAACACCGATGCATCAATCAATAACAATAATCCACAGCTCCTCTCTCTGCTCCAGAGGATTTAAAACATTTTAAAAAATATCCCTCGATCTTGCATAGTCATTTGTTCTACTCCAAAACTTGCTCGATGGGTTATTTCCTCATGCCAATATGTAGATCTAAATATATCTGCTCTCACTTCCTGTCACTCTTGTTAGCTTGTCCCTACTTGCAAGCTTTCTCAGACTGCTTCAAATACAACTTGAAGCAGTAAATGGGACTTTACTGCTATGCATGACATTTGACCCACCGTCTTGGGAAGGCAAAGATACTGCCAAGTAAAGTGACTGTCATGTCCTGCCAGTATGGTTAGGGGCCTGTGCAATTCTTACAGTAGTACTGCAGACGCAACCTTGAGAATAGGGAGCGCTGTCCTCCCATTGAAACGAAACACGAAAGGAAGCAGAGTTTTAATTTTTTATGTTTCTCATAAACTGTAAGGGAATTTTTCTTTTTACCAATAATACTGCAGGGTGGCTGATCTCCACTTTCACTTTCATCGAGTAAAAACCCTGTAAGTGTGGTTGTAATCATTGCAGACAAAAAATATTTCCTAAGACTTTTTTTGGATACTTTCACATCTCGCATGTCATAACGAAGAAGTACAACTTAGCGAAATTGCACTGTAAACAAAGGACGTGGGAATTTAGAGGGGGAACAAATATGGAAGTTGAAGTCTTTACTATCTCTTTGTCTTTTTTTCTATTTTCTAATTTCACAGATGTCATTTGCCAGTGACAAGCTGTACAATGGGTATCTGCGGCAGAATATGCGGACCATTGTGCGCAGGGTGCAAGTGAGAGAAATAATGATCCACCTGCCTTGCTTGACTTCTCACGACAGGGTACGTTTTAACAGGAAGAAGGGCCTGACGAAAGAGCTGGGGGGATCAAATCTCCCAAAATTGTTGTCAAATTTTTTGACAAAACCCCCTAATAAGCATTGACAAGGATGTTTACATTTGTTTATTGTAGGTTGGGAGATTGACAGTTTAACAATACAGTTAATTATCATTGATGACAGAAACAGTTGTTTGAATGATAAACTCCACTAAAAATCATCAGGAAGTCACCAACAAGAAGCTGATGAATTGATGTATGTGTTTTTTTTTATATAATCTAAATTATAGGAAAACATTGAGGCAAAAAGAGAGGTTTGTGGGAATGAGGACGGCATGGTGCTTCTGCTGGACTGTCTGAAGAGAAGAGAAAACTGGCCCGAGCAGTTCATCGAAGCACTCGAGGCGTGTGAGCATCCATTTTTAGCAGCTGGGATGAGAACAGAATACGACACTCTGCGAGGCACCAACAGTAAGTCTTAAAGTCAAGTACCTAGAACTGTGTATTAATGTGTGGAGTTATGCAATTATCGAGTAATATATTGAGTGTCAAGGGCTATGATATTGTGTATTTGAAAAAGGATTCAAAATGGATTTGATGATGTCATAATTTGCTTTAGCACCAGCTCCTGCAGAGCCAGTTGCCCAGGCCTCACCGCCTCTGGAAATCCCTGTGCAGCCACAAGCCCCCCCGAGTGCAGAAGCCAAAGTTCCTGAGGTGGTTTCCCGTCCACAGCCAACTCAGGGTGAAGTGGAACCCCCTCCATCAACCCCTCCTCCTGAGAGCAACTCCCACCAGGAGCCGGTGGAAAACTGTGAATCCGACATCGAGGATGTCTCCGGTGATGATGCTGCGATGCCCGATCAGGTGAACGCAGGAAACAGCGAGGTATTGATCGACCCTTTGGCCCCTCCGCAACCACACCACCCTGCTGTGGAGCTGGAAACAGAAACTCCATCCATCCAAGATCCTGTCGAAACAACAACAACAACCTCCACGGAGATCAGTCCTCCACAGAGTCCCTCTCCATCTCAGATGAACTCGGATGTGACCGATGGATCCTCTTTCCTCACTTTAACCCCAGAGAAGCCTCCGGTCCAGGACATCACCCCCCCTGTGGACATGAAACCTGCTCCTGTCCTGCTGCCTGAAGAGACGTCTGAGCCTCCTGTAACACAGGTGAATACCAAAATAAATGAAGTTTTAAAGATTTTTTCAAGTCATAAATACCTTTCACAGAACGTAAATATTATGCAGGGTAAAGTTGCATTCTTTGAGCTTTACTATAAAGGCATCAACCAATCACGTTGTGTGTTACAGATGTCACGTCAAAACATACACTATGAGTATCTTTATGAGGATTATAAAACCACAACATAAAGTGTCCATAGTCTATAACAAGGCTGCAAACGTTATTGTTCCTAATTTTCTGCAGATTTATGTGAACCTTTTATTGAATAAGTGTTGCAATTGTTGCTATTTCCCATTCCTGCCGTAATAAATAGTTGTTATGTTAAATGTTTGCAGAAAAGTATTCATAATGTAAAAGTGATACGTGAAAAGCTATTTTTTGTCAGCAACATTTTTCATTACAAATGAGAGGAATTGTATATAAGGCCTTCAATAATTACTTCTGTGGAGCTTATGATGTTGAGTTTTTGTTTAACAGTGAAACAGATATGGATACATTCATTTAAACTTTGAACATTATTGTCTACACAGCTTTTAAAAAACAACAACTAAATTGACATGTAACATGATTGTCTCCTGCAGGTTATTGAAAGCAGCCCGCAGACAGAAACTGAAGATGCCCCCTCCCCCCTGCCGGTTGCTGCAGAGACGGACAGCTCTATCTGTGATGACAGCTCTGTGTGTCTGAGCAAACCTGGCCCACTCCTCAGCATCCACCCACAACAAGATGCTGTCCCTGCTATCCCTGAACAAAGAGAGCCGGTGCAGCCCTATTCGGGGAATAGTGAGCGTCTGGAAATCAGCGATGCTACACCAGAAGCTGTGACCTCTTCCCTCCTCCCCACATGCTTCGTCACTGTGAATACCGCACTGCCATGCCAGGAGAACGGCATCGCTCCTAACCACAGCGAACCGGAGGAAAACCACTACGAGTCTCCCTGTGAGAGTTTGGATATGCAAGTGCTGGTGAATGTCGTGCATATATCCGAGGAGCCGTCTATCCTGGACCTAGACGGCCAAAGCTCAATACCACAAGCTCAAATCATGAATGGTGACGCAGCCAAAGAGATCACCCCTGCGCCAACAGTATCCACCAACACTGGTGATACTGTATTGAGTGTAAACACCCCCTCTGGTGAGAACTGCCTCCCTTCTGAGCCCACACCTGCTGATATCTCCCCAGAGCCGAAGACGCTGCAGAATCCAGAGAAGAAGTCGAATAATACTAAGTACATTCTGACGGCTGCAGGAGTGGGCGCCTGTGCCCTGGTGATGGCGTGGAGGTTTAAGAATAAAGTGGATTGAATACATTACATGTTACTTGTTAGACACTTTTATCCAAAGCGACTTACATACTCAATACTGTGGGCAATCCCCACAGGAGCCATTTGGGGTGAAGTGTCTTGCCCAGGGACACAATGACATGCTGACTGCAGTGGGGTTTGAACCTGTGCTCCCCTGATCAGAACACCAACGCACTAGTCCACTGCACCACACGCCTCCTTGTATATATAATAATAATTGTTTTTAAAGGAGGAGAAGATTAGGCTTTAAAGGGGACCTATCATGCAAAATGCACTTTTTGATGTCTTTTATACATACATATGTGTCCCCGGTGTGTCAGGGAACTCACGCAGCGTCATAAAATAAAACCCTCTCTCTTTTCCTCCATACCCAAATCTCTAAAAACGGGGGTACAACGGAGCTGATCCAGATTTGCAGACCCACAGCACTATCAGAAACGTTGCTATCAGAAACAATGCCCGACTGTTTTGGACGTAATATGGTCGGTGTTTAGCTAACCTGTACTGGAGAGCATGTGTGTGAAGAAGCAGGAAATAAAAAGGAACTGACCTTGTGGTATAACCGGCAAGAGAGAAAGCCTTTGAGCTCCATACTGTTTCAGAAATAATCCTTGATAAACCATGATATGGGGTTTCATCACGGCAGTATTTAGTTTAGACCAGGCATCCTCAAAGTCCGGACTCCGGTCCGGATCCGGACCGAACCACAACTGTCTCTGGACTCTGAGCAAATTATACTTTTCATATGTATTATCTGTATTATCTGTGTTATCTGCGAGACATCGCCACAACGCAACGAGTCAAAATTCTCCGCTATGTCCACTGCAAACATCGCTCTGCATGTCCGACTGTTCCAATGTCTGTGTGTGTCTGTCAACGCATTGGTCCAATCACATTCAGCATCCCGTCAGCGTTTTTGTCCCCACCAACAGTCTGCGAATCAGAGGCAGAGTAGGGCGGGTCTTCGCGGAATGCGGGTGGGAAAAATGCGTGTCTCGTCTCTCCCCAGCTGCCACCCCAGTTGGCAGCTTTGTTTTGAAAGAAAAGTTGTGGCTCATCGGACATTTATGAGAGAAAGTCTCTAATGTCCGAGTGCAAGTGAATGCAGCACAAGACGCACGTCTTGTAACCCCTCCCCCGGCCCTGGCGCGAGCGTGGAAATATGATTGGCGGCGATTTAATTTGAACGGGACGGTGCAAAACGAGAAGCATTCGGACCCAAGTACTGAAGGAATGAGGTATTTGCGGTCTACAATAACAGAGAAGAGACTGTCAAGTTTGGCTGTACTCAGCATTGAATCAAAACGCACTAAATTTGTTGATCTTAATAAGTTTGTGAGGCGTTTCGCTGAACAAAATGGTAATCGCCGCATTCAGCTGTAATAGACATGTCAACTTGATGCTCTGCTCACGGATGAGCATACAAAACTGTTAAGATGATGACCTTACGTGTGTAAATATATTTCTTCTTTGTGGGGGTCTGCCCCCAAAAAACAGTTTTAAGTCCTGAGAAAGTCAAATAAGACGGTGTGTAAAACTACACTGCCCAGCCAAACAAAAGTAACCACTTTGATTTAACTAGGCCAGGAGGTAAGGACATTCCACTGGATAATAACTGAAGTATAAAAGAATGCATGACTGAAGTGTTTGAAGGCAAACAAAAAGAGGAAATAACAGGTCAAATCAAGCAAATCCCCCTCTCAGATTCCACAGCAACCAGAAGAACATAAATACTGGCTGGTGATTTGATTAATCAGCTTTGTGATGGAATAAAAAATGCACAGTGCATTTCCTTAGCTGTGGATGAGTCTACTGACACCACTGATAATGCTCAGTTGCTGGTGTTTGTGAGTTTTTATGATGAGGCAAAGGGGGAGTTTGTTGAAGATGTGTTGGGCCTGACGAACCTCAGTGGACACACAAGGGGGCAAGACATTTATAAAGCAATAATGGGAATGCTGAATGAAAGAGGGTGCAGCTGCCTTTATTCATAACTGTGCAGCTCTTACACTGGGACTCTGAGGGATCAAGCACAGACACAATAACAATGAAAACTGCTGCATACAGATTATTTTTGTTTTTGCAACCTCGTGTTAAGAATCTTGTTGCAATTGTTTAAAAGTTTGAATGACCGTAATAAACGGACCTTTGTCTTATTGAAAAATGTCTTTGGACCTTTAAGATTTGTATTTGAGTACCCCTGGTTTAGACAGTAGCTGCCGGGACCCGCATGAGCTCAGCCCCCTCCTTTTTTTTTTTAAATCCATTTTTTATACCCAAAATCAGCACTTTTGAAACAGGAAGTGAAATAGAGGGATATGAGGCATGGCTAGAATGGGTGATCTGTTTGGTATTTTGAGCAAAACACTTCATAGACATGTTTTTTATATATTTTTATATATCTGAGACCTATGCTATTGCCTAAAAATATCATGATAGGTGACCTTTAAGGCTTTTTAAAAGAGGATCTTAAGGTTATGGTACCTTATTGTAGTCAGTGAACTTGAAGGGTGCTAGGCAGCTGTGTAATAATTACTGTAGGAGCCATTTTATGGGTGTTATTGGTGTCTCAGTTTACTTTATTAATATTTATACTGCAATATTATTTTTGTACACTTGGTGGCGGGGGTTAGCTGCACTGGGTATATAAAAAGGGTCATATGTGACAGGAAAGGACGAGGACACAGGAGGAAGAGAGCATACCGATTTCACCAGCCCGGCAGATGCTCACCACAACTATTGACTGTATGATAAACCTTGGTATGTAAAACGCTAAATAAAACATCATTCTAAACTGCAGCAAAAGACCGGAAAATCATCTGTTTGTGTATGCGTCTGGATCACTCTCCAGCCCTCCTGTGAAGTAATGGCAAAGAATATAGGACATTGGAACATTAAAATTGCCATTACCTTTAGTAATAATAGCTGACTTACCAGACCTTTGATGATGTCATTTAATTACAAGTATGTTGTTAAGTTGGGCCATGTATTATTATTTTACTGTTGAATGAAGTTTGCCCTAGTAAACAAAAACCAAATCTACCCTTTTTATTCTAGTTTGGGAACTTCATGGAAATGGGTTCTTAGGTTATTTATGCATGTACGGCAAAGTTTGTAAAGAAACACTTGTGCTGTGTATTAATTATATAAATATGTGTGTGTCTGATGCACTTTCAAGATAAGACTGTTGGCTGTCATCCAGGGAAGATAAGTGTAACAAGGACCTTAAACTACTGGATCTTGACTGAGGAAGAGTGCCAGCATCACACTCTGTAAACGATGGTGTCACGAACTTGGAAACACAAGGTACAAGACTCAAATGCACGACGCGGGAGACAAAGGTAAAGTATGCCAAAAGTACTTTATTCCAAAAATAGGATGTACAAATAAGGATCGACACTCTTGACGAGGTGAAAAAGGTTTCAAAAAAGGCACAAAAGAAAAAGTGAGGAACAAAACTTACAAAATACTTCAGGAGCATAAATTAGGCTTGAGTCAAAATAGCTAGTCGCTGGTACGCTGACTACTGGCATGGAGACAGGACAAGACAAGGGGAGACTGGGGAATATAAACAAGAGGTAACTAGGCACAGGTGGAAACAATCAGGGGTGGGGCTGGCGCTGATGAGAGCGGGAGACACACACAAGGATTATGGGTGTTTCTCAATGTCGAGGAAAGCTGCTCCAGAGCCACTATTTCAAGGATACTACGTCATCGAGTCCCGCCGAAGGACTGTTCCAATGTCCAGGATACTTGGAATTCTACCGAGGCCGGCGTACTTCGTTGCAGGAAATTTCGAGGCTGCACATGTGTAGACTCCGCGGTCTTAAAATCCCCACAATGCTTTGCGCACGGACCAATTACTAAATCTTTTGCGGAAATCGCGCTCCATTTAAGGCAGGGCCTCGCATATGACGCACACCTGCACACCTGTTAGCCTGTTCCACAATTCTTCGTTTTCCGAGGCTAGGAAGGATTCTTGCCTCGCTTCTGAAGCAACTGACTCAGAGGTACATGTGCTACCAAGCAAGCCTCCTCGACATTGAGAAACAACCAGGGAGCCAAGGAACCTGGAATGAAACATAACAGGTGAGTTTCAAAATAAAACAGGAAGTGGGAGACAAGACAAAAAATGACTAAACAAAAACATGAAACATGAATAGACTCAACATTTTTGACGGGACACAACAGTACCCCCCCCCCCCCCCCCCCTCTAGGGCCGACTCCTGATGGCCCAGGCTGATCATTCAAGTCTTGAATGAGGGTTTTGTCCACAATGAATGATGCAGCTACCCAGGATCTTGCCTCGGGACCGTAACCTTTCCAGTCCACCAGGAATTGCTTGCCCCGACCCCTATTGCAGACCCCCAGCAGTTTACGGACCTTATAAACTTGACCACCTTCAAAGAGCTTGGGCGGTGGAGGGGGCTTGGAGGCGGGAACGAGTGTGCTCTCATGCACGGGTTTGATCTTGCTGACATGGAAAGTGGGGTGTACTCTCATTGACCTGGGAAGTCGTAGGCGCACAGACACAGGATTAATGACCTTGGACACCGGGAATGGACCCACAAACCTAGGAGCCAATTTCTTGGAGGCGACATGAAGAGAGTAGGTCCTTGGTGGAAAGCCGAAGCTTCTGACCCGGTCTGTAGAGGGGAGCGGCCCTGCGATGGACGTCTGCTACAGTCTTCATCCGAGCCGAACTTCTGAGTAGAGACTGGCGAGCACCAGCCCAGATCCGGCGACAGCGTCTAACAGAGATGGAGTACTCGAGTCCTGGACTTGGACTCGAGTCGGACTCGAGTGCTGATTTTCGGGACTCGTGACTCGACTCGGACTCGCGCACTGATTGACGCGACTCGGACTTGGACTCGTGAATTCTCGCGCGCGGTGACTCGTGACTCGACTCGGACTCGCGCACTGATTGACGCGACTCGGACTTGGACTCTTGAATTCTCGTGCACGATGACTTGGACTCGGACTCCTGAATTTTTCCCCCACGATGACTCGGACTCGACTTGTACATTGACGCTCCGACTTGGACTTGGACTCGAGCAAGTTTTCTCTGGAGTCTGATGTCCTCTATCCTGGCGTGTGCACCTGCGAGGCGAGTTCACGTACTGGGCCCCGCTATTCCAGTCTAGAGATGTCTAGAGACACACCCCGCATCGTGCTGTATGCTTTCACACATTCTGCTTCCACATTGGGAAAGAGCAGTGCAAAATGCTCTTATGTGGAAAAAAGATTGAAGAGAAGGCTCCATAACACATTACTCTAAGGATCGAGTTCAGACATATGCTGTCTGTCTTGAACACTATCATCCGAGTAATGTGATCTAATCAATAAATAAAGATTCAGCCGATAACACAAAGCACATGGCTACTTAACATGCAGAATGTCGTCATTTTGCATGCTAAGTAGCCATGTGCTTTCTGGGGCTTAATCTTTATTGATAGAATTTAAACATTCACTATAATAATTGTAGCGTCCCCGGCTGAATGATGGAACTGATGGTATCTGTTTATTGCACACCCTTGCTTTTATACAATCATTACCAACGTAAGAGCTTGTGCCCTTATCAGCCAGGTGCTAAAAACCCAATGTAACTATTAGTATATGTTAATTTATTCGTCATCTATCCATCATTATACATGTGTTTACACTGCTCCGTTGTCCATTGACTTCCGGTAAAAGTTCCTTCAAAATAAGAGTCCCAATCTTATTACTATCAAAATAAAAGTGCAAAACGAAAACTTTACCATAAGAAAATATTAGCATACAAATATAATCACTTCTCTAAAAGGTAACTCATTTTAAATATAGTTAGAAGGTCATTTACAATAATATAAATAATAATAATAATATTAATAATAATATTATTAATAAGCTTTATATTTGTATGGCACCTATTACAAGAATTGTAGCCAAACTCGCTTCACAGCAGTTCAATAGACACATTAGTATAACATGACAGGATACAAGCAATGTAGAGGAGCTATAGCTACATTTCAACAAATATATCCACTAAGATTAATACATGAAGCCTTTTGACTCGGACTTGACTTGGACTCTTCTTGGTTGACTCGGACTTGGACTCGGACTCGAACACAGGTAGTGATGACTCGGACTCGACTCGGACACTCCTTGGGTGACTCGGACTAGGACTCTGACTCGACTCCGACTCTCCCTAGGTGACTCGGACTTGGACTCGGACTCGAAAAGTGGGGACTCGAGAGTGACTTGGACTCGTGAATTGGTGACTTGACTAAAACACTGGCGTCTAATCATGGCATGGACTGATGGCACCGTTACTTCTCCTTCGTTGGCTGAAAACAGTGGAGGCTTGTAGCCATTGGCACAATGGAAGGGAGAGAGACCTGTGGCCGCTCTGGGGAGAGTATTGTGGGCAAACTCAACCCATGTGAGGTGGTCGCTCCAGGTGGCCTGGTTCTGGGAGAGAAGACAACGTAGCGTATTCTCCAGTTCCTGGTTCAGACGCTCCGACTGTCCATTGGATTGAGGGTGATAGTCTGATGACATGCTGACGGTGGCGCCTATGAGCCGGCAAAACTCCTTCCAGAATGCGGAAATAAACTGTGGACCCCTATCGGAAACAATGTCACTAGGAAACCAATAGATCCTAAATACCTGGTTCATCATGACCTCTGCAGTACCCTTGGCAGAGGGAAGCTTGGTTAGGGGAATGAAATGAGCCATCTTGGAGAACCGATCCACCACTGTCAGGCCCTTAGTTTTGCCTCTAGATGATGGGAGTCCTGTCACAAAGTCCAGAGAGATGTGTGACCAGGGGCGTTGGGGAACCGGCAGCGGCTGAAGCAAGCCAATCTGGACCTGGGACGAGTTCTTATTACGAGCACACACAGGACAAGCCGCTACGTATTCCGCCACTTCTTTTCTCATGGCTGGCCACCAGAACCGCTGTTTGATCATGAACATGGTTCTTAACACCAGGATGGCACGTGAGCACAGACGTGTGAGCCCAGTGGATTACCTTGGAGTGAAGAGACACAGGGACAAACAACAGGTTGCTCGGGCACTCGCTAGGTGCCGGGTTCAAAGCATTAGCTTGCTTCACGTCTGATTCTACTTGCCAAGAAAATGCTCCGAGCACACGGTTTAGTGGAAGGATGGTCTTGGGTTCTACGGCAAGTGGTTCTGGGTCGTAAAGGCGAGACAGAGCATCAGGTTTCCGGTTCTGGGACCCGGGGCGAAAAGAGAGTGTGAAGTGGAACCTACAAAAAAATAGTGTCCATCTGGCCTGGCGAGAGTTGAGGCGTTTAGCCTTTCTAATGTACTCCAGGTTCTTATGGTCTCGTCCAGACTAGGAAAGGCTGCTCTGCCCCCTCTAACCAGTGTCTCCATTCCTCGAGAGCTGCTTTAACGGCTAACAGTTCTTTATTTCCCACATCATAGTTTTTCTCAGCTGTTGTCAACTTACGCGACAGGTAGACACACGGGTGCATCTTGTTGTCTTCCACGGATCTTTGAGACAATACCCCTCCAATCCCCTCATGGGAAGCATCGTCCTCGACCACAAGCTGGCGCTGGGGATCCGGAATGGTGAGTATGGGAGCTGTGGTGAATCTTTCCCTGAGGCACTGGAAGGCGACGTCAGCCTGGGGAGTCCATTTGAAGGGAACCATATAGGAGAAGTAAGAACATGCAGAGGGGCAGCAGCAGAACTGACTCTTCCCGTTAAATGGGACACGATAAACACCACCTTTACATGGTCTGATGAAAAGGCCCCTGGGTTGTGTTGGAAATGCAGATCGCACTGCACAAGGAAGGCTCTGCAGTTAACGGAGTCTCCGGAGAATCTCTCCGGAAGAGCCAGCCGTAATGAGGAGGAAACAGCCTGGATCGGGTTGACAGTGTCAGCAGGATCCTCGGCTGGAGAGAAGCCAGCAGTGGGTGACGTCATCGGAGGAGCGGTCTGCAGGTGAGCGATGAATTGATGCATATGCGTCGTCAACTGTTGTATTTGTGTTGAGACGGAATCTTGGAGCTCGGCCTGGCGTCCTACAAGGTCTTTTACTCCTTGGCTGATTAAGCCCAGCTGTTCCTCATGATGAAAAATCTTTACGCCTTGGGCTGACAGGGCGGCGTGAAGGGTAAATGGTGAGAGTATAAATAAATAATAAATGTATAAATAAACAAATATTGCCACTGCAATTGCTCATCGTTGTCTGTATAGATTAATAATTATTAAATGTGGATAAATTAAATTCTGTGCTCCGTACTAAAATACATCTGTATATATCTGTATTTATTATCAGTATTGGGGCAAAATAACTACGTACATTTACTGAAGTACTGTACTAAAGTATACATTTTAGGTACTTTATGTATTTAAATGTCAAACTACCAAACATATCCATTTATTTGACATTGATTTAGTCCTCACCATCAAGTAACTGGTGCTCCTTTTAATGTAGTTTATTGTGTATCATGTTTTATGTAGATGTGGTTACTGTGGAGGCTATTTTTATATAACATTACAAGACTGATTCTTATTATTACATTATAAGCTTATTGTGCTCATTTATGTGGCTGTGACTTAGGAATAAATGGACCCAATCACCCCCCCCAAGTTTTGATGGGGAGGACAGGAACGAAGGGAAAAGTTACATGAGAAAGTGTTTAGCTTGCAATATTGAAAGTAGGTGCAGAGACTGAGAGAACACAAAGAGGTAGTCAGAACAGCACATCGCACCGGCCTTGACTTTGTATGGGAGCCGCGCTCCCCCGCAAAGCTAGAAAGCAACATTATGGTTTTCCGCTATATCTGAAGAAACGTTAGAGAAAACAAATTACGTATGATAGAGACAGAGTAGGGAGGGACTTCCACAGGCCAGCCAAATGATGATAGGAGGATCGTGTTGCCAAGAGACTCTGTCTGAGTCTGTGCACCAACCAAAGCGAACCAGGTCTAAACCGCGGTATCTCTTCATCTAGTCTTGACCAATCATAAATGTACGGGCAACGCCCTGTGTATTAAAATGTATTGTCGCATGAGGTTCGAGGCTCTTTACGGATTTGGTGGTTACAGATTACAGTTTTGCTGCCTGTGATTCCCAAGACGTGATGAGTCCTTGGCCAAGTAATATATATATTTTGCTCTCTTTACAATAAATAGTTAAACTTAGAAGTTGTCTGTCTTTTCTGGAATTCTGAACCCAACATTACTGTATCAATTTAATAGCAGATATAGCACAAGACATATTTCAACATTTTGCATGCAAAAAGGTAGGCAAAGCATTTTCTATGCTATACTAACATTTCACCACTGCCTGCTGTAATGCACCTGGATTGCCTGTTGTTGAATACCAGCTTTATTACAATTTTGAAATACAAATGAACTGGTCCTATTTTTTCCATGCTTGAATAAACAGCACTGTGTGTGTGTGTGTGTGTGTGTGTGTGTGTGTGTGTGTGTATGTGTGTGTGTGTGTGAGGATTAGGATCAGGGATTAAAGACAGATGTAAACCAGAAATCCAGATCCAATCCAATTCTGCGGTCATCCCCGCCCCTCACGGTCAAGATTAAGCACGCCCCGCCTTCTCTACAGTTTGCCCTCAATCCTATTGGTCCATTCTTTGATCGACGGTGCTATTGTCCAATAGGAATCGAGAACGGGGAGTTCGAGGGTAACCTCTGCGCAGATGTGTGTGAAGGATACAACAACGCAGCTTTTAGTGTGAGAGCAGGAATAGCTTTTGAGAGGGAGTCGCATACTGCCGAGCACCACAACTCGAAGGTGAGCACTTTATTACGATACATTAAACTTAATTCAATGTTTAATTCCGTATAAATGTTGTTTAATTAATGTCAATAGAGTTAACATCAGTGACATTAGCGTGGTTGTGTCGTATTAATCAGCTGCTAACTTTTAAATGCTAACGTTAATTCATGTTTGCTATCTTAATTGCACGATATCTTATATATTACAGGCAAACATTTGTCCCTAATCGTCCTTTTTGTTGTTGTTCAGGCTTTGTTTTTTGTCTATCTAATCTTTTTAGTTAACTGTTTTATCCATAAAAAGGTTAAAAGAGTATATTTCACGACATATTTCAGTAATAAACAGGCAGGAATCTGTCTCTAATCGTTCCTGTTTGAGCAAAGGCTCTTTATTTTTATTTATAATCTTCTCAGTCCGTTTTACCACTAAATACCCCTGAGGAAGCATATTTCACGAAATATTTCAATATTTTACAGGTATATCTCAGTCTTTAACGTCCTGCCAGTTTTATGCACAGTCTTTATATTTCCTCTCCATAGTTAAGTCACGTGCTTTAATCCAAATACAGGCCTGAAAAAGTATATTTTACAATATATTGTAGTTATATAAAGGCAGATATCAGTCACTTCATCCTTTTTGTTTGTGTACAGGCTCTTTTAATTCTTTCTAATCTTCTTAGTCAATTGTCTCACCCATAAATAGGCTTTAAAATATATCTGTCGCAATATATCTCAATATTTTACAGGCAGGTATAAGTCACTGTCTTCCTCGTTGTTTTTGCAAAGGCGCTTTTAATTCCTAGCAATATTGTTATTCAGATTCCATATTAAAAAAAGGCTTGATAAAGCATTTTCATCATATATTTGTTGTTTTATACACCAGATATAAGTCATGTTTCATGCTAGCTGCCCTTTTAATCACTCAATCTTCTTATGTAGACATTTAACACAAAAAAAGCTTGACACATTTTCATGATATTTCAGTTATAACCAGGGATATACCACTATGTCACTATGGTCTTTGTTGTAAGTGTGCAGCTTTTTAATCCCTCGAAACTTGCATACTCATTTGTTCTATACTCCAAAACGTGCTCGATGGGTAATTTCCTCATGCCAATATGTAGATCTAAATATATCTGCTCTCACTTCTTGTCACTCTTGTTAGCTTGTCCCTACTTGCAAGCTATCTCAGACTCAAATAAAACTTGAAGCAGTAAATGGGACTTTACTGCTATGCATGAAATTTGACCCACCGTCTTGGGAAGGCAAAGATACTGCCAAGTAAAGTGACTGTCATGTCCTGCCAGTATGGTTAGAGGTCATTCATTGGGCTCAGCTTTGCATAACTCACCCTCGTGTCAAGGTGCTTTTTTTTCTTCTCACACCACCTTCCTTGTTAATCTGCAATCTCTCATCAGTTTACACTTAGATGCATGCCTGGAAATAATACGCCTAAATATTCCCCTTAAGGCCTGAACACAACGGTAATGGCATTTAAAGACAGTCATATACCCAACTGTGTGTTTGTGTGTGTGACAGGTAAACCCTGGCCTCTGAGGGCTAATGATACAGGGAGAAAGACTTTGCTCTTTGGTTCCTTCCTGTGACATTTATTCCAGACTGCTGCTGCTCTCCCACGTTTACACTAAACTTGAACGTACTGCTCTATTTGACCTGGCCAGAGATGAACAGATAATCCTGTGAAAACATTCCCCATGACTTGAACCTGTCAACAGATTAGTTCAGATGATTGTTTATATACAAACAAAGTGAAGGTTTTATGGTGTGTCGGACACAGAAAGCTTGATTTGACCCTGAAAGGACATGGTGACATTTGAGAAGACTACGCTGCACATTTGAAGTTTGGATATTAGGACCAAGGGTGATTAATCAGTGACTAGTCAGGGCCTGTGCAACTTCTTACAGTAGTACTGCAGACATCTGCAACCTTGAGAATAGGGAGCGCTGTCCTCCCATTGAAACGAAACACGAACGGAAGCAGAGTCTTTTTTTTTTTATGTTTCTCGTAAACTGTAAGGGAATTTTTCTTTTTACCACTAATGCTGCAGGGTGGCTGATCTCCACTTTCACTTTCGGTTTCATCGAGTAAAAACCCTGTAAGTGTGCAGGAAATCATTGCAGACAAAAAAGATTTCCTAAGACTTTTTTTGGGTACTTTCACATGTCATAAATATGCCTTGCCAACTGAAGTACAACCTTGCAAAATTGCAATGTAAAGAAAAGGAGTGGGACTTTAGAGGGGAAAAAAAGATGGAAATTGAAGTCTTTACTATCTCTTTGTCTTTTTTCTAATTTCACAGATGTCATTTGCCAGTGACAAGCTGTACAATGGGTATCTGCGGCGGAATATGCCGACCATTGTGAGCAGGGTGAAAGTGAGAGAAGTAATGATCCACCTGCCTTGCTTGACTTCTCACGACAGGGTAAGTTTTAACAGGAAGAAGGGCCTGACGCAAGAGCTGGGGGGATCAAATCTCCAAAATATGGTGGTCAAATGTTTTTGACATAACATCACTAAATTGGCATTGAAAAGGATGTTTAAATTTGTTTATTGTAGGATGGGATATTGATACATTTTAATATCATTAATGACAGGAATATTTCTTTGTGAATAATAAACTTCTCAGAAGATTATCAGCAAGTCACCAACAAGAAGCTGATGAATTGATGTATGTGTTTCTTTTTATGTAATCTACATTTTAGGAAAACATTGAGGCAAAAAGAGAGGTTTGTGGGAACTATGACGGCATGGTGCTTCTGCTGGACTGTCTGAAGAGAAGAGAAAACTGGCCCGAGCAGTTCATCGAAGCACTCGAGGCGTGTGAGCAGCCAATTTTAGCAGCTGGGATTAGAACAGAATACGACACTCTGCGAGGCACCAACAGTAAGTCTTTAAGTCAAGTACCTAGAACTGTGTATTAATGTGTGGAGTTATGCAATTATCGACGAGAAGTTGTGAGTTAAAAAGATATTACTACAGCCAAGGGGCATCGTTAAGCATGAGATGTACCGTATATCATATACAGCCAATACAGTAAATCTTACCCTGAGAATTTAGGAGGTTTATTTCAGTCCTACACAACTACAGAGTTATCTCTGAAGGTCGCTGTTTTGCTTCAACTGTAAAAAGAGTGTATAAAGCTGTGAACTGTTCATGCAGGGGCCAGAAATGTGCAGGATAGATGTGTATCAATGCAACACACAGTGTCTATAATAAGAGTCTGTCATTGAGTGTCCTGGGCTATGATATTGTGTATTTGAAAAAGGATTCAAAATGGATTTGATTACGTCATCATTTTCTTTGGCCTAGATTCCAACCCCAGCTCTCCTCCAACAACTGTCGTCAGGGCACACGTGCATCCAGCACCATCTGCCAGTCATCTGTCCACCACAGAGAGCAGTGCAAACAGTCAGGCTGCTGCTGCTCTGCCAGCTGAAGCACCAGCTCCTGCAGAGCCACTTGCCCAGGCCTCACCCTCTCTGGAAATCCCTGTGCAGCCACAAGCCCCCCCGAGTGCAGAAGCCAAAGTTCCTGAGGTGGTTTCCCCTCCACAGCCAACTCAGGGTGAAGTGGAACCCCCTCCATCAACCCCTCCTCCTTCCCCTGAAACCCCTAACACTCAGGCCATCACCGCCCCACCGCCTCAGACGGAGAGCGACTCCCACCAGGAGCCGGTGGAAAACTGTGAATCAGACATCGAGGATGTCTCCGGTGATGATGCTGCGATGCCCAATCAGGTGAACGCAGGAAACAGCGAGGTATTGATCGACCCTGTGGCCCCTCCGCAACCACCCCCCCCTGCTGAGGAGCTTGAAACAGAAACTCCATCCATCCAAGATCCTATCGAAACAACAACAACAACCTCCACGGAGATCAGTCCTCCACAGAGTCCCTCTCCATCTCAGATGTACTCGGATGTGACCGATGGATCCTCTTTCCTCACTTTAACCCCAGAGAAGCCTCCGGTCCAGGACACCACCCCCCCTGCGGACATGAAACCTGCTCCTGTCCTCTGCCTGAAGAGACGTCTGAGCCTCCTGCGACACAGGTGAATACCAAAATAAATGAAATTTTTTTAAAGTATGTAGGTAAAGTATGACGTAATTTGTTTATGGAACAAGGTTGCATTCTTTGAGCTTTACTATAAAGGCATCGACCAATCACGTTGTGTGTTACAGATGTAACGTCAAAACATACATTATGAGTATCTTTATGAGGATTATAAAACCACAACATAAAGTCTCCATAGTCTATAACAAGGCTGCGAACTTTATTGTTCCTTTCAACATTGAAAAAGGCAGCACATACCAGATCCTTCTGTCCATACCTTTCACAATAAAAGCCCAAGACATATACAGTACACTGCATAACTGTTTACAAGAGGGGACTTCAGAGCATTTTGCTGAAGGGAATTCAATTTTAATTTTCTGCAGATTTATGTGAACCTTTTATTGAATAAGTGTTGCAATTGTTGCTATTTCCCATTCCTGCCGTAATAAATAGTTGTTATGTTAAATGTTTGCAGAAAAGTATTCATAATGTAAAAGTGTACGTGAAAAGCTATTTTTTGTCAGCAGCATTTTTCATTACAAATGAGAGGAATTGTATATAAGGCCTTCAATAATTACTTCTGTGGAGCTTATGATGTTGAGTTTTTGTTTAACAGTGAAACAGATATGGATACATTCATTTAAACTTTGAACATATTGTCTACACAGCTTTAAAAAAACAACAACTAAATTGACATGTAACATGATTGTCTCCTGCAGGTTATTGAAAGCAGCCCGCAGACGGAAACTGAAGATGCCCCCTCCCCCCTGCCGGTTGCTGCAGAGACGGACAGCTCTATCTGTGATGACAGCTCTGTGTGTCTGAGCAAACCTGGCCCACTCCTCAGCATCCACCCACAACAAGATGCTATCCCTGCTATCCCTGAACAAAGAGAGCCGGTGCAGCCCTATTCGGGGAATAGTGAGCGTCTGGAAATCAGCGATGCTGCACCAGAAGCTGTGACCTCTTCCCTCCTCCCCACATGCTTCGTCACTGTGAATACCGCACTGCCATGCCAGGAGAACGGCATCGCTCCTAACCACAGCGAACCGGAGGAAAACCACTACGAGTCTCCCTGTGAGAGTTTGGATATGCAAGTGCTGGAGAATGTCGTGCATATATCCGAGGAGCCGTCTATCCTGACCTAGACGGCCAAAGCTCAATACCACGAGCTCAAATCATGAATGGTGACGCAGCCAAAGAGATCACCCCTGCGCCACCAGTATCCACCAACACTGGTGATACTGTATTGAGTGTAAACACCCCCTCTGGTGAGAACTGCCTCCCTTCTGAGCCCACACCTGCTGATATCTCCCCAGAGCCGAAGACGCCAGAGAAGAAGTCAATAATACTAAGTACATTCTGACGGCTGCAGGAGTGGGCGTCTGTGCCCTGGTGATGGCGTGGAGGTTTAAGAATTAAGTGGATTGAATACCTTTTTAAAGGAGGGGAAGATTAGGCTTTAAGGCTTTTTAAAAGAGGATCTTAAGGTTATGGTGCCTTATTGTAGTCAGTGAACTGAAAGGGTGCTAGGCAGCTGTATAATAATTACCTTTCGTAATAATAGCTGACTTACCAGACCTTTGATCATGTCATTTAATTACAAGTATGTTGTTAAGTTGGGCCATGTATTATTATTTTACTGTTGAATGAAGTTCGCCCTAGTAAACAAAAACCAAATCTACCCTTTTTATTCTAGTTTGGGAACTTCATGGAAATGGGTTCTTAGGTTATTTATGCATGTGCCGCAAAGTTTGTAAAGAGACATTGTGCTGTGTATTAATTATATAAATATTTGTGTGTATGATGCACTTTTAAGATAAGACTGTTGGCTGTCATCCAGGGAAGATAAGTGTAACAAGGACCTTAAACTACTGGATCTTGACTGCGGAAGAAAGAGTGCCAGCATCCCACTCTGTAAACGATGGCTAGTGCACTGTGTATTTATTTGTACATATATAGAGATTATAAAGGTATCCAATTATGTATTTTAGGAAAATGTGATGTCAAAAACATTCCAAAGCAATGTCTGCTTAAAAACGATGGCACTGCTTCAAAGTGAGTTTTCTTTAATAGCCCCGTCCTGTTTCTTTTTGAGCCAGAGATTAAGACGACTTGATGTTCCCCAAAACGCTCATTCATTTCCAGCTTTACCCAGTCCAATCACACAACTTCAAAATGCTCAAGCAAGTTTTAAGTGAGAGCCAACAAATCATTACATGGAAGGTATTAACCTTGAGCTATCATGTTGTTAGCTGCATATTTAACTGGGTTTTAAATGTTCACTTTTGTGGTTGTGCTAATTTCTTCTGTTTTGATGTTAAAACAGGAACATTTTAAATTGTTGTTAGTGTGAACATCCTCTAATTGTTATCCTTTTAGATCATTACAAAAATAAACTCAATAAAATGTTTTAAAGTATCTTATATGCACTTTGTAAGCTTCATGGCCATCATCTGGTGTAAATGTTTGAGATGAGATTTTATTTTTCCAAAGTTGTTCCTCTATCTTAAAAAGAAAGTTTGAGAAGAGGTTTTATTGTAAATAGCATTGTTAATATAAGAATTGTTAGGGGGAAAAAATAAATGTTTTTGCACATTTTATCAGGGTATTTGAGCTGCAAAGATGCTTAAATGTATTCAACAAAATGTAAAGACTGTCTCTGGATACCCACTTGGGCATTATACAAATAAACCTGAAATAAAACAAATGTTTGTTGAGTGTGCATGTTGATTTAACTGAAAAAAGCACAGTTGGAAAAAAATTATTTTAATCCACAATAACTTCTTGGGACTAATGTCACGTAGAACAGTTATTAATATACATAAATAATAAACTACCAACATTAAGAGAGCCTCGACATGGATATTTCATTTACCAAATAGGAAAATGCATTTACACATTTCAGATCATTATTTTCATTTAGCTAAATAATGTTAATATCTTTTAAAATAGATCAATAATCTTTCCTAATCTGTAAATGTATTATAGTTATTGCCGGGATATTGCTATACATATGGTGCTTGTTTTGATTTTCAAGCATTCTGAACAAGAACAAGTGTTTTTTTAATGTGAAAAACTAAAGACAAATGTGACATCAGCCTCCTTTTATGAAATGTTTTCTGATTTGCTAACTTGCATTCTGATTGGTTCTGGCGTCTTTCAATCAAACGTATGACCCCGCCCACCCCGTCTTGACAGCGAGAATAAAAAAGGACATGTACACACGGCCGTTATAACGACACAGCTACTTAGCTAGCTAATTAGCTAGGGCCTAGACTTCATTGTCCACATAAATCATTGACATTTAATCGTTTTATTTATCATAAAGTGGCAGTATGTATGTAGTGATTTAGTCATTTCGATGGCGTCCAATGGCCACCAACGCGACGATGAAAGTATCGACGAAGACGAAACGCCCACGAAGCAGCCGCGGTCCGACAGGGAGATGCCCGGGTGTTTCAGAAATGAGCCCGACAATGAGGCTGCATCGCCCGCAGGAAGAGCCACATCCCAGCGGCAGACCTCCAACTCGACGGCGAGGCTTCGGAGCGACTCGGTGAAGAAAACAAGGCCGCGTAGGTGTTACCGTTACTAGCATGGGTTTAGTGTATTTACTGGGGATTGCATCGTATACATAAATTAAAAGGCGTAGCCCACAAAAGACAGTCAATAATAATTGAGATTTAAAATGAAGACGTATATACATAAAGCGTATTTAAAATGTGTTGATATTGGTGAGAAGATTTTAGAACTGACAACATAATTGTGGTCTTTGTAGTACAATGTAATATCTGAGGTGTAGTGGCAGTGAATAGCCAGGGTCTATTTTGCAACAAGATGGCGTTCACGGTACACACTGTACTTCTGCCTCTATGGATGAAGCTGCTTTTCCTTATGTCGTTCAACAATCATACATCACCTCTTTTTGTGACTACTGTCAATAAGCATTTAAATATGAAAGATATTATATTATGCAATGTTAAATAAAATGAATGTTGTGAGTGATTTTTTTGTTGTTGCATTGATTATCTCACATAATGCAGCATTTCCCTGGTTTGGGATGGACATTGGAGGCACTCTAGTGAAGCTGGTCTACTTTGAGCCCAAAGACATCACAGCAGAGGAGGAGCAGGAAGAGGTGGAGAACCTGAAGAGCATCCGGCGCTACCTCACCTCCAATATTGCCTATGGTAAAACTGGCATCAGGGACGTGCACCTGGAGCTGCAGGACCTGACGCTGTGCGGCAGGAAAGGCAACCTGCACTTCATCCGTTTCCCCACGCATGACCTGCCGGCCTTCCTGCAGATGGCCCGCAGCAAGCACTTCTCCAGCCTCCACACCACCCTCTGCGCCACGGGAGGGGGGGCGTACAAGTTTGAGGCGGATTTCCGCACGGTGGGTCCATGCAGGTGTTCTCCACTGTTTGCTTTTACAGGCTGGATTGTGGAGATTGACAGGAAGAAAAGAGGAGAGAAAATAGTGAAGTCATATTGAACATATTTATAGCATGTGATGGGAATGCGTGTGATTCTTACTGAACAGACTTTGATGAAGAGCACCTAAATACAACTTTTAAAGATATAATGCAATTTTGGCACTAATAACAAGGACAAAGACAGCATGCATATCCTCATGAATTTAGCATTAGGCTACCATTGTTTTTCCCGTAAGTACTGTGAAAAACATCAATTCTCTAATAAGGACAAATTAAACTGTGATAACACTAAGGTTAATCAGAATTGTGGCACTAAAGGTTCCTTCAAGTGTTTTTATAAAAATGGTGAGGCACATTTCAATAGAATTTTAGTGAAGGTTCCTGTTTTCTTACCCCCTGCTTTCCCTCCTCCCTGCGTCTCCCTTCCTCTGTGTTCTCCTGACCGCCTCCCCTTCAGTGATGTTATCTATGTTCTTTACCCTCTCAAATAAAAGATGGCGGATCTGCAGCTTCACAAGCTGGATGAGCTGGACTGTTTGATCCGGGGGGTTTTGTACATCGACTCAGTGGTGTCCAGCGGACCCTCGGAGTGCTACTACTTTGAAAACCCCACTGACCCAGAACGCTGCATCCAGAAGCCCTACACACTGGAGAACCCCTATCCTCTGCTGCTGGTCAACATAGGGTCCGGGGTCAGCATCCTGGCCGTCTACTCTGAGACCAACTACAAACGAGTTACAGGGACCAGGTAATTATCAGCCATGAAGATGTAAGACCTTTAAACAGCAGGGGGGTAATGATCAAAAGTCACAAAAATACAAAAAACGAACTATTCCTAGAGGGCGTACAGGGTCTGCAGGGGTATACTAATATAAATACATATAATAATTATGTGAAATTTAGTCAAATACCACATTTATTTTTGTATTCACACCAAATCTATAACAGACAGCCAAAAACAACTGTTAGTTGGAGTAATAATGTATAACTATTATATCAATAAGAAAATAGTGAAAAATGTATTAAAATATAAGTAATAACAATAAAAACAAGTAAGGTAAGACAAGAATAAAGAGAGAAAGATTACATGGGAGAAGGAAAAATAAATTAATACAAAAAAACAAACAATTCCTGATGAGTGCAACTAATTTCAGATGATATAGATGACATTGAGACACTAGATGACGCACTCCCCCTCCCATGCTTCATGTCAAAGTACTGTGGCTGCTAATTCAATGCAAATCTTGAATATTACGTGTCTGTGTAGATTCCAGTAGGATAACTCGGAAACCTTAGTTTTGGCTTACCGGCCCAGTAGAAATGTGTCTGCCTCAAAGTTACTTTTTCAGTCCTCAAACGCGCCTTTAGCTCACTCCAACGATAATGTCTTCAAAGAAAAACCATCTTATAATTCTAAGTGTATTTGGCCCCAAATGTCATCAGAAAAACAAAGCTGCGACAGTAGAGACATAAACAGGCCTATACCTGGTTAAGTGATACAGGGATTTGCAGATGGATGCACTCCAGTCAAGTGACGTCTGCCCTTTTTGTCCTCTTAGTGCCTTGATGTGAAAAGTAGCAGCATTTTTTTAGACATCTGGCACCCAACAACTTCCCTTCACTTAACTGTTTGCTTGTGAGTTGAAACAAAATAGTTCTGTGTTAGCTGGATTTTGTGTGCGAAATGTCCCTTTTCCCCTACATTTTAGACTAAAATTGAGACTTTACAATCCCTAGACAATCCAGACTGGTGTATTTTACATTTATAGAATATACACATTTACAATTTCATTCTCCCCCTGTTAATCTGTGTGGTTTCACAGCCTCGGTGGTGGGACCTTCCTGGGTCTGTGTTGCCTGCTGACTGGCTGCTCATCTTTCGAGGAAGCTCTAGAAATGGCCTCTGAAGGGGAGAGCACCAAAGTGGACAAGCTGGTCCGAGACATCTACGGAGGAGACTATGAGAGGTTTGGGCTGCCGGGCTGGGCTGTAGCCTCAAGGTGCGGTTTACAGCAGCTTTTTACTCTAGGTCAAAAGCCTTTTTTTGGTGGAATCAATCAAAAGCACAGTCTGCTTTAATAAAACAGAAACCAGTAAAGTGCTACATTTACTATGCTTTCTATCCCAATTAATTGACCAAAAAATTGACAGAACGCACAAAAAACACAAATTTAAAGACAAATTTCACTCACACAGACATCTTGATATCATTATCTTTTGGCCACAATATGAAATTGTGATGGTCCTACTCCCAAATGTTTAAAAAAAAATATATATATATTTGCTCTGAATCTTGTTTTCGGGATTCGCTGTTTGATGTATAACTTTGTTAAAGTTTGAACAGACTTTAGCATTTTTATTTATCTAAAATATTGCTTGTGTTTTGATTTGATAGTTTTGGTAACATGGTGTCCAAAGAGAAGAGGGAGACGGTGTCCAAAGAGGACCTGGCCAGAGCAACACTAGTCAGCATCACCAATAACATCGGCTCCATCACCAGGATGTGTGCTCTCAATGAGGTTAGTAGCTAATTCACTGTATATGCTGCAGAGTATTTCATTGGCATCTGAGTTTTGAATGGCAAAATAGTTCAGGTGGGATGGACGAATGTCAAGATACAATGGAGAGGGGAAAGATTTACTTTAGATGAACATGTCTGTGAAAACATCAGTTCTCCTCCAGTGTCCCTGCTGGTCTTTCCTCTTTGCGTTCAGCCTCTTTACGGTGCTGCCTTGTGACGTCTTGATCAAGCAGCATTGTACAGGGCTATGAAGGCGTAGAGGACGTACGCTGCATTATCAACATGTTCAACACAAAAAAATAATTAAAAACACAAACAATAATGAATCAGATGTGTCTATTGTTCCAGTTTTTTTGCTGTCAAAGTAGCATGTCTCACATACACCCCCTTAATCTGGAGTAAAATAAATTGCTTTACAAATTAGATAAAAATGCTCTAAGTTAATATGAAATGAGGAGAGAGTGTGTGTTCTGATTACGGAGCAGAAATGGTAACTTCCTCAACAGAGAAACAAAGCCAGAGTTTGTCATGTAGATAACATTACAGTGTTCATAAAATAAGCTTGCCTATTAACCAAAATATTTTATCCCCATTCTCTTCCATAATTAAGAACATAGAGAGAGTGGTGTTTGTGGGAAACTTCCTGAGAGTGAACACCCTCTCTATGAAGCTGTTGGCCTACGCCATGGACTACTGGTCTAAAGGACAACTGAAGGCGCTCTTCCTGCAGCATGAGGTAAATAACTCAACCCTTTATTTCACTATAAATGTACTTTTTTGCTTTATGGGTGTAATGATTTCTGAATCAATGTTCTTTTCTGTGTATTTCAGGGTTACTTCGGAGCAGTTGGAGCCCTGTTAGAGCTTCTGCATCCGTCCTAATCCGTCCGAATTATATCCAAAGAAGCACTTGTCCGTCTGCTGGTAGACCATTAGCACTTTAGACCGTCCAGAATTGATCCCACAGTGGGATGTTATGCCAGCCAGCAGCCAGTTACTGGTACATTTTGGTTGTGAAAGGCAAAGGTCCTATTTTGTTCCCATAAATCAAGCTGGTTTTGTAAATGCTAAAACAACTCAGGATAAAATCACCACGGTTGCCTGAAATTCTTCGATTAAAACCTAAGCGTCACATAGTCTAGTCTTGTTGGCTGCACTTACCCCTCAGTGGGTTACTGGCCAGGTTTATTTGACCCTACTTTGGTACCAGGTGCATGGTTGAACGATTGTGTATACGTTTATAATGGGTGGTAGAACCGAAATATAATCACAGAAAAAAAGCACAATTAATTGTTTATATCGTAAATATGTTGTTTAATTGATCAGTCTAAAAAGGTAGAAAGATACCTACGTTTCCTAAATGAAATATGACGTCTTTCAAACACTTTATTAGATATTTGATTTATTATCATATAAGACCAAAAAGTGCTAAAAAATATTCATATTTCAGAAACTGGAACTAGGATTATTTTTGTGACTATCATGTTGCAGATTATTATTGACTAATCCTTTCAGCTCTTCATACCAGTAGTTATAAATAACAAAATATAGGTAGTCAAACAAAGACTGGGACAATATCTTGGTAATTTTGATGATTGAACTATAGTCAAACACTTAACTACCACTAACTTATTCAACTGATATGTTTTGTGTGCTGTAACATGTCTGTCACGCAACATATTGTCGTGATAATACTCCCATTAACCTGCTATTCTTTTAGTAAGATGAAAAAAACAACTGAAAATAATTTACAACCACTTATTATTAGTCCTTTATGGTTTTGAGTATTTACTTATGTCACCAATAGGACTTTAAATGAGGTTGTGTAAGAACAATTATTGTTTTTCTCGTTGGATAATTTACTAAATAATTGATGAAAAAACACAATTTCATCAGATTTACTCTTGAATGAAGATGTTAACTGTTACCGTTATAGAAATGATGAGTCATTTGAATACATTTCCTGAATTAGATTTCAATACAGTTTTCTAAAGTTAGTTTACCTAGTTCTTTTACTTTGAGCTTTGTTTTGCAAATACATCTGGACAATCATCTGTGGGGTTGGAAAGACTGGACCCTATGGTATAGATTTAAGTCTCATTCTTACCCCAAACAACTCCCCTGCTGAAGTGCCCTTGAGCCACTGCATCCCGCTCTTTGTAGAGAGAGAAATCAAAGCAATTGAAAATATATTGATACTGAGGTAAAATCAGGGCATTTTATTCCTGTGTAATCCTTAGATTTAATTTAAAAAAGAGGTTATTTGAATGCAGAAACGTAAAGCATCCCTCCAATGGAGGATTTAGGTCCTGTAACCCTAAACAATGTTTTTCTTGGTTTAGTATATGTGTGCTTAAATATTCATGTTTTGACTTAAATGTATGTTTTGGGAAGGCTTCCCAAAGCTTTTGTTTTTCAAGAGGTATTTAAAGGTTGATCTTGAACATGTTCAAGATTTAGTCTCTGATTGTCCTATTATTTCATGTAATGCTTTCCGTCCAATTTTGATGTCATCTGTTTGTTATATTGGTCTATTGCTGGATAACAGGGATCATGTTGAATCATTATCTACCTAAAGAGGGTTTTTCAGCTGTACGTTTTCTAGGTATGAACTTTGTGACAGTTTATACAGTAAATGAATGTTAATTTAAGTGCCTTTAATGTTTTAGTATCATGCATAAAATATTTTTCGCAGCAGGATTTAAAAAAGGCAAACTGGGTCGTTGTTCTCTAGGTTTTCCTATTTGTTTGCTTTACATTTGTAGCGTTACATTGAAAAGAAAACGTACTATTTTTGTAACGAGTCATAACACATTTCTTACTGGGTTGTCTCTATTAAATACAAACTTTTCTAATCTTTGTGAGAACTCACGTTGTTTTTCTTGAAGAACATACATTATTAGCAGCAAAATATTCTTAAAATCAGAAAAATAAAAGGACATCATTTGCTGCTGGTAAAAAAAGACATTATAATTGATTTATATCTGGTATTATTATTCTGAATCTGCTAAGTAAATGAATGTAGTGGAGTAAGAAGAATTACAATATTTGCCTTTTGAAATGTAGTTGGGTCGAAGTATATACTAGCAGAATTTTAAATTCCTAAAGTACCTCAACATTTTATTTAAGTACAGTACCTTAGTGAAGTTACTTAGTTACTTTCCACCACTATGTTTACCCGCGACATTAGAGCAGTAAAGCCCCTGACACACCAAGCCGATTTCGGCCGTCGATAGATGTCTGGCCGTCGATGAGCGTCCTGTCGCCGGCCGCCCTACTCAGATTGGTGTGTCCCGCACCGTCATGTCTTTTCGGCCGTGCCGACACCTTGTGTAGCGGCCTTAAGCCTCTTACACACCAAACTGACACCAAAGAACACGTCCGGTGGAACACACCGCAAAGACTTCAGCCGACGGCCAAGTAGCACGTACGAACTGCGCATGCGTGAGTGGCAATAACTCTCCTTACCAGCAGGCGGCGGTAGTGTGTATTCGTCATTCAAAAGAGGCAACAACCGGAAGACAGACTGCGTGATACACCGAGAGAAGAAGAACAGACTGCATGATATAAACAAACAACAAATAGCGTGTGTGCGTTCCATTTTCACTCTACAGCGAGATGCTCATGGGGCTTTCCCGAACCTGTGTCGAGAGCTGGAGTTAAATGAAATCTCAGATTTGCCTTCTTAATAGTTTGTTTGGGTCCCTCACTTCCGTTTCGCTTCTCATGCACTGATTCGCTAAGCTGAACAGCCAATCAGAGTGATTTCTTTCTTTCAGTACTTTGTTAGTGTCCACAATCTGCCTAGAAGTATTTTAATGTTGTAGCTGTTCAAGATGGTCACTACTGTTAGTAGTTAAACCAATAATAATGCTATGGCTGCAACTGACAGTTATGTAGGCACATTTTTATTTGTATTAACGCTGTGTGATTAAAAGAATAAACACATAGCAGGATAGGCACACATATTTGCTATATCTTGCCCCACTGAAAAGGCACTGCACCGATCAGTAGCGTAGGCAGAAATGTACTTTAGGGCGGGCCTGTATAAAATAGGGTGGGCCAGCTTTTTCCAGGGGGAAAAATGACTTTAAGGTAGGCCTGGCCTATAATAATAATAATATATAATAATGCCCATTGCCAAGCATCGTTGTAGCATTTCCCTCCGAATAATGGTCGAAGACTTGACTGATGATATGAATTTATGGAAATCTCCAATATCAACTTAAGAGCTATAAAGAGACAAAAAAAACAAATACATTTAGGCTCCATCCGTATTAGAATCACTTTAGCATAGGCCTACTACCAAAAGTTCACTGTAAACAGACAGCAAAGCTACAAAACAGCATATAAACGAATTAAGACAAAACCCACATTTTTATATTATAGTTAATACCAACCTTGTGCCTCTCCGGGGGGTGCTAAACTTAAACATAAACTTTATCCTTTACTTTCTCCCTCTTTATATGTAGATTAATCTCCGCTCCTTTTCTCCGTCACGTTGTTTCCATGGGAACAACAACTTCCTGTCAACAGCGTAAACTCGCCTTCAAAATAAAAGCATCTAAATAAAACAGGAAGTTAACCTAAATTACATTTAAGACATATACAACTGCAACGAAAGTAACAAAAACAATGTAATATCCTTTTCAGTTTCAAAGAACACAAATTGGGTTATTTACGATCGTTATGTAACTCTTTTATTGCACTAGGTAACAGCAATATAGCATTCAAACCTGCTCATGGACTTGCAGTGGTCCTCGCTTTTTTTATGTCTCTCCAACGAGTTACGCTTCCAGTCTACATATCCATCCCTCGTAAATGCACCTTCAGCTCCTGGGCTGGGGAAATGTCTGCACATTTTAAAGAAAAGCGCGTCCCTACTTGCGCTGTATTCCACCCAGGGAACATTTTCATACCAACTCAACCAGTTTTTACCGGAAATTAGTTCCGTTCAGAGGATAAAACACATACAACATTAATTCAACTCCATATTTGTTCACTTGAATTTCACTTTGAATGCTTGGATATTCTCAATGGGTGAATACAAAAACAGGAGACACCCCCTTGATGAGAAACTGTAAGAAATTATCGGGGAATCCCTCCGGAGTGAAGTCATGACGACTGGATCTGAATTATTTTTTTGTATTTGGTGGTTTGTGTTCCAGCTGTCGATCAGCAACTATATATCCATAATCCACCAGTTAAAGGAAATACAACTAATGTGTTGTGTTATATTAGCTGTACAATTTACCACATATGGTGTTCTTAGTTTCCATAGCTCCTGTGTTTTACGAGCGACTTATCAAGTAGTTGGCGAACGGCATAAAACATGATTAAACATGATAGTATAAAACCATGCTCGTATCTATACAACACTGCACCGATACTGTTAAAATATTAGCATAGTTCATCCCTGTGCTGCTTGGCTCGAGCTGTAGCATGTAGCTATTGCGACTCACGCAAGCTAACTCACTTGCTAGCTTGTGTGACCGTTAACGGCCACAAGCGAAAAGTGTCAGAGACGATATTTCGATTTGTGTTTCTTCCAGCGGGACTTTGGGTAAGAATATTAAACGTTATTTTAATTTCACAAAAAGTCGAATTATTTAACTTTGGGTTCATTGGGGCAAAATGCGTTTTGGTTTATCGGTCGCATATAGTTCCCAAACAACAGGTATCAAAATCATGAGGCCATATTACCATTTCAACTTTAGCACAAAGCCATAAACATGTCCTATTATGCAATCTACCTAAGCTGTGGGCCAATGTAAGGATATTTAATGGATTTTGCAGTCAATATTCTCTTTTCCCAAGAAGCTATTTACAGCTTTTTTCCGATTGTAAATCTCCTGCGATTTGTCAGGCACGTAGCCTGCTTGTGACATAAGTGAAATGCACGTATTTTTATGCAAGAGACGACCGCCTGTTACAGAACCATTCATGAAAGAGTTAGTGTATTTCCAGGGAACAAATCCAGCCCACTTCGGTCTCGCAGCCTCTTCCTCCTCCTCTTCCTCGGTGAGGGCTGCACAGCTGGCAATTTACAGACAGTGACTAACGCTGGAAGGAGTAATTGGCTGCTTGGTGGACCACTGCCCCGCAAATTGGACCCTTGTTTGGTGGAGGAGATGAATTAGCTCAAGTTCTGGGACATTTATTCACCTTTCGTCCTTTAGGAACTTCTGGATCAGAAAGATTCAAGACCAAGCTCCCCCTCCTTTTCCACTGGAACCGTTATAACCTCCTCATACTGGAAACGTAAGGTAAGGCTATACTTAACTGTAGTTTGAAATGAAGAGAATATTGATTTTCCTGCAAAATGAACATTTTTTACAAAGTTATCATGCTGTGTTTCTATAGTTGAAAAGAACAAGGTACATACACCATCTGGGTATTAACTTCTACCTGATATATTGTATTTAAAGTATGTATTACTTTGATAACTCTGTTAAGCATCAAAGTGCTTTAAAGCCCCATTCATATTATGTATATTAGTAAAACAAACCTTCACTTTTAGGAAGCTGAATATTGAAGAAAAATGTGAGGAATGTTGCAACAGGAAACAAAATCTGTTCTCAAGCCAAATATTGACTTGGAAAAATAGTCTGAAGTGTTTTCACAGAAATCCCTGCTGCTAGATGTCTTGTTTGGTGTACTCAAATGTGTTGGTAGAACTTTGTAATAATCATGTATCATTAGGGGTAAATATGTTTAGTTAGAATCGAAAATGAACTCCTCACACTCACAATATATGGGTTTTGGCCTGGATGCTCTGTATATCTGTTTTCCAGAAAATAAGTGGTGAAAGGGTGCAGTGGTTGGGTTTTTCTGATTCTTTAACAATCGGAAAACATTACCCTATTATTATGGTGATGTTGTTTAATGTTTGTGTTTACATCCCAATGTTACAGTTGGAGATGTGGATGTGGACAAAACAGTAAAGTGGATCAGAAAAGCAAACAAAGCATTGCAGTTTCTCTTTCTAGGAAATGTTTGACCACCACGTGTTTCCATTTCGATTTTTTCCCTTCTTTATAGTGTCTTATCCCTTATCTATAATTCAGGTTCTTACTTAATCCATTGTATTCCTGTTAATGTGGATCATGCGCATATCTGCTTTTTCATATAAAGTTCCACAAAGTTCCTATGAGGTCAAATACATGCTGTGACAAGGCAGTTAAATCTTTTCTTTGCAAGGGAGCCTTTACTCGTAGTTAGACAAAAGTTGTATGTTGGTTTTTGTGGGAATGTGTGCATTCAGTGTCTCATTAAAAGACTTTGTGATGACCGAAGTGTTCTATGTTATGCTGGAGAACTGCTGCTGCTGCTTGTTGATTTGAGCCTTTCACAAAACCTGATCCATGAGCTCATTGGTATGGAGAGTCCCTGCTTCAGAGTGTGTGTGTGGGTGTTTGAGTGAGAGAGTTGGTTTGACTAGTCACTAATGCATAAGCACAATAAAATCAGATACTTGCTGGCCTAATGTCATGGAAGCAATAATGAAATGTTTTAAATGAAATGTTTTAAATGGTGGTGTGGCTCAGAAGACAGACTGTCAACGTTGCAAACTTGACCACTTTTTTCTAATTTAGCAACTATTTGAGCTAGTGCTGCTACCTTCTTTCATTGAGAAAGGGTTGGCCAAACTCGGCTGGGGTTTTACATTTCAAAATCCACCATACTCTTCATATATTTCAAGGATTACCAACCCTAGCTTTAGGGTTAAGGGTCTTAGCTAAAATACAGAGTATTTTCCCCCCCAAATGTGGCACGACAAACATGGCTTCAGTTCAGACATTGTGGCTCAGCCTTAAAATCCCCTGCAGACTAAAGCCTAGTGTGAACGCGTGTGTCCTTCCATAATATGTGAAATTGGACTCAGACTGCGCAGTCAGTCTCAGACATGTTTTGGAAAGGGCACCTTAAGTTTGTGGTTTCTGTACAAACACATCACACTACTGTATGTGTGTCTCTGAAGGAACAACCCCCTACTCGCTATAAGCTAAGAAGAAGTGTAGCTGTCAGGGTATCAATAGTAGTCTTATGTTACATTCACAAACAGAGCCCTACAGGAAGGTTTAAGAGAGCAGGGTGAACATTTTGTGGGAAAAGGTAGCTTGTTGTATCAGAAAATATGATGACTAATAACCAACAGGAAAAAAAATCCTGAAACTGGCACGACAACCATGCATAAAACTGAACAAAAAAGCTGCTTAAAAGAGGAAAAGTTTCCGGTCAAAGGGCAGCTGTTAATATCAATAATATAAACATTCATGTAACTTTTGTGGTCAGCATGATTGTGCCTAAGCATTTTTGGAATTTTCCCTGTTATTCTCCCCCATATCTGAGTCAAGTAAACACTAACCAGATGGTTTGAATTACATTTCATCAATCTTACTTTACTATGTACTGAGTGTATTTTCAGCCCCTCTTTCAGAACACTCCCGGTTTTAACTAAAGCTATTTGTATAAACGTTTCAGAGTATCATTTAGGGGGCACCAGGGCTGACCAGAGTGGGACCCAAAAGGGTATTTAGGCAAACCGGAGGGTCATTTGAAGGGCAACTAGATGGGAACTTCAACTGTTTCCCATCTGGTATGATCAAAACTCGTAAAAGTCTTCCAAAATTGAGCAGATTTCTCCAGGTTAAACATACATTTTAAATAGGGGGGCTTTTAGACATTAAGAGCAGAAAGGGGAGACTTACCGGTCTGCATAAATGTTTTTATTGTCGACTTACTCTTTTCCTTTTTTTTATTTGCAGTTGTAACAATGGAGAAGTCAAGACGCAGGGAAAAGTTAGCAGTCTCTCTTCTGTTTGGGTTGTTGTTACCTTGTTGTTTGGCCCAGACCACACCATCAAACACAGCCACTCGGACCCCCACGCGGACCCCCACACCGTCTCCATCCCCACAGACGGAACGGCTAAGGGTTAGACTGTCTGGATACCCCAGGAAACACAACGAGGGTCGGGTGGAGCTTTTTTACAAGGGAGAGTGGGGAACCATCTGTGATGACGACTTTGCGATAGCCAACGCCAATGTGCTCTGTCGCCAACTGGGCTTCGTGGAAGCCACAGGATGGACCCACAGCGCCAAATATGGCAAAGGCCAAGGTAAGAGTGACCTCAAACACCTGATGTCAAGATTCTTACTTAATACACTGTGTGCTCTGTCATATGGTTATTTGGTGTTCAAAATGACAGGTTTGGATATACACAGAGGACCTTTAGATAATCCACTCATATCATTTTCTGTTAGTTATATTGTACTGTGAAGAACTTTCTGCCATGAGTGCCCAGAGCACCAACATTTCAAGCAACCAAGTGTCACTTCCAGGCCTGGAATGATTACTTTCCGCAGGCCTGGGAGTGTGCTGCAGTCTCACTGACAGTCTCCTGCCTGTCCAGGGAAAATCTGGCTGGACAACGTGCAGTGTAACGGGGGAGAGAGGAGCATCGAGTCCTGCAAGTCTCGCGGCTGGGGCAACAGTGACTGCACTCACGATGAGGATGCCGGAGTGGTGTGCAAAGACGAGAGGATCCCCGGATTTGTGGAATCAATGTTATTGATGTAAGTTGCTGAATTACATTTTTTTTTAAATCGTAATTTTGTTACAATACTGTTTTTGTGGTCTATTTGGTTAAGAATAAGATGCATTATTTTGTTTTGGTGTGACTTATTGTTGTCTTTTATGCCAGTGCCAAAGACAAAAATATACATTTTGTGACCACAAGCCTAATTTTGCTGCTCTAAAAATGAGGTTCATCATACAGTCTTATAATCTAATCTCCCACAGTTTATATACTGTCAGATTTAACCAGCATGGAAGTAATTCAACGCCTCATTGTCACCTGTAGCTGCCACACACGGGCTGTTGATTAGCTCAGCTCTTTACAATGTGTCTGAGCCTGGCAAACGTACAAAATGTAATTTTTAGCCCTCAATAAAAACATTTATAAAGGAGCAGTTTGGTGGTGTCTTGAAGTAGCATTGTCCCATCATTGCAGTCAGTTTTAAAACCATTAATATGGCTGACTCGTCCAAGGTGAACAAGGTTGGACCGGGGACTTGTTTTCAGACTCCTGGAAACAGCTTGAATGACTGGATAATGTGTCTCTGTTACATAGAAGGGTCTTATGAAAAAAAGTTTCATAAGAGTTAAGTGGGCAGACTTCCAGATGCAGAACCACTCTCACTCTATCCTGCCAGTTGCAGGCCCAGTCAAATGTGGCGTCCAGACTTTAATCTGTAACCACAAGCCAGTTTTGTTTCCAAATAAACCACAGCGGAAGTGACTCATTGCAAGGCTGAATCACGTTTACCACTTATGAGCTGTTTAGACCTAGAATTGTAGTCTGTAATGGCTTTGGCCCACTGTTTAGTATGTTCCTCTCATTAGAGAGTCCTATAGAGACATGCTTCTGTGTGCATGGATGTGTCAGTATGATCTTTATGATCCAGTAAGGACAATACTGTGATTTTCTAAGCATCCTTACCTCATTTAACTATCAAACATCAGTGTCCTTTTTTAACGAATCTACCTGATTTGATTTAGAAGCCAATTTGAATCTGGAATTATTTATTATTATAAAAAAACATCTGATTGTTCTCCACTTTCTCCAAACAGGCTCAGGTGGATGAGAAACAGATAGAGGAGGTGCGGCTGCGGCCTGTAGTCGCCACTGCCAGAAAGAAGCTGCCCATCACGGAGGGCGTGGTGGAAGTGAAATATAAAGACGGCTGGGCGCAGATCTGCGACCTGAGATGGACGATCAAAAACACTCATGTGGTCTGCGGCATGCTGGGATTCCCGCATGAGAGGAAAGTCAACAAGAACTTCTACAAGTAAGATAATAGCTCGACTTCATAATATCTGGTTCTGGTTCATGAGGTTAAAGCTGTGACTTTTTACACAGACAGCAAAGTAGAATTTGACCATTAGGTCTTAAAAATTGTAAAAGATTGATCTAACCCTATATTTCGTAATTTAGTGGAAATAGACTGTTACTCATCTACATGGTAACTTAAAGGTACAATTTGATATTTTGGAAATTTGAAATACACTCACTTGCTTTCTTGTTAAGATAAATAAGAAGATTTGAACAACTTGTGTCTTTACAGTCAATTAAAGCTACAGCTAGCAGCTTGTTAGTTTACCATTAAGATAAGAAACGCCTATAACGCAAGTAAAACAGGTAAGGTGTGCTAACCAGCACGATAGGTGCTTCCTGTTTTACTCTATTTCCTGTCTTAATGCCAAGCAGAGCTAAGCTGGCTTGCTGCTGGTGATGGCCTCATATTTAAAGAAAGGATATGACAGTGGTTAAGATGCATAATTGTCATGTGCAGTTATGACTTTCTCTACCATCTGCCAGAACTGCAGCTGAACAACAAAGCCTCTGGATATACAAAAAAACACAACCTTTTTTTTGTGTTTTGGTCAGGTCACATATTTCATGTTCTTGGTTTGTTTTATCACTTTAACAGGACGTGCCTGCAGAGATGGAAAAGTACAACCAAAGTGTGTTTTGTCCGTCATGTTTTTCATCTGCAGGCTTTCTTTGGCACTGATAGTTAAGACTAGTTAAAAGACTATTAACAGACAACACACTTTATTATCAATGAGGGATTGATACTTTTTGCGTCATCGTTCTCTTCATTTAATTGATAAACATTATAATATACTAGTTCATATTGCCATTTTAATACAATTCTAGTTATTCATCTTGTGATTATATTAGAAAGAAAATAGAAGAAGACTTTTTTTTTCTCTCTCGATCTACTAATCCTAAAATCAGCAAATTGTTTCAGCCGTGAATGAAAATAATTGTTAGTTGTTGCCCTAAAATCAGGATCTATATTACGTACGTCTTATATGTTATGTGTTATATTGCACACTTGGGCAGAAACCAAACATTAAAGGTCAGGTTACAACAATGTATATATACAAAACTATATTGACTTTAGACAAACCTGTGATATTTTAGGTGCACTTTTTCTACCAAGTTTGTTCTTCCAGTATGACTGCACACATTCCTGGCTGCCCTCCAGCTGAAGCAGTTTTATTCAGATGGTTCACAGTAGTCTGAGGGGAAATGTGTGTTTTCTCTCAAATGTGTGTGAAGGCTGAGGCTCAGGGGAATGATCCGGGTTGGGCGAGAGGTCACATAATGAACAGACAACAACGACTGGAAAGAAGCCAACATACATTAACCAACAGTCAATCTGTTCTGTGTTGTCTGTCCTTATTTAGTCTTTTTGGGTTACATAGTCTAACAGGGGCTGAAGATGGATAACCGACTTTTCGAAATTGTTTTAAAGTCGAATCCAGGTTTACATTTTACTGTATTCCTTGAAATGTACATACAGAGACAATAATCTTTAGATAATGCATTTTGTAGGTGTAAAATACCATCTGTATTATTCAGGTCATCCAATTTCTTTACTTCGTTCAGGCATGCTTAAAGTTTAGTAATTTGCTTGGTTGATCTGGCTTGATCAGTAGATATAATTGGGTATAATCTGCTTAAAAATGAAAGTTTATGGAGTCATTTCTTATATTGTTTACGAAGCATATGTACTGTATATATATTTATAGTGAACAGACTAGGACTAAATACAAATAAGTTCTAGCAACTTTGGCTTGCGTGGAAGATTCATCGTTAACACACACAAAACTAAGACCCTTCAGATAAAAAGGACTTAAACCATACCCAATTTCCGCCTGCATTAAAATAAGTATTCTGAAACCAGTACCAAGTTTAATGAAATGCATTTACTACTGGAGTTAAGGAGGATTTTCATGAGTCTTAATAGATTTTGAGGAATATTTAAGGGATTATCTTTGCCAAGAATACACGAAGCAAGAGCTGGTCATATTTCTTCTCAAATACAATGAGGTAGAGAGTGCCAGCCATTAACACGTAGATACTGTATTTATTAATCAGTTGTAACGGCATGAGACTCAAGACAGCCTCCGTAGTTCTGAATAGTTGAAATGGCTCTGTAATTGTGATCATACCTCGTTGACCTGAAGTCTGTAACATGATATACTGGAGACTTGTGGAATGTCAAAAATGTTATTCACCGCTGACCCTCCAGTACTTCTTACCTTAAAGACATGTGTTTGGAGCCCAGAGACAGTATGTGTGTGTGTGTGTATATATTTGCAGACTGTGTATATGTGTGTGTTTGCATGTAGTCTCACTCCTCTATGTGATGAATTTGGATGTCTCACTGTTGCAGACGTCTGAAAAAGCGAGCAGCTGAGAAGGTCTCCAGGCCAAAGGTTAATGTTTCAGCCGGTGGAAGGTACACTGTCACCGGAAAACCCACCGTCTGCAAACTGTAGTTTAGACAGTGGGTTTCCTGTAGGTAGTAGACAATAACCATTTAGCGCCTCTCTTTAGCTAGTTGTCCTTTCTTTTTAATATCATAGTATCATGATGTGCAGCATGTGAATAGGTTCTAGATTTTAGTTAACTTGCTTAAAGTACCGTTTGCCTTGCTTGGATGTTGAGTTTTCTCATTATTCCTATCTAATGACTGGTGTCGGTAAATTTCTACAAAAAAACACTTCTATTCTAACAACTGTATTGGAAAAAAGTTGAATAACCCACTAACATAGACTGTTTGTTGTTCATGATATTACCATTTAATATCATGCTTTAACTATTACACCTACCTCTAAAATCTAAAGGCAATGCCATACGCCAAACTAAATCAATGTGGCAACTTGAGGTTCACATTGGAACGATAGAAAAACTACAATCATGGTAGCCTATTTTTTTTACTAACAAACATAATGTTAATGATCATGCTTTACATGTCATACACTACATGGCCAAAGGTATATGGACAGCTAAACAGTAAAACCATTTGGTCTACTTCCAGTTCCTCGAGGTACATAGTCAGTGAGTTACAATAGATGGCGGTTTTGAAAAACAGACAGGAATATCAGCACGGAAAGCAAAACATACATTATTTAGCTTTCTGCTGGTACTCCTGTCTGTTTCTCCAAACATCTACCTCTGCCTCTACTGTACTACTATAAGTGTAATTCACTGACTTTAGAAAAGCTCTGGTTACAACCCCACTTTAAAAATCTGAACTATTCCTTTAAATATTTTCCAAAACTACACAAGAGTATGTCGAAGATTGTCCACATACTTTGACCATGCAGTGTATATGGGTCTGTCATGATGAAACGTGTCAAAATAACTTTTTATTCCCATTTGTGTTTATTTACATATCTTTTTTGAGAGGATGTGTCACCTACAACAAATCTGTGCGACTTTTGAGTATAACATACAATTTAAAAGTATACTGAAATGTGTTAAAGACTGATTTGTAAATGTTGAAGGGGGCACATCTTTTTGAACAGTGTCACTACATTTAACATAATTGTGCATCATGTAACCTTTTGTTACTATGATTTTTTTCACTTTGTCACCTCATTTGTCTCTTCCTAACTGTGCGGTCTAACCCGTGTTTACCTTGCAGGCAGACACCCAAAGCTAAAGCTAACTCTAAGACTAAACAGAGCAGTCCTGGCAAAAGGTAATCTTAGGATAAACAGTTTGGTCGGTAAATAACCTAAACACTTCTCGAAGCCTCAAAGAAATGTCATTTAAACTTCCCAAAAAAATGTGTAGACCCAAAACCTCCAGTGCGAGCACCTGCCCTGAAATTGTGGTTGGTTTCAGAACAAAATAACAAAAAGCTTTATCCAACAAAGTGTGACTACATATTAAGCTTTTGTTTTTCCTTTTGTTCAATGTATTCATATTCATTTAGACAATATCTTTGGTAATTTGTGTGAGGATGATGTTATTCTTACTATAACATGAGCAGGTGGTGGGTGTGCATGTTTGTTCCTTTGTAGATCAGGAGCTACATTTATTTTCAGTCATTCATTTATTTGTGTGGTCTTATCTGTTTTTGTTTTTTCAGATTGTCTTATTGTTAATTGTCACCGTATACTTTTAATGCAAGTAACGCATCATTTCATTTATTTAATCATTTGCATTGTCCCAAATCTAAAACATATACTAATTCGATGAATGTTTTGAGTTTGTAGTGTGGTAAAACCAGAAAAGAGACAACAATTAATAATGTTATTTGCTGTTAATGGAGATGCTGCTCACAGCTGAACAGAAATTATAACACATTTTGATTGGTGCTAAACAGAAAGTTAGAAAACTGAAAAGATTACTATTTTAGTGTCTCTTGCCAAAGTTTATTTAGATATTGATATGTTAGTTTATACAGCATACTATAGTGATAAGTATATAATACATATGTCACACATTTGGTATGGATTTCGGACACAGTACATTTTGTCAGACTTCACAGTCCCTGTCTCTGCTTCCTCCAGGTTGTATTTGGAGCGTCAGAAGAATCACTTCCACGTCCACTCGGTGGCGTGTGTAGGCACAGAGATCCACCTGGCAGCCTGTCCTCTGGAGTTCAGCAAGCCCAACGCAACGTCCAGCTGCGAGGGCGGCATGCCGGCCGTCGTCAGCTGCATGCCGGGGCCGCTGTTCATTCAAAACGGCTTGAAAAAGAAACCTAAAATATCGGTAAGGCAGCTCCTTTTTCACATTTTGACTTGTCATTGTAGGATAAAACACAGCTGTAACATATAACATGTGTCCCAATAAGCCATGACAGTGAGCCAGCATGCCAGTATGAGAAACCTGAAGCACCTTTGAGCCTGAAGCCAATATTTATTTATTATTTGCACCTGTGCTTTTTCCGTCAAAATGTACTATGGAAGTTAACGGCAACAAATATCTTCAAGTTTTCATTTGTTTTATCAGAATCAGAATCAGAATTATTACCAATTTATTACCAGGTAGGTTGACACGTACGAGGAATTTGACTTGTTGTCATGGTGCATGCATAAAAGTAAAACAAAAATTAAAAAACACAGATAGAGAAGCATTTTAAGCAAACTATAATAACATTCAAAAATATTTAAAATAATAAAAGATATTGCTGCACGATGTCCCCTTTCTTTACCTTTCCAGTCTTATCTGTCCTGTCTCCACATTATGGGCAAAATTGCAAATAAAATCCTCTGTATATATATCTCCATTACCCAGTTATTAAATATTATTACCCAATAATAGTCAAAGAGCCAAATGATTGCCGATGTTGGCCAGTCTGCTCATACTGTACTAACTTTAACGTGTGTACTTGTTTACCAGAACAACGTGAGGCTGAAGGGAGGTGCCAAGCTGGGCGAGGGTCGGGTGGAGGTGCTGAAGGGCAACGAGTGGGGCACCGTGTGTGACGATCGCTGGAGCCTGCAGTCGGCCAGCGTCGTCTGCAGGGAGCTCGGCTTCGGCAGCGCCAAGGAGGCTCTCACCGGAGCCCGCATGGGACAAGGTAAGGAAAAACACTGTATGACTTAAGGACGAAATCTAAACTCTCACTTAAAGGTCACCTATTATGCAAAATCCACTTTTTCATGTCTTTTCTACTTCAACATGTGTCCCCCCCTCTGTGTAAAGAGATTCTGAAAGTTTCAGGAAAAAGATTGTCTCTCTTTTTGTCCTGATCCATTTATATAAAAACCTGTCTGAAAATGAGCTGATCAGATTTTGGCCACTTTATGATGTCATAAAGGTTTTTTGGCTTGTGTAACCATTAGCCAATCACCAACCAAGGTAACCCCCCCCCACCTTATCACCTGAATCTCCTCCTAGAGCACCATTGTGTTCTTTTTAACCAAATCTCTCTCAGAGGGGCGTGGGGAGGGGCTCCTTATTTTCATCTAAAGTAACAGACAGAGAATCAGCACTTTTGAAACAGGGCTGAAACAGAGGGGATTATGGGATGCTGCAATGATCTGTTTGGTGTTTGGAGCCAAACACTTCAGAGACATGTTTTGTATATATCTGAGACCTGTAATATATTGATGAAAAACAGTATAATAGGGGACCTTTGAAATGACATGGAAACGGATCCTCTGATGCAGTACTCACTCGGAATAATATTCTCAAACAAAACTAAAACGTTTGGGAACCACTGATGGTTGGAGTTAAAGACTTTGTAGCTTCAGACAGAAGTCCAGTGATAAGTGGAAAGGAAGTAGTCAACCTGTGTTTGAGATGAGGCTCAAAAAATGTTGGAAAATTCAACCAAAGTGTGATTTGGCACGCCTTATGAAGAGGGAGCGCTCCATCCTGTACAAAGGTCCGAAGGTTTGCCCTGCATTCATAGATACGTTTCCATGTCAGCTTAACCTCTCAGCTCTACTAACTGAGGTTTTACTTATCCACTGATGGTTTTCCTGCATCATTAGAAAGAAGAAGTATAATTTAAAGTGATGCAACCATGATGAGATGTTATTGACTTCAATACAAATATAACAGACACGCTTGAATATGACAAAATTGTTAAATTGTATGATATATGTAGACACATTTCCGCAAGCAAAGCCAATTCTGCGATTTGCATTAAATCCCTTTTAACTGCTGAAGTGTATAACTTCCTCAGGTCAGTCATCAGCTGTCCATCTGCAGTCTGTCTTATCTCTCAGGTCATCTCTGACAATCTGTTCTCAAAAGGAGAGCACATTCCTGAACTGATTCCTCATTTGGAGCTTATTTTAATAAGTAAAGGAATGTTGTGCATGAAAAAAGACAAGAAACACAGACATGAAAGAGGCTATGGAACATTTCATGAATTTTATAAATCCATCTTGTGTCTGGATAAAATTTATTAAAAGTATTATCATAAGTATTACAATATTTGTCTTAGTGTGTGTGTTTGTCTTGAGAACATGGAGGTATGTGTAGTTTTATGTAAACTGCCCGGAGATTCCACCAAAGAAGAAACAAACGGTCTTTTGAAGGGCGTTTCTCGGGACTGCTGGGTGGGGATGTCTTCTTTCGTGTGTGGACATCAGGATTTCTACCACAGAGGAAGTTGGGGGAAGAGACTCTTTCAAACTTCTCTGTGCTCAGAGACCACCTGGTTGAATTAATCTGGGAAACTTTCCTTAACGTCACCTCAGAAATGTCAGAATACAATCAGCTCATGGTGCAGTGATGGAGGGTTTAGAGGGTGAATGTAAACCAGGGTGTCGCTGACGGGGAACATGCATGCTCAGCAAACATGCCTCAGGTTAAAAAGTGTTGTATGTAGTTTGAAAGGCATTCAAGACTTGAATCAATAACTACTAGTTCTTTGTGGAAACATATACAAATTAAACATACAGCAATACAAATCTGAAAAACCTCAATTTAAAAATGCCTTTTTGTGGCTTTTTATGGTCTTTACTAAAATGCATTTAATTTTGTATCCATGAAATTGTACATATTAAAGATGAAAGAAAATAGCTACAATGGAGTTTTTGAATCAAACTCATCTGTTACCTGTGACATTATGAATTTGTTTGGGGGTTAAATGAAACAGTGAATTCACCTGCACCTGATTTTTACTTTTCCCAGTTGTACCCCATTAAAACTTACTTTATTTTGAAACACCTATTTGCTATTAATTAATATAATAGATTTTTAAATGACCTAATTCAATGATTCTTCATCTGATAAAAGTAGAATCTTAGTATACACATATCTTATATCTGAAAGTCAGGTTTTGAAAAGCTTTATATGTATTGTTTACTCAAGGAGCTGTAAATATGAAAGTGGAGAGAATGGATCCAGACCATCGCTTCGCTTTGAACTTAAAACTAAATCCATCAAAAAGTTTACTTTAAAGCTGCTTTCTGTCTTTCTGGACAGGAATGGGTCCAATCTACATGAACGAGGTGAAGTGTGTCGGCCAGGAGAGATCCATCTGGAACTGCCCCTTTAAAAACATCACATCGGAGGACTGTCAGCACGTGGAGGACGCGGCTGTCCGCTGCAACGTGCCCTACATGGGCGTGGAGCACTCGGTCAGAGCTGAAGCTCTTTACTACAACTTTCATCTTTAAACTGTGCTTCAAATTTGAGGAAGAGTTAGAAAACTGATTGAATGGTTTATACTGTTATTACACTATGTATTGCATTAGACAGTACAAGAAATTATATAGATTACTTGTGAAAATGTTTTTTTTACTTATGCTTTCATGAATGTAGCATAGGCAAAAACGTTATAATGTCTTGTCTTGTATTTCCTTTTTTCTTGCTCTAAAATTCCTTTTGGTTTTCCCTAACTTGAGATTTAGACCAGAGAAATCTCCAATGTTTCTCACAACCAATGCTTTTTCACTGCTTTCACAAAAAAACATGACATTTTGTTCAATACATTCTAAACCAGGTCCGTAGCTTGAAACCCGCTCAGCTCCGACTTCATTTATGGTTTAGAAATGAATGAACACAAAGTATTTTTTTGGGACAGCAGCAATTTCCTTTTAACACAGAGTATTTCTGGTTGTGCAGTTTGTATTTACCCAGATCATACTCTATTCCATGTTTCCTGTGGATACACATTCAGGCTGGATTTAGTGATAGTTTTCAATTCGAGTTACATGCATTTAAACCATGTTACATTTCAAATGTAAAATAACAAACCTTCCAGAGATAAAGGTAGACTTTCTATCCAGCCTGGCCCTTGTGTATCTATGCTCTGCTTCCTGGTCTCTAACCCTCGGCCCCGCACAGATCCGGCTCGCAGGAGGACGGACCCGTTACGAAGGCCGCCTGGAGGTGCTGAGCTTGGACTCTAACGGGACGCTGAGCTGGGGTCTGATCTGTGGAGAGACCTGGAACACCAGGGAGGCCATGGTGGCCTGCAGGCAGCTGGGCCTGGGCTACGCTAACCAGGGCGTGCAAGTAGGTTACTAACAGCACTAAAGCAAACCTCCTGCAGCAGAGCACAGATGCCTTTTGGTATATTTGACATGTGCAAATATACCCAACTGAATACAGTTAGTGCTTTGCATATGTGTTCAAATATATCCAATACTTCTGTTCAGTCACATATTACCTTATATGTGTAGCATACTAAAACCTGTTATTAGAACTGGTAACACATTCAAACATAGTCCTTAAACTTAAACTATCATGCTACATTTTGGTTCACATGGTTTGAACTATCCCTTTAATGTCTGACAGTAGATTATAAGTTTCATATGGGGTAGAAGCTACTTTTCCTACATGGAAGAACACGATACTGTTGTGGTCTTTTTTACGTGGGCTGTCAAACCAGACTCACATGAAGTTTCTAATCAAACTGTCAAGTGGTGACCTCATCTGGAAAAACACTCTCCCGCCTCGAAAATCTAACCAAAACTGCTGCTTCAATAAACATTTTCCACTGCTGGAGGACTGTATATGATGTTAGCTTGAGCCCAGACAGTTCAGAGACAGGACAGGAAGTGTGTCCCGTCACTGACTCCCAGCAGGGCCTTTCTGCAGATCCGGATAGTGGGCGGCCGGACCACGTATGAGGGCCGGGTGGAGGTTCAGGTGGGCTCCAAGTGGGGCACAGTGTGCAGCGCAGGCTGGACCACAAAGGAAGCCATGGTGGTGTGCAGGCAGCTAGGGCTCGGATACTCCATGCATGCCATCACTGTAAGTAGGACAAACAAAGAATGAAGAGATTTGTTCTTCTGTGAGAAGTGGAACAAATGTATTCTTAACAGGATGAGATGCTGTGGTGAAAGAAGTACCCAGATCTTTTACTAAAGTCAAAGTAGCAATCCAACAGTTTAAAAACAATCGTTGTACAAAAGTATCCATCCAAAATCCTAAGAAAAAGAACAAAATCACTTCAATGTTGCATTTGTTGAAGGTGGCGTTTATTCTTAATACTTCATATACTGCTGGGTATAAGGATTGATTTTAATATTTCAATATCTGCAGAACTTTTTCGTCCTGCAGTGATCATGAACTGATTGTTACACTGTCATCATCTGCAGCCATAAACGAGTCCTGAACATCTACTGTTTTCAACATCTAACTGAACTCTCTGAATGGCTCTTTCCTGATCGATGCACCGTGTTTCTCTCTGTTTGCACGTTTGTCTATCCCCATCTAAGGAGACCTGGTACTGGGACAGCAGCAATGTGACGGAGATGATAATGAGCGGCGTGAAGTGCACAGGAAACGAGATGTCTCTGAGTCAGTGTCAGCACCACAAAACAGTCAGTTGCCAGAAAGCAGCGGCAAAGTTTGCAGCTGGAGTCATCTGCTCTGACAGTGAGTGACAGAAACTAAAGGAAAAATATATATAATATACATATTATATAATTGATTATCATACTTGATTCCAGATTTAAAGATTCAAAGGCTTTATTGTCATATGCACAAAAGGTACAACGTAGTTTTGGTAATGAAAATCCTAAGTCCCAGGCTTCTTTAACAATGCAACGTACTATACTTAAGACACAGAAAGAATACAATTGTGACATAATGGTTCACGTAATAAACAGGAATAAGAAAAACAAGATAAAACAGAATGTAAAAGTAAATAAGGTACAGTCAAATAAATACTGAGTAAATGTAATCCATTATAATATGAATACTCCTCCTGTGTGCAGCGGCCTCTGATCTGGTTCTGAACGCGCCGCTGGTCCAGCAGACGGTCTACATCGAGGACCGTCCTCTGCACATGCTCTACTGCGCTGCGGAGGAGGACTGCCTCTCAAAGACGGCAGCGCAGGCCAACTGGCCGTATGGTCACCGCCGCCTGCTGCGCTTCTCCTCCCAGATACACAACATCGGCCGAGCTGACTTCAAGCCCAAAGCTGGGCGACACTCCTGGGTCTGGCACGCCTGTCATGGGTAATGTTGTCTTCATTTAACAGGTCTTAGAATACACACCCATTATTGCTCTTCATCTTTTTTCATCCAGAAATACATCAGATTTCAAGGGATATTTGATTCTCTACTTTAAGTATAAACATTGTTTTTGAAGGGCATGGAATAAAATTGTTTAGGAGATGCTAGTTTACGGATTTTAAATTTAGTTTTTTTAATTTGGAAATTGTCTCTGTATTTTACAGCCACTACCACAGCATGGACATTTTCACCCACTATGATCTGCTGAGCGGAAACGGTACCAAAGTGGCCGAGGGACACAAAGCCAGCTTCTGTCTGGAGGACACAGACTGTCAGGAGGGTGAGTTTGATCAAAACAAATACAATTTTATGTTAATAGCACAATATTACAAACTACAAATGTGCCTCAATCTATGCAACATAACACTCCCTTTGTCCTTAGACGCCTTAATTCAAGATTAAGTTAATCATTTTGCCCCTCAGGTGTTTCTAAGCGCTACGAGTGCGCCAACTTTGGGAATCAGGGCATCACTGTGGGCTGCTGGGATTTGTACCGTCACGACATCGACTGCCAGTGGATCGACATCACAGACGTCAAACCTGGAAACTACATCCTGCAGGTGATCATGTTCACAAAGCAAATACCACAATAATGTTTGTGTGTAATGTACTGTTGTGTTTTAATCTCTGTGATTGTCTACCCTGTTACAAAAATGTTTTTTTATGTTACTACACAGATTGTGATTAACCCAAATTACGAAGTGGCTGAGAGCGACTTCACCAACAACTGCATGAAATGTAACTGCAAATATGACGGACATCGAATCTGGCTCCATAACTGCCACATTGGTAAGCAGTCAAAAAAAACTACCAAATTAGTCAATGTTGTAAGTGGTGCTCGTTTTCGGATTATTGTTTGTTATTTTATCAATATTTCTATCGTTTATACAACTTTAATGGGCCCAGATACTTGTTATTGTTCGTCTATGTATATAATTAGTATTCAAGTAAATACATATTATTGTTGCTTTCTTCATCCCTACAGGTGATGCATTCAGCGAGGAGGCGGAGAGGAGGTTTGAGAAATACCCCGGGCAGCTCAATAACCAGATTCCTTCAATAAATCAACAATAACTTCCCGACATATGCGCCCCAGAGTCGGGGAATAAAAACACACTTTATAGGTTTAAAAACAAAAGACAGTCTAATGTGAGCTAATGCTATATTTTTTATTACAAAAGAATTAAGAATGTTATGAATGTTCAGAGTTATGGGTGAAGCATCTTTATGAAGATACTATTTAAACAATTTTGCAAGTATAACACCAGTAATCTTGTCCACAGAACAAACCGTAACACACCTGCCTCCACACTATTTATTGCTTAAATCGGTGCTCAAGAACACTTAGCATTGTTGTCAGTTTTCCATCTGCTTTAGTCTTGATGTATTGTATTATTATTAATAAAAGTAATCTAGGGTCTGAATGTAGATGTTATCGGGCAAAAAGAAAAAAACTACACTTACCCTCAACAATGTCTGAATGTAAGCTGATGTATCACAACTGCTGCACCGAATAAAGAAGAGAGGAATACACATTGTGCTGCACCCTTTTTTTTTCAATTTATTAAAAAAATAAAATGTTGGTGGGTTCCTGGAGGTTTAGGGTTTCGGTTTTCAACACTTTTGGCCATGTTTTCTACTTTGGTTGCATATGTCCACCACCACTCATGACCGTTCAAACCCCAGATTATAATCAGGTTTCTCGATAAATAGGTTTTTCACAGAGGAAATTGGTTTAGTTCATGAAAACATCATAAGAAAAAATGAAAGAAATATGTTATTGAAGTGTTTTCAGTAAAACTGTCTTTTAAACAAAATATATAAAATAAGATTCTGTACATGCATTACCTCACAAGAAGTAAAACACCAAGAGGAAAGTATTACATGTGTAAACAATCTCCCTTACTGTTGCTGAAGTTTTTTAATTGACTTCCTTTTTAAATAAGTCTGAAGTGGAACTATAAAGGATAGATTTAAGTTTCCACGGACGTTCTGTCAATGTTGCAGACACACAGTGGAGGTTACAAAATATATACAATAAAAAGGTCTGGTATTTCACTGAGTTTATTTGAGTCTTTGGCCGTATCTCATTTCTGGGATTTCCCCTCCTCGACTCCCCTCCTCGACTCCTATCCTCGTGTCTTAGTCCCGACCACAGGAGATACGAGCGGAGGAGCCGAGGAGGGGAGCCGAGGAGAGAGGAGGGGAAGCAGCAGGCGGTTAGAGAAATTAGAACTCCTCTCTGAGCGGTCATTTTAAAGAGACGTCCATTAATGATGACAGGAGGCACAGCAGCACTCTGTCTGATGGACAGATGTGTTCATGACGACTTATATATTTACTTTTAATTCATTCACAGTGCAGTATAATGAGACAATAACAGGCTACAGATGTGGACACACGCACACACACACACACATATATATGTATATATTTATATAAATATATACAATTTCAGAATCAAACAAGTATGAGAGCACTCTCATAATAACGTAACACTATCAGAGACTGGATATATCAGTCAATACAATTACATTTTCCGCTCTTCACCTCAACATTTGGAGTATTAAAGTCCCAGAACATTTGACCAGCTTCTATGAACACATTTAAAAAATATATACATATATAATGGAATTGAACGTGTACAGTGAGACAAATATAAAAACACAATTTTATATTTCATACCATGGGTTGTTTTATTTATGAAAGTGTTGATTAAACATACAATGAATACATAGAAGTACTTTAGTAACCAAAATGTGATACAGTAAATAATGTATACTGTATATGTTTACACAGTGAGGCACACACGTAAAAATATAGATTTGAATTTTTATTTTATTTTTAAATCAAATCTTTCTAATCCTAATTTTAACAACATTTCAGGAAACGCTACAGCATTTCACATTTTAAGGAAAGGGTATTCCTTTAGGGCGAAGACTTCTTGTTTGTGATTGGACAGAGCCAGCCAGAGATGCACTGCTGTGATTGGTTGTTTTTGCTGCCAGTCAAGAAATTACGCTTCGTGATTGGTCTGCACCCGGGCCGACAGCACCACGTATTTCCTGTTTGGTACTGTTCAGCTGTTTCTTCACGAATTGTAAACTGAGTTGGAAAGAATGGAAGAAGAGATGGAACGAAGGATATACATACGATGTTATCCTCAACATGCTGTCAACCCATCACGACATCAACATGTCCCTTAGAACCAGGGGCGTAGTGCTGCCGGAGCGCCGCTCCGGTTGTTAGCATCTGGTTAGCTAGCTATGCTAACGTACATAAGGAGTTGTTTCGAGTAGTATGTTCCTGCAGCCCCGGAGACTGCCGTTTCAGGACCGCACTCCTAGGACCCTAGCTTTTCGTGACACTGCCAAATCAAGCACCTCTTCAGAGACACATTTGATTTGATTTATTTCGAACGTGTAATACAATAATAAAAAAATGTATAATAATAATGAAATGAAACAAGAGAATTATGATACTGTAGAAACTTAAGCAGTATCAAATTGATAAACTAAATATGATTGACTTACAAATTATATATAAACAAATGATCTACCTAATTACACATCCGAAAAGGCGGCGTGGGAAGAAGTTTACACTTATTTAATCCCACCCCTTCTCCCAAAAACTAAATTAACATTTTTGTTTTCTTTTAACAAAATATACTTCTAAATGTATGTCTACATACAATATACATTTACAATTATAAATAGATTATATCATTATTACTACAATATATGTATTAATTTACGTTGTATGTCAAATTTGATAAGACAAATATAAAAGACTATCTTTTTACATCTGACATACAAAATACATTTGTTATTAAAAAACAAAAACATAAAAACAAATTGTTGTTAATAATAATAATTTCATTTCTGTAAGAAAAACATATTTTCATGCATTTTTAGATCGTTAATAACAAGCATTAATATGTCTAAAGAGACTCGCTGTGTATGAGACTCAATACTCGCTGGTTGTACTTTTGCGGGCATCCAATTCGCTAGGTGGCGATGTTGCAAAACAACTAGGGTCCTAGGAGTGCGGTCCCAGGACTGCGGTTCTGAAACTGCAGCCTCCGGGGCTGCAGGAACATACTATCGGTTGTTTCTACAACAAGGTGGAGGAGAGTCCTCTCCTGTCAGACTGAGACGATCTTATGACTACAGCTCAGTGAGCTAAAGGACTCTCTGATTGTTTAGATAGTTCACTTTTGTCTAAGCTATCTCAGTGGGTCTCAAACGGTTTGGTCACCATTTATGTAAACAAGTATTTCCAAGGCACACCTTCATATGATCATTATAGTTATAAAAAACAAGAGAATAAAAAAAAAACTCATACTATAGGACAGTAAAACTAAAATACAGTTTAAAAGGGGAGTGATTAGTAAGATATGCATAAAGAAAAAGTACTACTGTTTACAGTACTGTTTCACATGGGTGTTGTTGAGAGATGTATCCATAGCTTTAGTCCCTAACTTTGCTCTCAAAGTGCACCAGATTGAATTTAACTTCAACTTTTAAAAAAACATCTTCCCGGGGGAGCATGCCCCCGGACCCCCTAGAGGATGTTAGGTCCACCACCCACTAAAAAAAGGGTCACATGGATAGGATTCTAAATATATTTGCACACTTTTGATATAGTAACCTATGTCCATATGTTGCTGTTTTGTTGGTCATAGCTGCGATCCTGCACTTATAAAAATAGCACTACACCCCTGCTTAGAACCCTGAAAGCGCAGTTTAAAGAGTTAGGACTGAGGAGACCTCACTGACTCACTTACTTTATTTATTTATTTTATTTTAACTTTTATGTTTAAAGTGTGCTATATAAATCAAATGTATTATTATTATTATTATTACTGAGCTGTATTTATAAGATCCTCTCAGTCTGACAGGAGAGGACTCCCCTCCACCTTGTTGTAGAAACAACTCCTTATGTACGTTAGCATAGCTAGCTAACCAGATGCTAACAACCGGAGCGGCGCTCCGGCAGCACTACACCCCTGGTTCTAAGGGACATGTAGATGTCGTGATGGGTTGACAGCATGTTGAGGATAACATCGTATGTATATCCTTCGTTCCATCTCTTCTTCCATTCTTTCCAACTCAGTTTACAATTCGTGAAGAAACAGCTGAACAGTACCAAACAGGAAATACGTGTGCTGTCGGCCGGGTGCAGACCAATCACGAAGCGTAATTTCTTGACTGGCAGCAAAAACAACCAATCACCGCAGTGCTTCACTGGCTGGCTCTGTCCAATCACAAACAAGAAGTGTTCTCCCTAAAGGAATACCCTTTCCGTAAAATGGAAATGTTGAAGTGTTTTCTGAAATGTTGTTTTGACTTGCATTTCAGGAACACCGTATGAGGGGGAAGATACAACAATACATTATATTTATATTGCGCTTTTCTTGAACTCAAAGACGCTTTGGAGGGTGGAGTGAGGTGAGGTAAATGGAGGAGGGACTTAGTGTTGATGTTTTTTTGAATCCTTATTAATATGGATTTCTGGAAAACCTGAGCTCCAGGAGAAAACCTATCGGAGCAAAAAGTGAAGGGAGGAAGGGGGTGAGGTAGGATGAAGGAGGTGAGGTAGGAGGAAGGAGGTGAGGGAAATGGAGGGAGGGAGTTACTGTTGGTGTTTTTTTTAATCCTTATTAATATGGATTTCTGGAAAACCTGAGCTCCAGGAGAAAACCGTATCTGAGCAAAAAGTGAAGGAGGGAGGGGGTGAGGTAGGAGGAAGGAGGTGAGGGAAATGGAGGGAGGGAGTTACTGTGGTCCAGCTGGAGCTGAATCACCAGAAGCTTCCTCCATCTTCTCCATCTTCTCTGAGGAGGTGTTTCTCGCGTCTTTGGCTTTCTTCCTCATCTCCTTCTCTTGCATCTTGCTTATCATTTTCTGCAAGGCAACGTCTCTATCCTCAGTCTCCCCCCTCCTGCGAGAGAAGAAACCTCTGCTCTTATTCTTCATGTGAAGACAGAGGTCTTCCAGAAGTTTCTTTTCCTCCTCCATCTTTTTCTCAGTTGTGGCCCAGCTCAGTCTTCTCTGAGCCAGGTCGTCCCTCTGCTCCTCCACCTGTTTCAGTTGTGTCTCCGTCAGATGAAGCTTGGTCTCCATGCTCTGTTGTTTCTGGGCCAGGTCGTCCTTCTTCTGAGTTACCTCGTTTAATTTGGTCTCCACCAAATTAACCTTGGACTCCCAGCTCTCTTGGTTCTGGGACAGGTCTTTGGAGAGCTTCTTCTTCTGCTCTTCCAATTGGTTTTCCAACTGCTTGACATCTGTCTCCTTGCGTTGGACAAACTGCTCCCAGTTCAGCTGTTTTTCAGCCAGGTCTTTGGAGAGCTTCTTCTTCTGCTCTTCCAATTGGTTTTCCAACTGCTTGACATCTGTCTCCTTGCGTTGGACAAACTGCTCCCAGTTCAGCTGTTTTTCAGCCAGGTCTTTGGAGAGCTTCTTCTTCTGCTCTTCCAAATTGTTCTCCAACTGCTTGACTAGCCTCTTCTTCAGTTTGAGATCCAACTCCATGCTCTGGTTCTTCTTGGCTGAGTCCTTTTTCTCATCCCTAACCATTTTTAACTTTGCCTGTACCTCTTTCATATCGCTCTGGTGTTTTTTGGCCAGGTCGTCCTTCTTCTGAGTTACCTCCTTTAATTTGGTCTCCACCAAATTAACCTTGGACTCCCAGCTCTCCTGGTTCTGGGCCAGGTCTTTGGAGAACTTCTCCTCCTGCTCTCTCATCTGTTCTTTCAGCTGTTTGACGTCCGTCTCCCAGCTCAGGTTATTCTCGGCCAGGCGATTTTTCTCCTTTTCCACCTGCTTTAATTTAGCCTCCACCTGTTTGAACTCAGTCTCCAAAGTCAGGGTTACCTTGGCCATGTCGTTCTTTTCCTGAGTCACCTCATTTAGTGTTGTCTCCATCTGTTGCTTCTCAGTCTCCCAGATGTGATTCTTATCGGCCAGGTCCTTGGAGAACTTTTGCTCTTGCCTTTTCAACTGGGCCTCCATCTGTAGGAATTCCGTCTCCAAGGTCTTGTTTCTACTGGCCCTGTAATTTTTCTTCTTCTCCACCTCTTTCAATTTCATCTCCATCTCTTGCTTCTCACTCTCCCAGGTGAGAGTATTTTCGGCCAGGCTCTTAGTGAACTTTTCCTCGCATTGAAGGAGTTGTTCCTCTCTTCTCTGCAGCAGGTTTAAAGTCACCAGGTTGGCCTCGTTGTGTTGGTCTGAGAGCTTCTGTTGCTGTGTCTCATACCATGCCACTGTGTCTTCCAGCTGCTCTTTGTGTTGAAGCTCTGCAGCTTCCATCTTCTCCTCCAGATCGCTGTTTCTATCCTCCAAGATTGTCACACACTCAAGGAGTTCTTCCCCTTTTCTTATGAGCTCTTTCATGGTCTCCCCTTTCCTCATCCTCAGTTTGATGATCTCTGGGTCACACTGCAGGGGAACATCATTGTTCTCGCTGTCAGATGTCGCCTGGTCCTTCTCGTCTGAGACATTTCCTTTCTCTGCCTCATGCCTTGCCACAATTTGGTCCAGCTGCCTCTTGTGTTGGCGTTCTGCATCTTCAATGTTCTCATTCAGACGTGAGATTTCTGCCTCATGCTCTATGATGGTGTCAACCAGCCTTTTGTTCTCTTGTTGGTACCCTGAGTCCCTGTAGCTCAGGAGCTCCTCAAGACGTTTGACCTTGTCTTTTTGTTTGCGCATACTGTGGCAAAATTTCGTCCTCTCCTCCTGAAATGCCCCACGATACTCATCCAAGCCGTTTATCTGGCCATTTCTGCAGTGGACCTGCCTGTAAGCTCGATCCGCTTCAGCTCCATGGTCGAATGGCCTGGGGTTTCCCCTGTTGTTCTGGGGGCTTCTTCTATCCATGGCACCGTCTGTAGACTTGTATTGTGCGTAGGTAGAATAATCTATTTCTCTTTGGAAGAAGTGTTCTGTGGAGAAGTCTGCGAAGGTTGTCTGAATGCGTCTCACCACTTACAGCTCTGGAGTGAAGAGTGACGAGTGAATGCACATCAAAGCCCTTGCAATCTTCCTTCAGACTCCTGTGACATCACCATGACATCACAGATCTCTTTGATCTTCTGTGACGGAACACTCATCAAAGTCAATGATGTCATCGCTTCAGTGTGTCAGGATGTCATAAGTGATGTCACTGAAATAGTTTGGTTTAGATTTATGGTGTTGCCATGGAAACACAAAATCGCAATAATAATAATAAAAATTATAATACATTTAATTTTTATGGCGCTTTTCCTAGTGCTCAAAGATGCTTTACATAAAATCAGAAACAGAAACAGTACAAACTAAACAAAACAACAATAAACAATAAACAACAATAAAACAACAATAAAACCCGATGTTGTCACAAGTCAAAAGTACATAGTCCAAACGTCACATGATAGTTAACGCTCCGGCCCTGAACAGCTCTACGTCAAATCTGATCATCTCATCATATGTTGTTGCCATGGAAACACGAACTTGCCATAAAACACGATGTCGACGTAACTCAATGGTAAATGGTCAAAACATCACCAAACTTCAGATGACCGTTAATGGTAGAGCCCTCAACTCGTCTCTGATAACGAGGCAGCCCTCCAGACGTCTGAACCTATTGTGAGTCTTCACCGCACGCCGTAGCCGTGATGTGGAGCCCATTTTGAGGGTTGCTTGATGGCTATGTGATGGAGCTGTACTTTGTGTTGTTGTGTGTAGATCTGATCCAGGAGCAGCTGATGGAGCTGGACTTGTGTTGTTGTGTGTAGATCTGATCCAGGAGCAGCTGATGGAGCTGGACTTTTTTGTTGTTGTGTAGTTCTGATCCAGGAGCAGCTGATGGAGCTGGACTGTGTGTTGTTGTGTGTAGATCTGATCCAGGAGCAGCTGATGGAGCTGGACTGTGTGTTGTTGTGTGTAGATCTGATCCAGGAGCAGCTGATGGATCTGGACTGCTTGTTGCCTCTGCAGTCACTGCTGAAGACGTCCTCGAGTCGGCCGTCACACTGCTGTCTGCGCTGACGTCACACACACCGAACAAAGTGAGGTTTCCTCCACAGCGGGATCTTAATAATAATCATTGGTAAACATTAGTGGTGTGTGTCAGCTGTGAAGGGGTTAGATCATGTATTAATAACGACACAATGGGCTTCAGACATCAACGCCCCCGACCTAAGAACAAGAGCCACAGATTCAAGACATTTCTTTTATCGTCTTTGTAGATTTTTGGCGACTCCTTGTGGTGGTTTATTTCTCTTGTTTGTCATATCCTGTCTTTTCTGTTGTTTAGTCTCTGTTTGGTCATTCTGCGTCATATTCTATGCCTCTTTAGAGTTTGTATGTCTCTGTTGGTTGTCTTGTGTCTCTTAGTAGACATTTTTCGCCTCTTTGTGACTTTTTGTTGTTGTTTTGTGTCTCATTTCGGTGGTTCTGCATCTCTGTGCAGTCGTTTCGTTTCACTTTTTATGTTACTTTCTGGTTGTTTTGCATATCTTTGTAGAACATTGTCCCCCTTTGGGATCATATTCTCTTTCTTTCGTTGTTGTTTTGTGTCTTGTTTTGGTCTGTGTCATAGTTTTTGCATCTTTTCTCGGTCATTCTGAGTCTTTTGTAGACATTATGCATCCCTTTGTGTTTGTCATTTCTTTCACTTTTGTTGTCTTGTGTCTTGTTTCAGTCTCTCTAGTAATTTTGAGTGTCTATTTGGTGATTTTGCATCTAGACATGTGGTTTTCCTAATTAGTTGTATTCTCTCTCTTCTTTGTTTTGTGTTTCTGTATCCATCTATATAATGGTACATCTATTTTTGGTCAGGTTTTGCATCTTTTTGTATGTCTTTTTGTTATCATTTTGTCTCCCTTAGTTACTAACCAACAAGCCATGTGAGCAATAGCTTCAAACAGAGGCAATTCCAAAGTCCAAGGATATTTTCTGAGGGGACATCCCTTCTTTTAACATGACATTGAACTTGTAATCAGTAGATGTCCAATCAAAAACATAATTTACTAGAAAAGTACTCCGGTGTGAAAGCGCCTATTGTGTTCTTTTTAACCAAATATCTCTCAGAAGGGCGTGGGGAGGCGCTCCTTGTTTTCATCTAAAGTAACAGACAGAATCAGCACTTTGGAAACAGGGCTGAAACAGAGGGGATTATGGGATGCTGCAATGATCTGTTTGGTGCCAAACACTTCAGAGACATGTTTTTATATATCTGAGACCTATAATATATTGATGAAAAACAGTTGAATAGGGGACCTTTAATATCCTACCTGCAAGGCTCAAATAACTCAGTAGGACTGTCACAACATCAAATGTTCACTACTCGATTACACAATAAATGCAAATACCTTTTTTTTTAAAAGTGGGAAAAGAGGGTTAGTGCCTTGATCGACCAATCAGAGGGATGGTGGTTTGATCACATGTCGACGTGTTCTTTGGCGAGATACCTAACCCTTAATTGCCACAGTATTGAAAATATATGTAAGTCACTTAATGTTGTACACTTTCCTGAATCCGCTACCTGAAAGGCTTAGATAACAAAAAAATCAGGGTTGTCGCAATATCTGATTTTTTAATGAATGATTATTGTGTATTTTTTTGGCAAATAGACTCAAATGAATAAAAAGTAAAGCGCAGGCAGGAGGAAAGAGTGTATAACTGTATTTGAAACATGATGTCAATATTTCATTTGAATCATAACTACTGGTATATTACTGGTGGAGGAATGAGTCCTTAACCTGGAAATAAGACAGCCTTTTATCACTTTCCGGTTCACTCGTCATGGAAAAATCCCATTGCTTTTTGTGGAGGGAGCCGTTAAGATGCTAAGATTCCTGATGATAATTGAAGAGGAGAATACTTAATCGATATTGTATACTGTGATATTTAGAATCACCAGTTTAGTGAAAGAGAAGCTTTTAGAAACTGGAGTTTGTTGGTTCTTAGTGAATGCTGGATGTGTCTCATAAGAGCCCTGAGGGGGGGTGGGGGGGAGGGGTGTACTCACTGTATCTGGAGAATCACTCCTTCTGGTTCTCCGCATGATCTCCTCAAGTCTCAAGCAAAAGAAAACAGCTTTTATTCAAACACTGTCACGGCAGGTTATTCGTGCAACCATTCAGTTTTTTAAAATGTGGATATAGTTCATGTTAAAGCGCACATAGTCGTTTAGTTATCTCCACGTTTGAACTCAGACTTTGTCAAACCTTTTTCCTCGCTTGGTGCGCTGCCTCCTCTTTCTGAGCGATGATTTCCCGCTCTTGTTTCAACTGCTCTGCTTTCGCCTTTTCTTTGGCTTGTTCCTCCTCTCTCTGGATAAACAGGGAAGATAGCGAGTTTCAATTAAAAATAAATGATTCACCTTGATCTATTTTTAAATATATATATACATTCACATTGGTGTTTTCGAGGTAGGGGGGTTACTTTAAAACACGTTTTCTGTTAGAATGACTAATAACCTGTAAACTAAAAATATAATAAGTAACCTAATCTAAGTACCAGAATATATAAATGCCAAGACAAGAGAATATTTATATTTTACATATTTTTGTTTGAAGAGGCCCCGTTTTCCTTCTCCTGTGGTGTGTTTTATAGATTTTAGTGCATGTAAATGGTCTCCAAAGGCTAAAATCACTAAATACTATGGAACATTTCGCACTTCTATTGGCTAGCGCTCCAACCATAGACTGTATATATAAAGGTCACGACTCTTTGAAACATCTCTGTTGCCGGAAATGCATCCATGGAGGAGCCGTGGAGGACCCATCAGTGTATCCTCGATTATAGCTCCTCCTCGACGCTCGATGAGATGTCCTTCAACATGGCGCGCTGAAATTCATTTCCGGGTCACTACCGGAGGACCGAGGATTCGAGGAGCCGAGGAGGGGAAATCCCAGAAATGAGATACGGCCTTTGTTTGCGTTGCTGCTGCAGGTCGCCTCAGCTTCTGCTCAGATCAACACCTGTCCTTCAGAGAGGATTACTGTGATTTAGCAAGGGTCCTACGTAAGAGGTTAATACCTGACAGTAAACACCACAGACTAAGGTAAACACTGACAGCAGACTGCACACAGCGCTCCCTACAGGCCCAACGCTGCAATCGCAGAAACAAAGGATTCAATTGTGATGGGAAAAACACATTTGTCACCAAAATAAATAAATTAGATGATGCACAAAGTCTATATAAAATAGTATAAAATGAACTTGCAAAAGTTATTTACAAGAATATGTGTTACATTAACACACAGGGCTAATACTACTATAACTGCACAGTTCCTCTATTTATAATTCAATTCATGTTTTTTTCTGTCATTTTCCATTTTTTGTATATGTATGTTCCTTGTACACATTTTTAATTGTTTAATATATTTTCAATATCTGCTCTTATTTTTACATTTGTTATGTATTCACCAATACACCAAAGCAAATTCATTTTATGTGAAAACTTACAGTATATGTTGAAAAGTATTAGTGTTCTGCAGAAAATTGTAATTATTGAGAAATAGGAAAAAAGGGTTCTATTTTTTTTAATCCTATTCTGTTGAAAAAAAAATTGTCTATTAAAGTGGAAACCGAGTAAACATGTATTTAATTTACAGACATTACATATCATGAGCAGACAGATATGATCAAAACAACATGTAAAAGGTGAATGTACAGCATTCAAAAAAGGGAGAATATAATGCAAAAAAGGCAGGAAATCACTTGGATGTTTCTTAGTTTTACATGTCTGATGATTCTCTCTGTCTGAATGCTTTCCCTGTGTTAGGTTAAAGAAAATCTGCTTCCAGGTTGTTGGATATTTCTTTGCAGTATATTTCCTCAGATGTTTGTCTTTCATTGCAGCATTGTTTGTTTAACAACTTTCCCCTGTTTGTCGATGGCAAAGTTGTAATTCTTTGGATTGTCCAGAGCTTCTTCTATACGCTGATCCAAGTTTTCCAAGGTGATGAAGTTCTTTGCATCCTCCTGTAAGAATTGTAATTGAAAAAAGTCAGATTCGTAAGGTCATAGTTTGGGAACACTGATGTTTCTCGTGTTGCTGCTTGTTGGGTAGGCACATGTTCACAGTGGAATCACAATTATCCAGCTGAACAAAATCTGCTGAACAAAACCTTAAGTATCAGAAGCCACAGATCTTATTTTCTGCAATCATTTTAAAAAGCCAATGGAGAAATCCCATGGCTTTTTGTGGGGGAACCAGTGAAATACTATCATCCAAACGACCTACAACAATTAGTCATCCCTGTAACTCTATAGAGTCAAATCCCCATGAAATGCTTACGATGAACACTTTAAGGACATTCACAGCTAAATAAAATACAACTATAAAATAACATTTAAACAACAAATCAGAGGGAAAAGGGACTGACCTGCAACTGCAATATTTCTTTCTCTTTTTCTTTGACAATTTCTTGCTGCTCTTGTTCGCGCTGAAGGATAACTTCGAACTTCTTGCGATCAGCTTCCTCTTTTTCCTTCTGGACCCTCACAATTCTGGAAAAATACAGAGGAGACAGTGAGCTCAAACTTAAAGAAAATGAAATCACATACATGGAAACAAGACCCCAAACCACAAGTGGCTTGCATAATAGTTTTATATTGTTCATCTTTTAAATGTCTTCTCACCTGAGTTTGAGCATGCGTTGGTTCTCCAGGTGGTTCAAGTCCATGAGGACGCGATGCTCCTGCGCCTCCTGCCTCGCCCTTTCCTCTGCAGAGAGCCTGTGTCCTCCTCGTACCTTTTCCGAAGCATCTCCTCCTTAAACTCCAGACTGACACAAAGAACATAATGGCATAACAGTAATTCGGTTAGTTAAAGCTAAAAAATATTTAGATAATATACTTTTTTTAATGTTGTGTTTTACTTCTATTCTTGTTTAAGTTTATATACATCTTATACCAGCTTTTGCTATTTAGTTATACAATGTTTTGGATTGTAAACATGAGATTATAAACCTATTTATTTGTGCAATTTTAAATGAAGTGTTTATTATTCTTAAAAGGTATAATACCAGCTTTGACAGAGCAATACTTTGATCAAGTCAAGGACACATTTTGGCAAAATACTTGAACTTTTTGCCACCTGCAAGCAAATGTGGCACATTATATATATATATATATATATATATATATATATATATATATATATATATATATATATTATATATATATACACACACACACATACATGTTAAGCTCTTTTTACGTTTAGGGAACACTTTCCGGCCTAACAGGGGCACAGCTTTGTTTTAACACTTTGTAAAAAATGTTTTGGCAATACAACATTTTTGATATGGTCATGCCAATGAAGCTCCTTTGAATTTCAGTTTGATTTAACGTCTGGTCAACGGCTGTTTATTACCGTTATAGTGATTTGAAATCCAGGTTAGTCAGTTAAATAAACGCTACAAACGTACCGGAGCGCCCTCATGATCATCTGGTACTCCCCATATCTCTCCTTCAGGACCACCATCTCCTCCGGATCCACCGGGGGAGGCACTTTGATTCGTCCCACTTTGGACTTAGCCACCGGGTCGGTGCGGGACTTTCTGCCCCGGACAGCCTCCACGAGCACGGCGCTCCTCGGTGCAAGGACCCGGGCCGCCTGGACGCTTCTCCCGCCGATAACCTGGAACATGTCGGAGTGGAAAGTGTGGCTTCAGGTGCGGTATGTTAGAGGAAAGGTGTAACGGTTAGTTAAAGGAAAGTTAACATTGAGATTGAAATGTTATCGACATAAGGAGGCGGCCATGTTGGTGTCCTCTGACCGGAGGAAGTAATTAACAACGCAGATAACGGAGGAAAGACCGACGTAGTTTAGCCTCTACCGCCATCTATAGGTAGGAGAAAATGCTTTGAAAATAAATAATAGTATGTGCCTTTTCAAACTAGTTTGAGTACTTCATAACTCTACTACGCCGGTGTTTAAACGTAATGCCTAATTACTAACAGAGCTATCTATAGTGACAGCTAACTAGCTACGACACTATGTAGCTAGTTAGCTAAATAGCTAGGTTAGCTTAACAGTTTTTTAGCAGCCAGGTACTTTCAAACATTGAAAGGATAGAGGTCAAATTCACAAAATAGCAACTGCGTGTTTTTAAGAAATTAAACTCTTAAGTCCCTGACTGATTCAATAGTGCAACATAGAATATACTTAAGACATACAGATACATTTTTTTAAAAGTGCAAGTGAGACCATACTGCAAGTAAATACATGCGCATAATGTATTCAAATATCTATTAAAAAATAAATACCTCTGAAGTCTATTTAAATACAACTATAAAGAAACATAACATGGAAAAAGTAGCTGAACATTGTATTTAAATACAGTTATTGAGTAAATGTAAAATAAGTATCTAAAAAGAATATTACTTTTGAGTTAGAGAATACTTGTTATTTATGGTAAGAATAACATATTTTGTAGTTGAAGATTCACAACAGCATGACCAACTGGCTCTTAAAATTAAACGTATACATATTGTTTTGTGTGCTGCTGAGCTTTAGTTTTACACTCACTATATGTAGTAAATATAAATGTGAATTTTCTTTGTGTGGTTCTTCATGGTTCAGTGAGATGCCGGGTGTCAGCCTGGTGACTGGTGATCCTGCCGAGGCGAGGCCAACACATCACAGCTACAGTCAGCGTGCCAGGAGCAGGGAATGATGGGAAATGGTGCAGTGCTGCTGTGTGCCGTACATTGTGACATTGAGAGCTGTAAGTAAGGTGAAGTTTAAGAAGGGTGAAATTATCTCTTCTTCTATTATCAATCATACAGTATTTCAGAAGGAAAACCTTGAAACTCAGATACCTCACCAATCAAGAATATACCTTGATTGAATATACAATTTGATGTTTGTTTATTGTTCTGAAACTGAAAAACAAACATTTTGTTGTACAAGAAAGACACACAACATTGAAAAGAGGTCTTCGTCTCAGCAACTTAGATCCGAATCATCCTTTAAAGTATCAATAAAAACAGGAGATGTGAACAGGTTTGCAGGTCAGTTATATGTTTATTCAGCTTGTTGCCAGCTGTTACATAGAGCTTAATGGTGGGTACTTAGTTTTAGTTTCACAGATGTAAAGCACCATTTAGATATAACACTGTCAGACGAACAACAAGGAGCTCCTGCACTTATCTTTCAGTTTCATTGTTTAGCTTTGAATGAACTCACAGAACAGAACATCTAATGCAGATAAGCTGTGAGGCACACTGCATGAATATAAGAAGAAACCAGTAACAATTAGTCTTCCACAGCATTTACATGTCCAGAACCTATGCAAAAAATTACAGTTTTAATTTAGAAATTTAAACAACTGGCCAAATAGAAAAACCCAAACATATTCTGGTTTAAAACCAACCAAACGAGTACTATCAGTGTAAATGCAGAGGACGACTAACTTAAAAGGACAAAACTTTGTCTTTAATATAGTGAAAATAAATGTATTTAAGGTTACAGGTTCACTGACTATAGAGAACCAGGTTTGCAGGACAATGCATGATGGATTGGTAGAGTTCCCGGTTAATAACGCTGCATGTTTCTTGCATCATTTCAAACGCAGATAAAGTCCAAGCATCCAGAGATAAAAGGGACTTCCTTCACAAACAATTGGTCAAATGTTTGCACAACAGAAGAGTCAAATAGTAACTCTGCTGTTTGGACCTTAACACGTAAGACAGAAAGAGGAACTCAGCCAAAACATTACTGCTGCCCGACTTAGCTTTATGTTGCTTATGCAGTGCAGCCACTCTGCATTTTTATAGTCTGCCATCTTCTTGATGTGCGATGTCAGAACGTGTGTAGAAGAAGGGGGACTTCTGGTGGACCTCTTGTTTAGCACAAGGGCGCATCTTTCTTGAGAACGATGAGCTTTGGTTTGCGATTTTTTTTTGTTTTTGGGAAGAGTAAAGGATGGAAGGGCTATTTTGGGGGGGGGGGCAAAGGTGGTCGAGGGGAGAACACAACAAAAAAGAGGGAGAGAAGAGGGGTGAAGTATTCAGGTGGATGCCAGGCTGGTGGCATTTAGTTTAGGGCGGAAAGGGAAGGGTAAGTCAGACGAATCTCCTCCCCCTCAAGAAGTTTCCTGAAAAGACAAAAAAAATCCTTCAGTATACTGTCTATTTGTTTGCATATTTACACATTAAAAATATGTGATAAACATCTGGCCTCATGCAGTCAAATTATATACGTGCAAAAACTGCAAATTGCCTCTTTTTTTTTTTTCTCAACAGAAAATTAAGAGAAAAATAGGAAAAACTTGAAGAATGTTGCAGTCAAGTAATATTATAAATAAAATATACATGGTCTTTAACTCTCACCTGTATGCAGCTATTTCGATGTCAAGGGCCATCTTCACATTGAGAAGGTCCTGGTAATCTCTCAGGTAGCACACCATCTCCTGCTTGGCGTCGGTGATATCCCGCTCCAACTTACTTATCCTCGTCTATGAATGCAAAAACACACAGTCATTAATCATCAAATATCACAGTTAGTGATGCTAGACACAGTTACCTTTTTGCCTTAAGAGCTTGTGTGTGTGTGTGCTTGTAATGAATTAACATATACAGTTTCTGGAAATCCTTGATCTCTTTTTTTTGTGAAGCTACATTTCCTTTTGTTCAGACAGTAACCTTGCGGATGTTCACCTCTGCTGCAAGTCTGCTATCAACTCCTGCTGAGCTCTAAAGTATGGGGAGGATGACGCTGCTGCAGAGAATCATTTACACCTTCTGGCAAAAGGATAGCTCCTTTTGATGTTTCTCTACTTTCTGAACATGAAGTGTTCTCTTGTATTCTGAGTCTATTTATATTATTCTATCTTATCTCTGCGTCCAACCTTGATGCCAAGACATCTGAAAGCACTTCTGAAGCCTTTCTTGACACACATTTGCAGAATACCTGACCAGGTACCCTTTTAGTTAGTGCACATTCCCCTGTTAGGTGAATATTCATGCAGATCAGGAATCCTGTTTTCCATCATTCACCTGGTACTTTGACACCTCTTTGGTCTGCGTGTCTTCCAGATCCTCCAGCTGTTTATGTAGGGATTCGATGAAGGTACGCAGAGATTCAATCTCAGAGGAGCGGGACTGCAGCAGCCTCCGGTACTCCATGGTCTCCTCCCGGATGGCGTGCACGGCCTCGTTGTTTTTGCTTGCCATCTCCGCCACGCTGGCAAACTTGCTCTTGTACCAGTCCTCGGCCGCCTGCATGTTCTTGTTGGCCAGCCGCTCGTACTGACCCCGGATGTCTCGCAGGGCGGTGGAGAGGTCAGGCCGGGACACCTGCATATCCACGCTGATGTTAGCCACCTGCAGCTGGGCCTGCAGCTGCTCGTGCTCCTCTGCAAACACTTTCTTCAGGAACACTATCTCATCACACAGGGAGACCACAGTGGCCTCGGCGTCACAGTTGGTGAGCACGGCCCTGCTGGCGTCCTCCTTGGCCCTCTGCAGGGCCTCCTCAGCATCCATGCGCCGCCTCGCCTCCTCTTCAAATCGTTCCTTCATCTGCTCGTGCACATCACGCAGGTAGACTCTCTCCGCCTCCATCCGCATCTTCTCCCCATTCTCCGAGTCTATCGTGGCCCTCAAGCTCCGCGCCTGCCCCTCATATAGCGTCTGCAGACGGGACGGGTCATTCTGCCGCCGCCTCAGCGCCTCCAGCTCGGCCAGCAGGGCTCGGTTCTGCTGCTCGAGGTGCCTCACCTTGTCGATGTAGGTGGCGAAGCGGTCATTTAGGTCCCCGAGCTGCTCCCTCTCCTGGGACCGCAGGCCCAGCAGCTCTGAGTTGAGGGAGCTAGCCTGAGCCATGTCCATCCGTTCAGAAGCGTCTGGCAGGGAAGAGGAGGCCAGCCTCAGGATCCTCTTCCCAGGCGCAGGAGCTCCAGGAGAGGAGTAGAGAGAGGAAGACATGGAGGATTTGGTGGTGTATTGGAGCCTCTGTAGCTGTCCCAAGGGCGGCGGTAGGAGAAGAAGGTATCGTAGCTCATGATGAATTTTTTGTTGTTGGTTTTTTAAGAAAAAGGATATGGATGTTTTTAGTTTCAGAAGGTTTTTTTTATGTCCCCCTTGTTCTGCACACCATCAGTGAGGATGAGCAGGCGTTTTGCTCTGCACCAGCTCAGTGATGCTGCAGATCCCTGCCTTTTTATAGAGTGAGGCTGCCCCCCCCCCCCTCCACTACAGAGAAACATCAGCGCTGTCAGCATCCACCAGGCCAATAGCAGGCTGCTGCAGTGAGGAGAGAACAGGTTGGTTTTCAGAATCACTCTCAGCCTCAGCCGGCAGAGTTTATGTGGTAGAGCAGAGTGGCTTTTAATCTGCCCTAAAAATGACATCGCAATCAATTTCACTCTTTACACTCTGCATTTCTATAGGCATATTTTACTCAACTTTATTCCCTCAATGCATTCTCAATCGCTTTTGTCAAGCAATGAATGCATCCACATCGAAAAGTGAAAGAAACAGGGGCAAAACTAAAATAATTACTTGAAACAAAATATTTTCCACAACCCTTTTAGAAATAATCGATATAGTGCGTAAAGGGGCATACAATTTAACAGACAGGCACTTAAGGGTTTTAATGTCATAGAAAACAATCAATTAACTACCACACTGTTACTTAAATAGATGGATGTGGTTGATAAGAGCCCACTGCTTCTTCTGAATGATGGTAATGAATTATCCCACATACAAAAATATTAAAAACAATTTCCGATAAATTGCATATTAAACAGACGGTAGGTGCTCTATTTTGTTACTTAATACTTAACAAATATTTTGAAAATAAATATTTTCTGCAAACATTTTAATCACCTCCTCTCTTAATATTTTCTGCATTCATTGTATAAAATCTTAGAAAAAAAGGAAAAAATGCTATTTAAAAACCCCCAAAATATTCACTTTAATATGACACAAAACTGAGCAAAGCAGGAAATCTCCCTACTTTAGGACTGAAAACAGTATTTTCTGACATTTATAGCATGAAAATGACAATGTTTCCTGCATTGACTAACCAATTGGTCGACTTATTGATGCAGATCTAATGTAGTCTAGTAAACAGTCACTGCTTTGCAAACCTCCTTACTGATGTTGTTCCCAGACTATCTTTAGACATTTCTGTTTGATCTATTTAAAATGCAGTCACTGATATCTTGACTCTGACAGTGAGAGGAAGAATCTGGACCTGCTAATGCAGAGAAACTGTCCTCCTGACTGACATGTCCAGATGAGTCAGAAGCTGCCTTTAAATCATCCTTAGTAAGAGGTACAGTAACTGATTTTGTTAAACACAAATTGATTCAGATTCCTGCTCAAGGGCACATCCCTGCTCCCTTTAAAGCCAATATGTTTAGAACATTATCTATAGGACTTGTCACCGCTGACAGCTAGAGAAAATAATTAAACATTTCTGGCGGGAAATGGCCTGGTTTAAAATTTTAATTTAGAACTGTTTATCTTTTCTAACTACACTAAATTACCACCCTGGGAAAGGGTCTATGGTGCTTTCATTTGCTCCTCTGATGATTCCTTTTTCTGAAGTTGAGAAGTTATTTCTCTGACTTTGGTGTGTCAATGTGCTTATAGTCATTGTATGGAAACATGGAAGCGTTAAAGAAGATATGTTGTATTGTATTGCTCTGATCGCTTAAATGATACCTTGATGTTGAAGATGTGTTGTTTTGAAGTTTCTTTTGTAGGCAATCGGGTAAATAGTCCCAGTCAGGAACTCCTTTTTCAGATTATTCCTAAAGCACATGTATGCAGCACCAATGCCTGATCTAGCAATGTTATTGAAAGTGATTTAGATCCACTTCAAAACATAATGGGTTCGTCCATGCTAGGCCCTTCCACTAGTTTACCAAATATTGGACCACAGTTGTTATTATTCTTCCTGCTGAATGACATACATACAGAGCAACTGAGGCAGACAACAACTTTTTTGGTTGAAATAATAATTTTGTGAAATAAAATATGATATGTTTGAGACTTAAGAAGAATTTCCTTGCATCCCCTGGAGCATACCAGCCTAAAAACAAAACAAAAATAAGTATACCAGTAGGTGAGACCACTTAGCCAGGTAATATCTTCCATCAGTAATTGATACCAAACTGAAATCTTAACACCTGCCACACTAAGATATGACACATTTATTTATATATTGTATCTCATTGTCAAACTTACTCCTTTATTGATTTTATTTGTTTTGACACCCAAAGGCTTTTGTAGAGGGACATGCTTTAACATCTATGTACATTGTTGCAGTTCTTTAAATAGAGGTCAATGTGATTTAAGGTTTCAACACTAGGTGGAGCTTTTGCACCAAATGTGTATGTCAGTGTGACTATTTCAAATGTTTTCAGATACAATACAGCTGGGTATGCTTATTCAGTCGTGTTTGACAAAATAATTTTAACTCAAAATAACATTCATTCATGCCGCTGCACCTACATGATGAAAAGCATGATCTGTTGCAAATTAAAATCAGCTGTAGTCGCAAATAGTCCAAGAAAAATGCAAATTACATGTTTATTCAGAATCATTTACAGTGAATATATTTCCCAATGGTACATAAGGTAAAAATAAGTACATAAAAGATTTTCTATTGACAGATAAAGACTTTGGAATGTCAGGTTTCTAATTGCTCAAATTGTTCACTCCCTTTAAAACATTTACAAGAATTAAAGGAATATCTTTCCGCATAAAAAAACATTTAGTTTTTGAACAGTAAACTCAAGCTACTGTTGGTGAACCAGCAATCTACCTTCCACTTGTTTTTACATTCAATTGTAATCTGCAAAATACTATCCACATAAAAACACATAATGACATCCAACATATAAACAATGACATGACCTTTCAATACAAAAGTGTATTCCTTTGGTAGAAAACATTGATCTCAGGAAAGAAACTGTGCTCGATATAAAGAAGTATATCTTGCATGTCCATATGGGACTGAACATTCATCTCATATCGGGAGTGCTGCATATTCAACATTAATGTTGGCATCATAAACCCAGAGCAGCCTGCTGACATGCACAGGACAGTTTTCTCTGGCACTGTGCTTCTTTAGAAACACAGCAACTTCTGAATACAGCATGAAGGCGGGCATTCACATGTCGATCTGTACAGTGCTTTGGTTCATTTTTGATCACAAAGTCCTTAAGAGTGCTGGGAGGGGAGGAAACATATTGCGCGTAATGCATCCAAATATAAACTGTGCCCAAGAGAAACATAATGAAGCATTGACACATAGAAAAAAACTATCATTATTTTACTCCAGACTTGTCTTGTGCATGAAATGGGGGCAAAACAACTACCATACACACAATGTACAGTGCAAACTCTCATTCATCTCCTCGCTTAGAAGATCTTCAGCCGTTTCCCCAGCGGTCTGCCTCCCTTCGCCACTCTCTGGCTCGTCTGGTCTCTGGACAGCGGGCAGTACTTGATGGTGTGCGCGTTGTCGCCGTTGGCACTGCAGAGGGGGCATGTGTACGCCCGGAGGATTGGGCACAGCACTCTCCCGTCCGCTGTCTTCAGGATATGGGTGCCGTAAACCTCCTCCGGCGCGCCGTTATTCCGACAGAAGACGCACACTTTCGGCTCTGGCTTGCACCTCTGAGTCTGTTTGCGCCTCCTTTCCATGGAGAGAAGGTCTAAGCCGGCGAAGCTCCCTCTGTAAGAGGAAGAATCTCTGTCTCCCAGCGGGGAATCAGCAGAAAGCTGCTCGTAGGGCCTGAGCAGCGAGATGCGCTCCTTCAGATCGTAGATGGAGATCGGCGGGGAGCCCGGGGCCGCGCAGCAGCACTCCGAGTGTCCATCACCGTCCCTGCCGTGCCCAATTACGCAGGAGCACACCGGGGAATCATCCTCCAAGCCCAGGGTCGCTTTAAGGGACTCGGTAATAGAGTTGGGTCTGAAGGACGGGAGCTTATTTTTGGCCACGAGTGTCGACAGACCGAGGTAGTCGTTCCAGAAATTGAAGGTGTTATCATACGGAGAGCGCGCGTCCAGGTAGCCACTGTCTAAAAAATCCATCGTGTCAGAGCTGCAGAGTTTAACGTCCGCAGAGGTGAATATGTGTGTTTGTCAGCATGGGTAATCTGTGGAGGAGATCTTCTGTGTTCTCTCTCTGGGTCCAGTATGCAGAGCAGGCAACATGTAGGCACTGATAAAGCCTCCAGAATAAAACAGGTGGGCGGGGTTTGGTTCAAGTTGATTATCTCTCCGGCCCCATAGGAGGGTCCACAGAGCAGGGAGGTACTGAGCTGAGGAAAAAACTGTTTCCTTTCCAGGATGTAACTATTACCACGAAAAGAGTATCTCTTTGTGTAGCAAGAGAATGATCCCTGTTTGTGTTTCTTTTCAGAACGATGTATTAGATTGTTGGTTTTTGGGTTTTTTACATTTAAGGAACATACTAGAAAGAAATTGACCAACATGTTGTGTTATTCCTGTTGTGTGTTAGTTAACTCGTAACTGTGTTGTTGACACAATGATTTTTAGTGCTTAAGAAAACAGCCGTCTTTTTATTTATTAGATTTGATACATTTGTTCTTATTTAAAGAGGCCCTTCACTTATGTTGTGTAAAACTCCATAACACTTCCTTAGATGTTCTCGAACTAAAACTAAACAACATGCAAACGGCACACATACATATTGTAAGATAACATTATGATCAGAGTTCTAGTTGTTTGGTCAATTGTTTAGTATTCTTGCCCTGCTGTTAGTAGTTGTTGTTTTTGGACCCAGTAGTAAATGAGCAATGCTGCCCCCTATTTCTTTGGACATTACATATTGAGCCTTTAAACTAAATGTTTCCTTACATCCTAAAAAAAAGCATATTTTAGCATAAACCTGTAATTACGTACAGTTTTTAAATAAAATAACGGACGGATGAAGGAACAAAGAAGAGCGCTCAAGTTCATCAACAAAAACAGGAGATTTTGCAGTAAAACCAAAACAAAGACCATAAAGAAAAATACAAATCCTTATTGTGCGTTTGCCCACATTAGCAGATCCCTTCCTGCACTGATGAACCTTTAAAGGGTGTTTACACGTGAAGCTGCCGTTTCCTCCCTGCACCTGTTCTGCTTCCCCTGAGTCCACGGCTTTGTGCTCACAACCAGCCTCCTGTGCTCCATTGTCTCCTACAGCAGGCCGTTTAACTTCATTAATATGCATTAAAACAGAGTGTGCTGTGGGTGTGTGTGTGAGTGTGTCAGTTAAAGCTCAGTAAGACAGGCTCACAAAAACCATTTTTGACAACTGACCTGACTGCCGGGACAATGACTATGTTGCTATTTCTGGCAGACATTCAAGTGAAATATTAAAGGAAGTCAAATGTTGAGACAAAAGTCATTTGCGTTTCTCTTATTTTAAAATTTGAGCTAAGATCCAGTATGCCACCACTGTGGGGGTTTCTATTGACCAAAAAATAAATAAAATAATATAATATGAAATAAAAGTGAGTCTAAAATATCCTGTGTTTTAGGGAAATGTATACAATAACTTAAATCCATAGTTTTATCTTCCTACATTCAGATTCAATGTTTTCACACCAGTTTCTGCAACTTTAATAGCGTGTTTGTTAAACATGTTTTTGCCAATGTTTGTGTGTATTGGCAATTCATATAAATGCTTAAGAAAGACACCTATAATAATAATAATAATAATAATGATAAAATCTGACATTTGCATTTCCCTATAAATACAAAATGCATTGGCTGCTACTTTAAAAGTTTCCAGCAAGAGTAGATTTCACAAAGCATGAAGAAAAATCATGTTAGCGAGACAGTTTCCTGTATATAAGAATAAATTATCATCAGAATACACCACATGGTCCATTTCCAAGGTCACCTCCAGCTCTGCTTGCACAAAGGAAATCATGAGAGAGCATTTAAAAGATGAATGGCCGCCAAATCACAATAGATAAATTGCATTGGGGCCAATATGAGATGTGGTCTGCTGCTTCAGGATGCCTATTTGACTATTAATGCAAAACATGTTTGGCATCAACAAAGAAAGTATTGATAATGAATATGAAATGCATGCACTTATACATTTAAGAGCTTTATTCTGATTCCCAGCATTTGATGGAGGGCAGATTCTGATCTAAAGGAGGATTTGGCTACAAAATAGGAGTCAATTCAAGTTTAATTTGTAAGAACGTAAGATTTAAGACACAATAAAGATAAAAAATACACAAAAATACTGAATAGGGAGTGCCGTTTCAGTGTATTTACAGTGCAGTAATAAATCACCCAAAATGTAATAAAGGAAACTAAAGTGCAGAGGAAAAAAATCTGTCAAAGACACAAAAAAACAAGACACATATTAATTTAGATTTAGAGGCCAAAGTTAAGAACATGCAGGTTCATATACTCAGTTGCCAGTTTATTGGATACAACTATATGCGATCAAACACAACAGTCTTACATTAAATCAAATGTTTATGAGATGTGTTGAAACAACTTTACGGTCATTTTTGAGGGTGTAACTTGGACTGCTGTTATTCTTTTCATTACACTGCAAGATTTTTCTTTTATTAAGCCTCCCCTTATTGATATACATGTAAAGTAATGGACACAATATTAGAAAGTTCTGAACATTATAACCTCCATGAAGGAGGATTTATTGCATAAATGCTGCAATAGTTAGTTAGTTTAATACGTTGATCTAACAAACTGGCAACTTACTGCGTACTACAAGCATTTCAGACATGTACTATCCCCTTTAGGATATGACGCGCTTTAAATAGAGCAGCGCCACCTAAAGTATAAGTCTGGTGATATTCTATATGTTTGTTATTGTTAGAAAATGTAATGAATGTGCAAAAAAATACAATGAATTGATTATTCAGACAAGTATTGTGTTATATTTGATGTATGTTGTACATAAATAATAATAAAAAACACGCCTTCCCCACTGAAATAATAGCCTTATGGGAATTAAGAGTGATTTTAACATAACATCGTTAACCATGTCTTTAAAACGCCACTGTGCAATTGTTTTTATCACATTCTGGCAAATGATCTAGTTAGTCACGTAGGCATGGTAACATGTTGGTTACTGATTTATGTGCCTTAGTTTGTTTTTAAGCCGTCACACATAAACAATCATGCTGCTGTTAATACCCGCAAGCACATCAGAAGCATAGCTGGGAATAGTCCATAACAAAACGCACTGTTTACTGTTTGAGTAATGTTTACTATATTACAATGCCCAGATATTGTTTGAAAGTATGTATCTAATGTTTTTTTTATATATTAAACTAATACATACTGGTATTTCAAGTCATACATTGCTTAATGCAACTCTACATGGCATAGGAAGGCACTTGAAAGAGTCTGTGATAAGCTTATATAACAAAAAGGCGTCACTGCCAAACAGTTTCTCTTTGTTTACTTCCCATCCCTATCTGGCTGCTACAGAGAGTGAGTCACATATATTATTGTTGTTGCTTTAGTTCAGCTCCAGTTAGTGCAGAGACTAAAGAGTTAACAATCTTCATGTGTGAATACGTTTGCTGTGTGTGATGATCAAACCCTGAGGCCTCCTAGGAAGCTCTGTCTGCTGAGCAGCCGAGGCTCCCCATTCATCACTGTCAAGTTGAATAGAAAATTAACAAATCCCTTAATTAAAAGACCTCTCTAGACTCTGCTGTGTGTGTACGTGTGTGGCAGGCACGTGCCAGCTGCACTCCTACATTTTGCATGCTACAACAGCCTGGCACAGAAAACACACACAACACTCCCCTCCATGAAAACACACACACAAACAGCCCACCTCTCATACAGACCCCTGCCTTTCCTGTCGCTGCATTAATTACACAAACTGCATAAGAAGCGCTTCATTCTGAATCTCCGTACGTCCCCAGACACAGAGCTGGGTGGGGAGTCAGTTGGGGCTTTGATCCCTGACCCCTGCCTCCCCTCTTGGGAATAAAGGCCTGCATCCCTAACGGTCCGTCCATCTGCACACACACAGACACACACACACACACACACACACACACACACACACACACACACACACACACACACACACACACACACACACACCTTCTGCTCCCAGAGTCAACCCAACTCTAGACACGTGTCGCCGTCACCAGCAGCAATGAGGTATGCTAAACAAACCCAGGTCAACCCGAAATTAGGGGGTTGCTTCTCGGCCTGTCAAGTGCTTTGTCACGACCAGAAGCCCTCAGCTATTACTTACCCAAAAAACTCCACCCCTCCTTCCAGCAGCTACGCAATCATGTATTCACACACACAAACACAATGTCCTCTTGACACGGTGGAAGTGGTGCAACTGAAAGGATGTGAATTAATGTCCATAGATCTAGAGACCAGATAAAACCTTAATGTGCACATTAATATTAACGTTTTATGGGAATATCTTGACATTTCAACTCAAATTGATTTTCCATCCAAGTTGAAACACAGAATATCTGCGACCATTTTGATTGTTATAATCATAAAAGTCTCTTTGTAGCTCCCACAATTTAAGGATTTGTTGATTTTACAAGTTCTATTTAAAAATAATATTGATATATTTGGGTTTGGTACTGTTACTGTTGGTCAGACAAACAGACTCAAAGAGATCTCAAAGATCTTCAGTTCAGATTAGTCTTTAATGTTTCAAACTTTTAAGAGAACAGTGTTTACATATTGATGATCCCTAAACAGAAGAGCTCCTCTGAAATGTTTTTTTTATTATTATTTAAAAACGTTCAACCCTAACCATAACCCTTTCACAAGCAATATGTAACTGCATTTCTTCTTAGGTTTAGACAGTGACAGTGTTTTCAGTATCAATTAATCTGCCTCTTGATTAATTGTTTGGTCTAAACAATATGGGGCAATGAGAAAACATAAAAATGCCTTAACGCCAAATGTATATTTGCTTGTTTTATCCAACCATTAGTTGAAAATATTCCATTTACTATTTCATTTTTTAAAGAAGAGCAACAACTTAAGATAATAATCGATTAACAATAAAGTTGCTGATTATCAAATAACAAACTTATCTTTTTGGCTCCAGATAAAGTACCCAATAACACTGATCTCTGCTGTACCTAAACTTGTGAGGAGAGCAGAGGAGGAGAAGGGAAGTTTGGGCCAACGGATCAGAAACGTGTTTAACTCAACTCAAATCTGCAGAGATTAGAGCGGGAAGTGGTCAAAGGGTTTAGAGTGTATCGGTACAATGGGGCCGAGAGGATTAGGTGGATTCGCTGAGCCCCTGCGATGCCCTTCATCTCTGGGGGTCCACAGTCGGAGCACCTTTGTTGGGTTAACTAACGGCACTTCCCATGAACGCAGTGAGCAGACCAATCCCTTTTTAATGATGCAGGGAAAATTCCATCGGCCCTGATTACCACAATGCTTTCGATAGCTGCCATTGTCCCACACACCATGTCCAGCTTTAAAACTGTGCAGCCAGGCGAGTGTACTGTGACACGTCTGAAGTGAGTTGTTTTCGCCTAGTGGAAATAACCTTTACTAAAACAATGCTGATTTGAGCATCTATGGTTGGAGCATAATGCTAACAAGAGCACTGCAAGGGCTTTTATTACCACTGTGGCCAACCATGTCTAAAATATATACGGTAATGTGGAGCTTAATGGATTGTAACATGGCGCTATAAAGTCGTGAATGGTTATAGGAAAGGTTAAAGGTTATGAAGGAACCATCAAAATGGTCTTATAGTGTCCTCTCGTGAGATCCCATTGTCTGCAGGCTTCAGTCCAATCCATATTGAATAAATTGTGAAACATCCCTCAGATAATCTGCAGAGAAATAGTCGCCCGAACTCGGATTGGAAATGCAACATAAAGCAATGCTTACCGAATTTCCACACATTTCAGTTAACATTTCCAATAGATTTAAAAAGGAAACTTGGCTTGTAGAAAGGTTACCTGTATATTCTCCCTGCCTTAGTTTAGAGTTTTGGCAGATGTGTCTCATGTTAGCTCCTGCTCTGCTTTTTCTTGTGATCTTTTAGTTTAACATCTGCTACCATGTCTGCATTCTCTAATCTCACACTCTTGAAACTGAATTATAGACACTAAACACTCATAGGTAACAGATACAGCGTAGTTTGGGTTAGCCACTTACATTGCTGGATGGCGTTAATGTGTTTACAATATATTCACAGTAACATTTGATATTTGGACTAGCTGTTGGTGTGATGTTTTTGAGGTTTGGATCTGATCAAATTGATAGTTATGTTGATAAATGCAGTCCAATTGAACAAGCGTTAAATAATGTTGGTTTCATGTTGAAATAATAAGCTGTGAATATCACAACTACAGGTGAATATTCAAGTATGATTGTCATCTATGAACTCTACGAACAACCTATTTATCCTTCAAGCTTAGATATATTAACGCATTGTACCTTTTTGCTTTATTCAGAACAGCAAACTCAAATAGCCCTTATACTGTAGCTAAGAGAAAAACCTGTATTTTTGATTGTGGGTTGAACTGTCCCTTATACAGTTTACAGTTGACCAGAATATTTCCAGTTGTGCTTTCTAGCATTAGAAAACTCACCTGACACCCGAAACATCTTGCTGCCCATCTGTACACCTCGGGCAGTTAAAAAAAATCACTAGGAGTGATTTGCTGCTATTAGTTGACCCACTATCCCATCTGCATAACACACACAGACGAGTGGACCCATGTGCAGCCCGGGACAGGTCTGGCAGTGTGATGGTCGATACCACACAGGCCCACAGATGGGTCCCGCTCAGTGGAGCCGGTGGCTGGCGCCTCAGCCTGGGCGCTGGCCAGATGGGCCACCCTGAGAGAGGCTCAGCCTGTCAGACCCAAACAGGAGGATCTTATTACTGTGGGCCAAGCCTGGAGTCTGGTTCCACACACACACACACACACACACACACACACACACACACACACACACACACACACACACACACACACACACCACACACCACACACACACACACACACACACACACACACACACACACACACACACACACACACACACACACACACTCGCATCATCTGGGGAATCCACATTATCATGCCAGACTGTTGCAGGCTGGAATCTCCATGTTGTGTGTGTATGTGTTTTTTTTTCACCTATGTGGTGTTTTTATTGCTGTTCAAACCAGATAAATCAGGTTTCTTGTGGGTTTCCCATGTCCAAATAGCAACCAAACTCAACCCAGGAAAATGGTGCATTCTCAGGTTTCTCTGGGATGTGGGAATGATGGATGTGCAAACAGCTACTTCAGTTATACAGTTCATTTTTCCAACACGATCTCCAAAGACCAATTTCTTTTATTGTTAAATATTGGGTCTGTGCACTGTTTCCCCCAGTATGTGTTCAGTGAGGAACCTGCATCTTTGTAGCTGTTGACCACTGTTTCATAAATATGAAAATAATAGTTTATCACTCCTTTCTACATTCACAAGTCAGCACAAAACAGAACCTCTTCTTCATTTTTTTTGCCTTAAAGAGCTCAAATTCTGAGTATTTCTCTAAAACGAAAAACTTTCTTATAAGTTATAGGTCATACAACAACTCAACTCTGCCTTATACAGTATGCACCACTGGAGTCCCCAGAAGGACCTAAAACCATCTTGTTTTGCAAATAAGCATTGCCTGCCATGTACAGCCATAAATATGTTTACAAAAAGTATATCTTCATATTTAAATCTTAATGTATCTAGAAACGCATATGTGGTTCTCTTTCTGAGTCAACATCCAATTAAAACAAGATCATATTGCCTTTCTTTAATCAGATCTTGAAATTATAGTGAACACAGGAATCAAAAAATGCTCCTGGAGCTTCACACATCGCAGCTGCAGTCTGATCATGTGGTGAGATTTCCATATACGGATGCTGAATGTGAGGCAGGTTGTCAGTGAGAACATGGTCAGGTGACAAAGATGTGATGTAGCCCCCTGCTTTGAGTGTATTAATGTCATGCATACATTTTCCTTTCATATTACCTTTTATGGTATGAAAAGACGGGTTTTTTTTAGGAGCCCTTTTCCACTGAGTTTAACGTTTATGTCATCTTTAATGGCTTGCTATTTCATTTATTTTATTTGATGATAAATACTGGCTTAAAGAAAATCATGAGGCAAATAATTTAAAAATATGAACAGATCAATAACAAACTCACACCCAGCATGCTCTGTGAAATGGGTCCCATGATAAATGAAGTTTTAAAAGCAGGTTTATTCATCTTTAGATCAAAGGACTGACAGCAGTGCTACATTCCTGTTAAAGTGGAGTATCGGTGGGTAACAGGAATGACATGTCCATATGGAGTCATATCTGCTTTCACCTAATAGCCTGAACTCCATAAGCAAGTCATGTGTAGTTATTTTCAGTTGCCTGTATAATTTAAACACTATAAAGGAGAAAAGCAGAATGTATTAATACACTAAGTGATTTGAGTTCAATAACTGAAATGGTAAAGAAAAGTGGGTTGCGAGTTCTGAACTGAAACATCTCATGAAATATTGCGTATGCCTTTTTGTAACATACACTCTTGGTCACAATAGGATAAATCCTTTGACTTTGGTGACCCCATGACTTTTCCTGTAGTACCAGTAGGAAGTTAACATGTGTGTTTCTTGGTGGATATGAAATGTCACATTCATGTTCCCCTCAGGACACATTTCATTCACCTTGGTGATCTCTTATCTTTTCACAATATTCATTTTAATTTGTCCAATATGTGTTTTTTGTTCAAGTAATCGCATGACATTCCTAATCAGCCTCAGCCTTGTTTTTTGTTTAGTGCTACTGTTGTCATGCTGACAGAATAAACTTAGCATTAGTTAGGATTTAACTGTTAATGGTTGAGTACATCCTCACAGAGACCCTAGTAACGCTGTTACAAAACTCAATAGTAAAAAGAGAGTCACATGATCCATAAAAGGGCATGTATAAAAAAACTGAACAAGGAGGTGCATTCACAAAAGTCATTTTTTCTTGATGTCTTTTCAGTTGTCATCATATGAACAATATTCATTTAGGTAGTATGACAAGAAAGTGCATACTTTATTTTAACCTGTCAAATGAAATGACTTGTTGTGACTTAGCAGTCGTAGTCAATGTTTATATTTGCAAATGCCAAATCATGAATTGCATTGTCATTCCCTCCAAGCCTTAATTTGCTCGTTGCAAATTATGTTTCTACATTTAATAATGATAGACTTGTATCGAGGAGCTGCCAAAATGTTTTAAGATTTCCATTTCTTTAGTGTCAGCCACTGTAATATAAACCGTCCTCAAAGTGACAGCTCTGAATCAGGGTGAATGAGATTCATAACCCAAGGTCAAGGTCACGGTTTGGGCTGATTCAGGTTTAGACCCCCTTTTCATTGTCGGAGAGCATCTTCATTTGAAATTCACGCAACATAAATTCCGGTTTGAGTGGCAGCATGAGCACGTGGGGGTTGTAAAATCCAAAGGAGTGAAGATGGATGGAAGGTTTTCTTACTGCACATTGATTTCCACATTAAGGTAATTAAGGTTATTATTTGGCCTGTGGCTACATTAGCATGTGATTATCTTGGTACCCTACAGAGAGGAGCATATTTAATAGGGTGTGAATCTTCAGTATCAATTACATTTTGATTCTTGGTGTTACAACTATAGATTCTTGAGTCAAAATGAATTCTGGATTCCTTAAATAACATTATTAATGCTTAACTTTCACAAAAAAACACCTTTACTTCAAGTTTTATGATTGAAGAGTAACTATTATAAGTATAACTATTTATACAAAAAGATCCTGCCTACAAAATAAAATTGCTTTTATTCCTCAAAAAATGTATTCAACAATAAGGCTTGGCACGACTTTGACTTAGTGTGTAGGATTGCTGTCCATCAATAGCAATATCTAGCTCCTTTTATGGAGAAAAAAACTTTTTTAAATAGATTTTTGGAATATGTGTAACAAGAAGATAAGAATTTCAGATAAATATTTCTCCCCTGAAGAACAAAGAAGGATCACTATGGTCACCAGGGCAGAAACTTGTACACGTTGCTTTGGCGTTGGACTTTTTTTTACAAGCACTGCAGTTCCCCTCTGTCTGCCTCCTTCCCCCTTTTCTTTCCATCCCATAGCAAACATTTCACCCCGACTCTTTTGTTTGCCAAGATCCAGGTTACCATGGCTACCAACTGGCGCCTTATGAGCACCTCATCCCTCATCTAAATATGCCTAGTTATCTATGGTAATGAAATGCACACACCATTATCTGGCTTAATGAAATACAATCTATTGTCTATGATTAGAGTTTTAAAAAAAAAGAAGCTTCATTTCTCAGTAGGCGGTGATAACAACGGCAACACCATTGGAGCTGTGGGCTCTTTCAGATTGTGTTGTTTGTTGTTGTTGTGAGCCTTGCACAATAAAGAAACAATGTCCAGTTGCTATGAGCAGCCCTGCTATGCAGCTTATATGCTATACAGCGGCTGATTGGTGCACTAATTGGCCGGTCTTGTGATAAACTCGCTTCCACTTCTGCTTCCTAACTTATGTAGCCCATTAAAAAAGACAGACCATTACCATAAAATCTTTACATTTTCACTGTTTTGACAACTTAGTCCACAGAAGCGCTGCATTGAGAAAAGCAAGCACAAGCAGAAATAAAACATTATCTAAACAGTATCTAGATTTTTTATATTTTGTGTGGAAGAAAAAGCCAAATCAACTCCAATACCAGCAGCTCGACTCATCCGTGCTTTTTTTTAAAAATGGTTTTGAAATAGCAAAAGCATCTGATATAACTTGTTACTCCTCGATAAAAGCTGCTGCTGCGAGTTCTGCTTTCAACTGATGCACCACAAAAAAGACAGACTATAATAATAAAATCACTCCTCAGCACTACTCAAAGTAATAAGGAGCATCATAAAGCAAATATACCATCAACATTTGCATCTGATATCACTTCCCACTCAGTGAAAAAACTGCTGCTGTAAGTTCTTCTTTCAACTAAATCAACCCATTTACAACAAAAGACCGATCATCACAGTGAAATCTTTACATTTTTACAGTTTCCACAGCACTACAACATAACAGGCTGCAGAGAGCTGCATTGAGAAAAGCAAGCACAAGCAGAAATAGAACATCATTAGCTAAACAGTATATCTGAATTTAAAGGAATAAAAAGGCGCATCAACTTCTATACCCGTACAGGACTACTCATCTGTGTCTTTTAAAATCCTTTTAGTGGATCATAAAACAGATACACTGTCAAAATGTGCATCTGATATCACTTGTTCCCCCTCAGTGATGAAAAAATATAGCAGCGAGTGTATACTTTATGTATGAAGTGCGCAACTGTGTGAGTGTGCTGTTGTCTACTTCCAATTCAAGCTGGGGTTATATCTGCAGATTGGGTGGTTAAGTCACTCTGCATTTCATGAGCCCGTCTTGTCACTAACAGTTATCTCCTCACTGCCCTCTGAGGAGTTGTCTAGGTGAAATGATTCTCCGAAGCTCTGAATAATGCATGAAATTACGTAATACAAATGGAGGCTTTATTTCCCCTGCCTCTCGCAGAAGCAGACGCCGAGGCCACTGTATTAGAGCAGTAAAGGAGAAACAGTGGGAGTCCCTGGAGTAAAGGAACTACAGCGTGGAGCGAAAAGGTCAATGATAAAACCCGAGGCTCTCTCCTCACATGCAGCTTTATCAAGTGTGAGTTGGGAGTTATTGCAGGGACGTTATTCACAGCGCTATCATGGGAGGCTTATTGTTTGGAGGCAGTGAAATATTCATTAAGCAACAGCCTGGCTGCTTTCCACACTGCCTGCCTGTACAGCCAATCAAATATAAATAATACCGGGAGAGGAGAGCGGTGCTGAATTTTATCAGATCAAGGAATGACACTCACCTTATATGCACCAAATTAGGCTACACTAAACTGTTGTTAAGTCCCTGCTTCAACAAGTAGATGAGCCTTCCCACCATCTTTTTCCCTCCCCCCTCTCTCTGTGTATGGGTGGACCTGAATGGCATTAATTGCCCCCTAAGATGACGGGCAGATGAAAGTGAGGTGGTGGTTTGCTGTGGGACATGGGGGCCGCTTACAAAGAGAGGCTGGCAGGTCTCACAGACTTCAAAAGCAGATAAAGGGCCTTTTTACACAAAGGATCCTCTTTTATTTTTTTCTGCTTAATCTTCAGATTCAGAGGTTTATTCGTGCCAGCCTCCTCGCCTTTGTCCACTTTGTGTCAGGTTTTAACGCCAGAGGATTAAATTGCTGTTGCGGAAATCATTGTTTGTGTTTTCTTCCAACCCGATGCCTTCCCTTTGTCCCGTGACATAATCGACCTCTCTCTAACAATATGAGAGGTTCATCTCTGTCCTTTGGTGAGAAATGAACAGCGCATGGATCTGGTCACCTTGTTTGTCTGGGGAAACAGTGGCACAATGTGCTGTTTTGTTTAGGCAAAGTGCTCTTAACTCTTTAAGTAGCTTTTAAAAAAATGAGCACAAGGAGGTTTTTACTTGGAGAACAGAGGGAGAAAACCCTGAGCTGCCCTTTTGAATTGAACAAATGTGAGGTTGTTTTTCTTTTCTCTGCAGACAAAGGAGGTCTGACTTGGAGAAAATCAGAGCGAGAACACATTTGTCCAAAGTAATATATCAAGCGTATTTGGAAACACAATGAAAAACCTTGGGAAAACCGATTTGCTGTCTCTGTCAGGTCCTTCACCTACAGCCCAGATTCCTGTCAGTCTCCAGTGAAGGTATTGCTCTCCAGCCCGCCATCTGCCCATGAATAGGACCAGTCACATTTCTGATAGCATTTAATGAAAAATCCACCCGGGCTTTTGAAGGGACGGGAGGGGGAAGAAGGGTGGATACGAAGGGAGGGTTGTGTAGAGGGGGGTTTTGCAGAGGAGTGCTCAACAAAGAGTGCCTTTCACTGAAGTGGAAAGCTTAGATTGCTCCCTCCTCACTCCTCCCTCTCTCTCTCTCTCATTTTGTCTTTTTTTTTTATTCAACATCAAAAATGTGCCAAATGACTGGGCAGAAACCCCCTGAGGTTTTCAATGGATGTGTGTGTGTGTGTGTGTGTGTGTGTTTGTGTGTGAGTGTGTGGGGGGGAAATGTCACACAAAGGGACAGGTGTCTTGCGGTTTAAGGTGGCAGCAGCCGTGAAGAGGACACAAAGGTAAAAGCAAACAATCGGTGAGGCTAAACGTGTTCCCTCCTCTCATGTATCACTGGAAGAACATATTGCACCAATATCCTTAAAATATAATATATATAATCAAAATAATTGTATGATTCAAATATTCCTCAATTCGATCAATACCTATCTTTAAAACCTTAACATATACAAAAAAAAGGGGTTGCTAAGAAGTGGCTAAATGAGCATTGTCGGGAGTTTATACATATCCATGAGGTGGTTATTTGATAGTCTAACGTTAACTTTTCTGGCAATTATGCTTAAAGGGGACCTATCATGCAAAATGCACGTTGTGATGTCTTTTATACATAAATATGTGTCCCCGGTGCGTCACGTGTCACGCAGCGTCAGCAAATAAAACCCTCTCTCTTTTCCTCTGTACCCAAATCTTTTAAAAACGGGTGTACAACGAGCGGATACAGATTCCATCCGAACTGACGTGTCCATCCGAGGTGACGTCGGCGGACCCACAGAAAGTTGCTATCAGAAACAATGCCTGACGTGTTTTGGACGTAATCTCGTCTTTGTTTACATTAGCAAGCCTCGCTAACACTCAGAGCTAACCTGTACTGTGTAGAGCACATGTGTTTAAAAAGCAGGAAATAAAAAGGAACTCACCTTGTGATAAACCTGCAAGAGAAAAAGCATTTGAGCTCCATACTATTTCAGAAATAATCCTTGACGTGGTTTAAACACAATGGCGTTTTATCACAACCGAATTTAACTTTATCTCCGGTAGAATTCTGATCAGGCATTAGCTGCGCCTCCTCTTTTTTTTCAAGCTAAGGACCCAAGATCCGCGTTTCTCTAACAGGGCTTCAAAAGAGGGGTTTGAGCAGTATGAGGGATGGCTACAATGGGGGATCTGTTTGGTATTTTGAAAAAAAAACTTCACAGACATGTTTTGTATAGGTATGGACCTACAATATATTTTTCAAATATAGCATGATAGGTCCACTTTAAATATTGTTTTCATTTGTAATAATCGGACTTCAATTAATTGAATTAGCGATTGGTTCTTACTTAAGGTTTATTTATAGAAAAAAAAGATTAAGATAATTTCCAATGCAACACTGATGATGACACTGTGACCATTTCAGCCTCTCCCTCTTTAGTTCACACAGCCCAACAGGTGAAACAAACCTTAAGACATCAGATAACAGATTCCTCATATCTCAAAGACGGGACCCAAATGTCTTAAGCATACTTTGCCATCATTGTGATCTCTGCTTTCTTTTATTTTTTTATCAAGTAAAGCAAACAACAGTGTAGAGTTAGCTTTTGTTCCCCTTGAAGGAGGTCAACTCGACTACAACTATATCATTTTCTGCGGCAGCCTTTAAGCGATGGGCTTATCTCCATTCAAATTACAAACAACAAACCGCTAAGGGCATGTTGTGCTAATAGGACAGCACACATTGATTCTTTTCTTTGCTCATATCTTAAATGTTAATCAATACCCGAGAGCTTGTGGATGGTCTTCAGAGGAATGTGCCACAGAGAGCTGATCAAGAGTCTTCACAGTTTCCCCAGATGGAGGGTGTGTGTTTTTTATCTGAATCTGCTGAATGGATGACTGACTGCTGGATGGTCCTGTGGGAAACAAAGCTTAAGGGTATTGTCGTACAAAAATTAATTACAAAAAAAGGTTTCTTATATAAGCATTTTTCAATTCAGAGCACATTTGAAGAGGTTTTCTTGATTGCGTACAGTAAATAATGAACTGTTAGAATTATGTTTATATGGTTTTGTCTTAAACAACCAGTTTGCACGAACATTTAAAAATCAATTTAAGAGTTTTGACCCTTCGGGTATTTCTGGCACATTTCCTCCTGTCAGTGCACAACGTGGTCTTTGTCTTGTCAAGAGTTGATAAATCCCTGTTTCTCTTGCTCTTCAAATAAACATGAATGTTGAATACTGCTAACACGTTTAAGCTAACAATGCTAACATGCTGTTTAACAGGTGTGTTTCATTTAGCGTGTTAGCTAATAGCATTAAAGTAGGCTACAACAAAATGCTTGATTGATATATAGTTTTGCGGATATTCCACCATAGTATTGAACAAATTGAAATTAAAAAGACCTGGTGATGGCACTAGTTAAAAATAACTACTCAAAGAATTAAAGTTAATAATGTCTGGACCAATTTTCATGGCAGTGCATTGAATCGTAGACTTGTGATGAAAATGTAAATGTTATGAAAACTTTAGAGATAAAGTCAGTCTTGGGTTAATGAAAGGGCGATCCATCCAAACTAATTAAACATTTCATCAAATATAATAGCTGTTGCTGATTAATTCTCAGCTGAAGGGGTAGTATATTTTTGTTTTAGTTCTAAGTATAGACATTTCAACCATCAAAGCTCTTCGTGTTTTCAGAAGGAAACCCCAGGTGATGAAGTTATCCATCTCTGCCCAGATACAGATGGTCTGTTTCTGCTTGTTGCTTCTGAAAATCATCCATCTTGTAATCTGTCCATTAATGGCAATCATGAACGGCAGGTGAACAGTAGGCTCCAGTACCCATGCAGCATGGACAGCTGGATAGTGTAAATGTTTGGAGTGGTGGGGGGTTGGCGCTGGGATGTTTCACTTGTTTGTGCAGCAGGGAGGCTGCTGCACAACTGGTGCCAAATCTTCCTGGACACAATTACCAAAAACGCTCGCGGTTCGGTTACCAAGAAAGAAATTAGGCGTCTTTGTGGTGCAACTGGGACACTCGTACAGTAGCAGGGGGGGTAAACAAGAGGTGGATTTGACCCTGCATGGAAGCCTCTGAGGAGCCATGTGCACGTCTGAACGATGATTAACTGTAATTACCTAAGCAGTACCTGGCCTTCATGCCAGGAGGCAGCCCAAGATTAATGGGGCTCCGCTGAAAACGGAACAAAAGCTCACATTTCCGAGGTAATGAATCGCTCTGGTGCTAAGGCGTCTTCACATGGTGCGCCCGAGCCCCCAGGGAGCTTCATTACAAACGGGAGGAATAGATGGATCCTCTGCAGCATTTTCAAACAGGGAGAGCAAGCAGGCGAGCAAAGAGGAAGTCTTAAATCGTCCCAGACATCCTGGTTTGCTACACAGCCTCTATAACAGATAAACAGCCTCCAAGTGCTTCTTAAATGTGTGCTAAACACCGCCTTGTCTCCCTCGTACACAAGGTGTTTAAACAATAAAACTCGCTGTTGCAATGTGGTTCAATAACGGAGATACATTTGACTCTGTTGATGCTGTAGCAGCTCTGCATACTGTCTACACTTACTTATGTTTGTAACACATACATCTGTTGATAGTCCACATAGTTATTTATATAGTATCTCAATATACAAGACTTTTATTTAACTCTACAGTTACATTTTGCATTCCAGTTTTTGCCCCAATATGCTATTTGCAATGTCTTTGCTGCACTGTTGGAGGAGAATAGTTTAATTTCCAACTACATCACTGAAGCTTTTACGCATATAATAGTAAAGCCTTTAAATCTTAAATCTTTAGTGCCAAAAACATGGCAGAGAATTATATTTCCAGACACCAGAAACTTGAACGAAGCTGACATGCCAGTTAGAATTATCTGTATTTAAAGGAAGCAGGTTTTATTTGTACAGGAAGTTTGGTTAAACACCTAGAGTGCAATGTTTTTATTACAAGTGTCTCCTGTTATAAATTACAGTCCAAAGATTAACCCGCAGATTGATGGTGACATTATTTAGTTCGATGTTGTGGAGGTTAATCTGGTTCTGTTGAAAAATGAGCGACACAAAACGACACTGGACAATGTGTGGAAGAGGCCCACGTGAGATTTAGCATCACAGCTCTGCAGGAATGAACACCGGTGATGTATGGAAGTGGGCATCAATTATTGGAAGTCAAACTCCTTGAGGCAACAATGAAAGGATTTACGGCCCTGACATTTGTCATGCCCTTGAACATGTTACCCCCAGATATGTAGGTCGATAACAAGATGAAATACAACCTGGCTGCAGGCAGGGGTGGAAGGTTCTTCATTTAAAGTTAAGTACCAATAAAGCAATGTAAAAATACTACATTACAGTATTAGCAGCAACACGTAGTATAAGTATTGTTTTGGGTGATGATATTATATCATATATGACATTATCATATAAAAGTTTTCAGACTTTTCCTTTACACATTTTTGTGAGATATTGGATTATGATTGACATGAAATCACATGGAATGTTTAGATGGAAACATGTATATATCTATATATATAAGGAGACTACACTCTGCTTTATGTAAGACATCAGAAGCCAAAAATGTTGAAAGTCATTGGTTTGGTCTTTAAAAATATGTTGAATTTAAAAGCTTGTTATATTATCCGTTGTGTAAAGTCTTTATCTTAAAAGTTACTTGTAAGTAAAGTTGTCAAATACATTTAGTGTCGTAAATGGTACAATATTTACCCAAGTATTCAAATGTGTACAGTACTTGGTTACTCTCCCCACTGGCTGCAGGTTGTAATGATTACACTGAACACAGGACACATATTTCTTGCCCCATTAAGTAAATCCTTGAAGGAAACAGAAGTGGAGGCATGCCCAGCTCTGCAGATCACCCAAAGGTCTTCTTTGTTTACAAGACTCTAATCACGTTAATGACACTTCACTCCTTTACAGGCCATTTCTCAATCGATCACGGAGACAAAGACCAAAATAAAGTGACAGCGCCCAGGATTTGTGCCCATGCACGTCGCAGGAGATGAAAGAGATGTGAGATTCAACCTTTAAACTGCCATTTATCAGAGGAGACGACAAAGGGAGTCAATGTCATTATCCTCCCTGTCGCCCCGCAGTGTCTGTGGGCGGACATAAACATGCACGTATACGCATACAAACCTGCACGCTTTAATAATTTATTCAGAGGTAAGGACACAGGAATATACATTAGGCAGTTTTATTGAACATTGATAAATGAAAATGGGTTTCATACGAGTGTTTTCCATCTTAACGTTGTACTATTCTAATCATCACATTACTGCTGACCATAATTCAAACCATCATGAAGCAGTTAGGATCTTTTAAAGGATGATGATATTTTATGTAGGCTATTTCTCAAGCCCAAAACCAACGTTATAAAAAAGCTCCAATGTTGCTCAAAATCTATTAATAAAACATATTAAAGAGTCACACATTTGCACTGGGTGTGATGTTATTTATTAACAGGGTACTGGACTGATTTGTACCGATAAACATCACATCATTACAACTGGAACATTGTCCGACGCAGGATGGAGGTTTCTTCTTTAAGACTAAATGTAATTTGTGGCTGCATGCTTTAAAAAAATGTTCTCTTAACTATTGGGTTCAAACAATCTAAATGTACTGTCATCAGTTATGTAAAAAGGGACAACAACTATCAGCAGGGCAAGAATACCCTAACCCAATTTCAACTTTAAACAGCGTTTCAAACTGTGACACAGTAACAATAACCTTTTTATTTTAACATGTGGCGTCTGATAAACTGTTAAAGCTTGCTTAACTCAGTTTCAACAAGAAAACATCCACATCAATCCCATAGAGCAATGGAGAGGAATTTAAAAAGCTTTGTTATGACCTTCTGGCCTCCTACTGTCTAAATACTGTGTACCAACTGTGTATTCATCCACAGCTGAAATAGTCCCATATGCATTGTATACTTCATTTCAAAAAGCTGCTGAAAAACCACAATACCCCCTTTTATGGAGAAATGAAATCTTTTTAATAATAGCAAAACGTTGCAGGAACCAACAGGGCTCAGTGCTACACAATTGGTAGAGTAAAAGTAAAGTTTTGGGAGACAGACATTATATAATAGGTTGTGATTTTGTCCGTCTAATAAGATGTGCTGACAACAAGAAACATTTCCTTGAAGTCTCTACAATTTGAGTTGTATCAGTGTAATGAATAGATGTGAAAAGATACATCCAATTATCAAATTACCATAAAAACGTAATGTATTTGCCCATCAGTGTGAAAGAGGGAGGATTCATGAATCTTCTGTAAGTCTTTCTTTCTGTGTTTAACAGCAGATTATCAGAGATGAGTTGGTGTGGAAGAGGGTGGACAAAAGACTTCTCTCCCGCTCATTTCTTAGCAATAGATAGTGCACCACCAGGAATGACAATGTGGACAAAAGAATAGACATTCATTTATCTTCCGCTATATGACCCTGATGCAAATGAGGAAGATGAAAGCAAGCAATCAGTTCCCTAATTGGGTTTTCGCTATTTTAACTTGTTAACGGGGCCTCTGTCTAGATTAAAGGGAAGGTCAATTTTTCATTGTGACAATTACTGTATTCATTTCACAGAGCAACAAAGGAATCCTGCAAAAGGGTTGTGGAGAAGCTGCAGGGAAGCAGATGCCCCCCCCCCCCATATCTATTGTGTGAGTCCACCATCATAACATCTTGTTGATCTCAGATATTATGCACATTACAATCTGCAGACACAATACTTTGGTCCAAATGACACATCAACACTTCAAAAACAATGAATACTACGAGGCACTTTTTCGACACCATCTGGATTTTTATAAGAGATTTCTGACAGAATTTAAAGTGCAAACAAAACAAAACTCAACACAAAAACTTGAGCTTGCAAATTATTTATAATTGAGGAAAATTCAATATATCTCTGCGTTATATATATATATATATATAACAGGACTCAAACTATTCTGTTTGGTTTTGGCATAGTCTCCAACTTTTACTCAACAAGTCTTAAGTCTCTTGAAAAATAAAGTAGGTTTTGAACATTTCTCTATAACTGCAATTATTCCTTAATAAATAAAAGTGTTAAAAAATAGATTTCAACACAGAACACATGTGTTAACAGCATTAAGTTGTGTCTTTAATCAGACTTGAATATTGCTGAATCTTGACTATTGCACAGCAGCATACCAACATTAAACCAGAGCACAGACTAAACATCAGGCAGAAATGTCTGCATTAAAATAAACCAGAACCTGTTGGAGTTTATAAAGGAACCACACCCCTCAAAACAAGCTGGATTAGTGAATATGTTTTCTGGCTATGGAAATGTTCCTGCAAGAATTTGTTTTAAATAAACCACGAATAAGTTGCTCCAAAATACACACTGGTTTGTTTGAAGTGCCATTCCTTTAAAACGAGTACAAGTAAACAGCAGCAGCCTGCAGGGGGGGTTATGAAGCTGCAGCGGGGCATTTCTTTTGGCATCCTGAGAAACCAATCAGACGTTTGATACGCAGTCAGCTTCTCCCTCATGTCACATTAATAGTTTATTTCCCCTCAGTACGCACGGTGCTTGGGAAAAAAGCCATATCATACTCTGCCCCCTCGACCTGGAACACACTTCAGCAGGAACTTAAGCTGACCAGTTTCATACCCATCACGGATTTTAAACTACTTTAAAAAAGCTGGAGAAAACATCTGTGGGTGTTTGCACCTATATCTGACTGTGTATGGATTTCAATGACTACTTTTTTACGATGTTGTATTTTAGTGTTGCCTCTGTGTTTATTGTCCTGTCTGTCTGTAACTTTGTGTGGTGGTGTTCCACTGAACAGGTCTCTCTTGAAAATGAGACCTTGTGTCTCAATGACATTTTACACCTGTAAAAATAAAGGCTAAATAAAAAATTTAAAAATTACCAGCGGAGAAAAAGCATGGAACTAGAATAAAAATGTGATTATGAATCCCCGCGCTAAAAGCAATGCACTCCAACTCAAAACTTCTCTGCAGAGGATTTTTGTTTTTTTGCTGCATAGCTATATATCAGAAAGCACAGAGGAGTGGGAGAGCAACATGTCATGTCTGCTGGTTCTGTTTCCTGCTGCTGGGGGGGGGGGGGGAGAGGAATCTGTTGAAAGCTCTACAAACCAGGCAGCCTTTTAACAAGATGCACTTAATCTTCCCGATGTTTGATTTAGTTAAGTAAGGGATCAGCTTTGTGCATGGCCTCGGGAGTTGCGGGATGTTGATGAACGCTAACCTCTTATCAGTTTTATCTGCATTTAAACAGGTTTTCTAGCGAGGGCAGAGCTAAGCAAACCAATACGATCAAATATAGACCCATTTTATGTCCCAGTGCTTTTACGGGTTCAACCAGAGTTCATGTTATTAGTATTACAGGCCTTTCATGCTTTCAATCTCACACAGATCAGAGGGGCTTTGTGAGGTATGCCACCATCAGCCAATTAATGCCCAGGAGTACAGCTGTGAGGTCAGCACTAAGCACTTTTCTACCTCGTTCTTAGGTTCGGCTCTTTGGGAGAATTGTGTAACTCACACCCCAAACATTGAATAGTCACAAAAGTGACTTTGAACTGCTCGAGGCAAATAACAAAAACCTGCCGGGCATTACGGGAGAAATCCACAAAAATCCCTCCCACATTATCGGAGAGGACACAAGGCAGGGGAGGCATTTGAGGCTTAGAATAACCTCGCTGCAGATAACATCTCAGGGACAATAGTTACTTTTCAAAGCGTTTAACTGGCACTTTACTCCAACTCAGGCTGACCTGAGACAAGCCTCCCGCTCAAGGACGCTGCAAGAGGATCCACAGCTGCTGGAGGGCTTAATCTGATGTTTTAGTGGTGGGACGGAGAAAAACTTCCTCTGAACTCACTGATATCCCAAATTACTCAGAGTAACATGCTGAGGCTTCAATAACCTGCTCACAAATGATCACTTTACATAAGGGCTGACTATATTATCTTGCTATTAAGTCCAGGTCTTTTACTTAATATGTTAATGTATGACACGACACTTAAATAAGGGTGAGGCTTTAATTCCCTCTGTTTTTCCCATGATAAACTGCAGCCAAAGTGCTACTAAAAGGCACTTTTTTGTGTCCAAACATCACTGTACTTCTCCAACAGATATGGCATAACAAGACATAAACAATAATGACATAATAATCAGCAAAAACATAAAAGAAACACAGCAATCAAAATGACAGAGCAGCTTTAAAATCAAACATGGCGCATTAAATGTGCTGACAGCTTAACTACTTCTATCACAGCCTTTAAAGTTAAAGTGTTAGTAGCTGAGGGGTAAAAGGTAACAGTGCCATCTAGTGGTCACTGAGGAAACACCAGGAACATCTGGTCATTTTAAAACAAAGCAAAGCAGCAACTTAAAAATCAAGTCTTTTAACACAATCTTTAAACAGATTAATCACAAATAATCCCTGAAAAAGTCCTATTGCAAAAGGAATGCTCAAAGCGTGATGTACATTAATTATTACTATGATGCAGTAGTATATTTAGCTTGGTGTCCTTTGCATTTGTACAACAATGGTGGGCCTTCATGGTGCAGTCTCTGAGTCTTTTTTTCTTTTTTACAACCAAAACCAAGAGGAACCAGAGGCGACTAAAGTCAGCCAGGTTTGGCACCACATTGTGTCAAAAGTCAAAGGAATCAATGCATGCTTGTCATGTTTGATTTCCTACATGTTAAAGTTCCCCAGTCTGCTGGTGAACTTGTCCTTGTCGACGTTCTTGTTCTCGGGGAGATGTTTGAAGGTGCAGTCATGCCTGGTGCAGCCCGAGGTTCTCCAGAAGAAACACTCCTTCTTGAACAGGCTACAACAACAACAACAGGAAAGAATATTTAAATACGGCTGATTCATGTTAAAGTTCATAGAGTAAGGGATGGAATGTTTTAATCAAAGTAATCATGAAGATCAGAAGGTCTGCAATGACAGGGTTTCTTTTCACCAATACAACTATTGTAAAAAAATAAGCAAATAACTAATATGAACTTAACAATACTTATTGTTTTTGTACAAAGCTTATTTTGAGATTAAGAAATAACCTTTGAATGGCTGTGGTCATATTTAATAAGGTTATCAGACTAAAATCCATCTTAAAAGTCATTCATGGTGCTATTCAACAGCTGCTGGACAGACCCTTCAATGAGAAAACGCTGACTCCAGTAAACAGGTTGTTTCTGAAAGACTAACCACCAATACAAATAGTGTGAAGCAGGATATTTCATTCGATGTAATCATTTCCAAGAGTAATGACATCCTATTATCTATCTTTATTGAATAATTGTGACTTTTGGATTTGACAACGCTCTGGAGTTATTGGAAATGTTTGGATTCAAAGATCCAAAGGTTTTATTGTCATATCCACAAAGCTACACTGTAGAAATGGCAATGACATTCTTCTGACCGGAGCTCCTCCAACAATGCAACATATATAATAAAATACAAAATAATAATAATAAGGATCCCATGAGGTGAAATAATCTTACGCAGCCACCAGTGGAATTTAAATTATGCAAATCGTACAAAACTAGAAATATCAGAGTAGCCACACCTTTATCTGCAGCTGATCATAAAAACAAGCTTCAAGCAGAATTACTTTTTATTCCACTCGATTAGGTCAAAATCTAAAGTTGTAACCAAAGAGTGAAGTTAACAATGTGAGGGAGAATAGCAGCCTGCTCTTACCCGGGGCGTGTGTAGGGGTCAAAGGCCGCTGATCTGGGAGCCCCGAGCCCAGTGAATCTGTTGGGATATCTCACAGAGAGCGGAGCGCCCTCTACCACCAGGCCCTGAAGACACACATTCAACACGGTTAGCCCAACACACACACACACAGCTTCAAAAAGACAATGAGAAATGTTGATTGGTGTAATGAGAAAACAATGCTGGAGTTTTAGAGAAGCACACTGACTTTAAAAAAGAAAAAAGTTGGCAGTCAATGTTTTAATTACAGAAAATCTAAGCTTTTCTTTAGTCCCCGACTTCCTGCTCTACTTAGATGATTGTACAAGCTGCTAAATGTTGCATGCTAACACCTTTATATACATAAGAATAATTTAAAAAAAACGATATACATGTAAATAAAAAATATAATTGTCTTTGGGAACCTGCAAGTCATACATAACCATCAGATGATACACACATTTATATCACAATTAACACCACAATATGCTTAAAACTCTTAAAATGGCACCAGAAATGGGGCGAAGCCTGCGAGCTAGTTCAGGCAGTCAACTCGAGCACTTATGCTGCATTCATACATAACGCCCCTTGCCACTCTACAACCAACCAAACAGTCTCCTTAATATGCCGCTCTATTTAACCTGCCAGATCTCTCTCTATGCATTGCTTGCTGCTGCAGCTACTTCCACGTCGCTGCTGCTTGCCTGCCCCACCACCACCCCAGCTTCCACCCCAGCTTCCACCTGTAGGCTCGGGGGGTTAGTTATTTAATCATCACTCATCGTGCTATGTATATCTGTGGAGTGATCAGGCCCGAGCCTAGACGCCAAACTCAACTATACGCTGCTTCTAATAAACATGTTAAAGAAACACGTGAGTTGTCTGACTGAACTATCTTAAATTAGTTTAGCAGGACTTACAATTTTGTTAAGAAACAGCTAGTGGCGTTGCTTCATTAAGACAGGCAAGAAACACTTCACTCATGAGAGTGTACTCACAATCAACTTATTGCTGCCTATTTGATCTTGATCTCTGATAAATCCTATATCGCTCCTCCCTGCTAAAACAAGTCCTTCATTTTTTGGCTTGAGATTCAGGTCAATGTTTGATGTGATAAACACTTTGAAGGGCACTTTGACTGTCTGCAGCGGAAAGGTCATTCTACTCTCTAAATAAAGATTACGGTTTACAACAAGCGATATCACGACATGAGCTTATTCTGCTGCTTCAACATCAGTGAGTGTTCAGTGACACATCAGCTATATACCTCAATAAAGGATCAAAAAGTGACATACATTGATACACTGGATAGCTCGATCGCAGTCTTCTTTTTTGGCGTAGTTCACAAAGGCACACTGCTGCTCCAGGAGCATCTTGATGCTGTACACCGTCCCCGCTCTGAGGGAGAGACGAGAGAGAGTGTGAGATCATGAGATGAAAACGTTATCATCGCTGCGGGGCTAAATGAAATCCTGAGGGAGACGGTGGGTCCCTACCGGCTGAAGAGCTCGTGCAGGGTGGAGTAGGTGACAGTTGGAGCTAAGGATCCCACCCAAACAGACATAAGATCTCTGTATACAAAACAGAAGAGAATAACAATTTTAAATGATGTTGCACTATGGGTACAGGTCAGCAAAAATATCCTGAAAACCCAAATCTAAAAATCAACAATATGAACATTTATAATAACTTAATAATATAAAACGTATATCATTACACAAATATAATGGAAAAAAGGGCAGGGATTCAAAACATTAGTGTCAGGCATTATGAATCCTAATAATATTTAATTATTTAAAAAGCTCGTAGAAAAATACTTAAATTGTTTTCTGACTTTTATTTAATTTTTCAAAATTGAGAAATTGTTGACAGCAAGGCACAAAATAAAACCAATAACCAGAAAAGTACCGGTAAAACCGACACAGGGAAGAACACTAACTACATTAACTTCCTTCATTTAACAAGAATGTTAACACGTTAATGACAGTCTTACGGTTTCATTGCATTCCTCGAATGAGGCGTAGGCGACTGAGAATTGGATCTGCTGTGGCCAAAAGCATCAGACTCCTTGACCTGTTGCATTCTGGGACGGCTTGCCTGGAGGACGGTCCACTCGCCCTCATCGTCGTCGTCTTCCTCATGCACCACAGGGGGCTCTAAGTCCTCCCGACTGGCCCCGACATCTGAACAGAGACAACGGTGAGTCAATCAAATCATCTTTATCCCCAGGGTTAATTGGATTAGCCGTGGTGCCCTTGAGCAAGGCACCGGACAACCCCCTTCCCCCCCACTCCCATTGCTCCCCGGGCGCTGTACAATAGCTGCCCACTGCTCCTAGTACTAGACTCCTGGTACTAGGATGGGTTAAATACAGAGGTCAAATTTCACTGTGTGTGCTGTGTGCTCTGCATGTGTGACCATTAAAGAGGGTTTCATCCCTCCGATTCTATCTATTCTATCTATTAAAGGTGGGGTATGTAATTTTGGAGAAACCAGCTCGAGTGCGCTAGGATTGGAAAATACACAGCCGGAAAAATCTGCCACTTCCTTACAGAGCCCCTCCTCCAACACACACGAACGCGCACATGACCAATGAGGGCACGAGATAAGTTTGTGCACAGATGGAAGGCTGACAGGCAGGTAGGCCATCCAGTTATTTTAGCCGGGCCGGCTAAAATGATTGGTCGTGGTTTTTACAGTACTACGGCTTCCACAGATGACATTTTTTATGGATATTTTGTCAAAGCACTTAAGATATTCATTGCTATCGGGATGTTAAGAGCATTCCATGGAATATAACAAAAAGTGTATCTCGAGCCGGTTTCTCAAACTTACCTACCCCACCTTTAAGTGATGGTTTTAGAATAAAATTGAAATATTTATATTAACATAAAGAAGTAAAAATGTGCACATTATACTAAAATAAATATGTAAACATGTATGTATAACTGTATATTCTGTAGTGTATTAAATACCAGAACAATGTAGTGACAGTTGTTTTCCAGCTGTGGGAAACATTTCCTGACGTTTACCTCCAGGACAGAGTTTACCGTCTTCCCCCCCGAACAGAGCTTCTACAGCTTCCTCCAACGTGCCGTGTGTCTTCAGCGCCTCGGAGCTCTGCGCCCAGCTGAAGCCCATCTCCTGAAGAATGGAGACACAAAAACAAGCTTTAAAGGTCACCTATCATGCTATTTTTAGGCAATAGCATAGGTCTCAGATATATAAAAATATATAAAAAACATGTCTATGAAGTGTTTTGCTCAAAATACCAAACAGATCACCCATTCTAGCCATGCCTCATATCCCTCTATTTCACTTCCTGTTTCAAAAGTGTTGATTTGGGGTATAAAGCTTTAAAAATAAAAAAGAAGGGGGCTGAGCTCATACGGGACCCGGAAGCTACGGTCTAAACTAAATACTGCCGTGATGAAATGCCATATCATGGATTATCAAGGATTATTTCTGAAACAGTATGGAGCTCAAAGGCTTTCTCTCTTGCAGGTTATACCACAAGGTGAGTTCCTTTTTATTTCCTGCTTCTTCACATACATGCTCTCCGGTACAGGTTAGCTCTGAGTGTTAGCGATGCTAATGTAAACACCGACCATATTACGTCCAAAACAGTCGGGCATTGTTTCTGATAGCAACGTTTCTGATAGGGCCGTGGGTGTAAAGCCAGCCTACATTTCCGATATTACGTCATATCGGACGCAAGTCTGGATCAGCTCCGTTGTAGCCCCGTTTTTAGAGATTTGGGTACGGAGGGAAAGAGAGAGGGTTTAATTTTCTGACGCTGCGTGAGTTCCCCGACACACCGGGGACACATATTTATGTATAAAAGACATCAAAAAGTGCATTTTGCATGATAGGTCCCCATTAAAGCAGTGGATGGCTGATACATAACCACGTTTATTTTGCATTTAAAACTAAAATGAGCAGAGAAAAGCATCTAAACTCAAACTGTATATTCATCTTCAATCTACAGGGTTTGTACAGCTTAAGGCAATTCAAGACTTTTCTAATGCTGCGCCGAAGTCAATTTAAAACAAACGTTAAAATGACCCCAATTGGAGAAATTACCACTTCATCAATTATCATTCCTATAATCTTTCTTTAAATATGTAATTATTTTAATGACTCTTGAAAGATTGATTAAGGACATTTTAATAGTAATTGGGTTAGTTCGTTTTTTGTGGAATATCTGTAAAATATGCAGGACCCAGATTCAGCGAGTCTCCTTTTACTGTGGACATTTGACCATGTGAATTCTTGTAAACCTAAGCTTCCCCTACCATCAGGTGCAGCGTCTGCGCTCGCTTCAGCTCCTGCGTGGCTTCAGCGCTCGAACTTTCCAGATTCAAAACCTCCTTATAGATCAGCGAGGCCTCGTAGTATCTCTGGAGGAGAAGTGGAGGAATCAGTAATGAGTAAGTGTTTCAAATCTAAATAAAATGCATAACTTCCAGTTGAACATCAGGTAAATAACAAACAGGAAGAGAAACTTCACATTAAAAAGGGAATCATTGAGAGTATGTGGAAGCAGAGTGTTATCAGGGGGAACTGGTGCAGTATTCACCTTGAGCCCACACAGAGCTTTCCCTTTCCTAAATAAACCTTTTATCCAGTTTGGCTCCATGGAGAGAGCGAGGTCAGCATCCTGGAGAGCGTTTTCATACTGCTGCATTCTCTCAAAACACAGGGACCGATTACCAAATAACCTGAAACACAGAGTAATGTAATTAATGATTATTAACAATAACTGCTCCTGTGTGTGGAGAAGTCAATTTCAAAGGTCTCCTATTATACTGTTTCTCATCAATATATTATAGGTCTCAGATATATACAAAACATGTCTCTGAAGTGTTTGGCTCCAAACACCAAACAGATCATTGCAGCATCCCATAATCCCCTCTGTTTCAGCCCTGTTTCCAAAGTGCTGATTCTCTGTCTGTTACTTTAGATGAAAATAAGGAGCCCCTCCCCACGCCCCTCAGAGATATTTGGTTAAAAAGAACACAATGGTGCTCTAGGAGGAGATTCAGGTGATAAGGTGGGGGGGGTTACCTTGGTTGGTGATTGGCTAACGGTTACACAAGCCAAAAAATCGTTATGACATCATAAAGTGGCCAAAATCTGATCAGATCATTTTCAGACAGGTTTTTATATAAATGGATCAGGACAAAAAGAGAGAGAATCTTTTTTCCTGAAACTTTCAGAATGTCTTTACACAGAGAGGACACAACAAGTGGATTCTCCATAATAGGTGACCTTAAAGTTAAATATCTTACTTAAATTCCTTTGGGTTGTATTTAATGGCATCTGTAAAGCATTTCACGGCCATCTCGTACTGACTGGAGGCAGCCATACGATTTCCCATACCTGCAGGGAGAGAGCGGACATCTTTAGTAAGATAAGATAAGGATAAGATAAGATGCTCCTTTATTAATCCCTGTGGGGAAATTCAGTAGTTTAACAGCAACAGGGTAAGATTGAAAAACAGGACAGCACAGATTAATACAATTAAGGATAAAATTAAAGATAATAAATTAAAATGATAAATAACTATAAAATAAGAAATGAATTAAAATGAACATATATACATATTTGGTCATGTGTACATATTATTTACATGTGTGTGTGAAAACAGTGTGTATTTTATAATTGGAAAGTCTCAATGTTAATTCTTACCAGCAAGCTCTCTGCTCCTTTTTGCTAACTCTTCTGCAATAGGATCCATTTGTTTCTGGTAAAGTTAAGAGTGTGCGCATTAGTCTCTAAGCTCCACAGGAAACACTGATGACAACCAGGTAAGGGTACATTCATATCATTGTTTATGGATGTCAATTACAATTATATTAAAAATAAATACAAAGAATTGAATAGGGGAAGATGAAGCACATATTATAACTGAATAGGAAATGTAGGAACAGACACTCTCAACTGATTACTTATTATTGTTGTATTGTAATAAAAATTACCATAACGTTAAAAAATGTGTCTGATGTGTTTTCATGTGTCGGAAAATATCAGTTTGTGAGTCATGATAATAAGCCTTAAATAATTATAAATTCATTAAACATATATAAGTGTTCAGTGTTCCCACCTCTGTATTTGGTTCATATTTCTCCTCCTCCTTCTCTTGAACTTCAGGTTGAGCCACAATTTTAGTTTTTTCCTCCTCAGACGGCTGGACTTCGGGTAATTTAGTCTCTTTCGCTTTTCTCTCTCTGGCAGGCCTCTCATTAAACAATACCTCGGGCACCGATTTTGTCGTAGAAGCAGCGTGGGAATTATTTATATTCAAATCCTTCAAAAGATAATGAAACACAAGGTAGTGGTTTAAAGATGATCAAACACAAACAAACTACAATGTTAACAATACTGATGGCAATAGCTCAGATCAAACTATGTCAGACTTTACAGATCAGGAGCTTTGGGGACAGAGCCTTCTCTGTGGCAGCCCCGAAGCTCTGGAACTCCCTCCCCCAAGACCTCCGTGAGTCTGAGTCCCTCACCCTGTTCCAGTCCCGCCTCAAGATGCATCTCTTCAACTCTGTATATCCATAAGCCCCCCCCCCCTCAATCAACTTCCTCATGACTGCCCTTTCTGTTTATCTCATTTGATTTGATTCATTTATTATTATTTTTTGTTTGTTTTTGCCTGTCCTTGTTTGTCTATCCTCCCCCCGACTGCAAAGCGTCTTTGAGTTAGAGAAAAGCGCTATATAAATATAATGTATTATTATTATTATCTATAAACTCATCCACTGCTCAAACATGTCTAGTTCTGGATTGTCTTAAGTAGGACTAATCTGCTTTGAATTCTGGGTAAATGTGGATTTTTTCAAAAGCAAAAAAACATGGCTGATAAGCAATCTTGAAGTAAAACCGTTTGCTTTCTGGAAACGTAACACTCATTAAAATCACCTTAAAACATTTACAAACTGTTTGACGGTGTGATATTATTACGAAATAGGACTTTTCATAGTGTTGTCCTTCTTGAGGTTTATTTTCACCTTCGATGTATTCACCTGTGCCATCACCGGTCAGACATTACTTCTGAAGTACTTTCCTGCTCGTGCAAACGGTCATTTTAAAATCAATGTCCACAAACCATTTGCTCCTTTTCTTCTTTTGTAATCATCTCCTCAAGATTTTCCTCTTCATTATTACAACTGTTGTCTTCATATCCAGCCGCCACAGTGCCATTGTGTGTTGCATCAGGTTCAGGAGATTCTCTTGCTTCTGCATTATTTTCATAAACAGGATTGTCTTTCGGATTTTCTGAGGAGTCTGACTTCCCTTGTTCTTCCTCCTGGAAACAATAACATCAAAGATATCAGGATCTGAAAATGCCTTAATGTCTGGATTCAGGGTATATGCAGGAATCCTGAAGTCACATGTAATACCTTTTAAGACCTTTTTTAAGACCCTTTCCATACATTTTAAGACCTCATCGCCACTTCGAGTTTTAACCGGTTACATTGGCGACACACTTTACCTCACATTTACTATATACAGTATTGATTGTCCTCCCTCCTTATCTTCCAACCATTTGGACGCAAACTTGCATTTCCCCATAACGATGTAGTTTAACAACCGGCGTAAACGTACCTTCGCGCGCTATCAGTCAGTGAGCGCGCGATGTCCTGTTCAGATGACGTAAAATCCAACGGGATGCCATAAATAAACTACACAGAATCACACTACACACCTACGCAATGATTACATTGAGGCAGACTTTAGAATGCAACCTCTTTGGACAATTTATATACTTTAGAATGTATTACCTTGGAAAATGCCGTTTAATACTTTTTAATAGCCTTCATTTTCGCTAAATTGATTTAACAACTTTTAATACTTTTTAAGACCCCGCGGACACCCTGGGATTATATTTCCAGAGATATAATGTAACTTGATTGTATTCACAGAAAAAAGAGAAGACTTACAGGTAAATTGTCTTTAACTGCAGTTTCCTTTTCTAACCGTTTCTTTTGTTTTTTACGCTGAAAAAGAAAAGAGAAAAGTGGAAGCGTCAAAAAAGTAAATAAGAAGAAACATTGAAAATATTAAATCTGAATTAATCTGCAGACACTTACCAATTTCTTACGCTTGTTCCTCTCAGTTTTGTCCTTACGCCTTTCCTCATCTTCTATCAATTCCTTTGCATGTTTATCAGCCTCCTGGAAAAACAACAAGTTATGAGTCTTTATGTGGAGCATGAAGTCAGAAAATGTAAATGAAATTCACCTGAAGTGAAAGGACATGAGTCAGCCTGAAAGCTACATCAAGTCACAAACAAGGGACACATCATAAAGGAAGCTTTTTAGTTTCACTTCCAAAGAAAAGTCAAACAGAATGGGAATACCTCTTCACTGAGTTGCTTAATTCGTGGATGTGGTTCTAAAGACCTGTGAGAAACAGTAGGTGTATAAAAGCGATCATCATCTTCATCATCGTCATCATCAGTATATATGATGTCATCGTCCAGCTCTCCCTCAAACGTCCTTAAAAAATCTAAACCTGGGAGATTCAGACACAAACAAACAAAGTGTAAACAAGCAGCATCTTAATTCAGAACAAAGAATATAACCGATCTTTAAAAAGTCTGATCTTGATAAAGCATGGTGCCAAGTCTCAACATATAGTAGTAGTTGTATGAACTTCAGAACTTGGCCATTCCCTCTTCTCAGTCTGAAAGAGCTTGGTGAATAATGTCGTCAGTAGACCAAACATAGTCTACTAAAGATTGTATACTTTGGCTAAACACCCCCCCCCCCCCCCTCAGAGCTTCTGTTGTCAGCTGCGGTGGTTTTGGCGGTCTGTAGCTTTATGAAACTGATAATCTGACATTCATGCCCAGGGATTGGAACTTCTATTTCTTTCATTTTTTTATTGGTTACACAATTGTGTCAGTCACTTTTCATGTGAAATATGTTGAAAATGTGCATAGTTATCCGCACATATTGCGTTGCTTTGTCTCTATAGCCTCGTCCCCATATGAACTCATCAGATCGGCACACTGTTCAGTTAGTCCGAACTCACTGGAAATACTTTCGGTCTCAGTGAGATGTCACACACTGAAGATGCCGTTATGCATTTATTACAGGCAAACATGCAGTAGGGAACAGTTAAACATTAAACAGGATACAATCTGACAAAAAGAAATTGAGCTAACCGTCCACACCCTTATATTTGTCTATATATACACACAGGATTTCTTGTTCTGCTGGTGACTCATGACACTATGTAGTAAATAAAAGTGGTGTCTATTTGCCTAATGGAGATATTGTTGCATTACCTTGTGGGTCTAAAACAATGTTGACCAAATAAGTAAGACAAAAGGTTTAAGAAGACATATAACCTAATCACTTACGAGTATACTGTACGCAGCTTACATTACCTAACACTTTTTATAATTATTATTATTATTATTATTATGTATTCAGATATTTGTTGTATCACAAAACTAGGCTGATACTGTTTTGTTGCACGGTTTGTCAATTTAGTAATACTGGGTTGAGTTTCATTTTCCGGTTCTCTTCTCAATCATCAGGTTGAAATCATCTGTAGTTGAGAAATTGCCTTACCTAATAAGCCAGAGGCGAAGACATCTAAAATTGAGTCTCCAGGATGGCGTCCATTGATGAAATCCACCATAGTTTCCTGAGATGAGGAAAAGATCACACACTTATAATGCATCCAAGCTTTAGACGCAATAATGCTCGTATACCTCGCAAAAGTATAAACTAAACATTGCTGAAAGTAACGTACTGTGTAACCCTTGCTTTATTTGCAGGGTGGGAAGTACATTTTTTTGCAGTTACCACACTAGCTGGTCGATACAACTGATAAAGTAACCGAGGAATAACCCCCCTAAGAAAGCTTTAACTACAATTTTACAGTTACTCAAATAAAAAGTCATTTTCCTAGCAAAATGTTGTCTAGTTACTGCTTCTCAAATGTGAAGACATGATGCTTCTTTTCTATCCATTACTGTAAATTGACTAGGATTAGGTATGGTTGTTTAGTTAGTTTAGTTTGACAGCAAAACAAGAACACATTATCAGTATTTATTTTACATTAAATAGAGCAAACACTGTTTTGAGTGACTGTTAGTAACATGCCCTACTTCTGTGCATATGTGTTAACAGTTTACTGCTTTAATACACTATGTAATCCCTGATACATTTACATTGTTTGTGACTCTATTGTAAATATACAACAGAGCTATGATATTTTAGTTATGAAAGTTATTCATTGAGACTAAATGCCCTAAGCTTATGTATTTAGTAACATGTGATAAACTGTAGTTATCCTTTGTGAAGGCTGCACTAAAGTACATGTTATCTGATTTTTGTGGTAAAAGACTCTCAACGGTGGCAGCTCATATTCAAATGACTGTTTGTGAAAGGTAAGGTAACACTGTTGCCATGACACACTTACAATTTGCAAAACCTGTTATGCCAAAATAATAGGAACAACAGAAGTTTCCAGGTGCCTGAATTATACTCACATGAGTGTGCATGAGTCTTGAGTTTTCTCGGATTCGAGATACAGGAGCACCTGAAATATAGAAAAGTGTTATAATCAAATACGTATAAAACACGTTTCTAAACATCATTTTTCACGTTGTTACAGTCCATCGTCATAATGTAGCTAGCTAGCTAGTAAGCTAACTAAACACTTCACTGTTCTCAGTAAATGAAACTTAGCGAGGAATATGAAACAAATGACAATCACTACTTTAATGATACCTCTAACAATGTCTTTCTTTTTTGGCATGGTGATAGAGTGTGTCTTTGAAGTATGTTCCCGCGACTGTGTTGGATGGTATTTCTCGTTGAAGATAAAATGTACAGTTTTGGTTCTGACTGTTTTCTTCCCCTTTCCGCGTTTGATATGGGCACTTTTTTCCCTGCATTTAACCTTAGAGGCTGCTACCAGCCTCCAACAGCCTACACCAATCAAATGGTGAGGATTTCAGTATGTTGTGGTTCGGGGCTGTGATTGGATGATTGACCTGTCAATCATGGTAAAGTAGGCGTCCTTTGAATGCAACGTGCTGCCTGCGAATCTGCCTGAGAGCAAAGCATCATAGAAAGGACCTGTAAAAAGCAAAACAGACTGGTACATACTATAAAATAATTCATAAATCCTTACATTTGAATCAAGTTCTCTTTCTTCTTACTATTAATATAAATATATATATATTAATGTTTCTTAGTGTAAGCATTGTTGGATGAGCCTGTAACTTTGTATTGCCAACAACTACGCTGTAGCTGTTGTGTAAAACTGTTGTGTAAATTACAATGGACTAACTACAGTCAGAGATGAAGAAACAAATCAGAGATGAAGAAACAAATCAAGCCAGGGAAGAATTTACATCTGCGATTTAATTAGCCTACAAACCCTTTCCTATCTTTTTAAAGGTAGTATTACGCCATTGACCAGCCTATCTAGCTGCAGATCTATCTGTAAGCTGTTTTGCATTCAATAAACTGACCCTATCATATCAGTGAATGTGATGGTATTTTGTACCTAGTGATATCTTGCAGGCACATACAGTGTTGCTGCGATACAAATCAAAAAATATAGTTTTATATCTCTATCAACTGTATTTAATTTAAATCTAATTGGATCATAACATGTGTTTATGGTAATTGTATTTATTCTAAACTATTTGGGGAGTGTTACATCGCTAGAGTTAATTAATGACTCACAAATAAAGCTTTGCTTGTCTACTCTTAATGGGTGGATTAACCTGTTATGGAGGCCTGGGTTAATGCGTTTTTTTTGCCATAAAAAAGTGATTTTAGGTGATACAAACAAATAACTTTTTATTTGAGAAACGATGATATATAGAGAAACTAAACAAAAGCACCAACAAATATCCAGTGGCATTTTATATTATATTTGCCTTTCAACCAATTTCCATTCTGAATAAGTTACGTTTTTTTCTTCTTCTTTAATGCCGTTCTTGAATTCAAACCAATTCTCGCGCCCTCTGTCCTCTTCCCGCGCGAGTTTCCGGGTTTTCGAGTTGTCCTCCACATTTCCTAGCAACGCTGGCTCCTTGGATACAAACAGGAGGGAGTGCGCTCACTGTGGAGGACTGACAACAACAACAACATGGAGCCTCGAGATGTAATTTGTCTCAGTTTGACCCCTTTTCTCCTCTGAAAGTGTTATTGTGCAGCATATTGTATCGTGGTTTGGTTCGCTTTAACCTGGTTGAATCTGGCTTGCGTTTACCCGACGCTGGCCGTTGGTAATAGCCTGCTAACTGCTAACCGCTTGGCTAGGTTGTTAGCTAATGTATCAGCCCGCTAACAGACCTCTGAGACAACGTTACTCAGTTTAATCGACCTTGTCAGACAAAACATTGTGTTTGCATTCTTAGTAGCCAATAGTTGTAGCATGTAGGCTCATTTGCAAAGGGCTATTGTTAAGAAAAGGTTTGCAGATAATAGATACAGTAGTCATGTGTCTCTCCTTAAGCTAACAGCAACCTGTTGCGCTTAGCTAACTTTATTCGGAGCTTCTTAACTATCTGGTATATGATATTTGAGAGAATCTAGGTAAATATAATTGAAAAAGTAACACATTGGCATCTGTTACAATTGCTACAAAGGTGGGTTTTGCCGAATTGACTTCTCTTTAGCAGCATTTCAGAGATCTGGTAATAGCATTTCAGAGATCTGGTAATAATAGGTCTCTTTAATGACAAACCTGACAGTTTAAAGAGGCCAGATGATCTGCAGCCAAACAGGCAGTATAACTGTTCACAAAATCTCAGATAGATTAGGGGAATTGCTGTTGTTATAGGAGCCGTGTCAAATAATTGAAAAACACTTGAAGTATTTACGAACGAAAGCGTATTTAAGAAATCCAAATAGTTTATATTAAGTCAAATAATATACCTTTAAATGAGAGAATGGTGGGTTGTCTTTTTCCTGAGTTTAAAGGCTGCTGTATTAAATTAAATTAAATTGATGTAATTTTCTGCCGAGAATCTTTTCAATTTACACACAGGGTTACTCAGCTTTGTTAAATGGCACAAGAGGCCAGTTACATTGAGTTATAAAAAATGTTGTGACTTGGTTTTACAGAGGGTGACGGCTTCTGCTCGGTTGCCAGCAGATGAAGATGCAATTCAGTCTGTTGGACAAACATCCATAAACCAGCCGGGAGCTCAAAGTCATGACCGACAGAGGCAGAGGCAGCCCAGGCTGGACACGGATAGCTGGGAGCTTCAACAGCGATGGCAGCGCTCGTTTGAGCCAGGTATGTCTCGGTAAATAAATATTTTCCGTCATATTAAATGTTGAATGGGATAAGGTGATGTAGAACAGACTGTGTTTCTGGAAATCTGTCTTTTTCCCCCAACTGTCTAAACAAATTTGAGGCTCTACTTAAATAATAATGACAATTCAACACATTTGGATCTCATGGTAATAGGAAAGCTGAAGGAAATAATGATTTGTATGTAAGTTTGAAGGATGCATACTTTGGTTGTAAATGTGTTTATGATGCCTGTGAATAACATTCAGCATTTTCTGTATCATCAGAATTTCAGGACAGCAACCTGTCTCCATCCCTCTCCCTGTTGCCTGCACACTCTGGAGTGGAACAAAACTTCACTGAATATTCTTTATTCCAACAAAGTGACAGTGAATTTGCCCCTTTAAGGTAAACAACAATAGGTTTTGTGGACATAATACTCTACAACATTGTATTTGAATGTTCAGTTATCTAATTGTATTTGTTTACTTTTTAAAGGGCGTTTCCCGACATCTCTATGGCATCAGAGAGGTTTCACGTTCCTCTCCAGGATCGCTCTCAAGCCTCTGAGCGCAGCTCCCTGTCCCAGTACCCTTTGGACCAGGCTACCAACCTGTCTGGAGAGGGAGTGAGCAGCTGCTGCTCTCTGTCCCAACACAGCTTATCTCCAGGAGACGAAGGCAGACGAGAGGAAAAAGTGCACCCACCAGCGATTGCAACCACTTACAGACCATCCAGTGATGATTCAGATAGAAGAGAGGAAGACTCAGAGACTCAAACTGACCCTCCAGACACGCCAGTAGGAGAGGCTGCTCAATATGACATATCCTTTCTGAGTAAAGATGTTCCTGCCCAGCATCTTCTAGAGCTCCTTGAGAAAGATATTGGCATGCAAAGCAGTAGTAGTAGTGCTCTTTCCTCTTCCTCTGAGACCTCTGTGAAGGTGGCTTTATCTTTTGCAGAAGATTTAAAAGCATTCAAGTTTGCAAACCAGGCTTTGAGCAAAGCATGGGTAAAAGAGAAGGTCCTCCAGGTGAAGCTTCTCTTCCCCAGCAGCAGTCCAAACAACCTGACGGAGGCTTATTCCCTGACCAATCACAGACATTGTTATCGGAGGAAAGCAACATAACCATGGGGCTCCGCAGCACTAAACCGGATGACAGCAGTGAAGAGTTACACAGAGAGTTGCTGTCTGAGGTAGAGAGGCGCAGCAGTCGAGAAAATGAATTTAAAAACCAACAGCGTAAAAGTTCTACACCACCCGTTATATCTCTCACACCATTTCCCACAGGGGCTTCTGAAGTCAAGCCAAGTGCTATCAGAACTCATTTTGGTGGCCTGCAGTGGACAGGGGCGTTTTCAGCCGGCTTTGAGCGCAGTCACAGAGAACAAGAACTCTGGCTCTCTGGGAACCACACAGGGATTGATGGGTCCTACCTGGGTTTCATTCCACAATCTCAATCCACTCCAGGGGTGTTTAAAGCCCCATCCAAATCCAGTGTCAAGGCTAAATTAGGGCAACTCTCTGCCATAGAATCTAACAAAGAGAACTCTTCTCTGTCAAACACAGGGATCTCTCCACAGCCAGCTGTTCGTGCAACTGATCCCCCTGAAACAACAAATCAGAGCCGAGGGGAAACCACCTCTGCTGAAGTCCAGTCTCTCCCAAGTCTCAACTACATGCAGAAAGTAGACGCCTGGAGGGCTAATCAGAGTTCAGGCAAGGCAGCACTGTTTGATAGCTTGGCACTGCAAGGATTCTCCAGCGTGTCTCCTAAACAGAACGCTTACGAAGCAGTATCTGAACCCTTGAATCGCATCCTGAGTCAGCAGGCGGGGAGATTACAGCCAAGTGCTGCCAATCAGGAGGTCACACAGAGCTCCTCCAAGGCTCCCTCTGGCTCCACTCCTCCAAGGAGAGGGGAGGCCGTGGGCAGGGCTCCCAGAGACCAAGATAACTCTGCAACAAGAACTTCTGCATCACCCTTTGGCAGGTCTCAGTCCCACTCCTCTCTAAGCACCATTGTCATGTCGGTGAAGAAAGATCAGCAGAGTAAAAGACCTGCAGGTGAAGAGAACATTGAGACTCATCATCAGCCAAGCACCACAGTTCAGCCCCCACCTCGCATGAGCCTCGGTCAGTTCAGCGACGTATCTCTTGATCACGATTTGACACTCTCAAGTTCCCAAGAAAGTTACAACAGTGGAGTTAAATTAGCAACGTCCATCGGAGCGTCTTCTGTTGTCAGTCTGGAGGTTGATAACTACGCTCCGTACTGGACTTCGAAAATGTCCACACCACCACCGATGGCAAGGCAACGAGAGATAGATATCGAACAACGAATTCCGGTGATTATGAAACTAAAAAGAATCCTATATCAAGAAACATAGACCAACATTTTTTTTAATCAAATTTCCCTAAATGTATGCATTTAAAAACATATATTTTAGAAGATTTTGCAGTTGATTTATTATGAATACAGTTGTATTTAGGCCAGTGGTTCTCAACTGGTGGGTCGCGGACCCGTTTGAAGTGGGTCGCAGATGTGTGAGTGAAGAAAAAAAAAAAGATCTTTTATTTTTCTCGAAAAAAGCCAAACTTTTATTTTGAAGGCCTGATTTTCTAACGCTGTGCGTGCAGTGGGCGTTGGACTGGAAGTACCGGAGACCATAAACGGTTTTGAAAACTTCTGTCACGTAGGGATCATCTTCTCAATAAAACGTCTTTGCTGAGGTTTTTTCGAGTCTTCTGGCCAATCAGAATCAAGATTGTTGCCAGAAGGGAGAATAATTTTGCTGTAGAACTACTCTTTATACATCCATGGGTACAACTTCAGATAAAAATGAACACATAATGAAATATGACCCCCGGTTTGATGATTGACAGGTCACAGAACAATGGGAACTATCTACCCTTACCAACAATTTAAAGTAATTCACACAGACTATCTCCTCTTTGCTCTGCTCTCTGTGAGGAGCAGCAAGCTGTCAGAACAAAGTGAAAAACAAACAATGGCATTAAATATTATTAATAGATCGGGTAGTAATAGATTTATTTATTTTCTTCCCAGAGTGTACCAGAATGCGAAGTTTATATGTTAGTATTTCTAAAAATCTCCTGGGGGAGAATCCTCCCAGACCCCCCTTCTGGGGTTGGGTTTTCAGCATGTGTGCCTTTTTATGTTATACGATTTTTTTATTGAATAGATTTGAGTGGTTCAAAAATTTCGGGTCGCGATTTATTGACAAAGAAAAAAGTGGGTCCCGAGGCCTGACCAGTTGAGAACCACTGATTTAGGCCATGTACCACAAACATGTATATTTGTATTCTTTATCCTGATGTCTTCTGTATTTGTTTTTTCCTTCAGTTGTATCTCCGTAACCTGGGTATTGACCAGTCTCCCTCAACTATTTTAACTCCATTTGCACCAAGAGGGCCAATCAGAGAGCCGGAGTTCTCTCCCACAGATCTCTGTACTATTAAAGGATCTATTGGAACACCAACCAAGAGCCCCTTACCCTCTGAAGGTACCTAAAAAACATACTAACATTAACAACACAAGAGAATCATTTACATTGTGCCCTTAAAATCTTACCAATACCTATTTAAACCAGAATGCATAATGTTTAACCTTCTAGTCCACTTTAGCATAGGGCTGGTTGTTAGTTTAAGGAACGTTTTTTATACTGTTCTACCAAGAAGAAAACTATTAAAACATAGATGTAACAGGTATTATTTTTATTTTAAACATGTCTTCAAGACCATGTACTCTATAAAAAGGTTAGTATTTTTTCCTCATGTTGGCGTTTTTTGTATTTTCAGGTGGCAGTCCCCATAAAGGAGAGTTTTCCAGGTGCAGCATTCTGTCAGTGGACTCCAGTATATCCATCGCGTTGAGCCTGGACAGTCTCGGTGAGAGTGAACGCAGACTGGCTCCCTCCTCCCTGCCGGATGAAGACTCCTACCCTTCCAGCCTGCAACAGCACATGGACAGCAGCTTAACCAGCAGCCAGAACACCATAACACTCGGAGACAGGTACGACTCTGACCTTTCGTTAGCTACCAAGGCTAAGAGTACGGATTCAGACTTGGAGTCTCCCTTGCAAACGAGCCGAAGTTTGGAGCAAAGCGCAGAAGATTCTATGGTTAGCTCTAAAGCTTTGATGGAAATCCGTAAACTCCTCTCTCAGGCGGAGAACATGGTGTCTTCTGGGTCTTCTGTAGATTCCTCTGCCCCCACCGCAGTGCCCCGTTTGCTCTCTGATGATAACATCTTTCTCTCACTGAGGAAGACACCCAGCACCCTCCAGGACTCTTCCTCCTCTGTTACTGAGGATCCCAGAGCTCGATTCTCCCCGCTGTGGGCCAGATCTACATCCGACTCCATGCTGACCTCAGAGAGACTGAGAGAAAACTCTATTGGTCGAGAGACTTCATCGGGGCAGCCCAATTATCCGTCCACACAAGCTCTTACGTCCACAGGTGCGAACAGGAGGCCACAGGATGTTGGTAGAGGCGCAGGATCCCTCGTCCTCTCCAAATCAGCCCGACGAGCAGAGCCTGAGGGCTGCAGCGCTGCCCCCGTCGACAACACCGTCCCACCACAACCACCTTCACCAGCTCTGAGTATACAGCTCACCTCTACTGCTACAGACACAGAGGAGGAAATGCAGGCTTCTCTGGAAGGTCCTATACAGAGCAGCTCCCCCCCGCCTGCCCTGGAGAACAGCGATCAGGGAGTGATGAGCGACGGCAGCAGTGAGAGCTCGCTGGCGGTCAGAGTGGCGCAGTTACTGCAGAATGAGTCTCCGGCCACCATGGTGTCCAGTACAGCCAGCATCACTGACAATGAGGAGAGCAAAGCTTTGGGTAAGAGGATTCATGCGTTGTTAATCTAGAGGGAAAACCTTTCATAGTGGAAAAAAAAAAAAATATATATATATATATCCAAATCAACTTTTCGCAATAATACAATCTTACGTAAATATAACCAATCCTCTGCAGACGCATAAAATACTTATTTTGAGTAGGGCTGAACGATTAATCGATTTTAAAGCGAAATCGCGATTTGAAATGATGCAATTATCAAATCGCAAAGCCTGCGTTTATTTTTATTTATTTTTCTTGTGTGTCAGTCATCCACACCAATCAGAAGTGCTGTGCTCCACATGTACCAGACATTGTTAACCAATCAGAAGTGGCCCATGATAGAAGGTGATAGACAGATTGATCCAGTCACCTGCCAAGTATTTAAAAATGTTCACGAAGACACAATCCTAACTTCAGATTTTATCATATATATTTATATTATTATAAATTATTATTATTACTTTTTTTACTTGTGTATTTTTCTCCCTTTTTGTGTTCACTGTTTTAAATCATCATCATTAAAGTTGTTTGCCTCATTTCTTCCATCTAAAGCCCTGCGAAACTTATTTTTTTAATTGCTATTTAAATAAAGTGTAATATGATTATAGTAATAGAATGAAATCAATAAATACATGTTTCCGTATTGCAGAGTGGATAAAGCTGAAGATCTCAGGGCAGCAGTGTGAGCCTCTGGTGTTGGATACAGAAGACAGAAGGCGGATTGAAGAGATCAAGAGAGATCTGCTGTTAAAAAACCCAACGAAGGTAAACCATGACGATGATCCCTTTAATCAGTCAGAACTATTGTTTACTTTTACACTGACTATTTACAATGACAACGGTTTAGTTCATCACATATTTCCTGTTAAAAAATGTCAACTGTGAAACCTTTTTGTTGTGATTTTGATGTCTGCCACCATCGCTGTTCAGTTCAGGTCACATGCTTCAGGTAACTGGTGTGTTGCAGGCATGGCGTTTCACAACATGCATGTTTTGGATACCTGAATTTTTTTTGTGTTGCCAGTTAAGATTTTGCTGTGAAAATGTTTATCTTTGGATGTTTGTGGTGGATTCAAATCATCAAGGCTAGGCTTATGAATAATATGTTTTCTATGTCTTTATATCTATTTTTCATATATTCTCAAAAACATCATGACGGTTTGATTGAACCCCTTTGTGTGATCACTGATCATTACCAGGGACTTCATTTCAACCTCAGAATGTCTCGATGACACCAAAGCAGAAAGAAAAAATATAAGGGACAATTTTGACTGGATGTTCACAATGTAATCTTTTGCAATATCTCACATAGAACAAGCCGTAATACATTGAGTATCTATTGTTGTCCACCCTTAGAGTTACTTCTCAGGATACAGTCTAGGATCCTGCTTCATCTCACAGTTTGACACAGACTTTTCTGCTTCTCCTTCCAGAGTCAGGGCAGCACAGATACAGAGAGCAGTGCAGCGTCCAGTATTCAAGTATTCAGGGAGCAGGATCCTCTCCAGAAAGCAGCCACACTCCCTCCACCAAGTGTTGTTAACAAACAGCTGCTGCCGGGCCTCCACACAGATCTCTCTTACTCCAGCTTGCCGCTTCAAAACCTTCTCCGCCAGATCTAGAAGCTCAGATAAATGCGATTGCTGCCAAAGAAGGAGTAACTCTACCTAGGAAAAACCCTCAAGCCCTCTCCTCCATCACCATCGCCACACGTAGACACTCCACCTCTCCCTCTCCCTCCACGTCGCCTGCACCTCCTCTCAGTCCAGCACCAGGGCTGCTCCACCTGGCTGAGCTCTCCACAGGAGCAGTCCAATTTCCCAAAGCTAACATTCAGCTTCCTCCTAGGATAAGGAAGATAAGTCAACAGCATCTGTGTTTGATACGAGCAATAACCTAACATCTCGGTCAGTACCAGCGAATCAGAAGAGGGAAGACGCTGTAGGAGGCCAGTTTGAAGAACCTCCCCACCCTCACAGGGTATAAGTCAACAGGATGCCAAAGAGGGGAACACACAGTGTGTCAGGCAGGATGAAGAATTATCCGTCCAGATCAGCCATGTTCCTGGTGTTGATCAGGAACGAACATACCGGTCACGTCTCACATGTCCATCTCACTCTGTCCCCCAAAGCCAAAGATGTCCTCTCCAGTCACACTGATGCTGTTGTGAAGCTGCCTCAGAAAGAGTTTGTTCCCCCAGACCCTCCTCATCTGCTGCCAGCAGTCCTGATGAAGGTGTGGGTCTGTGCAGTCCTCCAGAGTGGTACGACACACAGCGGGGGCCAGAGAGAGCCGACACCCTGTTTAAAACCTCTGTGCCTCAGGGAGGGAAGACCTCCACATCCACACAATCCTTCACACCAAGAAGCGTTGTGTCGCGGAGAACTTTACCCACTGTATCACCAGGTAGGCTTGTTATAAAATATATTTATATGAAGTAATCATTGTAATGGCAATTTTAATGTTCCAATGTCCTATATCCTTTTGCCATTACTTCACAGGAGGATTTAGAGTGATCCTGACGCATACACAAACAGATGAATTTCCGGTCTTTTGCTGCAGTTTAGAATGATGTTTTATTTAGTGTTTACATACCAAGGTTTAATAACAGTCAATAGATGTGGTATGAGCATCTGCCGGGCTGGTAGAATCGGTGTGCTCTTCCTCCTGTGTCCTCATCCTCTCCTGTCACCTATGACCCCTTTTATACACCCGGTGCAGCTAAACCCCGCCACCAAGTGTTCAAAATAATATTGCACTATACATATAAATTAAATAAACTGAGACACCAACAACACCCATAAAATGGCTCCTACAATCATAAAGCGGTACCACTTTACAATAAGACGACCCTTATAAAGGATTCATAAAGGGTTTATAATTAGGTTATGAATTAGGTTGTAAACACTTTATTTATCATTAAGAACCATTTATAAACCAGTTCTAACAGTTTTCATACATCAACACAGGCTCACTATTTGGCAAGATGACTAAGCCTTATATTGGCTACTTAGCGAGAATCAACGCAGTGAACAACAGATACCAAGGATGCTGGCTGATGAAGACGAAGTAAGCTAGGTAGCCAGTATAAGACTTAGCAGTTCAGATAAATGTGGGCTCACTATTTGGCAAGCAACCGTCACAGTCGCCCTGTTTATCTCATGTCTTACAAAAGCTTATTCATGATTTATAAAGTGTTCACAACCTAATTAATAAATGAATTACAAACTATTCGTAAACCCTTTATAAGGGTAGTCTTATTGTAAAGTGGTACCCATAAAGCTTATACTGTAACAATTTGAAAAAAACGAAATCATAAAATATAATGTGCATTAGGAGTGTTACAATTAGTTTCACCTAGGCTATATGCTAATGGTCATTTCTTCCTGTTCTTCTTTTGCGCTTGTGAAATTTGGGACCGCATTAAGTGCATTAGCCTAAATACCATTTCTTCTGCATGTGTTTTTCGTGTCCATTTCGCACAAATACACAAAGCCTTGCCGCCCTACCATTTGATAAAGACTGATTTTATGTTATTTCTTGCTCTTTAGCCAAGTCATTTAATAGCTTTACAGAACAGTACCTCACTCTTCACTCTGCTGTTTATCCAACTATAAATGAGGAACAAGTTCTAAACTAGAAGATGGATGAAAACATACTTAGCTCAATGTGTGCATGAGAAATAATTGTATATTTATGGATGTATTCTAAATGATCTGTAGCAGGTAACGATGATTGTATTTCCCTTCTCCCTTTGCAGCCGTGCCTGTGCTGTTGCCGTATAAACCTCGTGGCAGTGAGGAGCTGTTCTACATCCCTCAGACCGAAGCTGACGTCTCCTCCATCGAACCCTCTGAAACCACCATGGAGAGCTCCCACACAGGTACGTTCATCCCAAATGTTCTGTTATTTAGCAGCTTAGATCACATTTAAACACCATTTTCAGTACATGGAAACCATTCACTTCAAAGATTGTAAATCACTTTGTATGTCCACCAATGGGCCAATTTAATTGTTGTAATTTGTGGACCATTCCTCTTTCTAAAGTGAACCCTGGATTAGGTACTTTAGGATGTAGGTTTACCAAAGCAAGTTCATTAGGAATGTTGTAAAATACTAAAATAAATCTAATGGATAATACAATAGCAAAAACCAGTGGACCACAAGCACATGAGAAATACTAGGGATGCTCCGATCGCCAATTTTGGAGCCGATCTCCGGAATCAGTATCGGCCGATACCGATCGCCGATCCGATCGAGTGGGCGGGGCCTATGGGGATCTTCCATTAAAGTGATGTTTAAAACTCAGTTAATGGGGCTCATTCACTGGAGCTTCCACAAACAACAACCAACATAATTATTACATTCAAATGAAGTACATTATTCAAGTTTACATTAACTTTGTATAATAACACGGGAGAAATGAGCGGAAGCGCTCTCTTTTCCTCTCTCTCTCTCCTGACAGCCCGTCAGTATCTCATGCAGCTCACTGATCCAGTAATGAGTGACCCGACAGTGAAGAATAAACATATTTATAACTAGTTTAGCTTGTTCCAGAGGTAGATAAAGTGTGTTAGGTCTAACTCTTAGTGTGTGTGTTGCTCCGCTCACCGGTCCTTCACAGCGGGTGGAGCTGCAGGATTTCTGCTTCACACACGTTGCATACCGCTATTTTATTGTCATTTTCGGACACCTTAAAATACTGCCAGACCGGTGAAGCCATTATGGCGAGCTTGTTTTGCTACGCACAGAGAAAAGTGTCATGTATTTTACGTCAGGTGATCGGCCTCTCGATCGGCATTTATAGAGAGCACCGATCGATCGGCAGAGAGTGAATATCGGCCGATCGATCGGAGCATCCCTAATAAATACATATACCAAAGAGGACTGATCACAGCTTTTGCATCTAACAACTGACTTAAACATAATACTGACTTAAAATAATTAAGGAATTTATCAAATTCAGAGGGTTTACATTTTGAACTGAAGGAGGTGCTCACATTTCCCCGGTGGCTGTATGGGGAGCAGCTGCTCCATTGTAACCTACACCAGGCAGAGCATTGATTATTCATGTTCAGGGGCTGAGTGAGACAAAGGCCGAGCGGGGCCCCAGCAGAGAGAGGGAGGGGAGAGGGCGCTGAACACTCCTTATCCACCACTTCTGTTCAATACTGGCTGAAAACAAGGATTTTGGTCATTTCTCATGCAGTGATATCTATGTGATGAATCAGTGCCTTTCACTTTAACCTTTAACAAAACATTTTTCAATTCTGACCAGGCTCAGACGACGCTGTGCCCCCCCGCTTCAGCACTGATGTCCTAGGACGCAGAGACGCTGGAGTGGAGCGAGGAGTTCCCATCAGACACTCAGAGGGGATCTACAGCCGGAGGCTGAAGCCAGGAGGCGTCAAGATGCAGGAGCTCAGACACAGAGGTGAGCTGAACACAAACATGTATACACTTTGAGTTGTATTGTGTAACAGCATTCCATCTGTCCATCATCTACTAAATAAAGACTGTCACTAATTGTTAATTTGTACATATGTCACTTTTGTTTGACTTTTTTATATTAGGATGCATCCAGAAAAAAAAAATGAGACGATGATTAATAAATGTTTTGTTTAGAAAAAGTGTCTTTCCCTAATGCATTCTTTAAACCCGTTATCTCTCTCTCTCTCTTCTCAGGTGTATCAGCTGATGGACCCTCACAAACGAGGGAGACTCAAACTCCGAAGCCGTCTCCCCAGGCAACAGCAGCAGCTGCTGCCCCCCCCAGGCTGAGAGACCAGGGGACGAGCCCCCTGCAGTTCCCCAGTTCTGATCAGCCGGAGCCGAACCGTGTGAGATTCAGCCTGATGTTGTGGACGTGGACTCCGACACGGCGCTCCATCACCTCACCACCAGCTCTGTCCCTCAGAGAGGAGGGGAGGGTGCCCAGGAGAGGAGGGACTCTCACCTCCGCCCCCCCGCTGGCCCCCCCGCTGCCCCGCAGAGCAGCAGCACTCTGGACCAGCTGTGGGAGAGCTTCTGTGACCACTGGAGCCCGGAGGAGTCCCGACCGATCAGCGAGAGAGAGGCTTCGCTGCTGCAGCGCCTCGAACGCCTGTCCCGTCTCATCCACAGTACGAGGGGGAACAACATGTCAGGACTGCAGGAAGGAGAGCAAGGAAGAAGCAGAGAAGATGCTACAGGGAAAGAAAGAACAAAGGATGTCGGAGTAGGTAGTGAGCTCAGAGGAGGCAGAAAGGTTGAAGGTGAACCTCCAGTCCTCCGTCAGGCCTGGACACAGAGTCTGCAGGTGGAGGAGACTTCTGTTCCTGCAGAGGAGGACTCCTTCACCTGCAGCTCCTCCCAGAGTCCCCACCTGTGTCCTGCAGACAGAGACGAGTCAGAGATGCTGTCCTCCATATCCGGCTCAGGCTCCATGTCCACTGTGGACACGGCGCGGCTGGTCCGAGCCTTCGGGGCACACCGAGTCCAAAACCTGAAGACGAGCTCCGGCCTCAGGAGACTGTACAGCGCCATCGACAAGCAGAAAGAAGGGAGGGAGCCGAGGAGAGGGGGGGGCAGAGAGCCGCCTCACATCACCACGCTGTCAGAGACCACCGGCACCGATGAGTCCACAGTAAGGGCATATATCATTTCATGTATTGCTATAGTAGGGCTCATTTAATGACAGATGTATAAGAATAAATGTTTATACATCAAGAGCTTTTTTCTGTTGTCACCATTCGATTGGATTTCATTGGATGCATTGGTCTTCAGGTTGCTCCTGATTCTGCGTCTTCAACCAGCACCTACACCCTGCCCTCCCCCCGCGGCCCCTCCAGGACCCTGGCAGCCAAGAAGGCTGTTAGGGTCGTGAGCAGAGGCATCCAGACAGGTCAGTGCAGCAAGAGGCTTTTCTACACTCCTTTTGTACTTTTCTTACGTTTTGGTGTGTGTTAGAAAAAGATCACTCGTCACCGGCTTGAGCTTCAATATCAGGATACATGTATTTATCATTCAGTATTTTCCCAACAGTGTGTCTTTTTGTTTCCTATCACTTTTATCCATATCTTATATTTGTGAAAAAGGCAGAGCACATCATTTGCACATTGATTGAAGCTTCAAACCACTCAGTACAGCCCTAACTCTCTTTCCTCAGGTGACCTAGAGATTGTCAGCAATGGGACTCGACGACACACCAGAGATGTTGGAACCACTTTCCCTTCCCCTGGTGAAGCCCGAACATCTTCCTCATCCAGCTTAGATAGAGGAGGAGGAGGAGGGAGGAGGAGTCAGGGGTCACAAAAACAGAGGAAGAGCAAGAGAAGCCCGCCGAAGAGCTACCCCGAAGGTACAGTGCGTCAGAATACATGTGAGGAATGTCTGTATACGTGTGTTTAGTGAAGAAATGTGCAGCTAGATGGTCTTTATTGCAACATCTAAACTGAGAGCAGTATTGAGTACTCGACAAAGCTGTGTAATAAATAGTTATGCCTGAACAAAATGGAATCCTTGTATTGATTCGGATGGTTTGAATCACCTGTGCCCTCTGCAGGTGTCTCGTGGTTCATCGCTGCTGAGGACCTGAGGTCAGAGGGGAGGAAGGAGAACCGACCAGAGGAGGAGGAGACGAGGAGGCCGAGCAGCGCCTGGTTTGAACCGCACAGCAAAATGCATCCATGGAGAGAACCGCTGCGACAGAGACAAATCCACGAGGAGGGAAACAGACATCATGCTGAACACGATTTAGAGCATAGAACCAAAACAATATCCTCTGGTCTGGCACGCATCTCTCTCCAGGTTGGTATAAGACTTTAGAGTTTTCAAGAGCTTTTAGCCAAAGACATTATAAACTTGAGGAACAAATATAATTGCGTTAGAACCTCAAGAGAAAAATGGTGCAGAGTAAGAGAGAAATCGGCCCCTTTTGTGATTTAAAAGCATTAATGTTCGTCTTGCAGGAAGCTCTGGAGATGCGGCGTCCGGACTTCATCTCTCAGTCCAGGCGGAGGGTGAAGTGTCTGGCTCTGCAGGCGGAGGACAGGAAGCGACAGGAAGTCTTCATCAGAGAGAGAGACGATGTCTTCAGCAGGACCGGAGCCAGAGGGAGGCTGCTGAGGCCCAAAGGTACTCCACAAATAATCTATTCTTAGTGTACCTTAACTCAGGTATTGCTCGTTTTGAGTTTGAAATCTAAATATGTTAATCTATCCAGAGCATATTTAATATAACATAATTGTTCGAAGCAAAAGTACTTTCTTTAGTTACAGTTGTTTAAGTTTCTACACGTTATTTTAAAATGGATCTTTCTGTTGTCCAGGCACCGCTCTGCTCAGGAGAGCTGTTCCAAGGAAGGAGATGATTCAGAGATCCAAACAGTAAGATCTTTTTAAATAAAATGTTTAAAATGGAAATGATGTAGGATGCAATATTCTTTCAACAAATAGTATCAATACTTTCCAATACTTTAGAATCAATACTAAGGACAAGAAGAAAATGGCCACAACTATCAGATGTTTTTCCAGTTTATACCACATACAAATATTTAAACATGTTACTAGAGTGTCTTTAAGATTGCTTAAACGTTCTGCTATGTCTGCAGCGGTCAGACTATACAACCAGCACAGCCCCTAGTTGACCCCCCCCACCACACACACCACAACACAGACTATATCACCCCTTGCTGCTGTTAAATACCAACCACCTATGTGCAATATGTGCTAGATGTGCAATATATATAGATGCCGCTAATAACTGTGTAATATATACCTGGCTGCTAAATCCTAAGAACTGTTACAGGATGTGTATTTTTTTAAATTATGTAACTTTTTATTTTTTATTATATCATAACTAGGGATGGGTATCGTTAAGGTTTTAACGGTACTACTTCTTTTATCGATACCGCTTATCTTAACGGTACTTTTATCGGTTCTTTTGGAGAAAAAAAACAAGGTAAACTAACTAAACAAATTGTGAACAAAACTAACATTGCTTTTTATTTAAATTAAATACATAATATTTCACATCAAAAGAAACAACAATGTTTTAACAAATGGTATTAATGATCTGATGACAGAACTGTAAACAGAATAGCTGAAACTTTAACTAAATAAATAACTCTGTTACCGCTAATCATTAATCCATGTTTGTATCATTGAGTTAACTCTGTGTGTTGCTGCTAGCATACATAACACCTGACGTGGACGTTACTCGTGGATGGGGCTACAGAGCAACTAGAAAGACAGTGGAACCCGGTGCATTTCTCCGTCTGAACGTGGTGCACTTTTGCTAAATGTTTGGACAAATTGCTCGTGTTACCGCCCTTACATGCTAAACTCTTATTGCACTTTTGGTAACGAGCATTGTCCACATCGAGACGGGTAAAGTTTAACCACACCTCTGAGCGCGTTCTCTCCGCCATCTCCTCCGTGTGTGTGTGTTGCTGCATGTAGCAGCTGCGTGTGTAAACTGCTCCGCCCCCTCGCACACAGACGGGGGAGAGAGAGATCTCTCGTCTGGATTGGAAAGATTGAAAATACTAAAAATAATCATAGACGCATTTTGTAGTCTTTTTGCGTATTAGAAACGGAGTTGGCGACACTAAAACTGCAATATGTTTGTGTAGCAATAATACATATGAATATCTTTTTTACATGTCTCCAGTACCGATAAAAAGACCGATAAAGTCGGAGCTTAACGGTACCACGGTCTTTAATAATTCAGCCCCGGGGCTCGGTACCCATCCCTAATCATAACTTAGTTTTTTATAAAATGCATGTCACATATTTAACATATGTAACATTAAGCTGTCTGTGGCTCTCTTTCCTGCTGTAACTACGCACATTTCCCCTCCGTGGGACTAATAAAGGTATTCTGATTCTTAAGTGTTCACAAATCCAGTTGTGAAAAAGGACTTTTTTTTTTTAATTGGGCTTCTATAACTTAAAGTCCTGTCACCGTGTCTTTTCAGGATTTATGAGTCGCTTCCGGAGGTGCAGAGGAGGAGAGAGGAGGAGAGGAGACGAGCGGAGTATCGATCGTACCGTCTGAACGCTCAGTTCTTCAACAAGGTGAAACACAAACTGCTGACACGTTTACTTTAACAGATGGTTTTATATACAAGTGGCGCCAGCGTGCTGACCAGCAGAAATGCATCTTGTGAGCTGTTTTGGGTCAAACCTTGTATTTGTTAGTAATAGTTAAATGAATAAGTAATATCTTTGTTTGTCTTTCAGAGAATCACTAACCATGTCCTGGGCAGAAGAACAGCGTGGCAGTGATCAAACACCTTTTTTACTGTAGATAAAATCAGTGATATGAACTTTTTTCACAATTTTATTAACATTAAAAACATGACTACTAACTTTTATATTTATTTGAGATCACATTTTATAGCTGACATTTGAAAGATTATGTGCAAACAAGTAAGGAAATACTTTGCAAACCAGTGATATGTCTTTAATTGGATCACATTTTAAAGTGTTTTTGTTGCAACAAAAATAAACCAGATTATTTAAAACTCCCAGGATTCCTTGTTTTGATTGAAGTGAAGGATGACAAAGGTCAATTGGCTTTAATGTCTTTATTGATCGGTTATCTGTTGTGCAGGAAGCCACACGAGGAACAGGTAAGACAAGTTAGACAAGCGGCAGATTCACACATAAATAACATGATGAAAAATAAATTCAAAAGTCTGCATTTTCCCTCTTAAACTACAGCTAAGTAGATATGCCCATTCGTTAAATAGCCAAATAAATCTTCAAGTCATGACAAAACAATGTAAACATAAATACTCTATCAAATCAGTTAAATAATTAGCATGGATTAATACCCTAAAAGCCTTTGTTTAAAAAAATAAGCCATGGCAAATGTGATGAAACAGATTCTTTGGCAGAGATGTAGTTTTGCGTTGAATAAATCAAACATCATAAGGCAGGTGACCGCTCTTTTCCACGAGGCTCTGTAGCGTTACGGCTCGGACGAAGTTTGAAGCGGCAACAGCAAGTCAGCAGAACAAAAGGTACCGCACACATTTCTGGGCTTTTCTTTTGTAATTCGGTAAATGTACCAATAGAGAGGCGAAGTCCCTCCCTTTCCGGGGGACCTCATGGGATCTTATTTCGGAAAAAGTATGTGTTGAAGTCAATGGGGAGAGAAACGTTATCTTTCGATCCCGTTTGAATTGTGCCACGAAATAATTCCCCATGATGTTTGTCAATTTAAAGTAAAAAAAATAAAAATGTGTCGTAAAAATGTGAAGTAACACTTTTTTGTGTGAAACCGCTCAATGAACTACATCTCCCGTCTCGCACCACACACCAAGACGGCCGTCACGTTGGCACATTTCACTTCTTTCTTTCAGAATGAGGCGGAAAGTATTAAACGAGGTGAAAATCACTCCAAGTCTGGGCATGTTGAGAGCTGTACATACACAAAAGGGGAGTTAGTCGGTTCCGTAAGAGCCAGCATGCGGGACCGGGATTCTGGGATTTGTAGTCTTTCTAGTTGCGTATTTTTCATAGTCTTATATTTCAACAGTTTTACGACAAACTGACTTTTTTTGACATGGAAATAATTTTTTAAGATTGACAAACATCATGTGTGTAATTCGTGGCACAATTCAAACAGGATAGAAAGATAATCTTTCTCTCCCCATTGACTTCAATACATAATTTTTCTGAAATAAGGTCCCATGGGTCGGAAGTAGATGGGCGGGACTTCGCCTCTCTATACAACCAGCGTGTCTTTTTTCACAGAGCGTGTAAAAGAAGCGACCCACTGGAATTTACACCACAAGTGTAATAAATACTGAATAATTGAAGCCATATAATGCTTTTAAATAAACATTACAATCATTTTCAACATTTAATCCCTTGAGGTAAATCATCTTTTTTTAATTCTGTGCAGTCCACAAGGTTTAAATCAAACCACAGAGGGAAACAACAATGTCTGTAGTTGCATGTAACTGTAATGCTAATGTCAAATAAAGTTACATCTAAGTCAATTCAACGTGCAGGATTTGTTTTCCTGTATTGTTTTTCCTGTAATGTGCAAAAAGTGTCTTTGATCAAACCACAGTAAAATATCAACGACTTCATATCTATTATTTACCATTTCCTTCTTCCCTTTAGACAGTAAAGTTATAAAAATGGAGTACACAAGTGATTACAAGTTTACAACATGATCCTTCTAATACTGTGCAGCTGTAACACAGAAACAAGGAGCAACATCCGGTGTTTTGGCTGAATGATATAAACGACACTGTGCAGGATCCGCACCGGCCAAACGGGAGTCTCATAAATATTCTACGCAACAAAGAAACTCAGTGAGTCTGGGCAGCATGCAGCAGCGCAGGTACAATAATCTATATGTAGTCGTGACTCAGTATCAGTTACAGTTTGCCCGGCAGCAGTCAGAGAGCAGTTCGATAAAAGAGTCACTTCGGAAAACATTCAGTCAAATCTGATATTGGATCGAGACCAATGACGGAAAGATCTGAACCGACTGAAAGTTACAACTTTTCATTTTTCATTTGGCAAAGATAATATTTGTGGTAATATCACTCTTTAAACCTAATAGATTGACATGTTTTCTGAATTTTAAGCAGATTTTGTTTGAACATTTTCAGAAATTGGTAGGTATGTTTACAAGATCATTTTCTTGGTTAATCGTTTTGTTGATAAATTGAGAAAAATGTAATTTACCAAAATCTTTATCGGCTTCTTCCGATTTTCTTTGACCAACTGTCAAAAACCCAATGACATTCAGCTCACTGTCAGAGAAGACAAGTCACTTTTAAAAAGCAGAAATAGGTGAATGACTACATTTTGTGCTTTAAAAACGACTGAAACAATTCAAATTATACCCAGAGTGATCTTGAGATCAAACTGGTCTCAGACTAGCCGTCACACTGTCACAGATCAGCGTGCTTTTCACAGAAGATAAAGATTCTCTGCTCTTGAAGTACCTCCTGGTTTCTCCCCTGTTGCCCTGCAGTGGACCCTGGTCTCAGCGGAGGAGGGGGGTGTTGGGGGGGTGCAGCAGGCAGGGTGCAGCAGGGGGAGCTCAGGTGCGCAGCAGACTGTGAACTCGATGCAGCTGACTCTGCGACAGGACGAGGCGGTGCACCTGCTCCTGACCGCGGGAACACGGCACCATGACCCGGCCCACCAGCACCGTGTCGCCCTGCCGCTCCTCCTTCGCCTGGAGAGAGGGAAACATTCAGAGTGGAGAGAGGTGAGATCCTTTAACTTTAGCCTACCTGACTCTGTACTTTAAAGGTCCCCTATTATACTGTTTCATCAATATATTACAGGTCTCAGATATATACAAAACATGTCTCTGAAGTGTTGGCTCCAAACACCAAACAGATCATTGCAGCATCCCATAATCCCCTCTGTTTCAGCCCTGTTTCAAAAGTGCTGATTCTCTGTCTGTTACTTTAGATGAAAATAAGGAGCCCCTCCCCACGCCCCTCTGAGAGATATTTGGTTAAAAAGAACCCAATGGTGCTCTAGGAGGAGATTCAGGTGATAAGGTGGGGGGGGGGGTACCTTGGTTGGTGATTGGCTAATGGTTACACAAGCCAAACAATCGTTATGACATCATGAAGTGGCCAAAATCTGATCAGCTCATTTTCAGACAGGTTTTTATATAAATGGATCAGGACAAAAAGAGAGAGAATCTTTTTTCCTGAAACTTCCAGAGGGGACACATGTTGATGTAGAAGAGACATGAACATGTGGATTTTGCATAATAGGCAACCTTTAAGACCTCTAACGGTGCTCTATTAACAAAGAAATACCAGGTGGAGAAGCGTTGTATATTTTCTATATTTGATATTGTTGTCAAAAACACTGGGTATTGATGATACAGCGTTAAAATAGTCACTGTGACAACTTAAGGCTTTGGTTAACCCTCCTTTAGGAATCCCAACGCCAGACAAAATGCTAAATAACAACAAGTGTTGCGGTGCGTCTGCAGCTCTTACTTTAACAAACAAAGTTGAGGGGAACGTCGCGAAATCAGACGAGACCCGAGCTCCAGGCTGCTGGTGGACGACGTGCTCTGCTACTTCATCCTGAGAGAAAAGAGAGGAAGATTCAACTTAATCAAGGGTGGAGGCATGTACTCATATTTACAGTAATATATTCTCCTGTTTGAATGAATGTTTAATTTATCATGTCTGTGGATTTTAGTGTTTTCTATCAGTGTGTTTACCTTCAGTCTGCCCAGAGTGTCGCTCAGTGATTGTAATCTAGCCGTTTGTTCCAGCAGCTGAGCACCAGGTGTCACTGCAGGACAAATACAGAAAGGTGTGTTATTCATACAGGGAGTTACACGGTGTGCGGCTGCTTTCAAACCGTGATTATACTTTCTTTATTTATAAAGAAGCGACTAACAATCTCACAAAAGTACCACTGCACTCAGGTCTGTCTGTAGCCAGGTTTCCATCTTACGAATTGTAAATGTTTGTTTCTATCCACTACTATTATAAGGAGTTAGTTCATCCATAAAATATCAGGGTGTCCGCGGGGTCTTAAAAAGTATTAAAAGTTGATAAATCAATTTAGCGAAAATTAAGGCTATTAAAAAGTATTAAAGGGCATTTTCCAAGGTATTACATTTTGTAGCTTGTTTTCAATAAGTATAAATTGTCCAAAGAGGTTGTATTCTACAGTTTGCCTGAATGTAATCATTGCGTAGGTGTGTAGTGTGATTCTTTGTAGTTTATTTATGGCATCCCGTTGGATTTGACGTCATCTGAACAGGACATCGCGCGCTCACTGCTTGATAGCGCGCGAAGGCCCGTTTACGCCGGTTGTTAAACAACATCGTTATGGGGAAATGCAAGTTTGCGTCCAAATGGTTGGAAGATAAGGAGGAAGGACAATCAATACTGTATATAGTCAATGTGAGGTAAAGTGTGTCGCCAATGTAACCGGTTAAAACTCCAAGTGGCGATGAGGTCTTAAAATGTATGGAAAGGGTCTCAAAAAAGGTCTTAAAAGGTCTTACATTTGACTTCAGGATTCCTGCAGATACCCTGAATATAAACCCAATATAGCATTACAGAAGAAAAGGGTCAAACAAGTTATCGTAATTAACTGGCACCAGTGGGAGATGTATAAAACTCAAATGAAATATTGATTTTGACCTCATCAGATGACATGTCAGCGTTTATTCCCTAAATCTGTATAAATGTTACTTCATCACATTTATTTTCCTTCCACCTCAACCAAGAAAAAAACTTTCGCAAGCTACTGCTGTTTCTCCTCAGGTTTTTAATGCACAAAATACAAAAAAGCACAGGAACAGGTGGATTGCAGGTGGATGGCAGCACTCCTAGTCTGTCTATCTCTGTCTGTCAACCTACGTGAATATCAGCATTTAACTCTTTTATTTAATTTCTCTCATCTGGATTTCTTAAGGGTAAATCAAACTTTAATTGTAAAACTGTTGTGGACAGGAACAATGTTTTCAATTCTGTTCATTCTGTACCTGGAGACTTCCCGGTGATGTCCACCACCTTCACGTTGGCGCTCATCTGCAGCAGAGTCCCCAGCAGCTGGTCTGTTTTGCGGTACAGCGCGCTTGAGAGAACCTCAGGGCGACCTCCCTCTCCAGAGGGGAGTTTGGTAACGTGGAGGGGGGGCAGAGAGGCCAGCTGAGCGCGCATCTTCTCCGCCTGCAGGGGGCACACGTGGACACAATAAATCCTCATGTAACAATAGCTAAATGCTTAAAGGTCCCCTATTATACTGTTTTTCATCAATATATTATAGGTCTCAGATATATACAAAACATGTCTCTGAAGTGTTTGGCTCCAAACACCAAACAGATCATTGCAGCATCCCATAATCCCCTCTGTTTCAGCCCTGTTTCCAAAGTGCTGATTCTCTATCTGTTACTTCAGATGAAAATAAGGAGCCCCTCCCCACGCCCCTCTGAGAGATATTTGGTTAAAAAGAACACAATGGTGCTCTAGGAGGAGATTCAGGGGATAAGGTGGGGGGGGGTTACCTTGGTTGGTGATTGGCTAATGGATACACAAGCCAAAACATCGTTATGACATCACAAAGTGGCCAAAATCTGATCAGCTCATTTTCAGACAGGTTTTTATATAAATGGATCAGGAGAAAAAGAGAGAGAATCTTTTTTCCTGAAAACGAAGTAGGGGTGAGTGTAATAAGGAGGCAAAGTTGACGTTCAGTGTGTTGCCGGGAGCATATAAGGATTTATCCACGATGTTGAAAATGTTAAAAAAATATGTTTAAAACATAAAGATAAAAAGGTTTAAAAAAAGTTATTGTTTCATGTTTTAAGGAGGTGACGCTACTCAGCCAATCAAACGGTGCAGTCAGTGAGTCAGCACGATAGATTCAAACACAGAGACGAGACAAGAAGAGAGAAGCAGTCGGAGTCATTTCAAAGGTAGACATTTAATGACATTTTCTCTTACTGGACCTCTTTGAAATGCAATTGAATACCCCTGCATTATAGCAACAACAACAATAATAGCAATAATAGATGGGAGGGGGGGCGCGGCTGTTCTTATGTTCTCTAAGGGGAGGCTCACCTTCCCACACTTTGAAAACCCCTGCTGTAAAGAGTGGTGTTGTACCTTCAGCCTGTTGTTTTCGTTCTTCAGGTGTTTGATGCAGAGTCTCTGAGCGTCGATCTGCTGACTCAGCAGCGGGGAGTCGACCACCTGCAGACCTGAAGCCGAGCCGACGGCCGACATCATGTTCGCTGCGGAGCGAGAGACACGTTATTCACACCTGACTGCACCCGTACCTTCATTTCACATTCAGTAAACAACCTCAGCTGGTGTTTGTTTTTCAGTTTGAATGAAAAACAGGTTACAACATTTTTGTAATATGCATTGTGACCATATAGCAGAGGATGTTCATGCTGGAGGATGCAGAATAATGGGATGAATATCAGATTAATAGATATCATTAACACCTAAAAACATATTAACTGTTTAATACCAGTGTTCAACAAGATACATTTTAGACCTTTTTTTAATATGACATATAATGCTCATTCCTCGATCAAACTTGGTCTTCGTCGTGTATGAAGAAAAGGCAGTAGCGAGAAAACGACCTAGATTTAGTTCTTATTGTTTTCTAATACCCTTCAATGTTTTTTTTCTTTAAAGGATCAGAATCATTTGCTTTTTAAGACTTGCCCTGAATAGACCGTGCATGTTGTATTTCACATCCATCAAACCATGCACAATCTAAGAGAGAATAGCATGCGGGATGAACAACAGCTGCCAGTACAGCAGGAGATACCTTTTTGTTCCTCTGCAGGAGGGAAGGGAAGAGATTAGGAAGAAAAGGTTGTACAAAGACAGAGAGGAGGTCAATGTTGTTAGGGTGAAAAAGAGGACTTCAAATATTGATATTAGAGGAAAAAATCATAATTCTCATCATCATTTATTTAAGATATTAAAATGTTTTGATTTTTCTATAGATTTGTAGGAAGGGATATCTCTGCAGCAACACAACACAATGCAGAAAGATTGTAAGACATAAAGTATGTAAATGTTGCAATTCTGTATGTTTGTGCTTATGATGTCCAAATACAAAATAAGTAAAAAAAATAAATAAAAAATTCAACACATATTTACAAAAATATTGTGCTTCCTGCAATTTGAATATTACGTTAATCCACATTGTAGTTTTAATAAAATGTTATGCAGCCCTATTCTTCACAGAAAAACAGCAAATATAATGTTATAATGTTACTATTAAATAATAAAAATATGACAACATGTTTTCTCTGTCTCTCACCTCCGGCCCCTCCGCTGACGATAGAGGCGATCCCTGAGGGCGAGGCTCCTCTCAGCCCGTCGGGGCCGACCTTTGATTGGCTGCTGATTCTCTGCTTCAGCTCCGCCTTCTCTGCCTCCAGCTGGTCGATGTCGGCCTGCAGAGCGTCCATCGTCTCCTCGAACTCCCTGCAGATAAAGAAACATCGCTCAGCTGAGGATCTGTTATAAAACACGACTTCCTGTCTGAGTGTGAGGTCCGAGGTCTCACTTCTCTTTCTTCTTCAGCAGCGTCTGGGCCTCGTCCAGTCGAGTCTGAATCTTTTCAACGCGCTCGTCTGCGTCTTTGGACGAACTGTCGAGCTTCTTCTCCAGCAGACTGAGCCGCACGCTGGCCTCGCTCAGCTCCTCGCCCTGAACACACACACAGGGTTTCATGCATTTAAAAACAGAATGAAAATAAGAGTGTTCCACAGTCAACGGGTTTTTATTCTCGGTGTGTTTACCTTGATCTTCAGAGACTTCTTCAGCTCTTTGATGACCGTCTCTCTGTCCTCCAGCTTCATGCCGAGACCTTCAGCGTCGGTGATCTCAGCCCGAAGAGCGGCCGCCCGCAGATCCACAGGAGGAGGATTCTGAAAAACAGAGAAACATCAGCTCATGCTCCATTCATGCTGAGGTGAGAAACAAGACATTTGCACAGTGACACACAGAGCTGCTTCCTGACACACACCTTGTTCTGAGGCCTCTCTGAGTCGTATTCTCCCTCCTGCATGGCGGTGGCCATCTTGTTCATGGTGGCTATGACCATGCCACAGGACTGCCGCAGACTATCGTAGGGGTTAACGCCCTGAGAGCCATAGATCTGAAAATAACGGTGATGGTCATTACTCCAGAAGACTCCTTACTTTGAATCTACACTAAAGGTATTAAAGAAACATCTGAAAAGGCAATTCATTAGCAATAACTGCTATTCAACATTTGGAATACCTGCTCTCCGACCTTGAAGGCCACGTCCTCCAGTTTGACGGCAGCGAGTCCCTCCTGCTCCCCGAGAGGAGACACCATCTGAGCTCCGGCTGCTGCCACCTCCTGCAGCACCGCCACCACCCAGGTCAGGTGCTTCCTGCAGTCTGACAGCGTGTCGCACACCTGACCACAACACCACTTAGTTTAGTCAAACTAACTTATAGAGCTTTTACATAACTTTAAAACAAAATTCAAAAATAATCTAGAATTCTTATTGGTCATTTGCAACAAAAAAAAAACATTACACCAATGTAAGCTTTGAAGTGTCAGAGAAAGTCATTGTGCAAAAAGGGACAAAGAAATAAAATGTCACAAAAAAGTCATAGTATAGCATGTCATAAAAAAAGCTAAATGTGATAAAAGAGTTTGACATTAAAAATTGACCGTTCTGCACAAGGTTGAGTGTTTGGTTTCCGTGGTTACCTGTTGTCCAAAGCTGAGTGCTGCCGGTATCCCCGGAGCGTCGGTGCCCGGCATCCTGCGGCGGATCTTCTTGCAGAACTGCCGGATGTCGCTGCAGGACGTCTCGAGGTCCTTCAGCAGCACCGCCAGGCCCGACTTCTCCTGGCCCGTGTGCAGGAACGCCCGCAGGCGCCCCACCTCCACCGACATGCAGTCCAAAGCACTCTGGGTAAACTGAAGGGGACACCAAGGAAGCAGTTAGACACACAGCCATTATCGAAATATTATTATGATCTTATCTATGTGTTGTACTCACTCGGATGTGATCAGCCAGCATCATGGTGCAGTCCTCGCTCTGATCCGCCAGGTGGATGCTGTACAGGTGCTGAGAGGGACACATTTGGTAGGAATAAGTAGAAATTCACGTTCAGGGTTATATGAGAGTTTAAAGACTGCCAGTTGTTTTTAAAGCTTTTTAAAGAATGAACAAAACATGCAGGATAATTCAAATCTTTCCACGGCCACCCCTGTATGGGTGTGTGTGTGTGTGTGTGTGTGTGTGTGTGTGTGTGTGTGTGTGTGTGTGTGTGTGTGTGTGTGTGTGCGTGCGTGCGTGCGTGCCTGCGTGCGTGCGTGCGTGCCTGTGTGCGTGCTGCGTGCGTACCTGATAGTATTTGATGGCCTTGGTGAGCTGCTCCACGTTGACGGTCTCGTCCAGCTGGTCTTTGTGCAGCAGGTCGATCAGGAAGTCCAGAGAGCGCTCGTGGACGCTCATCTCCGGGTACAGAGTGCCGATCTTCTTATAGACATCCACACCGCACTGAGCCAGAGCCCTGACACACACAGTATTGATATTTGGTATTTGTATTGATAGTTACATTTAATACATCTGTATATTCCAGCAGAGAATCCCACATAAAAAACTGCACAGAAGGAAAGACATTTCTCAAAAAGGGAAGTTTACAAATATAGACGCATAAAGTGGAATTAAGCATTGATATCTTGTTCGTCATCTCTCAGTGCTCAGACTCTGTGTATTTTGTGTATTTCTGTTCATACGTACTGCTCGTATTTGTGCAGCGTGGCCTGCAGCAGACTGAGAGAGTAGACCAGTCCTCCAGCGAAGCTCAGCTGCTCTCCGGCCGCTCCCTTCAGCCCGGCCCGCTGCGCAGAGCTCTCGTTCAGATCGAACTTCTCCTGCGCCTGCCTGCTGATCAGCTCTGCCTACACACACACACACACACACACACACACACACACACACACACACACCACACACACACACAACACACACACACACCACACACACACACCACACACACACACACACACACACACACACACACACACACACACACACACACACACACACACACACACACACACACACACACACACACACACACACAGGTAATTTATGATTTGCAGCAATTATGTGATTTTAATCTCAGATAATAATAATTAGTTTCTTGTAGGATGTGAGTTTTTCTCAATATTTAACACCTCCTATAAAAATGGCCTTAATACCCTGTTGTTCCGATTGGGATCGATAAGATCGTTTTTTCTTTAAAATAAATCAGGACCATGCTTACTTTAATAGCACGTTCATCATGTATGTTAGTGAGCGAGCTGTGGCGTGTTTACCTTGCAGATGAGTCTGGGAATGAGCAGCAGCACCAGGATGCAGTCGTGATCTCCTCCGTGACGCAGGAAGGACTCGGGCATGAAGGAGGTCAGCAGAGAGACGTGTCTGTTAGCCTGACCCACCTCCATCTTCCTCAGCTCCATCTCAATGGCCTAAAGACAACACAACACAGAGAGCATGTGTTTAAAACTCAGGGTACAGACATTTAAAATAATATACAGCTCCTGCGTAATGGATACATAAGCACAGTTCGAGATAAAAAGTGCAACAAAGAGGGATGGAACAGGATATTTAGGCTGATTTATTGTTTCATTATTCAGACAACAGAGCTGACCTTGGCGTAGGCCTTCGTCTCTGCAAACTTAATCTTGAAATCAAACATCTCTGGGGCCGGTTGCAGCTGCAGCTCGGCGGAGGCTTCCTGCTGGCTGGTCAGCTCCCTGTTCACCTCCTGCAGAAACACAAACAGAGGAAGAAGAATATTTACACAGAAACACATATATTCAAACGTTATGCCTTGACTTTAAACGTTCCCTCTGTACCTGCAGGTGTGCCGTGAGCTCGCGGTACTTCTTGATGGTCTGCTGGTAATCGGCCACGGTCTCCTGCGCAGCTTCAACGTGTTTCTCCGACTCACTGATTTTCGCCGTTCCCAGATCCAACATCTCCCTCAGCTCCAGCTCCGTCTCCCGGGCGTTTTCCTGCAGCTCGTCGTTCATCTCGTTTATGGCTTCCTGACGACAGGAGACAACAAGCACGGACAAAAAGTTGGAATGAATAATACATTCTTTTCTGGAGATGACCTGAGTTCTGTGGGTTTCTTTATTTTTCTGTTTGTGGCCTTTTCAAATAGATTTATGTATATATATTAAGGTTGTAGTTTAAAAAAGTCATAGTATAGTATGTTGAAAAAAAAGTTGTAGTATAGTATGTCAACAAACAAAAAGTAATAACATAGTACGAATAATACTAATCTCTAATCCCAGGTCCCATACAGTGATTTTTCATTTTTCAAATACACCAATATATCTTTTCCATTTGTATTAATATTTTGGATCACCCTGGACTAAATGAACTGATGTTTTTCTCTCACCAGGTCGGTGACGGTCTCTCTCAGCTCCCGGACCTTCTCCTCCAGGTCCAGGTTCCTCTCCGTCAGCATCTCCACCATCTCCTCCGCCCCCAGAGCCGCATCCACCTGAAACAGAGCTCATCATCATCAGAAAGGGAAGAACTATTTGCCTCTTCGGCATCATATATCAGCATGGAAACATCTGCTTTAAACGTTTCCATTACCATTGATTTCCTGGAAATAACTCTTAATAAATACACTATATCTATTTCTGTCTAATAGTCAAAGTGACGGTCAGTAAAGAGGCAGATTCTGGCGTCCTGCAGATATAAAAAACGCCGACCTGTTCTTTGAGCTCGTCGATGGTCTTCTCCGCGGCCGTCCTCTCCTCCTGCAGATTCTCCTTCTGGCCCCTCAGGGCGTCCAGCTCCACGTTCTTCTTCTCCATCTGCTTCTGCAACTTCAGATGTTCCTGCTTCTCCGACGACGACAGGTCTCTCATCCTGAAACACAGCGGGAAAGAAAACCATCGACATCTGGATCCAATCTTTAAATCATCAATTGATTTTAAGAAACAAAAACTGAACATGTGACGTTTTACAAACACAGAGGACATACAAAATGTCGCCTTTATACACATTATATAAATTGTATTTTGTGTTTGTTTAAGGACGATGAACTGTATTAGAAGTTATATATACGATGTATGGTTATTTATATTCAACATATTTCCTTTACGTGAGTTAGAGCTGTTTTGTTTTCCTGTATTTCTTGTTTGTTAAGACTGTGGGTCTTTGTCATGTTGATGTTGGAAGTGTATATCAAATAGGAGTATATGTTTTATATGTATATATGGAGTTCTGTAGTTAAGCTAGATGATCAAACCACAATAAGGACTGCAGATGGGAATTAACTATTGGCTCAAATCTGGCATGAATCATGTCTTAATTAATGTATTGTATGCATGGTCCTTGTTCAAATAAATACATGAATATAATAAGTGGCTTCTTGCAGGGTGAACAGTCAATGTAACTCATAGGTGCCCAAAGACTACCGTTTCTTTCTGTTAATGCTTCAGATCTCCAGGTCCATGGAAAAAAGTTATATTAAAGCGCGTATGTTTTTTAACAAATAAAAGTCATAGCATAGTATGTCCAGTTAATGTCTTAAAGTTATAGTCATTTTCTCCATGAAAAAGTCATAGTATAGTGGGTCATAAAAGTAATTAAAATGATGGTATCAGCACACCCACCTGACCAGAGCCTCCTTCAGTCGGCCGTTCTGCTCCTCCAGCTGCCTCACATGGTAACTGGAGGCCGCTCCATCCGAACCTGTGAAAGTTGCACATTGCACATACAAGATTAAATGGGTACATTTACAAGAAATACCCCACAAATCTACCACCAAAAACCAAGAATATTCTTTGAAATAAAAATGGCACATCCTCAAGAAACAAAAATACATTTATCTGAGATTAAAGGGGTTCATTTACAAGACAACACCTTGAATATTCTCTAATTCGTCACGCAGGGTTGAGAATGTGCTACACAGTCTTAATGTTTATCAGGAAACATGTTTTATTGTCATCCCTACCTTTCTCCTCGATCTCGTGCTTGAGGATCTCCAGGTCCATGGTGAGCTCCTCCACTTTCTCCTTCATGGAGTCGACCTCCAGCTGCAGAGACTCCGCCCGCTCCTCCGCCATCTCCTTATCCAGCGTCGCCATCTCGATCGCATCCGCCGTGTCCGACATCTCCTCCATGTAGTGCTCCTTCGCCTCCTGGGCTTCTTTAGCCTCCTACACACAGAAGATTATGTATAATTATAATGTGGGTTTTATTGAGATGAATGCCCTTTTCTGTGGTTCTTAATAAGTTAATTTCTCATTTAAATGAATTATTTTATTTATTTTCCTGCTGCTGTTTGGGTGGGGTTTCCATTCTGCCTTAAGGAGAAAATAATCTTCAAAAGAAATAGTGGGTTTATCTCATTAAAGTTTTAAAAAATGATCCTCCAGTTTGACCAGTTTTTTCTCAGATGGAAAACTTAATAACACAACCATTTGAAGCAAAACCAGAAAAATATCTGGATTTGTGTGTGTGTGTGTGTGTGTGTGTGTGTGTGTGTGTGTGTGTGTGTGTGTGTGTGTGTGTGTGTGTGTGTGTGTGTGTGCAGGCGGAGCTGATCAGCAGGCAGGTGCAGGAGAAGTTCGATCTGAACGAGAGCTGTGCGCAGCCGTGTGTGTGTGTGTGTGTGTGTGTGTGTGTGTGTGTGTGTGCGTGTGTGTGGATATTTTACTAGTTCTCATCTGGCTAAAACAGAATTAAATTCAATTATTTTAGTTCCATTTAAGTTATAAAATCTACGTATCTGTAAGAACACTGAGGAGGAGATCTACAAATATTTTCCAAGATCTGCTTCACTGTAATGTCCGTCCAGCTTTGATTTTATCATCTTGACTTCACCCGTGTTGCCATTTAGTGGATGCATGTTACAAACATCCTCTCCATCCTCCTCCTGCACATTAACCCCCCCGTTGCTCCTCACCCTCTTGGCCTCCTTCAGGTGTTTCTGCAGCTCGGCCTGCTGCTCCTGCATCTTGGTCTTCCACTCCTGCAGCTGCTCCAGCTGGATCTTGTGCTTCTCCAGCTCCTTCAGCTTGGCCTTGTCCTCCGTCCTCTTCATCTTCAGCGTCTCCAGCTTCTCTTCGAGGTCCTTCACCTGCAGACGCAGCGTCTCCTCCTCCTGGAGACAGAGGAGAGGAGACGCAGGATGGAGGATGGGAAGAGGTATGAAGGAAGAGGACAAAGGGGAAGGAAAGGAAAGTAAATTAGTAATCACACACTTAAAAAAGTTAAAGTACTTTTAGACAATAATATATTGGCTTATTTGTATTTCTATATTTATCTTCTGAAATCAGGAATAATATGAGATGTTAGTTGCAAATAAATCCTTTACTTAGGGAGAAATAATATCTTAAATGGTGTACATTTACATGATGTATGTTTCTAGTCTTAGCAACTACTCAAAGCTTTTACAACTTGTCAACATTCACACACACATGCAGATGCTTCCACACTAGGGGTCACATTGGGTTTCAGTACCTTGCCCAAGGCATGTTTACAGCAGGGGCCGGGGATCAAACCAACAACCCTTTTATTGATAGACCCCTCCACCTCCTTTACCTCCCAAAGTCCCTATCAGAAAATGTTTTACTTTTCACCAGGCTTTTTGCTACAGGTGTAAAGCTTCAACTCTAAGGTACAGCTTTCATCTTTTGATGCTTTCATTTCCCTTGCCATGCAGTGACTCCACCTGTAGAAAGGGATAAGTCGGCGACAAAACACACACATGCCTCATCGAGTGTGACACATTCACACTATCTAAATTTAAACCTCCAATACAGAAATCCAGCCTGTGAACAGAGCCATATCACACACCAATTAAAGACAGGCAGTCACACCTTTGACAGCTTGTCAAAATGTTAGTGAGAAAAAACAACAACTTTAATATCAAGTGCAAAAAGAAAACATCACGCCACATGACTGCACCTCTGTTTCCATAGGAACGTCCTCCTGAGGGGATACAATATGGATCTCCGCCTGAAATGTAACACTAGAGTGAAGCTGACTTTGAAGTGGTGAAGCGATAACCCTTGACAATTAACTTAAAAATCAAACCAAATGTTGTTTCTCTCTATCCTCTGCGATTCAACCTGTGCGCAGTTTAGGACTAACGGAAAGTTCACAGACAATAAAGTTTTGCAGGATTAAATTAAATAACATTCGGACATCTAGGTGAAGCTTAACTGACATAAACCACCATGGTCTGCTTAGTTTCATTTCTGAGAAGCAGCAGCCTCACATTGAGCTGATCTGCAGACACTTTGTCTCAATTTTTGTATATATATATAGAAATATTTAATAAGTGAGTGATGAATGTGGTGTCCCTCAGAGATCAATCCTGGGCCCACGTCTTTTTTTATTTGTTAGTTTTATTTGTCTGCAATATCTACATCTCTGCAGATAATTGAATATCTGTCACAGTAACACACTTGTTCAATGCACTCGTAATATCAATGTATGGGTGCCTTAAATCCTAATAGGCTACATTCAGATCTATAAAGTTCAGATGCAGAATGAAAAGGGTCCGAAATCAAAATAAATGATCATTTGACTTCTTAAAATGTGTAAACAGCACAAATGACATGGAATCTGATTATAAATCATACTGTAATTCATTGCTACTACGATCTCACTACAGGCTGCTGTACTGAGGACAGAGTTTGTATTCAGCATTCAATTTCATTTTTTATGAGAAATGATTATTTAAACAGTAAATAAACCCTGTAGGGGACTCTCAAAGTGTGCAGGATTTACCCTGCCTCATACCCAGTGCAGACAATCTTGCACTAATGTATATTCCCAAAGTATTAATATTGAAGTGACTGTTATTTTGTATATATTGATTGTTGTTGTGTTTTTATCTTAATGTGTGCATATGTGTAAGTTCATTGTGTATATATAGGATATACATATTTTATACATATTTGTATATATATATTTGTATATTTGTATTATTGTATTTTTGTATTCGGGATTGTTGGAAACGTTATTTCGATCTCTCTGTCTGTACACACAAACTGAAAGATTGACATTAAAGTTGACTTTGATGCTGGGATACACTCCAGCCACCTTTGAGCATGAACAGAAAAAACTGTTCAAAAACATTGCATGGATGGATTATGTAACTAAATGACTGGTGCTACATTTTGAATTATAACCAAAGATGTATGGTGTTTTATTCATTTTTATCACACTGGAATAAGTGTTATGTTTAATTTGTTCTTTGCCTGCATCTCATTTGTGATTTAAAAAGAAATGTTATGACAATACAAACTGATAGCTGTGCTAGCAAAGAAAATATAACATCTGATTTAAATCCAGCTCTTCTTCTCCTGGCTTATATAACACACTGATTTGTGGTGTTTACAAAAACACAGTCTCATGTGCCCTCCTTATTATTCTTGATAAATATTTGGTAAAATGTTTCCTCAAAGCTGGCATTAGTCACCTGTTTCCATGTGAACATTATAAATAATCTAACCTGTAAGCAATAACATTCATCTGTTTGCAACTTATATATATATCAATATTCCAATTACTTGTATATAGACTATTCTGCATCATTTCTATTATATTCTATTGTATTTTATTTACTTGCACTATTATCTGTTTTGTTGTGTTGCACTGTGGGAGGAGCCTAAGATTGTCATTGTCATAACTGCACTGTAGCTATGTACACATGACAATAAAAGCCTTGAATCTTGAATTACAGCATAGAGACTTTTAAGTCTTTTCTCAGTTGCTGGTTGATGCACCTTGTTCTATGTTCATTGCATAGACGATTTTCTGTGTTGCCGCTTCTACATTGTGATGTTTTACCGCTGATAACTGACCTTGCTGGGGGCCGGTGGCGGGGGGTTTCCAGGGGAGTGGAGGGTGGGGATGACCGGAGCAGCCAGAGGGGTTTGGGCCGGCGTGCTTGGCTCGCTGCTGCTCATCTCCCCCGCAGAGGCCGAGGCCGAGCCGGACGCAGCCCCCTTCCCTGGCGCGGGGCGGGTGGGCTGCTGCAGAGACCAGGGGGGAGAAATCAAGAGAAAGAGCCTTTAAAAAAAACTTCAGAATCAGGTTTATCACCAGGTAGGTTACACGTACGAGGAATTTGACTTGGTGTCGTGGTGCATACATAAAAGTAAAACAAGAATTAAAAACATAGAAAAAACTAGAAAAAATAATAAAAAATATAGTAAAATTCACTGGGTATGAATGTCTGCTCGATGATAAGTTACTGGCAATAATGTCGGTTTTTTTCCATGTGGATAATATCCTGGATTAAGTACTTATTTAGGATCTAAATTGTGATCATAAGCAATGAAAAAAAAGGCAGATAATAAAACAAATGCTCATGATTAAACTGAAAATAATATTAGAAAAGCAAACAAAGCAAGTTAATATGCTTCAAACTGCTCAGAAACAAATAAACAACATAAATAAGACTGAACAAAAGCAACAGTAACTACACCTGCTGTCTGTTTTTGGAGACAGGAAACAGTGTTTGTGCTGTAAATAAACATGTGAAGAAGAGGAAATGGACAAAAAATCCAAAGAAAAGGAATATGCAAGTACAAAAATATTGGTGCTGTTGACTGAAATAAGTTGTATTGTGAATCATGGCTGGTGATGTGTGTCGCTGCTGACTCTGCAACACTCGCACAAACATACACACTGCTGCGCGAAACAACAAGCACACATGATATACATTATTCAAACTAGGGCTGGGCAATATGGATTATATCAAATGAAGCAATATCTTTGACCGAATATGGTATCGATATTGTGTGAAAAAACAAATAATCATCAGTATTGTGGATATAATGACTTTGTGACGCAAGACAAATAATACAAAATTGAAAATAACACCACATTAAAAGCAGGAAAATACAGCAATTTGCTTATTAACGTTAATACGATATCCAAACATTCTGAAAACCATATCTAGTCTTATATTGTGACATCAATATAATATAACATATTGCCCAGCCTTTAATTCAAAGTGATAGAAAAGCCCTGCGGACTTTGAGGACCGGGCTCACCTTGGGCCTTCTGACCGTGGTCTGAAGAGGAAGAGGAGGAAGAGGAGAAAGAGGAGGAAGAGGAAAAAGGTCAAAGGGTCAGCAGAGGATGATAGAAGGAGAGGAGGGAAGGGAAGGAAAACAGACACGCAGGGTTAGTGATTCAAGGCAGATATTTAACCAGAAATCACACACAGAAACACAAGATGGATGCATGAAACAAAGCAGCACAATGAGTTCATTATTGAGCACCATCGCTACAGATCTTCATCCCTCTTGTGCTCGCCGGTCTGCAGGGCCTCATCTCTTCCTCCCACGTGACTGAAAAACCCTCAACATGCTCGCTGTGACTGGCACGGCCGCCGTGACCTAAATGACTGCTTTGTGTCTCGCACAGATGAGGCTCAATTCTGATGCACTCGCTGGATAATAGCTTGTTATCCTGCAACATAGCAACGTGCTACTCAGAGAAATATCCACTAGTGTCAGTCCTGCAGACCTGGGTTACTTTGTTTTAATGAGAGCTTAGCTTAAAGGACAACAAAATGTATTTTCTGGTTGCTTTTTAATTCGTTTTTTTCCTCATTTTTTATTATATCTGTTAATCATCAAGCGTTTTGCCGAGATATTATATCCAGTCTTTAGTAGTATGAAACAGTTGGTTTGGATTAAATGAGCTGTTGAGTTTAAACTTGTATTTAAAGATTATGTTTTAAAGCTAGGTAATATAACAATATGACAACATTATCAACATCGTGACTGACTTGTCTTGTACTTTGGATATTGTAATATTATTCTTAATGCCCTTATTATATCCTAAAAGAAATTGTGAAATTAATTACAGTAATTTTGTACCAGTTATAGTAAAAACAGAGACACATTTGGAAAAGTGTGTTCAGTTTAAACCGAAGGAAATATCCTTGTTATTATAATTTATTTTAAATGTGAAAACTTTATATAGTATGTTGATTTCTTTCTTATTTTACCTAATCCTTCTGAACATTTTTGCAGTTCATTCAATTATTCATTTATCTTACTCTCAATGAGATGTCAATGTAACTTCCCGAGTAAGTAATGTATAAAAGTCAAATAAAATGAATGTGTACCAATGAAACATTAGCTTGGTTGTGATCATTTTTTCAAATAACATTGGTCTTGACAGAAAAACTTGAATGGATTTATGGACTTAAAAATATTTTTTTTTCTCGACATAGGACTTCATAATGTTATTATCTCACACCAACACATTGTAACCAGGTCTGTGCAGACACTTCAGTTCTCCTACATTCATGCATTATGATCTGAAGTCCTTCACTCGTCTCTCTTGCCTCCACTTCTCTGTGCTTCGGCTCGGGCACGGCGTCGTTGTGGCTAGCAGTTATCGTTCTTTATTGGATTAGAGCTGGACCATTCAGCAGAAATTAGCCCAGAGCTAACAGCTGTACCAAATAAGAGCTGACAGCCTCTTAAGCCATAGCGGCGTGCTAAAGATACCAAACCTGCCTGAAATCACATCAGACTGTTTGCTAGATCTGCTACCAACTGTGAATTCATTTCATTCTCCTCTGATACAAGAACAAACATTTTTTTTAAAAAGACACTTTGGAAGGCTTCTGCAAGATGAGACCAAATAAAAGACAGGAGCTCGTGTGCAGACAGAACACAACTGAAGATATAAAAAAGCTCCTGCACACAAATACAAATGCATGATCAAAAATCAGAGCTAACAAAAAGATTTTAAAAAAGAGCAAGCTGCAGGTACTACTCCCACAATGGGGGTATACAATATGATTTAAGAAGGACTAAAAAAAGGGGCATTCCCACCAAAAAAAAGAAGGGAATAACGGAAACTTCCAAGCAGCAGCTCTGCCAATAAAATCAAATGCATGGATGAAAATAACAACAACATCCCAACAGATGAGGACGATCAGGTTGAGTTCTGTACCTTCCGGGGTGCAGGAGTCTGTCTCATCATATTTGCAAGAGAAGAAGACACACACACAGTTACCAGGAAACACACACACACACACACACACTCAGAGGAAGGTGGTAAAACAGGTAGAGATGCTCGATCCACAGACAGACAGACAGACAGACAGACAGACAGACAGACAGACTCTCAGGCCGGGAAGCTGCAGTGGTGCAAATGGCCGCAGAGATATTTTCCCAGACTCCCCCTCCCTTCCTCCGTCCTCCTGCTCTCGTCCTCCTTTATGTCCCCCGTCTCATAGTCCATGTACCGGAGCCCTCGCCTCCCTTTTTCCTCTCTGCTCTGATTACGCCTCGGACATCTTTCTGCCGACAGCCTCCGACCTGCTACTGTGCTCACAGGAGACGCCTCACTCCCCTCAACTCCCTCCTCCCTATTTTCTCTCTCTCTCTGCTTATTGTGATTTGTCAGCCGAGCTCCTGTTCCTGCATTACATCACTGTGCAGCCTCCTCCCTCCCTCCCTCCCTCCCTCTCCTCCTCCCTCCCCCTCTCATCACCGCACAGACAGGGAGAGGAAGAGGGAGGGAGGGGTGAGACGATGTGTGACGGGGGACAGACAGGAGGGGAGGAGGTGAGACGGAGGAAGTGAGGGAGAAAAATGAGCAGCAACGCTGATGCAAGTCTCTCTTGTCACCTAGCAACAATAGAAGTGCCTCTTATGGGCTGATTATTAAAATGAGGCGGACAAAAACAATGAGGACACGTGATCTGTGTCACAAAATAAAGAGGTTTTAAGAAATGTTTTTGTTTTTACCAGGGATGGAGATCAGAAGTTACGGTGTTAAATTGATTTGCTTATATTACAACGTGTGCAATGCTAGGAATTTGATTAAGGCAGCTACAATTGATATGAGAAGATATTATATCCCCATTTAATATAAAATATTTTCAATCATATTTACAAAAAGTAACATTAACATGATTTTACAATTTGTATTACTTTATAGGATGGTGTGCTTGGAATTTCAAAAATAAAATGTCTGCTACTTGCATCATGACACCCCTTCATTTTACATGTATTGCCAGCTACAACATCAAAGTGATTAACATATTAATGCATCAACAAATATAATGCAAAAGTATAATATTTATGAATCTAAAATGGGCCAATCTGCATAATCTTATAGTAAGTATGTTTTGTGCAAATAGTACTTTTATTTTACTAGGCTTTAAACTGCAGTAATGTCATTTGTAACAGAGTATAGTGACATGAACAATATCTGAGTACTTATTTTTTCCTCTATACTGGTTATGTCTTCTAATAAAAGACAACACAATGAATCCTTGCAAAATGGCTTAAAAGATCCAGCAGTATCATAACATCGACTATTAAGATTCAAACAAGCAGTGGTCCTGAGCTTTGAATACTGATTTTAGTTAGAAGGGTTTTTTGTGTAAGAAATCTATTTTAGTATCTTCTCCGGCTCCACTAATCTCTGCACTAACAGGAGGAGGAGCGAGGCGATGTAAACGGATTAATCCAGAGGGAATACTCTGATTAACTGTCCGCTAATCAGGCTACTTTTTAAAGCCAAAAATACTTTGTACGCCTAAAAATTGGCAGAAAGTAATTTGAAATGGCTGTGATTATGTTTTTTGAGCTTATATAGTAAATGCAGGTTGTAACATGCAAGATTATATTGAAGAAAATATTACTACGAGAAGCAGAACATCAGGGGGCTGGGGTAGAAATAAGAGGGTTTTTGTATATCCATTACAGAGCAACACAGAGACGTTTGTCCTGATGAAATATTAATCCTCTTTTTCACAGGCTAAGTGCCGCTCTGAGCCGAAGTGATGAAGGGAGACAGACGCGCAGGCAGAGAGGATGATGGGATGTGTTCAGCGGAGGTATCGAGTTGCTGCTTGCTTGCTTTCCACACACACACACACACACACACACACAGGAGGATAAAATGACTGCGCAGGAAGCATTTACACAGCATCACCATCACGATGAACTGACGAAGCAAAGCGGTGACCTCCTTTGATCGGACGCGGGGAAACTTGAGAAGGCGTGAAGTTCAGATACTCTGCTGTCAAGCCGAAAAACTTTATTGCATACGACCGCAGTGCAAGCACATAAATCATAAGAAGAACTCACTTTGTCCACCAAGATAATCTTACTTTAAGAATCAACAAACTGTGGTTGAGAACATCTCTGATCGTGGAAAGTGATTAGTGAAATAAAAATGTTTCTGGAGAAATTATTTTGAAATTGAATTTCTATCGTGATTTTAATCAAATGTTTGAAGAGACCCATAAAACTGAAAATAGGATTTATAACAATTAATACTAATGATTTGGGCTTTATAAATGTATACAATTATTTCACATTGGTTCTTTTACATATTTTATTCTTAAATTTTGTAATATTGTTATAAACAATATATTTAGTGTTTTCTAAATGTAATATGAATTTTTATTATAATTTTTCTATATTTCTTGTTCTTGCAAAAGTATTTACTTTATTGGTACTTGTATAACTGAGGGACAGGAATAATATAATATTAAAATAATAATAGATAATAAAAACATTAACAAAAACATGATTAAAAAAGTAAGTATAGAAAAACAATAAATTAGATATAGTAACCAATGAATAATACATAGCAATTATAGAAGAAAATGAAAAGTTAATCAAAAAAACTATCTTTGAGAGAGTTAATTTTTTATGGCACATCTCTGCTTGTCTGTAAATGTCATCTATTCTTTGCATTTTCCTGCCTGTTCTGAATCCCTTCTGTGTTCAATCCTTCGTTTCATCTGGAAAAGAGAGAACATTCGAGCCTCCCTGTGGAGACCGATCTGAGCTCCTGAGGTTGGAAGTCAGGAGACGATAAAGTGGAGCGGACAGGAAATCAATGCTCTGCAGCAGCTCTGTTCTCTGCAGGCGGAGGGGGGGGGGGGGGGTCTGACATTTACCTGCATGTACGACTCAGCGGAGGATGACTTTTAAAAGAGCATCGGACGGTCGGCATGGATCGGATGATGAGTTCATGTGTGGCTCATTAAATGTTAAAGTCACAATATGTATTAGTATGTATATCACTTCTGCATGGTGTCTACTTCCATGTATGTTCAGCTCTAGCAAGATAGCATTCTTCTGAACTCATAGAATACAATATTGTGTATACTTTGAAGTGAATCATTTTAAAGATTTTAAGTGTAACAAGTAACCCACTGCTGTTCTACGCAGTTCGTTTTCTCTTGATGGCATACTTGCATAATTAGAAAAATATTTTTCATTTCAAAAGATGTTATCTTTCCACCAAGATTCATGAAAAAGGACCAGGATAGAGAACCGTCTGAACTGGAGAACTGGGATTTTATACATTTTAAGTCCCTCTGAGTCCAAAGGTTTGTGTGTAATACATGTTTTAAGGAAATGTTCAGCACAAATAAAGCCATAGTTTTGCTTCTACTTCTCAAACTACGACATTTAGTAATTGAGTATGAGTGTGACACCGGCTGCCAAGACTCAGCATGCTTTAACAATTGAACGGAAAGCAGACAAACACAATGTATGAGCCGTTCACACACTTATCTTTACGCTTAGATAAACACAGAGCGGCTGAAAAACAAGACCAGGGACAACGGTACGGTTAGCTGCAAGGGATCATGGGTAAAATGACTGGAGTACGCCCGGTCGTCATGCAGCAGCGAGGCCATTCAGAGACACAGTCATTACATTACACTGAACAGAGGTTAGAGAAACATGCAACACCTTTTTGAGTTTCACTCCTCGCTGCGTGGTCGGAGGAAAGGAGGGAAGGCAGTGAGGAAGGAATGAAGGGGTGAGATTAAAAGTCAAGAGTGTGTCATGCTGGAAGTGAAGGGGTCGTCGGTGCTCTTCGTTTGTGGATGAAAGACCTTCATCATTTCCCTCCTCCTCATTTAACTTCCACTTTCATTCAGTTCATATCGTTCAAACTGCACGTAAAAAACATCGTATTTACAATGTTTCAAACACGATTGCTTTGTTATTAAAATAGTAATATGGTATATAAGACACTGTTTAATGCTGTTATTGCAAAGATTTGTTTTTCCATCTTAACATAACTTGAAAAATGTATAGAGCTCAGTGAAAAACGTTTTAACAATCTGCAGTTTCTTTACTAGATTTATTTGATTTATTGTTTGATCTGCAAAACGTCAAATCAAATATGTCCATCATAATGTCTAAGGCAATGTTTTTAAACCTCTCTGTTAAAAATGTAAAAGAAAATAACTCCATATTTTAGAGTCCAAGCATTTCTTTTAAATAAAAAAACTAATGTGATGACAGCTTTCAATTTTTAGGAATTATTTATGTGAGATTTCTGTCTAAGGTGTTGGCCCTGATTCAATCACAGAGATATAACAGAGGAATTAATAACCAATACAGTCGCTGCATTGTTCTTAATGTAAAGGTTCAACTAATCTCAGGGGAGCTCTTGTTTCACTAAATAAATAATCTGTTTATTTATCACTACAGTGAAGATATTTATGAGTAACCATCGCCCTCTGCTGGACCGACATGAACACTTCTTTTTTTAAAGATCTAATTTGGTTTTGTTTGGTTGTTTATTTGATTAACCCACAATTTGTATTTAAGTCTTTTATTTAAATCTCATTTGCAACTGTGTGTTTCCAATCACTTTATCATTAGGAGCAGAGATTATTCAACACACTTGTACAGGCATGTATAAAAGAAAAGCTAATCATTTTTTTGGTTAATTATAATTAAGTACATGTATGCGACATATTACTCCTTTGTACTGCAAATGACTACTTCTAAGTTGCAGATTGTCAATGTTACACAGCTTCTACAACATCAGCCTGGGAAAGGAGGGTGTGAGAAAGGAGTGAATTCTCAGTTTTTAAAACAGCAGAGCAGGTGTGGTAATATTTTAGAGTTTGTATGTCCAGCCATGTGTCGGGGTATGAGTCCAGTGTGTGTGTGTGTGTGTGTGTGTGTGTGTGTGTGTGTGTATGTGTGTGTGTGTATGTGTGTGTACAGGTGTGTGCTGCCATATCTGCTCCTGACTTCCTGCAGGAGTGAACTTTGACTCACCAGTTTTGTGGACTTGGGCGTCTCCAGGATCTCTGAGGACATTAAAAAGAAAGATCAACAAAGAAAGTGAGTGACGTGTTTTCGTTAATTATTTTCTACAAGGTATAAAGTTCCACAAACATCCTGGTATTCACATGATTGGTTGGCTTTGCACCACAGGGTTTAACCCCAATACTGTTTGAAACAAGGAAGGAACAGATATTTGGTTAAAATATTGTACTGACAAAAAGTTATTTTTAATAAATGTACCAACTACTGCTATAAAGTAAGTTATATATTTGAAAAACAAGCATTTAAGCAGGGATAACTATGCTATGGTTTTTATCACAGCCATTACTTTTTACTTTTCTCAATATAATTTTCATAATTTTAAATACCAGTGTTAATTTAAAAAACTATTGATGTTTCCCAAAATACTGCTCTGTGTCTCCTCTCTCTGCGGCAGGAGGTTACTAAACTAAACACTCTGCACCATCACCCCCCCCCCCCCCTGTTTTAATGATGCAGCAAAGAGGCATTACCATGGAAACAGCAGCTCTATCCTCGAGAGGATAACAACAATATTGGTGACCAGAAGTGGAAAGTTAAAGCAAATCATTTTCTTGTTGGAATCAAAGAGAGACGTCAATATAACGAGCACTGAAGGTTTGATGGCTTCAGTGGACTACATTTACCATGAACACTGATTGGACATGAACATTGGGGAACTTTCCCTTTAAGCAAGGCGGTGGAACCCCTGGTGTTGGCCCGCTGTAACTCACAGGGTGTCGAGTTCTGCTAAAGGCCTGAAATATAAATGTGCTTCAGTAAAGATCTCATTACAGGCTCTGGTTTCACGTTGAGCCTCAAACAGAGTGTGGCACCAACTCTGCACACGGTTGTTCCACATCTCTTATGAAATGAAAGCATTTTGTTGCACAGGCTGAGCTGTTACTGTACTTATTTCTAAAGCTAAAAAAGTTTGTAATGATTGAAATGTATGTTTCAAATACTTAATAACTTTAATCTCACCAGGACTTGCACAATTTATCTGTTTTATTGTGTTGCACTGTTGGAAGAGCCTGGGACCTAAGATTTTCATCGACATAACTACTGTAGCTATGTACGAATGACAATAAAAGCCTTGAATCTTGAAAAATGCATTGTTCAAACCAGTTATAAAAGATCAAACCAGTGGCCTGTCAGTTAGAAAAGGTGTCAGCGCCTCAGTTCATACTGTTGTTATTCAGGAGAGACACTAGACTCTAAATACAGTTTTTTCCATGCCCTGGTTAATTGTGACGAGTTTGTGCGATTTTTCTTCCTAAACATTTCTTTGTTCTTTCAGCTCCATGGAACATGTGTGTGTTTTTCACTTTATTAACTTTGTCTATTTGTGCCTGTTGATTTCTTCTAAATTAACTGAAAGATAGCATTAGATATTGCCTTTTTTCCACGGTCGAACAAAACATTTTGGAAAAAATGATAGTCATATTGTAAGTAATCAAATCCCTTCCCTTCAACCCTTCCACCTGTGTACCGGCTTAATGTCAAAAAAGGAAATGTGCTTTCCTCAGTGCTCTCACATCGCAGAACTTCCCTGCTTGTTTAATGTTGTGAGTGTTCAGGTCACCTAGACAACCTCCATTTCGGAAAGGTCAGACATGATTATATTTAGTTTGAGCATATTTCTTTATTTTTTTATGTTAAAAAATCCCTGCAGGATAATAATCAATAAAAGTAAATGAGGACAAAAAGGACACACTTATAATCATCTCAACGTGAGTCCGCTCACCTCGTTTGGGAATCTTGCCGATGCCGGGCTCAGGCGTCTCTGGAGACGTCGTGTCAGCTCCATCGTCAAACAGCTGGATCTGAGAGAGAGAGAGACAGACAGACAGACAGACAGACAGACAGACAGACAGACAGACAGACAGACAGACAGACAGACAGACAGACAAACAGACAAGACAGCAGTGAGACAGTTTGACAGACTTTTACTGCAAACTATCAAAGATAGAAGGAGAGGCTGCGACAAAGGAGATCAAAAAAAAAATGCTTTTTGTTTTGGTCCCAAATTAGTCCCTGGCAATCAATATTTAAAACCTAACTCATATATTTGGGGTGTATCCATTTAACTTTCTGCTACGTCACAAGATATACATCTTAAAAAGAAAGCTCCACATGAAACCTTTAACTTTTTCTGATCTCTCTTGTAAAAGAGATTTTAGATTTCAATTGGAATAAAATAAAGGTTAAAAGACCTTTTACTGTCTGTGCTCTTTGAGTGTATGTTTACCGTTTCTGCAAGTGGAGAGCTTTACACCAAATTGAGTAACATATTACAAATCTTCCACAATGAGAATGGTATACAAGTTCAATAAGTGGCCATAACATTTAAAGTGGACCTATCATGCTATATTTGAAACATATATTGTAGGGCCATACCTATACAAAACATGTCTGTGAAGTTTTTTTTTCAAAATACCAAACAGATCCCCCATTGTAGCCATGCCTCATACTGCTCAAACCCCTGTTTTGAAGCCCTGTTAGAGAAAGGCAGATTTTGGGTCCTTAAATTGAAAAAAAGAAAGAAGAGGAGGCGGAGCTAATGCCTGATCAGAATTCTACCGGAGATAAAGTTAAATTCGGTTGTGATAAAACGCCATCCTGTTTAAACCACGTCAAGGATTATTTCTGAAACAGTATGGAGCTCAAATGCTTTTTCTCTTGCAGGTTTATCACAAGGTGAGTTCTTTTTTTATGTCCTGTTTTTTAAACACATGTGCTCTACAGGTTAGCTCTGAGTGTTAGCGAGGCTTGCTAATGTAAACAAAGACGAGATTACGTCCAAAACACATCAGGCATTGTTTCTGATGGCAACTTTCTGTGGGTCCGCCACCGATTATTCCGGGCTGACGTCAGCTCGGATGGAATCTGTATCCGCTCGTTGTACTCCCGTTTTTAAAAGATTTGGGTACGGAGGAAAAGAGAGAGGGTTTTATTTTCTGACGCTGCGTGAGTTCCCCGACACACCGGGGACACATATTTATGTATAAAAGACATCACAAAGTGCATTTTGCATGATAGGTCCCCTTTAAGCAGTGACAAAAAAGGGCTTGATATTCCAGCCATTTTCTTGTCCTTTGGCTGTATAACTATCCCCAGGACACCACAGATCACCCTATGGTGATGAAATATGCAGGGGCACTTTGCAGTAGTTTTCTGGAAGTAAAACAATCAGGAAACATCCAAACTCGCAGCCTGAAGCAGCAGGAAAATACTGGCACTGTGCAGACTACAGAGGGAAACATCAACCCCCACACTGCGTCAAATAAAAACAAAAATGACAATCTCACAAAGTAAGAAACTAAACAATAGAAAGATGGGGGGGGGCTTCTATCTCTGGGCTTTAGGCATTTATTACCTGTGATTGTCTCACGAATATCCCTCGGTTCTCCGCGCAGGTGAAGTACCGCTTGCCCTGCACCGTGCCGTCGTTCTTGCCCTTGGCCTCGTCCAGGATGACCCCCACCCATTTGCCGGAGGCGAACAGTGTGTTGCCGATGTACGCCACCGCGCCGCGCTGCGCCTTCCCGATCACCTCCACCAGGGAGCCCACTTTGATGGGCCGCCCGCCCCCGTCCGAGCTCATCCTGCTGCTGCCGCTGCTGGTGTTCTGCGTGGAGACACAGATAGTGTTTAAACAGGAACTCATCTCACATAATCACGTTTTGTACATTTAAAACGGGGGTACTCTACTAAATATTCCGGCAGTGGCTCAGTCAGTAGGGGTTTGGACTGGGAGCCGTAGGGTCCCCGAACAGACCTAAATATGGAGTGTGGACTGCTACTTGGAGAGGTCCCAGTTCACCTCCTGGGCCATGCCGTGGTGCCCTCGAGCAAGGCACCGGACAACCCCCCACCCCCCCACTCCCATTGCTCCCCGGGCGCTGTACAATAGCTGCCCACTGCTCCTAGTACTAGACTCCTAGTACTAGGATGGGTTAAAAGCAGAGAACACATTTCACTGTGTGTACCGAGTGCTCTGCATGTGTGACCATTAAAGGTTTCATCCCTCCAATTCTATTAATATTCTATAATTGTAGGTTTACTTGTTTCGAATTCTCCTCCGCCTGTGTTGCTCTGCAGGATCATTGCATTTTGGATAAAAAGGTTGGGTGGGCAGCTCAAAGCACAAAGAAAAAAGTAATGACGGTCTTTTTTACCCTGAACATGAATGGGATAAGAGATGGCCTTTGCAGAATGCTTAATAGTATGAGGAATACTAAAACTGCCCGTATGTAACCACAATGACTACAAGGCATCAACTCTAAGGAGATATTGGCAGGGTATTTCAAAAGGAGCACACATCGGCTTTCAGTCCCTCTGAGCCGAGCAGGACTCTAAATGTCAAGGCAAACACTGCTACTGTTTTTGAGCTTTTCTGAAAACACCAAGGCAACAATCACCTGAGGTTTCATACAGCAATTCGGCTGCATGGAAAACAAACCACACATAAAAACGTTTGAACACAAGCTGCACTATTTTGAAATCAAATAAACCTGCATAACCCACTTTACAGTGTGATGTCCCAGAAGTGATGGTGACTCAGCAGAAGAGAGGAGCAGATATTATTACTCTGCTCTGACTCTCCTTCACTTCACTGTTCTGCAGAGTCACTTCAACAAGATCAGACAGAAAGCAGGACGATGACTCAAACAGCAGCAACATCAAGGGGTTTTCAAATATCAACAATTATAATCTTTATATTATAAATAAAGTCTTTAAATCTGGACCCTATCCCCTCAAACCTCCTTCAGACTATCGCTCCTGATATTCTACTGTTTCTCACCCATTTCATCAACACTTCTCTAACTTCTGGTCACTTTCCAAACAGTCTCAAGGAGGCAAGAGTAAACCCTCTCCTAAAGAAACCCAGTCTCAACCCGTCCGATGTTATAAACTACAGGCCTGTCTATCTCCTCCCATTCCTGTCTAAAACACTTGAACGCGCTGTCTTTAAAGAACTCTCCTGTTATGTCCATCAGAACAACCTTCTTGATCCGCACCAGTCTGGTTTCAAGGCAGGTCCCTCCCCAGAAACTGCTCTCCTCGCTGTCTCTGAGGAACTGCACACTGCTAAAGCAGCCTCCCTCTCCTCTGTCATCATCCTTCTGGAGCTGTCTGCTGCATTCGACACGGTGAACCATCAGATCCTCCTTCACACTCTCCAAGAACTTGGAGTTTCAGGCTCTGCACTTTCCCTCCTCACCTCATACCTCAAAGACCGCACCTACAGGGTAACTTGGAGAGGGTCCGAGTCCGACCCTTGTCAATTATCTACAGGGGTCCCTCAGGGCTCTGTCCTTGGTCCCCTCCTCTTCTCTCTGTACACAAACTCGCTCGGATCGGTCATTAGCCCGCATGGTTTTTCATACCACTGCTACGCTGACGACACCCAATTAATTTAGTCTTTTCCCCGTTCTGAAACCCAGGTCGTCGCACGCATCTCTGCTTGTCTAGCAGAAATCTCTCAGTGGATGTCTGCTCACCACCTCAAGCTCAACCTTGACAAGACTGAACTGCTTTTTCTTCCTGGAAAAGATTGTCCCACTCTTGACCTAACAATCAACATCGGCCCCTCTGTTGTTTCCCCGACTCAGACTGCAAGGAATCTGGGTGTGACCCTAGATAACAACCTGTCCTTCACTGCAAACATCGCTGCACAACCCGCTGCTGCAGATACACGCTTTACAACATCAGGAGGATACGTCCCCTCCTGACCCAGAAAGCGACGCAGCTTCTGGTCCAGGCTCTCGTCATCTCAGGCCTAGACTACTGCAACTCCCTCCTGGCTGGTCTACCTGCATGTGCCATCCGACCTCTGCAGCTCATCCAGAATGCAGCGGCTCGTCTGGTCTTCAACCTTTAAATTTCCCACACCACACCGCTCCTCCGCTCCCTTCACTGGCTTCCAGTAACTGCTAGAATCCACTTCAAGACACTGGTACTTGCGTACCATGCTGTGAATGGATCTGGCCCTTCCTACATCCAGGACATGGTTAAACCATACACCCCAGCACGTGCGCTCCGCTCTGCATCAGCCAAACGGCTCGCTGCATCCTCACTGCGAGGGGGACCCAAGTTCCCATCAGCAAAAACACGTCGGTTTGCTATCCTGGCTCCAAAATGGTGGAATGAGCTCCCCATTGACATCAGGACAGCAGAAAGCTACACATCTTCCGCGCAGACTGAAAACTCATCTCTTTCGACTCCACTTCAAGCGATAGAATTACTAACAAAGCACTTATATACTAACAAAGCACTTATATACTAACAAAGCACTTATATACTAACAAAGCAATTATATACTAATAAAGGACTGGCTTATCTAAAGCCAGTTGAGTAGCACTTGAAATGTTTTGGCTCTATGAAACCTGATGTACTTATATGATTCTGTCTTCTTCAAGTTTGTATCTTCTTGGTCGAATGCACTTCTTGTAAGTCGCTTTGGATAAAAGCGTCAGCTAAATGCAATGTAATGTAATGTAATGTCATGTAATTTCAATCTGTTTCATCCACTGCAGGTTTCTGTGGTCACGTTGCATCGTCCAAGCTACTTTAAGTCTCAGTTATTAAACTTGTTGACAACTTAGTTTATTTTATTTCCTTTGGTTTTTGACGCTGTTGCCACTATTAACAGTGGTACGTTTTAAAACATATCAGCCAATATTAATTTAAAACAAGCCCTTTTTAATTTTTTTAAATAAAAGTTGTGTATTTACAGTTGTAAATTAAGTTGTCATATTTGAATAATAAGCAGTTAGATAGTAAATTGTGCCAATTGATTAATCATTAAAGTAATTGTTAAACGCAAACAATATTTCAGCCTGTCAAATATGAATATTTACTGCTTTTTCTCTGTTTTATATCAAATTAAAGTGAATATCTAGATATTTAAAGACTTCTAGTGATACAAAAAACCAAGGCCATTATATATTGTAAAGGAGGAAGAATATATCAAAGTAAAATATCTGTTAAACGTACAGGTATTAAAAGTCAGCCGTCCGTGTTGCACACAGTGAGAGCATTAAGTCTGAGATAAGTAAAGGTGGAATGTGGAATAAAGACCGCTTTGTTTCAGTGCTTTTTAAACATAAGCTCAAAGATGTCGTCACTTCTTAAGAGGCATTTCGCAATGATATACATTTCTCAAATTAATTGTGAACAACGGATTTACTGATAAAAATACATTCATGAATATAGAAAGATATTCTCAGTGATATGGGGAACAAATTGTCCCTTTCTGCTCAGACACAATATTTCTTTCTATATTATGGAACGTTTCTGCATTCAAATGTCTAAAAACAACCAGACATTTTTGCTTTATTGTGAACTCCCATTATCCTAAATGTTTTCAACAATGCTAAACTGCAATCTGTAGAAATCTGTTTTGAAAATACTGAAGGTTTAGTGTCATATCTCCTCAACTCCCTCAAGTTGATCTAGGAATATAAAGAAACACATATATCCATATTTATATCGTGGTGGGAAACAACATTAAGAGATTAAATTATATAGTCTTAGCTGTTTTTCTCATTCCTTACTATTTACAAATAAAACCAAGTATAATTCAACATTTACTACGTCTCAATGCTATAAATGTTTTCTATTAAAGCCTTTAATGTGCTCTATAAATAAAGGTGCCTTGGCAGCGACAGTTAAGCAAATCCTGAATCCCAATGATTGCTTAACGTCTAATCAACCTAGCTTATAGTTCATGACAAATATGAGAGTTTTGACAAGTGTGCAGTCAAAGAGTCCTTGAGTCCTTGAGTCTTTGTGAAGCCGTTACCATGTCACACTCAAGATCTTTTAATAAAGCTGTAACTTCTATTTAAATGCTTCACCGAGGCAGGAGTCTTTGCTTTACGGTACTTCAGGAAGGCGTCACCTGCACCTGTGAGCAATCTTCACTCAACCGTCCATTGAGCTTTCAGTTCTGGACTTCTTTAAAGTCATGCTTTGCTATCAGTCTGTCATGAAGCCTGCAGGGTGTTTCTGTCATTTCTATGACCCGTTTGCCATGTGGAGGCCGGGCCGACCCGAGGAGGGCAGGCTGAATTATTTAGTGCCACTCTACTCTTAAAACACGCGAGCTCAGACTGACTACAATAATAAAAGAAGAGGATTAAAAAAACAGAGATACAGCCTCATTTACTGCACTGTAACTCATGCTCTGATGGAGGTGTTGAGAAATCGGATGGCTTTGTTATCTCAAAAGCTCCAAAAGTAAGCTTCAGAAAGCTATGAAACTTTTGAATGGACCGTGTAATGCAGACTGAATTAGGGTGATCCATCAATATGATCAACTTTTAATTATATTGTTTTGTGATTCAATCACATCTCTAGGTAGTGTGATACACAATAGCATAATTAAAAATGATAAGAAGTGCATACTAACAAAAAATGTGTCAGATAATGTTTAATATTTTGAAGGAACATCATTAGAATATTGCACTTTTAGTTTTCACGTAAGCACTCAGTATTTGATTTATAATCTGGACTCAAATGAAATCAAACTATTGTCTCAATCTTTTTACTTTCCATGTGTGTGAATGCCTGCAAACATAGTCGTGTATAACCAGAAATGTTTCTATTTTTTGTGATTAATTCCACTGCTAGGTTTATTTTGCCCATCTCTAACTTGAAGATAACGATACCAAATGACACAAGATAAGGAAAATAAACATATAAAATACATAATGTCACCTCAACGGTTCATGATTAAATCAAATACTAGCTGAACAATATGACTACAGTTCAACATTACTTAAAAAAGCAACACAAATATACCCTTTTATTGTAATAGAAAATATATTTAAGGGCTCTATTCTTGATAAGTAAGGAGTTTTCTGTGATTTTAGGAATAAAAGAGTATGAAAGACCTGTTTAATCTCTGATGTCATCCCTCCCAGAGACAGGAAAGCTGCAGGACGAAACAGGAAGTCCTCTGAGGCTCATTGTGTGTCTAATGATAACAAAAAGCCTTGTGGTCCTGTTACCTACCTGTCACACATCATCAACTCCTACTTTACAGACACAAGGCGTCACAGAACCTAAACCAGAGGAGCCGAACAAAGAGGCGACAATTCAGAGGGAGGAATGCAGCGGTGAAATGGATTAGAAACCCTTTCTATTCAATGTAGAAAACCCACTATGAAGCTGATGACAGAGTGAAACAGATCAAACAGAAACAATGGTCATTCCTTCACCTTGTATACACACCTTGTACACACTCACCCGGGTGTACGTGTTCCTCCTAGTCTGTGACATGTTTCCCCCAAAAAACGCCTGTCTCGACTGAAGGAGGGTTATTGGGAAGAGCCAGACAGATAGGGGGTCTATGAGAGGGGTGTGGGGGAGCGTCTCTCTTCCTCTTCGTCTCTGCACAGAATCACATCATCCCTCTCCTGATCCTCACAACAAACTCCCCCGGCCCTGCTCTCTGCAACCAAAAAAAAAGCCTGCAGGAGCTTTTTTGGGGCTAAAGTTTCTGGAGGGGAAGACAGGGGATGATCCACCCCTCTGATGATGAATGGAACAGAGGCAAACAGAGATGAAGGGGGGTAATAACATCCAGGCTGCTCTGCTGTGAGTGCATCAGCTGAGCGGTAGCACTGCGCTGCGCTAGTGTCTGCGCCGGCTCCTGCAGGAGGGGGGCGGGGGGCAGACTGAGCTACTGGGTCCTAAAGCCTGCAAATACAACTCTATAAAACTCTCAGAATAAACCTGACAGTCATTATCACCATGCATCTGCTGGGGTGATCTCCAGTAACGCTCTGTGGATGATCAAAGAGCAGTTAAAGTCCTGATAGGGCAATCATGAAAATACAAAATGCTATGATAATCACTAGTTATTATGATCCGTCCTTTATATATACAGTCTATGGATCCGTCAGATGAAAAATATCATCAACAAATATGTTTGTTGGTGGAGGACAACCATTAGGGACATACGTATTGGGGAAGCATGTCAAAACTGCATATTAAGTCTGGTAAAATGCTTATATATAAAAAATACAGACTCAGATTTTTAAAAGTTGTGTACAGTTGAGGTTGTTTAGGGACACAAAAATACTCAGACAGGCAAATAATGAAAGCCTTTCTGTATATTCTTTAGTCCCATGCATGACTTAAGTTGTTCTTTGTTTGAATTCAATAAAGTACCAAATGATATAATCTATAATCACTACGGTTTTTGGGGCAAACAGTCAACAAAAAAACACTCCTTCAAGAATGCAGCAAAGAAATATATTTAAAGAGCCCAGATGTGTCCTAACACTGCAGTCTGTCTTAAAAAACACTTTCTTATTCCTGCTCAAATCGTGGGGGAAAAGGAAAGGGGGGGAGAAGTACAAAAAGAAAACACAGACGGTAAGCGTTTTTGAACCCGGGGGTGGGGGGTGAACCAGTTCAATTCAATCTGAGGCCGTGTCATTGTGGCTGCACACAAAGGGCCCAGGTGATGCTCTGTTACGCAGCACACTGTAAGCCTGACGGATTAACTCTCCTTTATCAGCTTTTATCAGCGAACCGCATGGCTGGACCTTTTTTTAAACTCTCTGTTTCTGTGCTGTCATCTTTCTGCAATGGAAGCAAACTCTGCAGGGGGTTTCTGTGTAAAAGCCTTCAACCTGCACGCTAATAAGAGATGTTGGATAAGAGTCTGCATTTCAGAATCAGGATAAAAGAGACAGCCTTGAGGAGGGGAAGATATTTCCAAATAATGCTCACAAAGCTTAGCAACAAAACATAGATCATCAGGGTAACTACATGTCAACATTAGGGCTGCAATTTACCAGAAAACACTTGAAAATCTATAGTCAGTAAATCATTGTTTTATGTTTTAATGCAGAATGAGTATTTAAATCAACGTATAGATGAGTCTACAAGTCATTACCTAATAATATATCTAATGAGGACAGTATAAACTGATGAGGCAGTATTTTGTGGCTTCAGAGCATTAACAAAAGTCTCAAACGTGCATTTAGAGTATGGAAAATGACTTAAGTATACAAAATACAGCCTGAGATTTATAACTTAGGAGAGTGATACACAGTTGAGGATGTTTAGGGACACAAAACAAGCCTCTGCAGTCTCTTTGCACCCTTTTTTGCCAATGACGACAGAGGGGGTGTCAGGGATTTGTGGAGAGAGGGGAGAGAGGGGGAGCCCTTATCTCCCACTGAAGGAATAATACGGAGAAAACCAGCAGCCAAAAACCAAAGAACTGGCAAAGAAATAGCTTATCACAACAGCATCGAAAAGCTTTTGATGCTGTGAGTTTTTTCAGAGCACAGGAAGGTTTGGGGGATTTTTAGGAAGAGCGTCACGACCAAACTGAACCTCTGGTCTGCAGGTCCAGGAACAAAGGGACATCACTAAAAAAGGTAAAGAAGAGCAAGTGGACGCCCTGGAAGCTGGTGTCAAGAAGACTATTTAGAGGAGATATGACTAAAGTTTGGTAAGTTCATTTGTTATATTGATAGTTGAATCATGGGCTGAAATGCAAACTGCTGTGTCAGGGCTCATGAAGGAAAGGGGAGTTTCATTCAGGCTGCATATTTTTGTTATATACAAATGTATTTATTATCTTTTTTCAGTAATGTCTTCATGACATCCAGAAAATCAAATGCCTTAGTGAATACAAATAAAATATTTCTAAGTAGCAAATCCTAAAATATCTGTTGTTATACCTGATACATGGTTTAAACTATTGATTAAATGAAAAATATATGTTGGTCTTCCTCTCCACCACATGCATGCTAATGATATTCAGCCTGGTCTCAGCACTACACAATGCAGACAGGAGAAATAGGTCATCCACTGAAAACAGGAGTAGCCTGTTTATTCCTGCACTTCAATGTGTATCAAAATAGCATGAAAGTGCTCAAATGTAACCGTACTTTCATCAAAAGAAAACTATAAATAGAAACGACTATGTGAGAGTAAATAATGTAGTGCCATCTAGTGAGATCAAAGCCAGGAGACTGCTCCACATATCCACTGCTCCACATATCCCACTGCCTCACTGACCAATTTACTGCTATTTTAGTCATTTATTGAAATAATATTGAATTATTTAATAACCTATGACTGTTGGGATATTAATAAATCACAGCATGGGTGTGGCTGCAGCCTGACATGACATTTTCTACCGACAGATTACCCAAATTGAATGAGAAATTAGGAGAAAACTATCAAGGGTTAGTTAATTAAAACGAGAATAAAGCCTAAATCATGCCAATTAGTGCTGGAAAACATGATCCACGTGTCTCAATAACCCACAGCCAAAGCTTTATCATTATTTGGAATAATTAAGACTCTATTTCAGTCTTTTAGTTGATCAAATAATGTATTTTATCGGCTGGACTGGTTCTTAGATCTCTCTTTTTTGGCTGATGTTTGGTGCTGTCAGCTGTCAGTTGGGACACTCCCTGGCCAGCTGCTAGCAATAGCAACCGTTAGCTTCGGATGGCATTCTCACACAAAACGTCTTAACTCGAGTTAAATGTAACAAGACACACGTATATCTTTCTAAACATGTATTTAAATGTGTTTTGAAAGTATTTCCCATTCACCAGATGACATGTTAGAGCTAAATCTTACTTGTTTGTGTGAAAAATCCGGCTAACCGTTCAGCTTCGTCCCGTCCAGGCTACATCCATCCATGGAGGTCTGACCGGACACATCCGAGCTGAGGTGGCCGAGCTGCTGCCTGACTGGCCCGCCTCACTCACAGAGGAGCCCGGGGAGAGTTGTATTACTGGTATTGGACTATAAAGATGTTTAAATGTATTATTGCATTCACTGGTGAGTATTTTAAAGATGGGAAGTTTTTATAGACACATACTACGACTCAATGTATAGTGCAAATAATTGAGTACATTTATATTGTATTATTACTTTTGAATTGTTGTGAAGCACGTTTTTAAGTGTATTATTATGTTGTTGTTATTAAGGGCCATTCCTCTTTAAATCATGTTTCCCTGAGGAGTTTTTATTTTGCTGTTATATAAACTCTGTGCAAGAAAGTACAGGTTATTATATGAAAAATTACGAGGTAAGAAAAAAGGGAATTGAGGAGAAGTGAGGGAAATGCACACATCCAAATATTCACCACCTAAAAAATGGAAAGTAAAACATTTACAACAAAATAGAGAGTAAGCATAAAAACTAAATCAAAAGTGGAAATGAATGACAGCTAGAACACCTGTGTATGCACAGTTGTTTTATGTGAGTGTGTCTGTGGGGCTTTTGACAAATGTTCCTTAGATCCATAAATATCTGATTTGTCCATGGCCTGTGGTCATAGCAAACTTTCTCTGGCTCTCACAAAGAAAATACTTGTTCTTCCTGTTTGGCTGAACAGGTGCTTCACTCGCTTTTATAACTCCAGCAACACAAATGTGGTGAAGGAAAATGAAAATGTTAAGCTGCAGGGCAGCTGGGAAATAGTTCCCTGATCACACTCCTATTCCTGGTAGAAAAATACACATTGCACATGCATATAAAATACTATGCCAGAGAGCAATGCTGTTGAACTAAAGTACATAAAGTATAAATACTGCAATGCTTCCTCCAGCTAAATGTTAATGGTTGATGTGAAAATAATGTAAAGTATGCTAAAATATTAAAGTCCTAAAACCAGACATCGGGCTTAAAATGTATTTCAACGCTCATTTATCTGAAGCCCCTTAGTGTTCACAGATTAACAAACACATTTCTATTGCAATTAATTCTTTTAACAATAACACAGCAATTTAGGCAAAATGTGTGAGCCTGAATAAGTCCAGGAGGATATGGCATCCCTAATAGTAATACAAAAAAACAAAAGAAACGAATGATGCACATTGTACTGAAAGTATGTTTATCCATTAGTTTATTCTATAAGTATCATGTAAAAATAAATCATTTAGAAAATTAAATAATACAATTACTTTCAAGTAGCTTATTCAACATACTAACATGTTATTAACCTGTAGAGTAAACTGTTCTTTATGTGGATACTGTTGCCTGTGGTTTATCGACCTAAAAGGGATAGTTTGGTGCCAGCCTGGTTTCCAAGCAATTAAGTTGAAATATTTTTTTTGCTTGATTAAAATATTCCCATTGCTTTATCATGCTTTTAGACAGAGACTGAATCAGTGATCTGGAGTCTTTCAACCAGGCTCTATTGACAAAAACTGAAATTTAACAGTAACATTTTTGTTTTTTAAATAAAGTCTGGTGGCTTTGGGAAAAGCATACAATGATATAACATCTTCAGTTACAAGTTCAAAAGGGCTATACTGTACTTCCTACAACCCAACTTTAAACAATCATGACTGTCCCTTTATGGCCGATGAATGCTGGCAAAATGTAAGTATTGCAACTGGATAAATGGACGGTTCCTTAACCCTAAAATGTTATAGTCTTTGTGTCTAATTTAATTCACAACTCATTCACTTTTCCCCTCTCTCTGTAAATCCAGTCTGTACTCTATTAGAGTGAAGTTCATGATTTTGGCAGCAAGCTCAGGAACAACAAACTCTCGTATCTTCTTGTAGCCCATGTCCTCATACAGATTCTGAGCGTCTGTCTGCACCACAGAGGTGAACAGCAAAACGGCTGCAAAACCTCGTTCACGAGTAAATTCAGCAACTATCCGACACAGAGCCTTAGCGATGCCCATCCTGCGGTGACTGCGGCGTACAGACATGCGTTTCAACTCCAAACACGCAGGCGCATTCTCAGCAGGGAGGCAAGCCACCGTGCCGACCACCACTCCATCGACTTCAGCCACCCAAAAACATGAGTCCTTCTGCTTCAGGTAGGTCTCGCTGATGTTATTGAGGTCCTTACTGAGTGAGGTTTCGATGTATTTATTGAACATGTAGACGACCAACTGCCGAGCCCCAGCCAGGACCAGGGTGACGGCCAGGATGGGTAACAGGAAGGACTTGGAGCTGGTGATGAGGGCGCAGAACAGGCACATGAGCACCATTTGGGACGGTGGCTGTTTCAGCATGTGCATGAAGGAGGAGGGCACGTGCTCGCTCATCCCCATGGTGAAGGTGTCCCTCACTGCCTCCGAGTCCTCGTCCCGATACTTCCGGATCTGAAAACTGGCCATGGCTCAGCCCTGATTTATAACAACAGGAAATCAAAATGTCAGGTTACAAAATATTGACTAGATAAATCAGTCGCGGTAATACATTTGCTTTGTTTCTTTTCAGTATCACATTGTGCTGAAGCCTGCCTTTTCTACAGACAGCAATGCATAATGCAGATATTTACAATTACTTCTCGAGTATAAAATATCAAATATGGACCAATAAGGAATAAACCCCACCTTTACCAAGTGCAACATTGAAGTGTTGAACATTAATCAATAACTATCATACAATAATTTAAAATATATGGTTATAATGCGCTATTCTGCAGAAAGAGTACTTAAAGTATAATTTGATGCTAATACATTTTTTATTTGACTTAAGTACCACTTTGAATACAGAACTTTTACTTGTAATTAAGTATTTTTTTTACACTGTAGTATTGGTCATTGTACTTAAGTTCATAATCTGAGTAACTCTTCGATCTCTGCATCTAGTCAAAGTGAGTTTGGGATTTGAGCTTATTATCCATTTTACAAATTAATGAATCAATCAAAAATGAATAATGATCAATGCGGAAGTGAAATGTAAACAAAACAGTGTCAATGACGCTCAAATGTCACGTGAGTCAGTTTATAACGGTTTAAACGAAAAGACAGGTATATTTGCTAACAACTGAAACACAGGCATAATGCATGTGAAAAATGTTTAGAAAACCATACGTACCGTTCGTACTGATTAGCTAACAGCAGCTAGCATCAGGGCTAGCATCACAGAGCTACCACGGATTTTACTTGATTATTTCATTTGCTGTCGATGAAATAAACGGGATTATTAAACAAGACTCACCGTGTTTATTTCAATTCTTGTTGAAGTCAGGGTTAGTGGATTGTGTGAAGAGAACAGAAAAGTTTCAGGAAGTCGTCTCATGCGTCTCCTACTTCCCCAACAAGGATATGCTGCATTCACTGTAAAGCAGCAACATGGGAAATCCACATCCCGTCATCCTAGTATGGGATTCTCGTTTTCTTAAACATCCATTTTGCCATATAATTGTTAACACAACTATCACCTCCAAACACACATCCGTCAAACATCAAACCGACATTAAATCTGGGGTGAAGTTATTTTCCTACCGGGCTGCATATAATTTAAAAAAGGATATAGATAAAAAAGAGCTCTTGGGTGTCACTTGAAAGTATCTTGTATCACTGCTATTGCCCGAATCCTTATTATCTGATATGCCCTGTGGTCACTACAAACTTCCTCTAGCTCTCACAAAGAAAATACTGTTTGGCTGAACATGTGCTTCACTCTCTTATGTATGCCTCCAGCATCACAAATGGGATGAAGGAAAATAAAACGTTAAGCTGCAGGGCTTTGTTTCAAAGGGAACAACTGGGAAATAGTTTCCTGATCACATTCATATTCCTTGTTTAAAGTACACATAGCACATGCTTATACAATACTATGTCAGAGAGCAATGCTGTTGAACTTAAGTACACACAGTTCAACTACTGCAATACAACATGCTCCCTACAGTTATGTTGTTGATATGATAAGAATGGGAAGTATGCTAAAGTATTACAATCTTAAACCATACCCACAGCTTAACTCATTTATTTCAACGCTCATGTATGTGAAGCACCTTAGTGTTCACAGATTTACAAACACCTAATTTCTATTGCAACTATATCGGATAACAACAACACAGTGGTTTGAGAAAGAAAATATGTTAGCTCGAGAACTAGTTTAGGAAAAAATAGAACCCCCACAGTAACACAAAATACATTTAAACAAATGCTACAAATTGTAGAATTATGTTTATCGATCAGTTTATTCTAAATATCATGTAGAAAGGAAATCATTTACACAATAAATAATAAAATGACTTTCAAGTAGCTTAATCAACACAAAACATCATCATCACGAACATTCAGTCAACTATTAAAAAGAAAGGATTAATGATCAATCTGTCCCGTGTGTGTTTGTAACAAAAGAAAACATGGCTAACCTTTACTACGCGTGTGTGGAGTAAACAGTTCCTTATGTAGATACTGTTATGCGTGTTTTGTAGACCTAAAGGGATAGCTTGGCTTAGTGCCAGCCTGGTTATTAAGCAATGTACTGCTGTGATCGGGGGCTTCAGAAAAAGGTAATTGAGCTACTTAAATTATCAATATCAGTTTAAAGGAATGTTATATTTTTTATATTTTCATGCCCTATCATGCTCTCCGGCATCTATTTTTGACTCCATTTGCAAAAACTGAAACTGAACTGTTTAGTTGGAAATAAAGTCTGGTGGCTTTGGCGATGCATACATTGATTTAACGTCTTCAGTTCCCGACCAAAAGGGCTATACTGTACTTCCTACAACCCAACTTCAAACAATCGGGACTATCCCTTTAGAGGCAATGCATACCGTCAAAATGTAAGTATAGAAACTGCATAAATGAATGGTTCCTTAGGGTTTCAGCTAGATAACGACTCATTCACTTTTCCCCTCTCTCTGTAAATCCAGTCTGTACTCTATTAGAGTGAAGTTCATGATTTTGGCAGCAAGCTCAGGAATAACAAACTCTCGTATCTTCTTGTAGCCCATGTCCTTCATACAGCTTCTGAGCGTCTGTAGCCACCACAGAGGTGAACAGTAAAACGGCTGCAAAACCTCGTTCACGAGTAAATTCAACGACTGTCCGACACAGAGTCTTAGCGATGCCCATCCTGCGGTAAGTGCGGCGCACCGACATGCGTTTCAACTCCAAACACGCAGGCGCATTCTCAGCAGGGAGGCAAGCCACCGTGGCGACCACCACTCCATCGACTTCAGCCACCCAAAAACATGAGTCCTTCTGCTTCAGGTAGGTCTCGCTGATGTTTTTCAGGTCATTACTGAGTGAGCTGTCGATGTATTTATTGAACACGTAGACGACCAACTGCCGAGCCCCAGCCAGGACCAGGGTGACGGCCAGGATGGGTAACAGGAAGGACTTGGAGCTGGTGATGAGGGCGCAAAAAATGCACATGAGCACCATTTGGGACGGTGGCTGTTTCAGCATGTGCATGAAGGTGGAGGGCACGTGCTCGCTCATCCCCATGGTGAAGGTGTCCCTCACCGCCTCCGAGTCCTCGTCCCGATACTTCCGGATCTGAATATTCGCCATGGCTCAGCCCTGATTCTGAAAACAAGTCCAGGTTAAAATGTGAGAGGTTGAAAATATGACAAATGACAAGAAAAATCTGTTTTGCAATCATATATTTAATCAATACATCACTTGGGCCTTCTTTTTTAAAGAAAGCAAGACATGACGGGTGAGAATAGAAAAAAGTCTAAATTGTAGATTAAATCTCGTTTTTGCGTTTACCTTTTTTGATTTGTACCTTGGACTACTTGAGATTATTGGTTTTGCAGATATTTCCCATTGAGCATTGTTGTCACAATCGCAATCCTATGTTGATTAATCAAAAATGTGTTACACCCAGAAAAAGAAATACTAGCACTTGAAAATCAGCCCAGCCCACACCTTTTATCTATCATGTTGTTTACTGTAATCCTCTCAAGAAGGTCAGTCTTTGTCAGAGATAATACAAGCGTTTGTTGTTTGTTATGTGTTGTGTTCTTTCTCAACTGCAGTAAATAAAACCTCATCTGATCACAAAACTGTACCTAAAAGATTGTATTATTCTACAATTATTCCGGACACCCCCCTTCCCCCTGCGCTGTACAATAGCTGCCCACTGCTCCTAGTACTAGACTCCTGGTACTAGGATGGGTTAAATGCAGAGAACAAATGTCACTGTGTGTGCTGTGTGCTCTGCATGTGTGACCATTAAGAGGGTTTCATCCCTCCGATTCTATTCTATTCTAATAGACAAGTAAAAGTAGTCATTATGCAGATTGCCCCGTTTCGGAATAATATATATTATATGTTTTGATTATAATCATTGATGCATTTATGTGTTTATTATAGCTGGTAAAGGTGCAGCTAGTTTGAATGACTTTGTATACTGCAGGGTAGCTTGTGAATTTATTCCAGGTGCTACTAAAGTCCATTTTACGTGTTGTTTATATTTCAAAGTACACTACTTGAGTACATCTATTAGTTACTTACACCACTTTTATTTAGTACAACACATTATGCAGTTTTGAATGCAAGACATTTACTCTAAATGCATTTTACAAACTCAATAATCAATCAGAACGAATAATAATCTCAAATGTCACGTGAGTCATTTTATAACGATTTTAACGAAAAGCTAAACAGCTTTAACACGTAGGCCTTCAGCATCTTCATTAACTATAATGTTAATGAAGATGCTGAATGCCTAGGTGGATCGGATCAAACAAACTTTAAAAACCTTAATCATGACCCTTGGCTTTCAAACACTTTACATCCTCTGATAAGCTAACAGCAGCTAGCATCATGCAGCTTCACAGAGCTACCACGGATTTGATATGACTTCATTTCATTTATCCCGATACAAATAAACGGGGTTATTAAACATGACTCACCGTGTTTATTGTAATCCTTGTTGAAGGCGGGGTTAGCGGTGGATTGTGTGAACAAATCAGAAAAGTTTCCAGAAGTCAATCGCGTCTCTTTTCATTTGTCTCCTACTTCCCCAACTACGATATGCTGCATTCATTGTATAGCAGCCGAATGGGAAAATCAACATCCCGTCATCCAAGTATGGGATTCTCGTTTTCTTCTCTATTTTTCCATATACATATTGGAACTACTATCACTATCATATAGACATATTTCAAATATCCAAAGCGGGATTGCATGTAGGATAAATAGTTATTTTCTACCGGGCGGCTCATCATTTTCCAATTCAATTTGGATAAATACGAGCTCTGCGGTTTTACTTGAACGCAGCTTGTACCACTTCCTTTCCTGTGGATTGGCCGCCGCTTGCAGACCAGCTGATTGTATAATTTAGTTTTTATAAAAGAGATGTAAATATAATTACAAAACGTTACCAAATCCCAGCCATTTATGGTGTGACTTTAAATAATTGATTGACACTGGTGCTATGTTTGCCTTACTATTTAAGGATCATACTGTGTTGTTGGCATTAAATAAATAGGAAAGTATTTATTGTATTTAACTAAAGAAACTCTTGCTAAAAGAGATGGATAATGACTATCCACAACAGTGTTTCTCAACTGGTCACGACTTACAGGTTGGAGTAGTAGGATGAATATGTTTCAACATTTTCTGCAAGTTTTTTCTGAACTGATCAAATGATTAGCCTTACAAATAATTAGTAGAGAAATAAAACATTAGTTGCAGGTCCACCTAAACCCACACACTATTTAAAATTAAATATAAGTAAGATTAAGTTGCTATTATTACAACATTAAATGGGTTTCATATATAACAATGTAAAGGTAAAAAATGGTACAGAAAACATAGAGTGAGGTAACATAGGTCAAATGTTTTAATTAACTTTGGTATTTGTGGCGTTTCATGTTAGATATTATTAAATTAATCAAAGAGCCACTGAGAGAAACTGTCAAAGCAATACAACCCTGAAGGCGGACAACTTTCTGTTCATTTATATGAATTGCATAAAAAGGAAGCCTTTGATGTAGAGCAACCAGGTTTTAATACTTGGAGCCTGTGGAAACATATAGGAGATTCTTTGACGTAGAAATACTAACTTTATTTTAAAATCTTACAGGAAAAATAACCAATGAAGGTCATAGAGGTCACACAACTCGGAGGTCAAACACTGCAGCCATGAGAAACAATAAACACAATTATTGTACGCCATATGAAGACTGAAAAAATAATTTATTGTCTCCTCAAAAAAACACAATTTGACTAGAGTTCATACATAATGATTGTACAGATTTCCCTTTTTATGGAGCTAAACGTTCCACTGACTTGATAGTCAAAAGATATAAAAGCTTTATTTTTCCATTTTGGTTTTGTTCGTACAAAACATTTACATTCACTTTCCCGCCCAGCCGAGTCAGCAGAAATAGAAGCAGCTCATTATTTATTGAATTTTTCTTTCCAGTTTTTGTTCCTTAGTCTCTCTCTAGCCCAGGTTGATTTCCCCTGCGTACATGGTGATGAGCAGGATGATGGTGAAGCCGCTCAGCAGCCCCACGTTCTGGATGATGAAGAAGATGATCTTGTTGGAAGTCCCCTTCTGTTCCTGTGAAATTTTCTCCATCTCCGGAAACTGAGGCGAAAAAACGAAATCAGATATCAGAAAGGACCGTTCCCTTATTGATCATATAATGGGAGGTAATAATATACAAACAGGAAGTGGGATTTGTGTGCCTAGAATTATTCATTTGTTGACATGAATAAAAGGGGAAAGAAACATGGATGTTTTTAACATCTGATATATCTATTACAGTATGAGGACAAAACTGGTTTAAAAATGGCAGGTTCGGCCTACCATGTTTTTGACATTTGTCTTATTTTCAACAAATCCAATCAAAAGACGAATACATTTATCCTACTAAGAGTTATTCCTCTGTATTCACTGTTACCGGAAAAATAACTGATGGTGTCAAGCTACTTAACAAGTTAAGAACAAACATATTTTTCAATTTCTTTTATATGAATACATTTTTTAAATCTATGTTTTTAAGAACAGTAAAAAACTGAGCCTTTTTCTTGGCCACTTGGGGTCAGCATAACAAACTGTAAACACAACATTGATTTATAGGCCTATTTTATTGCCCTGGAAAGTTGAAATCCCATTGGCCAGACACTATGATAGAAAGTCCAATATTTCTGCTGATATTTCCACAAAACTTTAACACAAAAGTCACTAAAACACTGTGTTAAGCTCAGAGGAACTGCCAATGAAGAAGCACATTGACATGCATGCATTTGATACATGGTTAATATCAGAAAATATCAACTATAGATGCTTAAAATATCTAGTAAGGATGGAAGGGCATTGGGCAGCACATAGAGGGGGGGCGAGATGGACTAATAGACTGTTAGTTTTGGCTTTAAATGTGACCTCTAAATAACACCATCAAAAAATGTGTATATATAAAAATGCAAAAACCGAGCTGCAGTCTGCAGGTGTGGAGTGACCTCAGGTGGGATAATGTGACTCACCATGTCTGCCAGAGCAATGTACAGAAACATTCCTCCCGCGATGGCAAAGATTGCATTGGGGGCAAAGTTGCTCCCGAGCAGGATGCCGAATGCCAGCCCGATGTAACACGACACCGCAGACAGCATGTTGAAGAAAATGGCCTGTGGGACGGTCATACCAGCGTTCAGCAGGATCACAAAGTCCCCTGGAGACGGAACAAAACACAGGGTTGTTATGGACATTTCTGCACAACACAAACACATTTGAACTGATAACACTTTTAATTCAGATAATCTCTACATATTTCTTCACCGCCTTAATGCATCCAGTTTGCTCATCTCTTGAAATCTCTCCTCTGTACAATGACACGCAATGCAATACAATAGTGTTTGATTTGTAGTCTTATCCAGTTTATTTACATTAAAAGGGGAGGAATTTCAGAAATAAATTAGACGGTTTTGTAATACATTGGTTACAATAATGAAAGTTGTATTGGATTACATTTCTATTTTTAGTTTATTAAATGTTTGAAGTTGAAACACATCATAGAAGAGTTTTGGTGCAATGCTGCATTATGTCAGTAGAGGTCAATAAAGATCATACATTCACTAATAGTCCTTTTCGTTTGTGTGAAAAGACATAATCTGTTTTTAATCCGCTGAAATCCAGTTTTCCTGTTAAGTTTTACTGTTGTTTGTTTGATAACACCCTGTTTCACAGAATGATTTGTTGTACTGAAAACTATTCCAGCTTGGCATTGTGATTAATATGTTAAAACCTGACACTATTTTAGGGCCATAACATTTAGATATATTCCAGATGACTTTTTGGACACTTTATCCCCAAAATCCAGCCTTGAGAGGCATGTCACAGAAAACCTTGAGACTTTCAAAAAAATAGATTACGAGAATTCTATTTTCTCATCCCTTAGACCAGGGGTGTCCACACTTTTTTCACCGAGGGCCACATACTGCCTCATAAGTTAAGTTAGAAGTTAGCAAAATCTATCAAAAGTAGGTAAATTATGCTTGATACGTGAATCTGCTTTAAGAAAAATAAACAGCCTACATCCCAGCTCTCCAGAGAGTTTCATTTAATTTGTTAGCAGCTCGTTCCTTAAAACACCCCTGCCTTAGACCTTCAGTAAGTCTGGGATCTCCACCAGAATTAGACATTTGAGTTGTCTGTGGATGGAAGTATTGTTACCCTGGCGTAATATGACAGGATAACATCCTCACCGAGCTCGTGGGGGAACTCCTCGCACACGATGGCGGTGGACGTACTGAAGCCCGCCAGGAGGGACACGGTGAACGAGGCGCCGATAGCCAGGCCGTCGATGAAGTTGTGCACCGCGTCGCTCAGAGTGATCATCCACGCCACCGTCTTGATGCTGGAGACACGAGTTCCTCGCAGCCAGTGGCACATCACGCCTGATACCTGGACGTCCTGCAAGAGGAATAAATCAGGTTCAAAACACACTTCATTTGAATTTAGAGAAGAAGAGTGACACGCAAACAAATGTCAATTTAGGGAGCCACAAAGACAAACAACAATATCTAGGGTTAAAATACAGCTCAAATCCTCCACAAATGTAAGGATATTATCAAGTTTTATTTCATGTCCCAACAAAACTCACAGATCTTCCACTGTTATTTTAGAAGTGTCTCTTAATTTTTTGTTTTATTCTTATCAAACTGGTTGGTTGTTATTATTGTTGCTTAGACATCACAGCTTTTAGTTAAGTAAGGTTATACATTATGATGACATTGTTACAGAAAAGCCAATAGTTTTTTTGACATTTAATAACCAAAAAAGTAAAAGATCGTTGATCGTAAGTGTGCAAAGTTGATCCTTTTGGCGTGCAACATCTGCACATAACCCTAATAAACAAAAATAACTGTTTATTGAAGTAAAACTCACATGCAGCCTATTCAACAAACCTATGTATGGCACAATAATGTTGGTGTGCAATGTAGCCTAATGGAGACGTATTTCAAGACACCTGAAATCCTTTAACTGATTCCAGTTCACTCATTCAGCTACAACCAGGCGGTCCGACCTTTACCTGAATTGATTTGTGGGCCAGATCAAACAATGGACATCAATGCAATGACAAACAACGTTCTTTTACTGAGTGGGACATGAATGTCTGTTCAAAGTTTAGTGGGAATCCATCCAGTATTTATAGAGACATTATCCAGTAGACCCCACGGTGGTGCTATAGTGGTTCAGACTGCTGGCTTTCTGGTGCATATTATTACAGTAAATGCAATGTAATGTGAAAGCCCATTTCCATTCCAAAATCTCATTTTATTTATTGGGTTAATTCAATGTTTTCTCTCTGGCGACCCTCAGGAATGATCTCCTGACCCCCAGGTTGAGTACCAATGAGCTAATCATCATGAATGCCAAACATTTAATGTGTCCCCTCTTGGATTCACAAAATGTATCAGATACCAATAAATCACATTACAGGAAACATATTTATAAATGGCAGCATTTGCTAAGGAACTCTTCGATTACAAATATAATGGCCTCAGTGTTTTTAATGTGAAACCGGAGAATGAGCGGACATAAACAGAGGTTCTGGGTCTTGGTTAAAGATACTCTGTAGCGACAAGATGGTCCTTTTATCAGCCAGCGAGACAAACAAGGAGTCTTTGTGCTCCAGACAGACAATCCCTGCATTTAGCAAGAGGAGAAGGATCTAAAACCTTCGTCCCTCTGTGCCACCAGCACTTCTGTTTGTTTAGGTTTTTGATCCTTCAGAGCTTCCATATGACACGGGAGATTTCAGTGTTAAATATTAACAGCAGTCTAATCGCCCCCTGTCACTGATAACAGCTCGATAAAATACTACTCATTTTAGTGTCTTATATAGCTGTTCTTTGTCTCTTTGTAGTTGTTTAGTGTGTCTTTGTAGTCACGTTTTCTCTATGTAGACATTGTGTGTCTCTTTGTAATTCAGTCGTACCTCTTTGTGGTAATTTTGAGTCTTTCTGTATTTGCTTTGTTTCTCTTTTTGCCCATTTTGTTCCTCTTTGTAGTTTCCTTTGTACTTTTTGAGTTCCTTTTCAACTCTTTCAGTAGCTACTTGTCTCATTGAGTGACCCTTTTGTAGGTGAATGACAGGGACACCTAATGATAAGATGTGTTAATACACGTAATGCATTTATAGTCCATGATTCATTCCTGTCAGGTGTATCTGTGATAGCGGACAGAGTGGACAGTAAATCTCTATTGATTACCTAAGATAACATGTCAGAAAACACTCACCGTTTTGACAAGTTTATTATAAGACGTAGCTGCTCATTAGATTAAAGTTCGTTGAGTTCGAGGGTGATAGCCGTGAGGGTTGATTTGCAATGTATGCAGAAAGAGTTGATTGAATGCCAAAGAGGTGGGAATTAGGAGTGTAATAATAACCCCATCTGAACTGCGTGGCCCTTTCAATAAAAACAGTAACAGAGGACGGAGTTTGGTAGCCTCCATTGACTTCATTGCAGTCAGTTTTAAAGCAAAGTTATCCACCGAGATCTCCCCTTCTCCAACACAAACTGAGCCGCTGATCTAAACAATTACAACTCGTAAATAAAGCAGTATAACACTTCAAATCTGTCTTTCTAGTGTACCATGAATGGAGGGGACATGAGCTAAAGGCTAACGATTGCTCAGCTAGTTTCTCTGACATTCTTAAACCTAAAATTCTTTATCAGATTAAGATATAGAGATGCAAATCCACCAAGATCTAAAAAGTGTCTGGTAAAATGTGGCTTAAAATGGAATAAAAAGTACATTTATGAGGGCTTCTTGCAGACAGGAGACCAGATTAAAATGACACATTTCTGGGTTGGAAAACTGTGTTAATAAATCCATAACATAGGTCTAGTTGTTTTTAGATTTTCTCATTAAGAAATGTAAAATGAATCTGAATTTCCCCTATGGGATACACTTCATGTATTCTTCTTCTTCTTCTACACATTATATGTCTCCTTTAGCTATGAGATGAGGCAGGTGCGTTATTGATCTGGTACCTGAGAGGTCGTCACGTTTGTGTTCACAAGCTCAGCGTTCAGGCTGCTCTTGTCGGTGGCGATGGTGTTGACGCTGGTCAGAACAATGGAGTCCTTTTTCTCCGGTAAATCCCCGTTCTGGAGCAAGTTTTCTTGAGGAGGATCAGCAGGAGTGAAGTGGCTGTGGCCATGCTAACAACAAGAGAGACAAAGTAAGTCATCTGAGGAACAGAGGAAAAACATTAGGTAGGTTTAAAGTAAGCTGAGGAGATAAATCAAGATTGTCCGCAATGCAATACTTAAAGACCACATCATTTCAACACATTAGCTGCAAATATTTATAGTGAAGATTAAGAATTCCTACTACTGCAAGGTTTTATTCAAAGCTAAGCTAACTGAGTCTTGGTCTTAGCTTTAAGACCAAGACTTTTTGCTTTGTGTGAATATATGTGGATGTGAATTGTTATAAAATGTGACTTTCACACTGTTTAACTTTATTCTACAATTTAAATCTCACTGACTTTGTCAACTTTCACGAAATAGCTTTTTATGTTTCCTTAATGTCCTACATTTGTGTTTATCACTATAGGATGCCGGACTAAGTTGTGGTACATTTGTTTGAGTGTTGATTATTGTTCATTTTCCCTTTAAAAAAAAAAAAAAAGGTATTTTCAAAGAAGTAATTCCTCTTCAAACCTTATATGTACAGGAAATGCTAGGATAGGCTATTAAACTATTGCTTGAAGGACTGTTAAACTGCTAAAGAAAAACCTTTGTAAATCTTTTAAAATAACCCATATGATGAGAGGCAGCTAGCTAAACTTATTTTTGCATTATTTAATCTGGTCCCCATTCAAAAAGTTAGAACACCCCTGGTTAAAGGGTAATGTTGGGAGTATGTGCCACATCTTACAAGGTCACAAAGTTTGACCTTTGTTTTCATGACCCTGCAAAATGATCTAAAAAATATGCACGACTTCCAAGTGTAATGTCCTCCCTTTAGTCATTACGTGGCATCCTAATGAGCTAATGACTTAATGGACATTGGACAACTGCCAAACAGGATATTACTCTGCAATAAATGACAATGATGGATTATCAGCAACAGGAAAAATAATGTGTATCAGAAAGCTGTTCCAGGACATGGTACGTGCGTAAATGAAGAAAGAGATATGAGTTTGGCAATGTGCCCAAAGAGTCCTGGCTGCCCCCGCTGCCCTACAAAATGTCACTCAGAGACACATACAAATCAGGTTTTGACCCAAAATGACCTAAAAGAGACACACAACCACAAAGAGACACAAAACAAATTCAGAGACACAGATGTGATCTTACCTCATCGTCTAACCTGAGAGCCATTTTCAGTATCTTCTCCACAACGAACAGTAGATAAAACCCTCCAAATATTCCAACTGCGTTCTCCACATAGTTATCCAATTTGGGATCAAAACCCAGCGCCTGTGGATTAACAGAAAAACGTTAGTGGCACATACAATCATCTCCCTTTCATTATCACAAAAACATCGTGTTAATTCCACCTGTTACTAACCTCGGGTATGAGCTGCAGCACAGCGTTGGAGAAGAGCGTCCCGATGGCGAGGCCGATGAAGTAGGTCAGCAGTTTGGGGAAATATGGCTTCTTGGTGAAGGGGACCAGGAAGAGGCCGAGCAGAGACGCCAGGTTGATCACAGTGACGGACAGAAACCCGTAACCCCACACTGTCAGGGCACAAATCATGGATCAACAGTTATTTAACAGCTATTTTGAAGCATTTTCAAGGTGCCTTTTCAAATATGTTAGGTGAAGGACATACAGTATAAGAAGGGTGGCAATTTAAAGGAAAACACATAGTATAACATACTATATTGACAGACGTCTCTGTGTGTATATATATGTTTGGGGTGTGTGTGTCTGAGTTTTGATTATCTTGCTAACCCTTGGACCGATGTACTTCATGTCTGGCTTGTATGTTGCATACAGTCTATCGGTGCCCTGCATGACATGATTTGATCGATGCTGTAGAAACTGCGAAAACCAGGTCTGACTGCATGCTCAAAACCGTAAAGTGCAAACAGACGCTCATTAAAGTCTACAAAACAGCGCAGCATGGCTCCTACTGGCCAGTATGTTTGTGTCATTGCGTTGCCCTTTATTGCAATAGGTATCAGTATTTATGTGTGTTGTGTGTGTGTGTGTGTGTGTGTGTGTGTGTGTTAAACATGATGCATGCTTATCCATATACTCATGGTACAAGTGCCCGAAGCAGCCAAAAAGAAGCCTTTTCAAACCTTGAAAACACCAAATTAAGATGGAGGTGTTTCCAAGGATTTCTAGCACACGAAGGAACTCTTTGATTTATTTGCAGAGGAGAAATTCTGCTCACAGCGTGCATCAACATCAACACACTGACTGAAAAACAGTCACAGATGGTTGCAACTGTCAACAGCACTGAGGAGGAGGAGGAGGAGGAGGAGGAGGAGGAGGAGGAGGAGGAGGAGGAGGAGGAGCGGCTCTGAGTCAGTCCAGGACATTGTTTAAGCGTTACATAGCTTCACAGTAAATGACTGGTTTTTGATTATTAAAAGTCATGAGAGGAGAGAGATAAGAAGGAGATGATAAAAAGTGACGACCTGAGAAAAGGTTCAAATCCGAACAAAAGGAACCACCCAAATGCCTTTTTAGTTACCATTATAATTTACTTAAAACAAAGGGAATACTTTAAATTTAAAACGTTCTGATTGACGTTAAAACAGATTACCAGTCACTAAGCCAGTTATTTTCTTTAATAAAACACAAAAAAGTGCATGTTGAACATTTGATATATAATTATTGATATATAAATCCATTTTGAATAGCATAATATTGTAAATAAAACTCATATTTAACTGGCATGGAAGGCATTATTTGTCTTTGGTGGTAGAAGTATTATATATTTGATATGTAAAAGTAGTGTTAAGAGTTCTCTGTTACAAGTAAAAGTTCTGCATTAAACTCTTTATTAACTGTAGTACTGCTATTAGCATAACATATTCTTTAAGTACCGAAAGTAAAGGAACTCGTCAATTCTTTTGGAATAATGTTTATTATTGTATTATAATGATTGATGCATTAAAGCGGGGGTTTCAAACTCAAGGCCCGGGGGCCAAATCCGGCCTGTGACTTCATTTTCTGTGGCCCGACAAGAGCTTGCAAAGAATATAATATGTTTATTATACGGTTACATGATGATTTACAGAAGCACGTTGCCCATAAACTACATGTCCCACAATGCATCTCAAATTAGACAGAATTTGACTTTTTTTCTTCTAAATATGCCTTTTTTCTTAGAATGCGCCCTTTTCTCAGAATTTGACTCTTTTCTTTAAACGTCACTTCCTTTTTTTTAAACGTCACTTCCTTTTTTTAAACGTCACTTCCTTTTTTTTAAACGTCACTTCCTTTTTTTTTTAAAAATGTCACTTCTGATTTGGACTTTTTTTCCAGCTTTTCTTTTTAAATCATTTTGTGACATTCTCACTGAAGAGACAATTATTGGCCCCAGACTTCTGCTTTCAGACGTAGTTAATTAGGAAGTTATTACCCTATCAGATAATCATCCAATGCAGAGGCAATAATGTAATAATACATTATTTTATATATATATTTATATATAAGTTACAACCGGCCCTTTGAGTGCAGCCATAGTGCTGATGTGGCCCGCGATTACATTGAGTTTGACACCCCTGCATTAATGTGTCAATCACTTTAATGCTGGTAAAGGTGGAGCTACATGTTATCGCTTGAATATTGCTGGGTCTGTAATAATATTATCATAATTACCCCGCCATGGAAGTTATATTTATGGTACAGTTGGTTTATCAGCAGCATTATGGATGAACTACCGGCCGGATTTTCATAAAACTTTGTGACAGGATGAAACATGGGCCAAGGAAGAACCCATAAAATGTAGGAGCGGATACTCTGATAATGCTTTGCTTTGGTTAACACTGTAAGATGGCTTTGGTGGAGGAGCAATGTGTCGAGTAGAAATACAAAAGTACAACAATAGCCATCAAGTCTCAAGCTACCAAGTCAAAGTTACCTTCAGTGTCACCTCTTTATAACCAGTATTGGTAATCTTTTCAAAAGGTATGACTATGATTTTGTTTACTGTTCATATTTTATTAAATAATCAAACAAAGAACAGTCCATAAGTTGACATTTTATCCAGTTTTATACCACATTTTACCGTTCATTTTGTAGATTTGTTGCTTTTTAACTTAACTTAATTTTGAGTCTTCCGACATCTGGATATTAAGTTATTAAAGATACAAGCTAAGCTAACGTTATAACCTTTAACTCGTAGCTGCTTTTCCCAGTGTCCACCAGGGAAACATCTTTATTTAGCGTTTTTATCAGCTTGACTTAACAGTACTTTATAGAAGAGGAGCGCTCTGCAGGTCATCTGCTCCTGGTAAAAAAAGATCCTGAACTATGATCAATAAAGTACGGAAGAGGATTAGGGCCACATGAAAACCATTTTTGGAGGATTTGAAAAAAATATATATAGTTTTTTGTTCTGAGAAAAAAAGTCAGAATTCTGCCTTTAATCACTTTTTTCTCAGAACTAAAAAAAATATATTGTTTTTTGTTCTGAGAAAAAAGTCAGAATTCTGACTTTTTTTTTTTTCAAATCCTCCAAAAAAATGTTTCATGTGGCCCTAATCCTCTTCCGTAATAAAGTAATCCCATTTGGCGCTACACTGTCTGCTGTCATTGCTTTCATTAAGAGCCCTCTTGTGGCACAAAAAGAAATATTGTACGTCAAACTTCCAAGTCTCTACAACAAACCCTGATGAACTTTGAGAATTATCTGAGCTGCTGGAGTCTCCACAGATAAACAAACATTGCGATGAAGCGGCTCACCGGAGTAGTCTTGGGGCAGCAGCGTCTTGGAGCCGGTGTAGGGGCAGGAGGGCAGCAGGACCTGGGTCAGCACCGCGGGGCAGATCCTCCCCAGATGCTCCACCGTCAGCTGGCTCTCATTACTGAAGCCAAAGTGAGACAAAATCTGCTCTGTAGACTGACACTGAGGGACAGAGAGCCGACATTAGGCAAGGCACGTTTATTTATATAGCACCTTTCAACACAAGTGCTTTACAAAAATGAAAGACATTAAGAAACATATTATAAAATGGCATTTAAAACACTCATTTAAAAGCAAAGATAATAAAACAAAAGGTACATGAATTAAAGTTACAGTGCAGTGTGAGATACACACATCTGAAATGTTTAGCTCTGACTCTCAATCATTGCTAACTGTTTAGCAGAAATAATTTTCTTCGACCTCACTTTCTTTCTACTTTCTTTTTTAACTGATCCTTTAGTTATTTCAAGTGTTTCATGCTAAACGAACCCCCCTTTTGAAAATGTTAATCTGCAACCCAATATTCCGAAAATTCAACAGATCCTGGCCTTATTAGTGTAGCATATAACATTTAAATTAATTTGCATTAAAATGATCTACTAGCTCATTTACTGAGATGTTAGCGAGGGCAAGTGTGGAAGGACAATTGTGAACAAACATTTCCCTTGTGTTTTCAGATATATAGTAAACATAATCTATCATGGTTTTTAAGTATCTCTTTAAATGCTTCCTGCTTTGATTTGATTGTGCATTTGTTTTGCATCAGTCTTCTTATTTCTGATATTGAGAATGATTATTCGTGTTAGATGCCAGCTGTATTATATTAGCCTAAAACTGAGGGCACTTGTCTCAATAGCATGTTTTAAATTGAAGTTGTCTGAGGTCCTTAGCACCAGCTGCTCTTGCAGTAATAAGTAGAGCACCTTTCTTACTGTCCCAAATGTGCACGATGTAGTGACTGCTTTTCGTCTTTTGTTTACTTAGTTGTGTTCTCTGTATTTTATATGTCTGTGTTATGTGTAATAATGTGTAAACGTTGCTGCCTTCTTGGCCAGGTCAGCATTGTAAATGAGATTTTATCTCAATGCTTTTTATCTGGTTAAATAATAAAAAATAAAAAAATCAATTATCCACACAGTTAATGGAGTTTGTGTTTGTTTACATCACGTTTACATTATTTATTCATCATTATTTAAAAACTGCACTTGAGTAATGTGGTATACTGTTTGTTCATGTTTTTTTAAGTGCATTATAAATCAAGCTTCGACTGGATTTATTTTTGGAAGCCTGTGTACATATTTTATTGTTTTCTCCTTTTGTCTCTAAAATCCTTCCTGATTTGTTTTGAATGTTTCTGTGTCTTGCATCTCTCTTCTTTCATATGACTTTTTCATATTTTTGTTTTAAATGTGATGATAAATACATTTAAAGAAGATGTCGTCCAAATGATATGCACAGATAATCTACCTTTGTTTTACTTATTATATATATACTTACTTACACATTTCAAAACTAAACTTTTGTAACTCACTTTTACTTTTTGTATGTACCCTAATATATAAAACTCCTCTTGCATTTTGTTATGCATCCCTATGTTGTAATTGACAATTAATAAATCATTAGGATAATGAAATCAGCATTGTTGTCATGATTGTTTTGATAAACAATGTGTAATTACTCAAGTTTATAATATTGAGTAATCACACATCGTTAAACAGAAACAATGACAACAATGCTGATTGCATTAACTTAATGTCTTACCAATGGCTAACTGTGTCAAACACACTGTTCATTTCACAACACAGTAAAGAGCATAATCTGTATTTGATGGGGAGAACTGCAATATAAATAAAGAATTGCACAACAATTATCAAATGGAAGAGATTATATAAACGATTTAGAGCTCCTGTATAATGCCTCTCCCTAGAAGGGCCTTAAAAATAAGAAATATGAACATGTACACAGAGTATAAAATACATTTCTATTTTAGCTTGTTTTGTGTTACTACACTTTTTTTTAAACTAGTATTGTTATTCCATTTTGATTAGGTGATATTATTACTTGTTATAAACTTTGTATTTAATGCCATTGTTCTTATTTTGAGCAATCTCTAGCATAACAAGTTCCCTTTTATATTGTATTTAACCACATAACAATGTAATAACTTGAATAAAGTTTTGTATAGTTTGTTCCATGAATATGTTTTACACCATAATAAACACATGACAAGCACGTTTAAATCCCCTGCACTCTAGTAAATGATCATTCATTCGTTTATAAAACTTAAATGTAAATAGTTTCTGTGCTCACCTCTTCGCCTGCCAGCGGGTTTCCTTCAGTTATCAACTCAGCTCTCCTGTCTGAGATTAGCAGCAGTAGATTCTCCAGATTTTCCGTTGAAATTGAATTATTTTGTCCATAATACCGTAAAATATTCTCCAGAAATACCTTCCCATCCCGGCCAACAGCTTTTTTACTGAGACACGTCGGTATAAAAACCAAAATGCACGTGATAAAACATTTTAAAGTAAACATCTCTGTGTTTGTAGGGGTTTTCTTGAGGTAAAAAAACTAGTTCTTCTGCTGCATTTACTCAGGATGTCCCAGCAGAGGTCCACAGATCCATGGCACTGAGGCGGAATTTAAAGGGTTCCTCCTTTAAGTTTCCTGCTCGCTGATTAAATTATTTTAGGAGAAGCAGTTCCTTTGATGTGCGCGGAGGGATTTATCAGAGATCAGGTTCAAAGATCAGTCTGCACAGCCATGCAGGAAAAACATGGAGGTGACCGACCGCGTGCACTCATAATGCCTTCTTTTGTGGCTCACTTTCTCACTTGGTATGCAACGTGCTCACACACACACACTCATGCTTGGAAGTAGTTCTCTGTGTGTGTGTGTGTGTGTGTGTGTGTGTGTGTGTGTGTGTGTGTGTGTGTGTGTGTGCAGAGGGTAACAGTGTTAATTGGGAGGAGACATGCAGAGTACACACGGCTGTGACTCAGTGTACAGCTGTGACTCCGTTAGTTTAATTATGAAACAGCTGGAAAGAAAAAAAAAGTATAAACACAAGACATGTGAGGGTGGTATAAAAGGCCGGTGTCGCCCCCTGGAGGCAGATCATGGTTACTGCACGAGAGAGCTGCAAAATAAAAATAAAACTGGGAGTAGAAGTAGAGAGCAGGGTTTACTTTATTCAAATGGCAAACATTTGGTTAACCATGAATTTACTGATGGATTTTACACATTTAAAATGTAGCACTTAGTGTACATTTTTTGTGTTTTCAGATTGAAGCTTGTTGTTTGTAAACCACGCCCTATTAAGTAATGTAAGTTTTAAACTATCAACATGTGTTGTCGTTTTAAGGGAGTATACCTTAGATAACATTTTGATAAACAGTGGGTTAACCCTCCTGTATCCTTGGGGTCAATTTGATCACAAATACATTTTATTTCAGTACATGAGATTTTATGGTGATTTATATATTTTTCGATAGTCACATAATAGGAATTCTGGATGTATAAAGGGGTCTGTAGGGGGAAGGTTGGGGTAATGTTTAATTTAAATGGTTATTTAGGTAGTCAACTAAGATACCTAAAGCACCAGAGACATACATGTTGGTTACAATTTGGAATATGATCATTGTCTTGAGTTTTAAACTATTGGGGTCAAATTGACCCCAGAGGATAAAGGGTGTAAAGTCAATCTGAGGATAACAGGAGGGTTCAATTGTATAAATCAGATCCTATTATAACTACAATTTTTATTAGTACTGTTATTATTACTATAACTTAATATTTTACAAACCGGACGAGTAAGACAACATGGCCTTTTTTGTTTTTACACCAGTACGCAAGCCAGCCAAACCGTACAAATTTAAATGTACAAACTTAAGTGGCCAATTCAAATGACGAAATATAGTGTGAAAAAAAGGCAAGCAAGGTTGGCCAAGAAAACCCATTTAGAAGAAATAAAATACAATTAAAGTTATATTCAAATTTTTACATTTTATTGTGCATGTTTGTCTCTTTTTTGGCAAATACATTACACTTAAAATATGAGAGTCTGTAACCATTACTGCACAAATATGTACATATTTATTATCATCACTTGATTTTTTATACAATAAATCCAATGTATAAAATTATCAAAATATAAACATCTCATCTTATAAACATCACGACTATTGTCAATACGGTTTATCAAATAAGTCATTTTTTTGACTTTTCATTCTGTTATTCTGAGAGATGGGAAACACGCAAAAATACAACAGTTTTCAGGACCCAACACTCAACACCCTGTATGAGATATAACCCAATTCAGACTACATGTTGTCGACAAATTCTATAAACGACACATTTCTCATCGATACCGATTCGCGACACCTCTAGAATAAAAATATATTTTTAAAACTTTGTTCATGGTATGTCTTTAAGAAACTTTTAAAAACAAGTCTCCTCTGTTCACCTCCTCATGTCTGTTTGCTGCTCTCAGGTCAGTAAACGTCCGCTAAAGAAGTGATGGTGAGCGCTTTGGAGAGTTCTGCAGCGCTGGTCGGGTGCCAGGCGTTAAAACTGACCGTGGTGTTTGCAGAGAGCATCAGGAAGCCGTTAGAGGAGAAGCGTCCCGGGATGTTTCCGACATCGAGCCACACGAAGGGAGCTACAGCGGAGGAGTGGAGCGTGACGGTGAGGAGGCTTTTATCCTCCTGCACTGAGGCCTGCAAGGACACACACAAAAGGAGTTTATAACAGCATGAGACTGATGTTATCAGTAGAATTGGCTTTTAAAATGACTCGCAAAACTGCACATTTTGCCTTTGTGTCTGACAACTGGTCTTGCTTTTGTACACAGTATAGCTCTGTTGTGTAAATACCTAATTGTAGGTGTTTTTTTAAGTTTCAAATGCTTTACTTTTGGAAAACTTAGTGAAAGTACGTTTTATTCAGCTCTTTATCTGTGTTCTGGATATTTGCAATTTATTTTGAGTTGCTCTTTTTGTATTTGTGATATTTAAGAAATGTTCAAATCACTTTGTTCTCCCAGCTTGAAAAGAGTTATAATTATCACTGCTGTAAAAAAAGTGAGATACCACGTATATTTTATTTTCCATAGTCAGCAAATAGATATGTCATGGAAAAAAATTGCACAAGCTCACAAAGTGACCAAAGCTTAAAAAATGTCTCTTTAAACTCTGAGAAAGTAAGTAATTACAATAAGCATTTTATATCTTTTTTGTGTCTTCCTAATGACATTTTGTGATAGTGATTTTTCACACAAATGGAATCACAGAATGATTAAAAGATAAGAAATGAATCCTTAGTTATTGTACTATTTATAATCCGGGAATTAGTGAATACAAAAAGTCCAGGTTGCAGGGAGTCTTACGGTGATGTTGGGTCTCTGGAGCCCCTGAGCGTCTTTAGGGGAGCTCAGGAAGTGATGGTTTGTGGGTCCGCGCTGCCCACTGCTGTCCTCCAGGTGGAAGGCCAGCAGGCAGGTGAGGCGGCTGCAGTGTCCGCATCCGCCCAGCAGGGGGTCCACTCGCTGCTTAAAAATGGCCGCCGCACTTCCTCCGGGGATCAGGAGCGGGTCGGACCTCCGCGTGCAGACCGGATCCAGAGCAGACCAGTCGTACACCGACACCTGAGAGACAAGACAATCGATAGATTACACACTTTTTCACAAGTAGAGCTTGTTTGCAATGTAAATACTGTTATATATTTTATTATTTTTTCTAGTTCTCTACCTGTTTTTAATTCTTGTTTTACATTTTTATATACGCACCATGACACCAAGTCAAATTCCTCGTACGTGTAAACCTACCTGGTAATAAACCTGTTTCTGATTGGGAAGAATTACAGTTTCTTGTATTTCATTGCATCTTTTTTTCATGTTGCCATGCTTTGAAATACTTGAACTAAGTTAGATTTTAAACCCTCATTATTGACCCTTTGTGAATAGATAAAACAATTAGCTTAGAAGCGGTTTCGTGTCACTGAATACATGTTCAGTTGTTGTAAATGCAATGTGAAGAAAGAGTTTAAATAAGAAACGTACCACAGCGCTGAGCTTCAGGTCGTGACTCAGGTCGGAGACGGCGTAGATGAACAGCATGCCTTCGTCCTCGAAGCTGACCGGCAGGAGGGCGGAGAAGAAGCTCTGTGCAAAATAATGCAGCATCTTCCACTTCCCACCAAACTCTACACACACACACACACACACACACACACACACACACACACACACACACACACACACACACACACACACACACACACACACACACACACACACACACACACACACACACCACACCACACACACACACACACACACACACACACACACACACACACACACACACACACACACACACACACACACACAAATACACTAAAATAATGATATCCTTTAAGAAAAACTCAAATGTAAAGATATTGCCTTGTTAAAAAAAACAAGAAATTAAAACTAAAACAATACAAATGACTGTGAAAAGAAATGTACAGTTCAATTTAATAAAAATTGAAAAAGAGCTGTGCCATTTTACAATTAGTAGTATGGTGCATAAATGTGCAAAATAGTCAAATGTGAAAGGTTAACAGTATGAAACTTGAGAGCGATCATAGAGCGATATAAAATAAGCACGCTGAGAGCTTCCTAAAATTTAAAACTATTATAAGGTTGCTGCTTAGTGCGGATTCCCTCACCGATGGACGACCACGAAGGCGCCTGCCAGACGTCGTTGAGCTGCCAGTAGAGAGCGCCCATCGTGCCTCCTTCGCCCTCGAGGATCTCGCTCCGACTTCTCCGATAAAACTCCGTCTGCGCCTTCACACACTGAGCCTGCATCACCTGGACAAGAAACACGATCAAACCTACATCAAACACTTTTAAAATGATCTGTTTATCAGCAGTGGTGGACAGTGACAAAGTATAATTAATTTACACGTAAAAGTAATGTACTTACTTTACTTCAACTTAAAGGTCACCTATTATGCAAAATCCACTTGTTCATGTCTTTTCTACATCAACATGTGTCCCCTCTGTGTAAAGAGATTCTGGAAGTTTCAGGAAAAAAGATTCTCTCTTTTTGTCCTGATCCATTTATATAAAAACCTGTCTGAAAATGAGCTGATCAGATTTTGGCCACTTTATGATGTCATAACGATTTTTGGCTTGAGTAACCATTAGCCAATATCCAACCAAGGTAACCCCCCCACCTTATCACCTGGATCTCCTCCTAGAGCACCATTGTGTTCTTTTTAACCAAGTATCTCCCAGAGGGGCGTGGGGAGGGGCTCCTTATTTTTCATCTAAAGTAACAGACAGAGAATCAGCACTTTTGAAACAGGGCTGAAACAGAGGGGATTATGGGATGCTGCAATGATCTGTTTGGTGTTTGGAGACAAACACTTCAGAGACACGTTTGTATATATCTGAGACCTATAATATATTGATGAAAAACTGTATAATAGGGGACCTTTAAGTCACATTGGGGATACAGGAATTCTACTTGTACTGGACTATTTTGAGATAAAAGGATTTCTAGTGAAGGATCTAAATACTTCTTAAACCTCTTTATCAAACGTTGGGGGGGTCTGTGTGATGTACCTGAGTGATGTAGAGAGTATCTGTGAAGCTTCTGTGCGGGTCGGTGGCGTTGGGCAGGTTGAAGTGTAAAGACGCCTGCAGCAACATCTGCTGGTTCCCACTGCCATGGTGCTGACGGTGCTCGAAGAAAGGACTGTTGTAGCTCCAGTCTTCTTCTATAGAAACCTAAAAAAAAACATCGTAAAACAGAGGGAAACTTTAGACGATGTAAAAAATAAAAACACTTAAAATATCTCTGAGGAAAAAATTAATTCATACATTTTACAAAAATAGAAATTAGGTTAGTCTCTGCTTTTAAATTAATAGCTTTTACAAGAAAAAACACACGTGTTTGAGATAAATATTACATAAATCTCATCACAACTAAAGTGATATGGTTTATTCACAAAAACAGGTTTTTTTCCAGTAAATGTAATCTCAGATAAAAAAAAATCTGTTTCTCTCCTAGAGTTATGACTTTATAATCTCTGAAACTATTTTCAACTAGTGATTATTGACACTTAACTGTACTATTTCTACATTTTCTTTTTTATTATACCTCATATTTTAGATAAAAATCTTCTGATAAAACAACCAAAAAGAAAAGCTAAATATTAGTTTGAAGGTTCTCCAGTCACCGGCTGCAGCGTGGAGAAGGAGGGCCAGGACTGGTAGCCGTACTCTGAGGCGAAGCGCGTCCGAGGGAAGGTCCTCCAGTCCAAGCAGTCCTCCGTGTACGTGTAGAAGTGTGTGTCTCCGTAGTGAGCGTCGTACGGGTTCTTCGCCACAAAGCCCTCCTGCTCAGATTCAAAGCCGTTTGTTGGACTAGAGACGAGGAACGGGCGACTCTGGTCCTCCTGAAGCAGAAATTAAATAATCACTTAAAGGCTTTTGTTTTTAAAGGGTTCTAAAAGGATTCAAAGGCTTTTTTTCTCATAGCTTAGACTTAGAGTCTCTGGCTCCTCCAATATGGAAACATACAATTACCTTAAAGGTCCCCTATTACACTGTTTTTCATCAATATATTATAGGTGTCAGATAAATACAAAACATGTCTCTGAAGTGTTTGGCTGAAACACCAAACAGATCATTGCAGCATCCCATAATCCCCTCTGTTTCAGCCCTGTTTCCAAAGTGCTGATTCTCTGTCTGTTACTTTAGATGAAAATAAGGAGCCCCTCCCCACGCCCCTCTGAGAGATATTTGGTTAAAAAGAACACAGTGGTGCTCTAGGAGGAGATTCAGGTGATAAGGTGGGGGGGGGGTTACCTTGGTTGCTGATTGGCTAATGGTTACACAAGCCACATGTCGTTATGACATCATAAAGTAGCCAAAATCTGATCAGCTCATTTTCAGACAGGTTTTTATATAAATGGATCAGGACACAAAGTGAGCGAATCTTTTTTCCTGAAACTTTCAGAATCTCTTTCCACAGAGGGGACACATGTTGATGTAGAAGAGACATGAAAAAGTGCATTTTGCACGATTGGTCCCTTTTAACATAAAACCTCAAAGAAGACAATAATAGGACGAAATGGTGGAAGTTGGATGCAGGAATATCAAAAATGTATACATATAAGATAGAACATTCTACTTTTTGATTCTTTGTTGGATCCGTAAAGAGTCAGACTGAAAATAAGGGTGGGATATAACATGAAAAAAGTTATTGTGTATATATTTTTTATATTCAACTTCACAGATCACAAATAATCTATTGTGCTTCTTGTAGTTAACAGCTATTTTCCGATCAAAATATTTTTGGGATAAATGGCGTTCGATTGGCCTCTCACCTCCTGAACGATTCCCCTTATGTTATCCACGTACAGCTTCACATAATCAGTCAGGTATGTCGGCTTCTCGGACTCTGGGATGTCAAACCAATTTGTGGCCAGAGCCGCTTCGTTCTCGTTGTTCCCGCTCCAAATGATGATAGAGGGATGAGACTTTAGTCGCTGAACCTGAGGAGTGAAAGCACAAAGACAAAACAACATTTAACAAACTTTTAGGATGCTTCAGCTACCTTCAGATGCTGTTAGTCTCATTAATTTTGTTGGCTTTTGGTTAAATTACCATGTAAAATATGTTTTGATTGTTATTATAGTAACAAATCTAAAGATAGATCCGCATATAACTGAATATAAAAATGATCATATTACAATTCATTTCAATTACAAAACTTGAATCACGGTCAAATTAACATTGGAAAGACTCATTGCTCAATATAAATGAAACTGAAATGATGTTAAATAAATACGCCGCTCACCTGATGGAGGACTTCTTCTCTCACTGTGTGGAGGAAGTCTTCGTCAGTCGGGTACATCGCACAGGCAAACATGAAGTCCTGCCAAACCTGAAATAAAAACACATCTAAATGCTATATCTACAAAAATATCCATCTGTTATACAACATGATGTTCATGAGTAATAGTGGTGCTTAAACATTACTTATAAATGTACTATTAACGGTGTTATAGAGTTAGGTTGTATCTGTTTTTCCTATTAAGAAAAACAAATGAAATAGCAAGATACAATTTAAAAAAAAACCACTGCTTAATAAAAGCCAACTATGTATTTTATACCATCAATAAATCAAATAAAATGTCTGTTTACGTTACATACTGTTGGCTTTAAAACCAAATGTTCCATAAGCCCCAGTGATTTTCTGATTTTAACATTTATGCTGGTAGTAATATTATTAAAGGGGACCTATCATGCAAAATGCACTTTGTGATGTCTTTTATACATAAAGATGTGTCCCCGGTGTGTCAGGGAACTCACGCAGCGTCAGAAAATAAAACCCTCTCTTTTCCTCCGTACCCAAATCTCTAAAAACGGGGCTACAACGGAGCTGATCCAGATTTGCGTCCGATATGACGTAATATCGGAAATGTAGGCTGGCTTTACACCCACGGCCCTATCAGAAACAATGCCCGACTGTTTTGGACGTAATATGGTCGGTGTTTACATTAGCATCGCTAACACTCAGAGCTAACCTGTACTGGAGAGCATGTGTGTGAAGAAGCAGGAAATAAAAAGGAACTCACCTTGTGGTATAACCGGCAAGAGAGAAAGCCTTTGAGCTCCATACTGTTTCAGAAATAATCCTTGATAATCCATGATATGTCGTTTCATCACGGCAGTATTTAGTTTAGACAGTAGCTGCCGGGTCCCGCATGAGCTCAGCCCCCTCCTTTTTATTTATTATCAATTCTTTTTTTTTTTTAAAGCTTTATACCCAAAATCAGCACTTTTGAAACAGGAAGTGAAATAGAGGGATATGCGGCATTGCTAGAATGGGTGATCTGTTTGGTGTTTTGAGCAAAACACTTCATAGACATGTTTTTTATATATTTTTATATATCTGAGACCTATGCTATTGCCTAAAAATAGCATGATAGGTGCACTTTAAATAAAGAAACATTGATATTATTTGTAGTTACCATGATGCCCATCTCATCACAGAGGCTGTAGAAAAGGTCCTGCTCGTACACTCCCCCCCCCCACACCCTGAGGGCGTTCATGTTGGCGTCCACGGCCGACTGCAACAAGTTCCTTAAGCTGCAAACAGGGAGCAGAGACAAATCTGTACAAAGAACCAGGCAATACAACAATGAGTGATCTAGGGTTGAGCAATATGACAGTATATACAGCGCATTCAACTCTCACTAAACTCACACATCAGGGTTGACTCGGTCCTGGAAGGAGTGCGCAGGGATCCAGTTGGAGCCTTTCAGGAAAATTGGTTTTCCATTGATGCGGAAATAAAAGCTCAAGCCCGGAGAACCGACCACCGGCTCCTGAACGAGCTCAACTGTACGGAAATAAACCTGCAGGAGTTGTTTAATCAGACAAAGAAACACTCAAGTTTGGGAATTCAGTTTAATCTCCGTGGCAAATGTGACAATCCTTTAAACAAAAGGGACAGCAATATCTTTAGAGAAAGTGTGAAAATGTACATTTGAATACGATTTTAAGCTTGTGTCCTGAAAAAATTATAATAACATGTATATCCCAAGAATTTGAATCTCAGCATCCAGATGTATTTTACAACATGGAAGTAGCATTTCAATTTGGATAAGAAAATGTGTTTCCTTTATGGAAAGCATCATTAGGTATATAGTACACTATAACTGATTGATGATGTTCCACAATAAGAAGAATGGTTGAAAAGTCTCCAGTCACTTTTCAAAAACTCCCAAGAAAAGTTACACCCAAGATTTAGACATTTCAAATTTAAGAGCTTACATTTTAATGGTGAGGTAAAGAAAGCACTTTAAGATACATAAGTGTTTGTGACTCTAACTCTACACCTGATTTTGACCCCGATTACTTTTCTAGTCATCATGGCTATAAACTAATCTCCTGTTTCATGTCAAATTAAGCAACTACAAATAAATAAAAAAACGGTCCATCTCGCTCATAATTCAGAGTGAAAATGTGTAGGAATCTGGGGATTTAGATGTCGGCAAAGTAATTTCAGCCAATTCTACTATTGCAAAATTGTCAGAGTACACTGTATCACTTAAATGTCTAAATACTGTAGCACATGAGCAAGGTGAACTCTGACCTTAGACTCTGTATTCAGGATCGTGAATCCTTCCTGCAAGCCTCCCACAGTGAGGAGGTAAGATGGCTGCTCACCGTGTCCGTTGGGCCACCACAGCTTCACCTCGCTGCTCTGAGAGAAAACAAGAAAAAGCTTTAAAACTTCAAAGTCATTTTTCAGATTATACATATCAGATTTAACTCTGTATTTTGTCATGTATTTATATAGGCTGGACCAGTTGGGAACTCTGGTATGGAGTACCGTGTTGATGTGTAAGTCAAAGCTTTTCTTGGTCCTTCCTCGGAGAAACTGCATCTGGAAGATCTGCTCTGACTCCAGCTCCGGTACGGAGAGCGAGATTGTACCGTTTGTCGTCTGAAGCGCATCGACATGAAGCTCAACATGGACTCTCCACTGGGAGCTGCTCACACCTAGACAGATATATATATATATATATATATATATAGACTATAAATTAAAACTATTATACTCTTTTTCAACAATATATTATAGGTCTCAGATTTATACAAAACATGTTTCTGAAGTGTTCGTCTGAAAACCAAACAGATCATTGTAGCATCCCATAAATCCTCTGTTTCAAAAGTGCTGATTCTGTGTCTGTAGCTTCAAATGCAAATGGCTGCCCCTCCCCACGCCCCTCTGTAGAGTGATTGGTTTAAAAAACACAATGGTGCTCTTTATGTATTTAGGGTTTTACCCAACAAGAGGTTGGCGATTAAGGTAGACGTACTGTAAAGAGGAACAGAGGAGAGCAAGACGAGCTGCAGGACGTCAAACGCCTCCAGGCGGACCCCCCTCCACAGACCCATGGTGGGGAACGAGGGACCCCAGTCCCAACTGAAGGAGCTCTGCGCCTTCACAGAAACATTGTTTAAATGTGTTATTATTGTGAAACATTGAAGTGATTTGTTCTGCATGCTTAGATCATTCGTTAAAAGAATATCCGGAGATCATTCTGGTTGGGGTGAGATAAAGGTCAGTGTTTAGTGAAGGGGTAAAACTCAAACTCAAACAACTAAATGGTAAGCCTCGTCGCATCATTGCCTAAGCCATATATTAAGGTTTTCACTAAGAGTGGGAAAAAAAGTGAAATTCTGCCAGGAGATGCTCTTGAAGCTTTAACTCCCGGTTATTCTTCAATCTGTCGCCCGGTGTCCCGCTCACTTCCTGACCGGTCTTCTCCCTTACTCGAATCAAAGAGAAGAGCTAATGCTTCCCTTGTGGTCAGCCGAGCCCGGTTTTTCATGGGGGCGCCATCTTTGTATGTAGCGTCAAAAATGCCTCAGTCAAAGAGATGACTAACAAGAATTAGGCAGATATCTCAATTTGGCCAAAATATGACTTAGGCAGTTGCTATGAGGAGAAATGTAACAAAACACTTGCACAATAAAAATCAGTATTGCTAGAATCGGCAAATTGTTAAAAAAAAAAAAAGCTTTAAGATGCAGATGTCTAAAATAATTACACATTTATTTATTCACTAATGTAGCCTACATAAAAAATGTACAATCTGTGCAGCATATCAACACCCTATGTCCTATGTTTTGGGATGAAAATGTTTGTGTAATCACTCTGGTTGTTTAACTGTCAGGTTCCCAGAGGAGATGCGAAACGCTGCAGGAGGTAAACTCACTTTTCTGATGAAGTTGACGTGACATTCCCCGTGCTGCACGTCTGGAGGACAGTCCGGAGGAACTCTGTATGCAGAGTGCGCTCTCCTCTGATCGGACGCATAGAGAACTGGAGACAGGAAGCTCACCTTCAGCACGTTATCCCCGTCCTTCAGAACGTCTCTGACTGAGAAGGCCTGCACCAGGAAACAGACGTTTTTGCATGATTGAAATAATGCATCTAGGAAAATGTGCACAGTGCATAGTGAAATGCTTATTTTCCTATTGACCTTAATGTTGGGAAAATACTGAATGTACTCTTCTAATATCAGAGTAGCACATGATAACAAAGACCCTACGTAGCTGTGTACGTAACAGGATGTATGATTAGCTAGAAGAGCGTCAGGACTGTTTTAGGCATATGTGATTAACATGATGATTCAGCCTCTATGGAGAGAGACATATGACTGTCATGTTTAGGCCAGAATACTGCTTTGAACCGGTATTCTGCATGTTGTGACTGTAACACTCCCTTGTATATCAGCATGTCAAGGACACTATTCAGGAACTATTTGTCCCATGCAGCTCTGTGTGTGATGACTACTTCCATTCTTGCAAGGATAATAAATACATGTATCCTGATATTGAAGCTCAAGCCGGTGACGAGTGATATTTTTCTAACACTTACATATCTCTGAAACATGTTGTCTGTCTCCCCGACACCAATCCCATTGAGCCATATCGACGCTACCGTGTCAACGCCGTCGAAGACAAGCAGCACCTTCTGTTTGGATCTGTGAATGCAGAAACAGTCAGGAACAGGATACAGAAAATACTTTATAAATATACATGTTTTACTGACCTGAGCTGGGTAGAAACAGTAAACGTGGTTGTGTAATTCCAGTTGTCAAAGGCAATCCATCGATAAGACACATCATTAAACCTGAAATATGGATCCTAAAAGAAAGTATGGAAAACATTTAGCTGGTAGAAATAACTTTAAATAACTTTTTTAAAGTATTGGTTTTGTTTTACCTGCTGCTGATAGAGCAGTAAATCAGGATTTAAGAAATATTGAGATACTTAGATTTGACATGTAGAGTACCGTATTTTCATTTCTATTTTGCTTTGCTTGATTATGACTTTTATTTTCATTACAACTTCACCATCAGCCCAACATATTCTTAATCAGCTACTTTTGATTGTACATTTCTTTCAAAGTATTTGTCTGTTTACCTGCACTAAACCACAATGCCTTTTTGGATTGTAAAAGTTGTATTTTATTGGATTTAATTTAGGTTTTCACTACAAAGTTTTGCTCGGCACACCAAAAATAAACATATCCCCTAAATGCATTATTATTTTTTGGCTTTCTTTTTTGAAATAATTAATCTGTTTTTTGGCCTGAGAGTAATCCACTTCATTAAACGCTCTAAAAGAAAATACTAGGAAACTGTATTAATCCTAAAAGTCGGACAAATAAAGTAAAAGTATAACATCATCATGGGATGTAGTTGGGTACAAAAACTGCTTAAAATGCGATATATCATAATATAATATAGTAATATTATAAAGTAGGACATTTCCAACTAAATTGTTGTTAAGTATCATAACATAAGAACTCTACCTCAAATTTAAATGACCTCAAATGTACAATTTAAGTACAGTACCTGAGTAAATTCACTGCCTTCATTTTAACCTCTGCGTATTTAAGCAGATTAATTACTATAATTTAGAGAAGTAAACAGAAAGTAAAATATCCAAAAAGTGTACTTAAGTAAATGCACTGAAATCCACAATTTAAGTGGAATTATCATGAAAACCAGCATCAAGTCTCTGAATCAGGAGTTGGAAATAGTAATACTTCTTTATAGTATATCACATAATTAACCGACCTGGATGTATCCCTGTTTCTGTAGAGCAGAATGAACACATCCGGGTACTTCCGCAGGCAGCGACACGGAACCGTTGGAGTTTGAAAGACTCCACTTACCGTTCAAACTTAACGTTTCTGAACAAACCCCGGGTAAAACTCCGAACAATAAACACAGCAAAACACCGGGAACACAATTACAGTTCTCACACAGAGTCATGGCTTTTTCTTTGTTGTTTTTGTCATGGTAAATCACTGAAATACTCTTCAAAAGTGTGCTATCATGGTTCTGTTTTTGTTTCCCTGACAGCCGCTTCCGTGTTGGTCATGTGACCCACCTCGTGGCAGTCAGGTGATATAAGTCTTGGCGCAACAAAAAAAAGTTTCTTTATTGAACAATTAACAACAAAAAAAAGCAGGTTTAAATCATGTGAAAAACCTTTATAAAAGAAATTGTAAATATAGCTAAAATAAATCAATACAAAATAACCCAGTAAACGGACATATGTGTATATAATGAATATAAACAATTACTACATACACATGTTTTTAAAATGAATGACATTCAAAAATGCATTAAATCATTCATTATGTTACATTTTACACTGATTAGCAATTATTTAGCATAATTTAGATTTGTATTTCTATAGGTGGGGTTTCCATAAATGTGGCTATATGTAATAAATGAACAAAAGTTGATTTATTCTAAGATTGTTCTTAGTTTCAAATCCAAACCTCTCAACCTCTTTTATATTTGGGCAATTAAGTAGGGAGTCATAGCATTCCCATAAAATATAATAATTGTACATGTGGAAATATTTTTCTTTTCTCACTTGTGTCATAATGCATAATGTCAAAACGTAAAATATAGGATTTTTAATTACAATTAATTTAAAGGTCCCATGTCATGGCCATTTCTACTGATCATAATTCCATTGTTGAGGTATACTAAAATAGATTTATATTGTGCAATTTTCCAAACTCACATTGGTTTCTCATACAGCATCTCTGTAAAGTATGTGTATTCACTCTCTGTCCTAAACGGCTTGTTGGAGCTCCTGCCCCCCCTCCCTGTGAGCCCAGTGTGCTCTGATTGGTCGCGACGTTGAGAGGCTCGTTGCTGCGAGCTGCTGCGAGGAGCGGACAGGTTTCCGTGTCGGCGATACAGCGAGAACAAGCGAAACTCATCCTGAGCACACACAAACACTAACAGCCGAAGTAAAAACAATAAGTGTGGCTTGATATTGAGTAAGAAAAAGGTTTATAACGCTGTGAGCATGGGTCTGCGGAGAGCATTTCTCCGCGATCCCAACTTAGCAGCCCGAAAAACGTTTACCCATTTAAACAGTCGTGGTAGATACCTTGTTTGTTTTAAACATCATAAATACACAAACAACAATGAATACTTACAGGTTGTGTACCCGAATCTCCCGCTGGTCCAAACAAAGTAGGAACAGCATCGTTCTTCAGTGCCCTACGCTGTACATATCCGGCATGAATCGCTGAAAGGTTTGTGAAGCTTTGTTTCGTGAAAGGCTGGCAGAGGGTGTGGCCTCTGGGTATCCCCACGTCAGAGAACCCAGGAAGTAAACAATGGAAAATGAGAAATCTCCAACGAGGCGTTTTGGGGAGGTCTTTTCTGTGTTAGAGTTTTACTCCCTACAGGGTGTACCACTTTACAATAACACTACCCTTATAAAGGATTCATAATTAGGTTATGAATTAGGTTGTAAACACTTAATCATTAAGAACAATTTATAAACCAGTTCTAACAGACAGGCTCACTATTTGGAGAGATGACTGAGCCTTATATTGGCTACTTAGCGAGAATCAACTCAGTGAACAACAGATACCAAGGATGCTGGCTGATGAAGAAGTAAGCTAAGTAGCCAATATAAGGCTTAGCAGTACAGATAAATGTGGGCTCACTATTTGGCAAGCAACCGGTCACAGTTGCCCTGTTTATCTCATGGTACCGAAATTCCTTGCCTTTTCCAAATCAATACACAGGTGTATCTTTGTCCAATGTACCTGCAAATGATTATTTACATGCAGTTACAGTAACCCACTACATTACTATTGAATTATATTTTCATCAAAGCAGTTTTTGAGTTGTCTACTAGTTAGTGGCATTATTTCGTAAAAGCAATGACCTACAAGACATTTAAAAGAAAAGAAAAAGAAATCACCAAAAGAAGGTTTTATTAAGTAAGACAGCTGATGGTACTTGCCCTCCGTTAAAAGGCACAAAAGGTTATCAATGGATGAATCAGTCATAAACACTCAATACATCCCAAAAGGAGTGATTTTGCTGTGAATATAAAGACATTAGCATCAAATGAAAAACAAAAACAGGCACAACCTTGATTCGTTTTATGTTTTGAGTAACTTTATTGAAGGGAAAACTAAAAAGAAAGAGCCACAAGTTGATTATCAACCATTAAGCTTTGCATCAATATTTTAGGGCTACAAGAAGACAGTGTTCGAGTGGGCATTAAACTAACAGCTCATCTACTGGCTTCTAAATAACAGAAGAAACAAAAGAAAGCCTTTGAGGGGAACCACAATTGTCCAACTGTTCAGCCTTACAATCCACCTACATTTGCAGAAACATATCAGATATAATAGCCTACCTTTATTAACATGCATAAAATACAACATTGAAGTTCTTATATTTTGTTTGTCTTAACATTGATATATACTGCTGTGCTTCTCTGTACACACTTTGAGTGGAATAAGATACACTTCTTTCCTCAGGTAGTAGAATGCTATACTAAAGATCAGAAAAACAGACCAACATCAAAACCAGCTTCCCAAATATTTCGTTTTAGATTTTGTACTACTTTCAAAATAAGATGCAGCAGATTTATGTATTTGTATCAGTTTGAAACATTACAATTTACATGTATGGCAAAAGACAGGCTTCTCTATAAGTGCTCTGAGGAATCCAGCGTACAGTAAAGATAGTCCGCACAGGATGCAGCCAGTCGCATCAGATTCTACTAAGTGTGTGCAGAAGAGTGAATGAATAACATCACCATCTCTTACCGGTGCATGCTCAAGCCGAGTGTTCAGAACCATAATGATTAATATTATTTATTTTTTAAAACTCCGTACAAACTGGGAGTCGAAACTTCACAGAAACTGGCACGTGTCCTAGAGAGAAAACACTATCTTCTTATGAGCGCGCAAGTGGAAAAAAGGAGAGGGTAAAATGCTCTGATTAACAAAACAAAAAAAAGGGGAGAAAAAAAAGTGGAAAAATCAGAATCCTGGATTTTTTTTTTGTTTGAACCAGCAACAACATTATCCACCAGCTTTCCCAGCGACGCCTCACATTGCATATTTGTGTGTCCAGTCTTTTGCCATTCTGGTGTATCTGCAAAGACAGAGGAAAAGACAAAAGTAAGCAAGCCAGCATATCACCGGTCAAAAACGATTGATAAGTAATTGCACACTTTAATTTAGGATTTTTTGAAAGCACATGCACTTAAGCACATTGCCTTATAAAAACAGGGAAGCCAAGTTACCATCCTAACATAATGCGTCACTATACGTGTAAACATACTGGATGCTGAACAAACTACTAAACTAAATAAAAAAGATGTTTGTTTTCCAAAATCAAACTTTGACATGCTTGAGTTAGTGGCCATGTTTACATGCTTCTTTGCTACAACAGTTTCCAGTTTTACAAAAAGTTTAATAAGCCAATCGTCAAAAATGCGAAACACGCAGAGGCCTAAGAGAAAGGTAATTTTGAGTCATGCTGAACTTTAACAAATAAAACATTCTAAAAAAAGCTTTTAGTATCTCAACTCCAAAATAACACGTGTTTTAAAAAAAGAGTTTATACATTGCTTATGCTAGCTGTGACAACACGGTGTGTAGGTAGCATTACAGCTTCTTTTGTAGAAACACATAACTATTTTGAGGTTGTGAATCAATTAAAACATTTTTAAAAGATTCCTCACAATAACCACATATATGAGCCGTAACCAAAGAGACTCCATCTGTGGGTCAATACATTTGGTCAACTATTTACAGCAGGAGGCTAGATAAATACATAACCGGAGATTAGTATAATCACAGTTATGTCAGCGTGACCATCACAAACAACAGGCCAACCCATAACACCAGGCAAGATGCAGCACTGCCTCGTGACCTTACCCTAAAGCATGGCATACTTCTCTGTCCACTCCTGAGCTAGTTTATTGTACCTGACGGAGTGAAACTAGGTTACACACTAGACTCAGGCCAAACTCATGACATTTCACTAGGAGTCTGAAATATCATTAAAAGAACGTTTATTAAAAGGTAGGGTAGGTAAGAATGGAGAAACCAGCTCGAGTGCGCTAGAATTTGAAAGTACACAGCCGGAACAAATCTGCCACTTCCTCACAGAGCCCCTCCTCCAACACACACGAACGCGCACATGACCAATGAGGGCACGAGATAAGTTTGTGCACAGATGGAAGGCTGACAGGCAGGTAGGCCATCCAGTTATTTTAGCCGGGCCGGCTCAGATGATTGGTCGTGCTTTTTACAGCGCCAAGGCTTCCACAGATTAATATTTTTATGTATTTATTGTCAAAGCATTTAATGTATTCATTGCTATCGGGATGTTAAGAGCATTCCATGGAATATAACAAAAAGTGTTCTGAAGTGAATTACCTACCCCACCTTTAAGGTACACCTAGCTAAATCTAATGCAGGCTAAGGCAACAGAACTTCTGATAAATCTGTCATGAAGTTTATGATGTTCAGTTTTTAGGTAATATTGTATACGTTTCTTAAGTCTATTTTTCCTGACAAATGTGCAACTACTTTTAATATGTCAGAGTCTCCGGATTTATATATACTTTTTTTTTTTTTTTTTTTTAAATAAAAAGGTAGGAAAAATGTCACACTTGCTCCATATCTATTTCTACATCCTTTATTTAGCAGACGTTGTGGCCCTCAGGCCTTTCCTAAAAATGATTGTCATTTAAATTCATGAATGTTAGGCTCGATCTCTACTTTCTTATCATCTGAACTTGTGCAGTGTTTTTTAATCTATTGCTGCAGTGTAATCTTTGACTCTGATTTGTTCAATTGCTGTCTTGCTAATGTGTTAAGTGCTTTAAAGAGCGGTATATAGAAGTGAAAAATGACTGTCAAACATGTTCTTCATTGCACATGGAGAAATAGATAAGGAATATATTTGCACATGTAACAAAATACACTGCACCGAAAGTTTGAATTCTCTTTTTCTGTGTTTATATTTGTGGATCAGACACCTGTGTGTGACTTTACAGCTGCCTGGTGATGCAGTTTGGGGATGATATCAAATGACAGTTTTAACATGGAAAGTAGACTGAAAGAAACATGTCTCTACAGGACGAGTTACACTTCAACAAAACCACAACCTGCAACATCAAACAACTCGTGATTTACTGCAGGACTGTTGTATAATACTGCATTCCTTTTAGCTAGGGGAACCTTATGAAAGAGGAAATGGAGTGCATATTGCAGAGGTCTGTTCATTTCAGGAGAGAAAATAGGTGGTTTCACATTTAGAGAAAAGTTCAAATGAATTTAATATATACAAGTAACTTACTTCGGACTATCTGTTTTGTAGACTCGTGCGATCTCTGGCACTAGCGGGTCATCGGGGTTTGGGTCACATAGCAGTGAGCAAATGGAGAGAAGAACTACAGGAAAAAGAAATGCACACGTTTTACTAATTAAATACCAAAGTCACATCAAGGCCCACCGACAAGTCACCTTGGATTGATTGTGTGACGAATGTAATGTCCAGGTGTCTACAATTTAGGCATTAACAGTCTAACAGCAGCATGAATAACAATTACAAAAATCAATTCCAGTTTTAACACAATGGAATTACTATATAATAAGAGATTATATTATGCATCTGCATTCATTTGTTTTCACTTGAGGTTAAAAAACCTGACATGGCTGAAAATGTTGTTTTAATGGGAGAAAAAAAAACATATAAATTAATCATATTCAAATTTAGGATTTTGGTCTAACTATTCATAATATATAAAGACAAACATTTGAAACTTAAAAAATTAGTTTTGAATGTAAAATGTTTTGTGTAACTGTCACCAGTATGACTTGTGGACCTTGTTTATTTGCTTATCAAGAGTGTTTGTAAGTTGTGTGAGTGAACATTTCAGACTGCTTCTCATGTTATCGGTGACATGACTGTTGTCAAGTACATAGAGTTTTCCGTACCTTTAGAAATAGTAAGCGCAGGAGACCATTGTGATCTGAGAATATCCAGACAGATACTGCCGTTACTGTTAATATTTGGGTGGTAAATTCTTGTTGTAAATGCAACCTGAAAGAGAAACATAAAAACAATGAGGACAAGTAACACATTGCTGCGTCACACTTCACGCCAAAGTTATGCAATGTAAATTCCCCGACACGAGGCACTGGTGCTGAACAGTCATGCCTGTCAGCTACTGGAAACACAGGTATTTCTTCATGGGGGTTTGCAACAGGTAATCCGTTTATGACAACTGGGCTTGTTTTTATTTCAGATGAAAGGTTTCTATGTTGTTTCTCTGGAACTTAACCATGAAATACACCATGAAAAGTTATTTTTAAACATACATGATAGACCCCAGTATCTGACATTGAAAAGGTGTTATATTTCTAGTGGAGAACAAGCCTTTTGTCATGAGGGATACGGCAGCAGGGTGGTTTAAAAAGATGAAAATATATGTTTAAATCTCTGTAAAAGCACCAAAAAAAACCCCACTTTGATGATTCAGTTTACCTTGGGTGGTTTGAAGGGGTAGTCTGTTGGAAAATGAATTGTCAAGAAGAAAACTCCTCCCTGATATGGACTGTCACTCTGAAAGAAACATATTTACATAACTTTCAGTAAATAAATAATCTTCCTGTTCACAGCTTCTCATCATAAAGTCAAATTTCAACCTTTATCTCATGGGTATATTTAAAGCAGCCAGGAACACAACACTCTGTGACAAATTCCAACATCATGCTTCTTTGAAAAGTACAAGAGAACAACAATTATGTCATAAAGTATGTACTTACAGGTCCCATGATAGTGGCTTGCCAGTGAAACACTGTGGAGAAACAGAAAGTATAAATGTTAAGAACCAGGGAAAGGTCACAGGTATGTGATCTGACGGGAACTAGGTTGGTGTTTACAGCCTACATGCAGCACCATTTCCCTTTATAGAACATGTTCATATTCCAAGCCGTTTGTAGCCATCTATTAGTTATAACTCCCAAAGCACTTCTCCTTTAAATAAAGTTCACAGGGGTCCTCTGTGTTTTAACCAGATGTTCATATCAACTAATGATCATTAAAGAAATGATGGGATTGTTTCCTTTGAAATGTGTAAAGATGCTTGGTGTACATGAGTGATTGTGTGAAAAAAACACCAGATTATTATGTGAAAAATCTAGCATTAAAAAAAAGGTGTTTATTTAGCTGTAATCATTAACTCATTGGAAAATGTGCTTATTGTTTGATCAAATGTGAAGATATGTTTTTCCTTTCTTTGTGGCATACGTGATTATAAACGGAACATCTTTGAGAGTGTTGGTCAATTAAACAAGATTAAGTTAAAGATGTAGCCTTGGTCTGCTGGAAATTCTAATTTCTGTTATTTTCTGGCATTTCAAAGACATCATTTGACACGTACTGTCATCACCCACTGGGCCGGCGGAGCACTGTGCTGGAGGGTCACGAGCCAGGTCGTTCAGCTCCTGTAACGAGAAGAAGTTTAGAACAATAATCGATTAGACATCATGCTATTAACAGACAGATTGATGAGGCATCACCTGAAATCAATGTGCACTTAACACCCTTGGTATAAATGTCAAAATGGAGAATTTGGAAAGTAGTTTTTTTATTGCGAGTTTAGATTTAAAAACAAATATCCTCCCAAGGGATAATGTAAAACAGTTTTATTTACTTGTTTTGAGTGTCTTTTTCACTTAAAATGTGCGAGTGTATGTGATGCAATACAAACATTTGTTTCTTTTCCTGCTTTTTGTTTGCGATTTAGACAGAAGACATATAAAGACAACACCTTGGACATGGTTTACCATCAGACATTTTATAACCCAAAGGAGAAATCAGTTTAAGAGTAGTTAAAAGGTTGGGTCACAGCATTAATGTCCATGTAGTCTTGTTTGTTTCACAGCACTGTCCTGGCAAGTGTTGTGATCTCTTGCCCCAACCCCTCAAGGTTCATACAGTTCCTCTGAGAGAGAAGGGGGGGCCACCGTGTTATCCCAAATTAACAGCAAGACGACACCCAAGAACCTCTACAACAGCCTCTAATGTTAATTTTAGGTCCACAGCTCCTTTTCAGCCCCACCCCGGCCTTCTGACACGCAACATTTCACAAGTAAGTTGATGGATTTCTTTGAAAGAAGAACCTGGTAAACAGCAGAGTGAAGAAATAAAGCATGGATGGGAACATTTCAGGATCTGTACTTCAATCTCATGTTGCCAGTGTCCTCCATTTAAATGCCAGAACACACCCTGTGATGTTCACAGACACATAACAAAAACTATCACATACCAAGGAAGTGTATCATAAACTGATCTAGTTTGTGCTATGAGTCATGGGTTCTGGTGGAGTATTACAACATGTAGGAACTATTAATTGAAGTAATAATAACAAAGTATCCAGTAAAGGCCTGTAACCATAACCCAAGGACCATTTATATGATGTGTGTAAAGGTATGAAGTGTTGGGCAGTTAATGAGGCCTCGTTTTTCCCCCAATTCACTTCGTCAAACACACGGAACCTGTACAGAAACTGCTAATGTCCATCTTATCTTAAACGTGTCTATCGATGAGACTTTAAGACGTGTCCACCAACAGTTAACACTTTCAACTCACTCAAATGTTAACACACAAAACGAGTGCAAACAGAAACTTAAAAACACTTGTTTCACCGCCATGTTCTCAGGGGTACAAGAGCAGCAATGTGGGAGGCTAGCCCGGCGTGCTAATGCCGTTAGCTAAGCGAAATGCTCTTACCTTATGAATCCTTTTCAAAGCCATCTTCTTTCGATGTTTTCTCTTTTAATTTGAAGTGTTTTCCTATCCAAGGCAACCGTGATGTGCCAGGACTATTCCGCGTTCTGTTAAATAACTGACTCTGGGTCAACTCGACGGCCTTTTCTTTCTCAAGCTAGCACCCGTTAGCTAGCGAGCTAAAACTACGTATGCGCGGAGTTCGTAACAAAGATAGCTGGCGGTGTTCTCCAGCTTATTTTAAACGACACTGTCCTTCGATAAACCCTCTCTTTACAGCGAAGTTACCAAGTATTATGTCGGATGGTGTATCCGACGGTTGAGGCTAAACGAGGTGAAGTAACCCCGGTCGACAAAGCTGCTGTGGTCGCTGCTGTTAGCCAACTAGTGGCGGTGTGCTTGTGTCGGGGATTTATCAGCAGAAGGCGGTGCGGCTGAGTGACGGGCGCTGCGCTGGCAGTTCGCTCACACCGCGTTCATACTTCGCCTCGACCTGCGCGAACTCGCCCTTTTCGCGTCTTTACGTTCACTTTGTATGTAATCGCACCGCGCGAAAGAGTTCGCTTCGCCTTCGGTTTGAACGCACCATTACAAAACTGCTGTGAAACAACGACATGTACACGGACCAGTCTGTCGGTGTTTAATTAACTGATATTTGTATTAAGCACTGGCTTCTTAAATGGTGATGTTATCATTTAAAACAGCCGCTTAATAATTATTCAGTTATTAGTTATATTGATAATGTAAAATAGTGTTTTAAGCATGTTTTATGATTTTCAAGAGAATATATCAAAGTTGTTCTCTTTATTATGTATTTAACTTCACTGCTAAATGTGAACTATTGTATACTTTTATAATTTAATGGTGTTATGTGCTATGAAAATGTAAACAATTGAATTATTGTATTACATTTTTTCAGGGAAAACCCTACAAACAAAAATATGATCTGAAAACAAAAGAGTACATTACTATCCGTGTGTTCGCGAGGTGTAACAAATAAAGAACCTACAACAAAATACAGGTTTTGATGATGATTCTAAATGTATGTGTATATTCAGTTTAAACTTCAGTCAGACTCACTGTGCACCTGTCATGAATTTATTAAATCAGTGACTTCAGTTAAAAAATGAAAAGCAGACTTTCAAAGCAGAAATGTAATACTTGGAGACAGAGAAGCAGAACAAAAGGCTGATTTATGAATTAAAGAGATGAATGCTGAAACTTCCATTCATATTGCTTTCACAAAACTGCACTACATGAGAACTACAGAAAAACAAAATGAATTAATTTAAATGTAATTTATTAGTAAACATATTTACCTGTAACCTTCTAGAATTTGGTAAATATTGATGCAAGATAATTGTTTCATAGTTGTAAATCATTTCTATGAATTATAATTTAATTTCTTTACAGTTGTACAATAAGGGATTTTAACCCAACACAATTCATTCTCTTTATGGCTACGTTCACACTGCAAGGGATCATTCCTGATTTATTACTCAAATATTTATTTATTTTTCAAATGTTACCAATATCAGACCTGCATATTATTCAAAACCCAATATATGGAAGCGGCCAAAATGAAAATTATCCAATAATGCAAAAGATCAAATAAATTATATAATATCAATTATTATAACAAACAAAATATTAAAATTAAATAAAAGTTAACATTTTTAATTAGCATTGCATTGTTTGACAACAGTAAAACTACTATCAGTATAATATTTATTAATGGTGGTTATTTATTATAACGTTTTAGCATTTAGCCTGCAGTCTGAACGTAGCCCATATTAAACACAAACACATGTTATTTCCTTAACATTCATTACACTGTCCAGTAAAAGACCATTTTGATTGGTTAACACAGAGAGAAGGCAAATGTGTTTAAATCCTTCGTTATGGAAGATCACCCTCTGACATCCTCCCAAGGCACTGATGCAGTCAGTCACTGTCCTCTGAGCGTGTGCAGGAGGAAGAACATTTATGGTTTTCAGGATCCTCAACGCAGTCTAAGAATTCAGAGTTTTTATTAGAAGATTTAACTGAGGTTTGGCTGTTTACACTGCATGCCTCAAGATTTTTGTTTGATTCAAGGCTGCATGATCTGGTTGTTCGTTCACAGCCATTGTGTTTATTAAGATCCCTGTTTTCAGGAGAGAAAGCACTGCTGCGGTCTTCACGTTCTGCTCCATATGAGGCAGATTGGCGCTCTAATGTCGATGGCAGCGGTGAGTCTATGCCACTCTCCTCACCTTCGTTGTGCATGTTAGAAAGAGAGGTGTTATGTGATTCTGCATCTCCCCCTGAAGAACAGGGGCTCACAAATCCAACAAAATCTCCACTGGAGCTGAAACGAAGACCTTGAACAGCTTCCCTTTGAGTTTCGTCTTGTTTGTCTTTATCTTCTCTCGCACAATCTCCATCCTCAAAGCTTTTAATCTCCTCCTGCTGCTCTGCAGGATCTGGAGTTACAGCATCGCTCTGCATCTCTGGTAACGAGCCGTTGTCCTGGTTCAGATCTTCCTCTTGTTGTGCAGACAGATCCGGCCCCGTGTCTCTGGGAGTTGCCTCCTCCTCTGCAGCGTCTCCTGAAGCTGTGTTTCTCTCTCTGGGGCTGGGGCGCACCTTCTGGTGGCACATGGGGCACGTCTCCTGCACGTACAGCCACTTGCGCAGGCAGTTGCCGTGGAAGAAGTGTCCGCAGTATGTGATCACAGCAGAGCTCATTTCCTGTGAGGATGAGAGACATAACCCACTTAAACAATAACTAGAGACCAGTATTTAGCTAAAAGCGTTACTTGGGATTCACCGAAGTCACCATCACACAAACTAAGCAACTCCAAAAAGTAACTGTTTTTGATATTGGAGTTTGGTGACTTTGAAGATATCATAGTTAAAAGAAAAAGGGCTGTATGACAGCACGATAAAGCGGTGAAAAAATGTGTAATATGCGTACACTTAAACTGAAATGCATTGTTATAGGTGTCTAAAATGTATTTTATAGAGAGATTTTAAATTGTGTTAATAAAGCTGTTTTTAATGCTTGTTTCTGACTTTTATATTTTGGTTTTTACTTATTTACTGTTTTGTCTGTATTTATATATAACATAATATTATATCATTAGGTATATTGTTAGTGTACTTATTAGCCACACTTGAACATTAATACTGTACTGTACACTATTGGACTTCTTTTGAAAACAATATGAGCAAATTAAATTAATACAGTGTGCTGTTTTTTTTTTTATTTCAGCTCTCTTCATTAATCTCCTTTTAAAATTAATTTGTTTTATTATTTACATTTTCTTTAAAAAAGCTACTTGAAAAGCTCTTGAACCAGCGAATGTCAAGGCTTCCCCACAAATGTTCTCTGTTATTATAAACAGGGGTGCACATAACTGGTACGCAGGTACGCATGCGCGGCAACAATCTGAAATGCGTACCGTCACTTGTGTCACAAAGCGTACCGACGTACTTGTGAAGCTTTTCCAGAAGGCGGTTAGATCACTGGACGACAGTCGGTCTCCGTGTGCACAAACAGGGCTGCTGTTAACGTCGGTCTGTAAGACGGAATTGTGCCAAAACTACGCCAACCGGCTGCGGAGGGAGACTCCCCCCCTTCACTGGAGAACTGCGCTAAAACAGCTGATCACAATGTTCACGCTCTGTGTCACGAAGTACTCCACTAGCCCCCCCCCCCCCCCCCCCCCCCCCCCCCGTCGACTTTCCTGAAGTACTCCACTAGCACCCCCCCCCCGTCGACTTAACTGAAGTACTCCACTAGCACCCCCCCCCCCCTCCACTTTCGCGATACAGAGCGCTTCATCAAATAACTTTGAGTCAGAAGTTGGAGTACCAAACACTGACTCCAGGTACTCATCTGAGTACCTCACTGAGAAAGTTATGTGCACCCCTGATTATAAACGTTTCTTCAGCTGCTTCCTTGACACTCAACCTGTCATCTTCATTGAAGACAAGGTTAAAACATCTTAAACCGGTTTTGATCAAAAAACAAACGGGCTGGAGGCCAAAGATTCGTGCCTGAGCAGCGAGAGGAGCGGTGCAGCTGAACTGGAAGAACGAGATCGAGCTGCTTTGAAAGTACACACTCATAAAGTACAATATGTACACAGTGTATGTTACAGTCAGCATTGTGAATGAACATTACTGATAATGAACAACATCACTCTATACTTGTGTAGAGATTTTGTATCTGAATAAATATATAAGATTGTCAGATTGAACACTGGGTTATTTTGCTTTTGATTATTTGTGTTCTTTTTCTATATTTCCGATTGTAAAAAAGTAAATCTTTATATTTTTTAAAACTAGTTTAAGTCTTGTCTTTTTGTCAACAATGTAATTGGATGTCGATACTGACACATCTGTAATGAATTACGCCTTGTCATTGTCTCGTCTTAGTCATGGAAAAAAAAGGTTGATGACTAACAAATTAAGTCATAGTTTTTACAACAGCGTAAACACTGATGGGCGATAAGATAAAAACAGAAACTACTGCACACGTGTAACATCTTTCCTTATGATGTTGTGTAGACACTTTGATTTTAAAGACACTCTTCATGGCCAAATCAGGGTAAAAAAGTGTTTTGTATTTAAGAGTGTGTTGCATATTTGTATCCAGATTTTCTATTGTGCTCTGCTGTTGTATTTTCCCCAGTGGGACGGTAGGTGACTGACCTGGAAGCAGATGGAGCAGACGTCGTTGTGTTCCTGCAGCTGCTGAGCCGTGGCCAGGGGGAGGGAGTTGATCTTTTTCGCCGCTTCCTGTCTGAGCAGGAAGCTCTTCCAGCCGGACTGAGCTCGGAGCCAAACGTTGAAGTACGAGTGGATGATGATGACGGAGGCGCCCATCCAGCTCCACTCGCCAAACAGCGACTCCCAGGTGCCGTACGCCACCACGCACAGCGCCACCACGAACTCCAGCACGCGGCTGACGGCGTTCACCCAGTAGATCACCTCATCGAGGCTCTCGATCGGGTCGCGGCGGAACAGCTCCACCATGAACAGGGAGTAGATCAGCATGGTGCCTGTGACCTGGAACAAACAGGGACATTTTAATCAAGAACAGCATAAATAATGGGTTTCATGTTGGAAATGATGTGACTTGCATTGTTTATAGTAGGACTTTTTGATCTATTTTACAAGGTGTATAATATTTTATCTTTTAAACACGTGGGAGAAAACGATTTTTTGCCAGGACTAATTTTCTAAGTTACTTTTTTCAGATGTGTTTTGAAGCAAATGTATGTGTTAAATGTAGATGTTTATGTGATTATAGAATCTTGGAAGTCGTAAGTTAGGAAAATGTATCTAGCAATTTATTTTCTTATTCTGAAGAAAAGATAAACAAATAAAAAGCTTTTAGCGGGATGATATTTTAAATATTTTGAAACACGTGAGGATAAAAACGTTTTATAACTTCCACTCAACTCTTGTCCAAAAAACATATTCCAACTTCCTTCCTTCTAAATAACACATCCTACCTGAAGGGAAGTCAGCATGCAGCTGGACACCAGTATAAGGAGCCAGAAGTCCATGTGGAAGAACTTGGAGATTTTATAAGCCATGTACACAGGGAAAATCAGCAGGAGCAGACACATGCTGATGCCACGCAAGTGCTTCCACACACTCCTGCACAGAAGAGAAAAAGAGAAAAATACTCAGAGAACTTTCTTGACCTATAACCTCAAAAATCTTAATCTGCATCTCGCCATAATAAATGGTAATGACTGGAGTAGCCGTTACCTGTTGCGGGATGCACCGAGCGCCAGAATAACCGGATCTGTTATCTCGATCATTGACTGCAGGGTGGAAGTGGCCACGATGAAGAGGATGATGCTGAGGAGGAAGGTGCGCTGCAGAGCCTGCATGTCCAGCAGGCCGGTCTGCAGAGCGAGCAGCAGCAGAGTGACGCCCTCCGTCACACCTCTGAACACAGCAAGCGTAAACAATGATTATCATCAAAGAGAGGGAAACACATAGGGGCTTGACTTATGACATCATTTCAACTGTAAACATACACCCATACAAACAGCGCTCTCTCTTATGAGTAATGGAATAAATGGATTTTTTTTTAAAAGCTCCCTTTAAAAAAGCTTTTATTTTTGTTTGCAACAAAGCTTCATCCCTTTTTCCTATTACCATATTTGTTTACAGTGTTTTACTTTTTTGTTTGATTACACAAGTGATCATGTACAATAGACACCTTAAATAAAAGAACAAAAATATTAACTGAAAGTGAAACAGAAAATAAAAGACATTAACACTGGTCAGAATAAAAAAACTATAACTTTTACAATTAATTAAGATTTTGTTGCCACCTGTTGTTGACACTGTTTGGGGAGTAAACAAAGAGAGGGAGTTTTCCAGGAAATCCCTGAGCAAAGTCAAAAGTACATTTCTCGAAAGTCACCTGCCACGTTTGCTGCCACTTTGTGAGCTTGGCGCCACCCAGTGGTAACAGGCACAATCAGAAAGACGCAAAAAATACATCTCAAACTTTCTACACAAGAAGGAAACTAACACACAAATATAGAACGAACCAACAAACAGACATTTAAATGTGCACATTTTATTAAAATGCAATGCATGAGAAAGGGGGCAGCTTTGTAGTGATGAATCTCCATAAAATCAGGTTTACTTCGGTTTATTGTGAGTTTCAGCGAATTGTTTAGCCGTCAGATATGAACTTGAAACTGTTAAGATAAAATACTCTATTGTTTATATATATATATAGTATATGATACATTTTCTATACATGGAAGTTAATTGGTTATATATTATCAGGGTATCTGCAGGAATCCTGAACTCAAATGTAATCCCTTTTAAGACCTTTTTTAAGACCCTTTCCATACATTTTAAGACCTCATCGCCACTTTGAGTTCTAACCGGTTACATTGGCGACACACTTCCACCTCACATTGACTATATACAGTATTGATTGTCCTTCCTCCTTATCTTACAACCATTTGGACGCAAACTTGCATTTCCCCATAACGATGTTGTTTAACAACCGGCGTAAACGGACCTTCGCGCGCTATCAAGCAGTGAGCGCGCGATGTCCTGTTCAGATGACGTCAAATCCAACGGGATGCCATAAATAAACTACACAGAATCACATTACACACCTACGCAATGATTAACTTCAGGCAAACTGTAGAATACAACCTCTTTGGACCATTTATATACTTATTGAAAACAAGCTACAAAATGTAATACCTTGGGAAATGCCGTTTAATACTTTTTAATAGCCTTCATTTTCGCTAAATTGATTTATCAACTTTTAATACTTTTTAAGACCCCGCGGACACCCTGATCATAAACCTGCAGACAGCACAGGACTTCATTATACTAGGATATACTATACACCTGCAGATCTCACCTGTGCATGACGTTCTCGTTCAGAACGGCTGCGTGACCTCCCAGGTAGAACTTGCATAGGTTGAGCAGCCCGAGAGCGAGATAGGAAACCACGAAGGTCAGACCCAGGAGGGAGTACGGTGTGGCACAACATTCAGACACACTGAGGGGAGCAATAAACCAAAAAGAACAGTTATTAAAAACATATGACCTGCCTAATGTCAGGTAAAAACACACACAAAGGAATAATAATCCTCATAATCACATCACGAAAGGTGGAAGAAGTACTCGTATCTTTTACTATCTATAACCCACATTATGCAAACTTTGCTTGAGTAAATATATTTAGTTAAACGTGCACCTTGTGAGCAGGAAGAAGAGGATTCCCTGATTTCCCGCTGCCGAGGATTTGGTGGACATGGTGTCTGAGAACAGCTGGACGACAAAGAGGACAAACCAGAAAACACTGAAGAGCACTGGGACGGCAAACTGGTTCCACAGAGAGATCCCCACAGCCAGGAGTCGGTACAGCTCGATCACCTGAGGGGACGAGTTAATGTGGAGAGTAGTGTGAAACAATGGACACATAGAGGACTAAGAGCATTACAAACAGTAAGTACAGGATTGGTTTAACCTTGTGTGACAAACCAACTGTGTGTAACATTCGATAGCAAACAAATACAAATCATTTGTATCAAAACACAGGAATGTTGTCGTAATGGAACATTTTATTTTTGATAATTATTTAACACTCATTTCCAAAAATAAAAAGTAAACAGTATCGAAACATGGTTAGATGAATGAACAAAGTGTGTCTAAAATAGTAAAATAATCTGAATAAGTCGTATGAGAAACAGGATGCATTGAGAAAGTGCTTCAATATAAATACATCTCAGAATAAGAGTACCTCCAGCTGCAGCAGCTCTGAATAGGCAGCCTTTGCGAGGCGGTACGGCACAAAGAGATGTGCGAGGAGGAACACGGTGATCCCCGCTGCGGTCAGTCCCACGGACAGCATGTTGACGGTGAGCAGCGTGGCGTGCCGCAGGAAGCAGAGTCGGGCCAGCAGGGGAAGCAGGTGAGCCGAGAACAGCCACACCTTCCTGCTCTTCATCAGGAAGGCACACAGCGTGCTGAGAATAATCTGACCTGCACAGGAAATCACAAGAGGACCATTTTATGCCTCGACTGTATGAAATGCAAGTAAACGACTTATCTTGATCTGTCATCTGTTCATAAATACTTGCTTACTGCACATATTTTATATTTTATAATGTATTGCATTCTATTTCAATGTAAAGTACTGCTTTATTTTATTGCTATCTTACTATATTTATTACAGTGTTCTTAATATAGTTCGCTATCTGTGTTCTTTTTTAATTTGTATGTATGCACCACGACACCTAGTCAAATTCCTCGTACGTGAGAACCTACCTGGCAATAAACCCGTTTCTGATTCTGATTCTAAATGTTCAAACAAAATGAAAAGACATGCCAAACATTATGAATGAAGCTGAGAAGGCTTTTCATTGACATGCTATTTATTTACAGTCCTTATGAATTTGAAACTAAATGAGTGAATGCTTCATATTTACATGTGCGTTTAGTTTGTGGACTCACTCGTCATTGCAGAGACAAATCTGTTGAAGGCTAGAGAATCGAGGTACACCGCTCCTTCATAACCGTACTGCAGCTCGTCATGGACATAATCCCTGGGAAATGAACAGTAAAAAACAACATCCAATTGTTTTAGGATATCTTAAAACCAAATGTTGCCAAAACATTTTTTTATTTAGTACTAGGTAATTTGAATGTTTTATCTAGACTGGGTACATCAATAAATGACACATTTGAAAATGTTTGCAATAAATGAGGTAGAGTCTCAAACACCTATTGTTAAAGTGATTTCCTTCTCCACAGACATGCTGGATACACAGAGTATGTCAAAGCGTCAGGAGAGAAAACAGATGTTAGTCTAACAAATCTGCATGATTACAAAATAATATATGTAGTTGTAGTATCAGTAGAAGCTCACTTTGAAATCTGATGCCCCATGTACAGGAGGAGCGCAGCGAGGATGTGGAGGTAGAGCGTCACAATGTGCCTCAGAGGAAGAACCAACACCACCAAGTTAAGGAGATGCCCTGGAAGACAAATGAAATGCTCATGTCATGTTTTCCGTGTTTTAATGAAGCCAGGAATGAAAATACTAATCGATACTCTTCTAAAAATCTAAACGATAAACACTAGAAAGGCACACAAAGTGGATTCACAAACAGTCAATGAAAAGCTTTACAAAGTAAAGAAGTAAAACAACTGGTGTCAACGTACACTCTCCTGTTTAAAGGTGGGGTAGGTAATTCACTTCAGATACACTTTTTGTTATATTCCATGGAATGCTCTTAACATCCCGATAGCAATGAATACATTAAATGCTTTGACAATAACTACATAAACAAATTTCATCTGTGGAAGCCGTAGCGCTGTAAAAAGCACGACCAATTATTTTGGCCTGCCTGTCAGCCTTCCATCTCTGCACAAACTTATCTCGTGCCCTCATTGGTCATGTGCGCGTTCGTGTGTGTTGGACGAGGGGCTCTGTAAGGAAGTCTGAAGGAAGGGGCAGATTTTTTTCGGCTGCGTACTTTCAAATTCTAGCGCACTCGAGCTGGTTTCTCCATTCTTACCTACCCTACCTTGAAGGTAACATGCTCAATATCTCCTCATGTGCATACTAACCAATGTAGTACATGTTCCAGATGACATATTTGTATTTGAAGAGCATGTCATCATTTTTGGCCTTGAGGTGCTCCGTTAGCCCTTCAATGTCACATTTATACAGCAGGTCCAGCACCAGGATGCTCGGCACCCTCAGGGCCACGTTGGCCAGCTCTTCCAGTCGAGGCATCTTTATTGGGGGGGGGAGGGGGGTAGTGATGAGTGGAAAGCTGTTTGTGTCACATGCTGTCAGCGCACCTCCTGCTCATCTTCTTGTCATCTGAAAAACACAACAGAAACTTCATGTTTTTAAATTGATTTATATCAGCCAAAGCATTCCAATCAATACAAAAAACAATAGTTATTTCAGGAAACTATATAAGGTTAATATAAATCATAGTAAATCACATTAAATCAAAATCAACCTAATATATGGTGAGTTAAGAAATGTAGCTTTATGAATATGACATTTCCATAAGGTATTTTTGTTTAAACTAGTACATAAACTGTTATCAAATTAAAACAGTGATAAGTGATAGTTCAACATTTTCATTTTTCAAAATACATACAATAAGTTCAACCATAAAACTGATGAATGGCATACTTTTATGTTCAGTTTTGCAGGAGGTACATTTGTAAAAACATCTGAAATCCTACATAAATATCTTTAAATTGCTAGTTTGTGCAATAAACATGTGCATGTGATTGTGATGCAGAATCTAAAGGGTAAAAGTGAAAAGTTCATAAGGCACTGTTTGACTTCCCTGAGCCAACAGGCCGATACTAGCTATACTCACTCCTTTAGCGTCACATTTAAGCCTTTAATCAACGCTAGAGACGTGCAGTAGTAATCTTATGAATTCAAACATAATATTCACAACTCTTTTAAGTAGCTAGTGTGTATAAAATGACAGTATTTCACTTACTTTGCAAGGTGGTACTCAGCACAGCCGAACAGCCATATGCTAGCTAGCTGCTGTTGGTTAGCTTCCACAGCGACCAACAGCATCTTTTTCTTTCATAGCAGCATCACACGTAACATATTTTAATATTTTTCTATATCTTCTGCTTCTCAAATATAGCTAGAAACTGCCGGCATGTAAACATTTAATTTAAATATCTCAAATTCAACGATAAATTGATGAGTAGAGAGACTTCAAATGCAATGTTATGATTCCGCTCGCTTGCGTGGCCACTTCCCGTGTATACGTCACAGCGAAAGTAACCAATGAGGTACAGGTATCCTTGATCTCAAAATATAAGTCGAGTTTTACTACTACTACTACTACTACTACTACTACTACTACTACTACTACTACTACTACTACTACTACAACAACTACAACTACTAACGATTAGTGTGATAGTAACTACTTTCTTAATGATTTGATGTATGGCCTTGATGACTTATTATGACTTAGATCTGTTCCTCTTTTATTGTCTTATATTAGCTAGGCATGGCATCTGGTGTCAGTATTTTTCTTATAAAAGATCTGCCCTTTCAGCCCCACACCCTCTTGATAAAATATAAGATTTACACTTAATGGCCAACACATCTGGCTATGACGAACAGATGTTATCATTGTACTTTCTTAGTAAAAGAGATGACTAATATGTATTTCCCGACTGCGTGGGTGAGTCTACAAAAAAAGGGGGTTTATCATGCAGTGTTGTTATTTATTGATTTAATACGACAGAGATTTATCACTTTAAAAAAGTCCCTTGTTTCCACTTTAGCTCTTAAACTTCGCTATGAAATAGAAACAACTAATTGAGTTTATCATTAAATAATGGCTTGAGCAAAGGATTGATTTCTCTCTTGCAAATCTAAAATACTGTATCCTCCCAAAACCCCTGATACAGTCTTTGCTAAATATGTTCTGACTTGATACTCTGACATAAACAAACTGAGTAAGGGCATAAGTGTGCATGATTATAACATGTCAACAATCTGTTTATTGTGGTCACATGTTTGACTATTCATTACATTACATATAATTTAGCTTATACTTTTATCCAAAGCAACTTAAGACATGCCTACAGGAGCAATTTGGGGCTAAGCATCTTGCCCAAGGACACTTAAACATGTTAACTGCAGGGGCTAGGAATCTAACCACTAACTCCCTGATTGGAAGATGTGTATATACACCCATTCATGAGCCATTGCCTCAACCTGTCACACTTTACATAAACTGAACTAAGATTTTATTTTGTTAAACTTTTTTTTTAAACGTGAATATTTCCCTTTGATATTCAGAATCTCTGTAACAACAGAGCAGCATAAAACAGTTTCACATGAAAGAGGAATACACAGACTTGAAGCTAAACAGCAAGAAGTTAATGAAACAAACAACATTCAGACACACATCAACTTACATAAAACGTTGAAATAGGCAGCATTCAGTAAGACAGATGCAATTTGTGGTCAGTCCTTGATCCTGTTTTATAATCTTGAATGCTTAAAAAGTGATTTTATTTAAGATGTATCTGTTAAAATTCCATTCACTGTTTATCATATTTTGTATTATTTCTAATATTTTGTAATGTTATTTTGTATGTATGCACCATGACATCAAGTCAAATTCCTCGTACGTGTGAACCTACATGGTAATAAACATGTTTCTGGTTCTGACTGTTCACTGTTTTAAAAAATGTTTAAATCCTAGGCTCATCCAACAATTCAGCCTGAAGTACACTTATGACATACAAAGAAATTAAAAAGAGCAAGTGGCACAACTGGCAAGTAAAGTGCTAAAATAAGTAATCTATATGTGTAAAAAGAGATAAAACACAATGTAAAAGGATATACTGTAAGGCATCATAACATACTGTTTATTGTAAAACGACAGGTATAGTAACTGAAATTAAACTGGTTTGAAGGATTTTCAGTGAGTTAATGGCAGTGGATACATTCAAGTTGTGCAGGAGAGAGTCATCAGAGAGCCTGACAGCTGGAAACACCCAGAGACAGCCTCACTGTATGGACTGTTTGTGTTTGCATGCATGCACACCATCTGGGAACACGTCACATGCAGCTCACAGAGTAAACTTGTTTCTCCTTATGCTGTCTTGCATTATTTTTGTGATTCATTTCACCAAATGCTGACAGCTGAGTGAGTAAAGCATGACAGTACGATTTAAATATAACACAGATGTGAGGGTTTTGTTGACAGTCTGAAAATATGGCGTTTGGTGATGGGTTTCCTGTGTGTGTACTTGTACTTGTAGCTACTGCTGTTATAAATATCACTCTGTTTTTATAGTCTGATAGATACAAAACAGAGTGATAAAGATGACCCAACAACAACTGAGGATTTATGATGTTTATCGGACGATTCATGTCTCAGCTGCTTTTTATTCGATATGACACAATAATACTTTTTGGGTCATATGAGGTCTGAAACATTTCTTGCATCACAGCAGCTCCATTTGCATCATTAACCAAGACAAATATTTAAGACAAGAAATAAACATTTAACAAAGACTCTTTAATGTACATTTTGTTCTTCATGAACTCATTCGTATTTAGTCTAAGGCTTGACTGCTGCACAAGAGTGCTTCAGTATAGTTGGACCCTGTGTGTCCTCATTTTTATCTATCCGATGATAACAAATATTGAGCGCTGTTCGGGACATGGTTGGAGTGAGACTAAATATTTTGCCTTAATATATCAAACTGTTGTTAAACGGTTGGGCTATACTTTCTATTGGTAGAGCAGAGCTTTTAGACCGAGGAAAAACATCCAAATGTTGTCTGGTGTTGGTGTGCTTTGTGGTCTCTTCAACGCTTTAGGGATCTTAGGGATTTGGGAAAAAGAGTGGAAGTACGAAAATATGAGGGACTATCTGGGCAAATTTGTCCCTTATTATGTCAATTGATTTGTAGGCACTATAATGTTGACGCCTGTAAAGGTGGAGCTTATTTGAACTTTTCTATTTACTTTAACTGCTGGGTAACTTTTTAATTTATTTATCTGAATGTGCCTCTGAAATTTAGCAGGGTATAAAGCAGCTATAAATGGAAATACTCAAGTACATACAAGTACCTCAGAATTGTACTTCAGTACAGTACTTGATTAAATCTTATAACATCCTTTTCATAAAACAGAAAATTCAATAGCATACAAGATTTTCATGTAGTAGTTAAATCACTGACTCACCGATGTACACCAGTATTAAGCAAACTGTAACCTTCCCAAGTATTTCTTTTAATCCCATTTTCACTGGAATTTTGGGAGGCAGGAAGGGAGGGAGGGTGAGGGGAGGTGGGATTGAGGGGGAGGGCTGTGTGCAAAGAGTCTGGCTCTTTGTCATCTTCCACATAAACTGGCAAGGGATTTCTTTTCCCACTCCCTCTGCAGCATGCAGCTCACAGAGAGGAAAATGGAAAAGTCATTGTGCACGTTGGCTGCAGTCATTTTTCTGGGAGGATTTTTTGACGCAGCGCAGCTTACAGATGATACAACAAATGAGGTTAATCTATTGTTAAACAGCACAAGTACAGCTGCGTCTATCACTGTGCAGCTGCAGAATCACAGCACAGCCAAAACGACTCCAACAGCTGCACAGAAGTTACACACTACCGCTGTAACAAAAAAAAGCTGCACAGAAAAAACATCAGCCGGGACAGTGAGGAGGAAAACAACGGAGAAAAGAAAGATGCAAGCAAGACAGACGAGAAGAAAACACAACTGGGTATGAACAAGTATATTTTTAGTTTTAATTTTTGTGTAGAGTTGTTAGAAGCCAATTAATTAATTAATTATGCCTTCAGGGACCCCCTGAATTTCTGGCTTTCCTTTACTCAACTTTTGCATTTTGAGAATAAACATTGCTTTATATCATTTTGTTACTGTAATGCTTCAGAGTAACCCAGGTTTGTTAAAAAACTTTGTTTACATACTTTTTATTGTTGTTCATCAATCATATTTAGATCCTTTACCAATTTTCCGGAGCAAAAATGTGCCGTTTACAAATTGCTTGTTTTTTCCGAATCAAAAACCACAATAGGTTCAGTTTACGGAAGAAGAAGGAATACAGTAAATATTCACTTCTGAGAAACAGAAGCTTTTGTAATAAATGACTGCAAGTCTTTGATAAAGGCCCAACACATATGAATTGATTTGTCATGTAAACTTCCTAAACTAGACATCTGTATACTGCTCCTTTAACTTTAATGATGCTCCATCAAATCGTCCCTTGACCTAAAGAGAACTCGCATAGCTCTTCCCTTCTGCCAATACTCATGGTGTTTGGGATTTATGAGGCTCCTTGAGCCATGAAATGTGCTGCAGCTGTAGCTCTGCTGGACTTTCAGCTTTCCTGCCCCGACTTTGTCTCAAATTACATTCAAACCCTCCACATGATTCACTTATCTGCAGTTTCCTTTGCAGAAGGGGCCTCCAAAAACTCCCAAAACCCCAGGATGACTTATACATATTTCTCATAACATCCACTAATTACATCTGCAGTGTGTTTGCTTACTCAGAGAAACCAGAGGAGAGTTTTTAACCCTTCAGAAGCTTCTTAAAGATCTGCAACTCCACAAGCCTTTATCTCCTTTTCTTTGCAGACTGTCCTCCTCTTGGCCTGGAGTCTCTGCGTGTCGATGATAGCCAGATCCGGGCTTCTTCCTCCCAGAGGTCGGGTCTGGGTCCTCACAGGGGGAGGCTGAACATCCAGGTGGGTCTGCATATGGATCACACAAAGTAGAGACAGATGCTTCTTACAGCAAGACAAAGCATAACAGGAAACAGGATGTTGTAAAGGGAGATTAGAGAGCAGGAGATTATACGTTTCCCTTTCTGCTGAGGTGTTGAAGTGACATTTTGTTTATTTAGAAAAACCCTGTGTAGTTCCCACATTATGTTTTGAATACAAAGATGCACAAATGATCAGCTCAAATTATTAGTATCCTTCTCTTTAACTTAAAATTATCATGTTTAACAACTGCTGCACATTTCTGAAACTAAGTCTATAAAATAAAGCAGATCTCCCTCACTGTCACTTTATTCCCCACTGCTTTTATTGCCAAATAAAATGTAGATACTAAAACTCCAGTGAGTTTCTTGGAAATTAAATTAAACAATCTGTAAATCACAGAGCCAGCCGTCTGAAAGCAATTATCAGGGTCAACACAAAACTATTCTGCATTGCTTCATAAAGAGGCTTAATGTATTCTGGAGGAGACTGTTTGAAAAGTCACTGTGTATTTTCAGTCTGGCATCGCGGACGGAGACCTGTACGATGGAGCCTGGTGTGCGGGGTATAAGGACCAGAACCAGTGGCTGGAGGTGGACGCCATCTACCTCACGCTGTTCACCGGAGTCGTCCTGCAGGGAAAAAACTCCATCTGGAGGTCAGGTAGTATCAGAATTAAAATCAATAGTCTTCAGAAATGAAATAAAAAAACTGCTGCAAAAGAAACAAAAGAAGACTTGTTGCAGAAGACACACCACAATGTTCTTTCACTGCACAAGTCTGTATATTAACAATAAACGTCTTGTCTTTGTTGCAGTTGGGACTGGGTGCATACCTACAAAGTGCAGCTGAGTAATGACTCTGTGACCTGGAAAACCTGCATGAATGGGACTGAAGAGGCGGTAAGAAACATGGAGGGTTACCGAGGGACAGGCCCAGGGGACCAGGGGCTCTACGACCAGAAAAAAGACGGAAAACAGATGCAAAACTCTTATAAAGACCTTCAAAAATAGAAACATGTCAATTGAAAAGATACAGAACAACTAAAATGGATGCAAAACAACCAGAAAAAGATGCAAATCAAACCCTACAAATATTCACAAAGACATGCAAAAAAGACAAAAAAAATCTACAAGTACAAGTACAGTTTGTGGATAGGAACTTTTTTCCCCCTCTAATTTCATCTGACCAGTGAAGCTTGTTCTAATGGAAAACAGATTTGGAATTTGTGGCAAGGTGAAATATCTACCATAAACAAAACAGACAACTGCTCTTACAATAGAAAAAATAACTCAAGATGAAAACACAAAGAGTACAGGAAGTATCTCAACTGTGGATGGCATAATAACAGTTGACTATAAAATAAATATTGAAAATACTTTTTCTAGGATTAATAGTGTTTGTTTTTTATTGATTCAAAACGTGTATTCCAACTAAAATACACTGCAACATGCAGTTTGGACCTCCTGCACCTTGTTCACAGGTTTTTCTAAACTTCTGAGGAGTTCAAAAGTCACACAAGAATTTTTTTGACAACAATTTTCAAACCTCAAGAAATTTGTATTTTTTGTGACTTCCTGGCATGGCCTTGAATCACCTAATGCGCATGCGTTAGTGTTTTTTTTTGTCCTTTCAAATTCAGGTTTTAGCCACATGTTTAGGCTGGTTTAGGCCCACTTTTCTGGATCTTGATTGTCCAGAAATCGGATTCTCAACATCTTGTCCAAATGTTTAAACATTTGGACAAGATGTTGAGCTAATGTTAGCCTTTAGCGTGTCAGCCGGGAACACTTTATTTAGTGTTTTATCAGATTTACTCACCATGGTCTGTTTGTTTTAAGGGGGGACTTCTTTGGATAATTCAGCTCACCATACAAATATTTAACGAATGAGCAGTGTAGTCATTATAATCTGGAGAAGTTGACTGCAAGTACAAATTCCGATGCTGTCTTTTGTTATTGTTTTGATTGAGAACCCCCTAGTGGCAGAACATTATTGTGCGTTTAACTTCATGTCATCGTCTCTTTTTGTACAGATATTTGAAGGAACCAGAACGCATGGACCCCGGTGCTCGGTGTGCTTCCTGTTCCCACGGTGGCCCGTTTTATCCGCATCAACCCTCAGACCTGGTACATCAACGGAACCGTGTGCCTGCGGGCGGAGATCCTCGGCTGCCGGGTGCATGGTGGGTGAAACTCGGCATACAAAGTGTGGAGGAATGTAACTAATTACATCTACTTAAGTACTTTACTGACAATTAACGTAGTACGGACATTGAACCATTTGCAGCACATGAGTCTACATTTGGCAGATCAGACCATTTACCTCATAAAGTTTTGAATCTAGGACTTTTATGGTAGTGCAGTTTGACAGCAGTGTTTTTAGTGCTTTTAAGTAGAGAATCTTAATTTGCTTCCACTATTGGTTACATATCATTTTGAGTATCTTTGCAGTAATTATTTGTCTCTTTGTTAGTTATTTTCCTGTGTCTTTGCAGTCATTTTTTTTCTCTTGAAGTAATTTCCTGTGTCTTTGCAGTCATTATTCGTCTCTGTAGTCATCTTGCATCTCTTTGTAAAAACAAATCTCAAATTGTTATCTCTGTCGGTGTTTTGCATGTCTTTGTAGTTGCTTAGTGACATTTTCTAGTCATTTTGTGTATATTTGCAGTTGTTTTGTGTCCCTGTGTAGTTATTTTGTGCGGCTTGTAGTCATGTTGTGTCCATTCGAGTTTTTATTTTGTCTCTTTGCAGTCATTTTCTGTCTCTTCCTGTTTTGTGTGTGAGTCAACAAAAGGAAGTAAATCTGCTCTTGCTTTGCTCTTAGATCCAGATGACATCTACTCATCGGAACAGGATTTAGGATCAAAAGACCCTCTGGACTTCAGACATCACAACTACAAAGAGATGAGGAAGGTCAGGATGTGAATACATCTACAGGGCCACACATGCACAATGAGTAACTGTGGTTTCTCTAAAGCTAATGCAGGATATTTTACTCTTAAAATAGTGCAGATTATTGCATAGTTTAGATTGAACTCTATCTATCTTCTTCCGCCTCTGTTTTTTTAAGCTCATGAAGTCTGTGACGGAGGAGTGCCCGGACATCACGCGGATCTACACCATCGGGAGAAGCTACACCGGACTCAAACTGTACGTCATGGAGATCTCAGACAACCCTGGAAAACATGAACTAGGTGAGAGCAATACAGCTCTTCTTTAGATGTGGATGAAGTACCTATGTTCTCACATACAAAACAAACCAGGAATTTATGAAATGATAGCTTAAACTACCTTGAATTATATATTAGTACAGCTGAAGCAATACGTCTACAAACAACCAACAGCACAAAAGGATAAACATCCGCCAGATCTCAAAAAAGGAGAAAGCAGCAAAGCAGCACCATTAGTTCAGAACATAAATGTCTGAAGTTTTTGGACCAGAGTTCATCATGTTCCTCGGGTTACTCTGAGTTTAGCTGCTTAGGGCCCGGTTCAACTTCCTGCAGTGTTTACACAGACTTCTCTGCAGCAGCACACAGGGAGGCCTCTCATATAAACCACTGATAATGGCTTGAAATTAGAGACAAGACACATTTTCTTTGTGATGTTGTCTGCAAATGCAGGGCCATAAAAAAGGAGTTTACAACATTTATCAAAATCACTTTCTCGTTGGGTTATTTAGAAACACACTTAGACCCATTTATGTCTATTTTAGCGGTAAGAAGCAGTTCAAGAGTAGATGCCATATAGTAGTGGTTGCATCATCTGAAAGCTGGTAGGCTAAAGATTTATCTGAGATTGAGCTCAGCAATGAGTGTCACATTTTATACTGCTAAATATGCATTCAAAGTTATGTTTTGGTTAGGCACCCATTCATATTTGATATTTTGCGTGTGGAAAATGAAAATGCAAGGATATAATGATCATACTAATGCACTATTATGTCTCATAAATTGCATTAATTACATCTTTTACTTTAGTAGAACATGTGAGTACTTAGTAAAACTGGTGGTTTTATAGTTAAATCCCTGCTGCCAGACAAAAGAACCAGAGGGGCAGTCTTAATTTTTTTGTGGCATTGTATGAAGATCAGATTATTGGTGTTTTGGAGTTTTATTTAAAGGAATGTTTTCCATCACATCTGTCCAATGAACCCATGATTATTGGCAACGTGCTGTTGCCTGAAACAAAACAATATTCAATGATTTCCTGATGTGCCTCTGGGCTTTAACTTTAACCGAACTTAATAAGATCCAAATCTCATGTTTAGTGTGAACTGGCCCAGACACATTCCTCCATATGTTCTGCTCTGCATGTAAAACGACTCTCTTGATTTCCCTCTTGGCAGGCGAGCCGGAGTTTCGCTACGTGGCCGGGATGCACGGGAACGAGGCTCTGGGCCGAGAGCTCGTCCTGAACCTCATGCAGTATTTGTGCAAGGAATACAAGAAGGGCAACCAGCGCGTCGTCCGGCTGGTGACCGACACTCGGATCCACCTGCTGCCCTCCATGAACCCCGACGGATACGAGGAAGCTTATAAGAAGGTGGGTGAACTTTATCCCATTTAATCATGGTCAATTGAGAGATTTTGGGCTGGTTCGCATCCTTAACATGTTTCAGGGAAATTGATAGAAAATCTCCAAAATACACATTTAGGTGTTTATTTTACTTCCTCTGTGTATCTGTAGATTTCTTATAAATTCACAAAAATCTAGCTTTAAGTGAAAGCTCCTTACACACAACCAGAAAGGGAAGTTTTATTCTGATATATTTTTAACTGTTTACCCTATTTCCCTCTAGTGTGTACAAATAAATACATACATTTGAAAAAGGTTTTCTTAAAATGTGTAGCACCTTACTTTCCAGTTTCATTCCTTACTATACTCCGAAGGTTTTTATAGAGGTTATTCTTCATACATATTATTTATAGAACATTATATTACTAAAAACATGACAAATCAGTTTTATTATTGCAAATTTGCACATATTTGTTAATAATAAAAATAATGCATCATTTGCATATCCAAACTGAAAATGTGTAAAATGTGTAATACAACAAATTAGTGTCTTAATGTTTGTGATAAACTGGGAAAGATCTGTCATGATATATTTTAGTTAAAATGTTTACCCTTATCTGTAAAAAATGATTTTATTTTTCAGTTTCTAACCGACTTTTCTGCTGCAGGGCTCTGAGCTGGCGGGATGGGCTGAGGGACGATACAGTTTTGAAGGAATCGACTTGAATTCTAACTTTCCGGACCTGAACAACATCATGTGGGACGCAGAGGAGATGGCCGGCGATAAATCTAAAGTGTCCAACCACTACATCCCCATCCCAGAGTACTACACTCAGGAGGACGCCATGGTAAGCAAATCAGCCCTTCCACCTTTATTTCCAACACTATGCAATTTTTGCAACAGTCATTTTATTTGTAAATGTATATCACTTGGACACATTGATTTATAAATTTTTTTTATTTATTATCATATTATGTCAAGTTTGATATGTTAATCCCCCCCAGGTTTCACCAGAGACGCGTGCGGTCATCAGCTGGATGCAGGATATTCCCTTCGTGCTCAGTGCTAACCTTCATGGGGGGGAGCTGGTGGTCTCGTATCCCTTTGACTGCACCGTGGGCTGGGCTCCCCAGGAGGACACCCCCACGGCCGACAACGCTTTCTTCCGCTGGCTGGCCACCGTCTACGCCTCCACTAACCTGGTGATGGCCAACCCCAACCGACGCCTCTGCCACCACGAGGACTTCCAGGCGCACAACAACATCATCAATGGGGGGGCCTGGCACACCGTCCCTGGGAGTGAGTCTTTGAGTGAAGACATTCTTTTAAACCTTTTGTTTTGGCTGAAATTTCTCACATGCACATTGTTTACTTGCATGTCTTTCCTGCAGGTATGAATGATTTCAGTTACATGCACACAAACTGCTTCGAGGTGACGGTGGAGTTGTCTTGTGATAAGTATCCTCACGTCAGCGAGCTTCCCATCGAGTGGGAGAACAACAAAGAGTCTCTGTTGGTGTACATGGAGCAGGTCAGTCTGTGCAAAGAAAAAAACAACAAAAAACATTAATTTAAATCCAGCATTTTAAATTGTCGTATGTCTTAGATTCACAGAGGCATCAAGGGTGTCGTAAGGGATAAAATGACCAAACAAGGAATATCAGATGCTGTGATAAAGGTGGAGGACCACGACCATGATATACGATCAGGTCAGACACTCCGTTTTTTATTTTATATTTAATATGACATTTGACCTCACAACTGTAATTCACTCTACTGAATATACAATACCGCTAGATCAAAACGTTGCTGCTGAACTCCTCTGCATAATAAACCTCGCTGCTCTTCTGCTTTTAATTAAGAAATATAGTATTTTTTAACGATAAAAAACCTAGTTACAACCCAATTTTAAATGCGATAAAAGTGACTCCTGAACAGAAATTAACCACAAAAAGCAAATTTCCAGGAACATAACATCACATTCTTTGTTTTTATTTCCTCAGCTGCTGACGGGGACTACTGGCGTCTGCTGAACCCAGGAGAGTACAAGGTGGTGGTCTGGGCCGAGGGTTACATCCCCTCAATGCGTCGGTGCCATGTTGGCATGGAGCCACGTGCCACCATCTGTGACTTCACCCTCACCAAAATTCCCCTCCAGAGACTGAAAGAGATCCGGACCAAGGGGTTGAAGATCCCACAGGACCTCCTCCAGCTGCGTCTCCGGGCCCTGAGGCTCCGCAAGCTGCGCGCCACCACCAAGGTCCTCAACCAGCGCAGGGTGGGCCAGAGGAGGCTGCAGGAGGAGAGGAAGGCTCGGGGGGCGTGATGGGGGAGAGTCAAGAGGCAGAAGGGAGACAGGGAGAGGGGCCAAAGAAAAGCCCCGGATATGAGCTCAAGAAGTTCAAAAGGAGAAAACTGACCTCTGGAAAAAGGGACTTGTTCCCGCTAGGAAGGACAAGATTAAAGGGTCCGTTCATCCAATTAACAAAATATATTTATTTCTGCCCCAGTGATTTTAAAGCATACAGTATTATATTGTGAACTATCTGCCTCTGTGATTGATAAGTGCTCATTGCTTTAAAATATCAACCCAATTGCACCCAAAGACTATATTTAGTATTATTGATAAATAATATCACAAATAAAAGAGACAGTTTAAGTGCTTTAAAATTCAACCCAATTGCACAAGGGTGAAAGAAATAAAGAGATACTATGCTAAATTAGATCAATGAAATTAAAACCGAGACCATTAATTATCAGAATAATTACAGAATAAGTAAAGAACACATTGAGGATGGGATGATGGGCAGGAGAAGATCAGCTCAGAAAATTCAAACAGGCCTCTTGAAAAAGGTACATGTTCCTACTAAAGTGGGCACTATTGAAGGGTTAGATCTCCCGATAGACAACCTGATATTCTGCATAGGCCCATGTCGTTTATGTCGTAAAACATTTGCCTTTGCCGCCAAATATTTGGCTGTACTGACCCTTTAGGGCTGATTAAGACAGGATCCTAGTTTTTTTTCCAAAACATGGACAAAATCTGAACTTGAAAAAAAAGATTGACAAAGATTTTGTGCATCTTCACATTAAAAACAGCCTTCACTGAATGTTAAAGTTTAATTTACCTTATGTTTTTATTCCTATGAACTGTTTGAGTAGACATAGCAGTTGGTGTAGTGATGTTGAGACTGAGTTGAGGATTTAAGTGTCAGCTGGTCTGATATTTGACATGTTTTTTCAAAATATGTGTCTTTTTTGGTTTGATTGACCATAAAATCTGTAATAAATATTACTTATTTGTGTATCTGTATTTTACTGTCTAAATCTGCACCAAAGGGGAAGCTTTAGGCTAGGAATAACATTGGGCTAAAATTAGGGTTAACAAGATGCTAAAGTACAGTCATAAGTTTCGTAAAGTTATAAAGATATTGATGGAACCAAACTTGTTCAATAACTCAATAACAAAACATTGTGAAAACACAAACGTTTTGTTTCTTGGAAAGTGTTGTAAACATAAATGTAGATAGCCTAAGACTAAAACCAGTTTGAACTGTAAAATGACTGAACTCTTACCCTCGAGAAAGTCTGAAACAGTTCTAGTTCATTTGAGACAGAACTTTTTTTTGGTTTGTATTTTTATTTGTATTTCATTTTAAGAAAGCTACAAACAGAGAGACGGCCGTTGGAAAACGTTACTCTCAACATTCTACGACACCATAGCAACACACTGACACTGTCCAAACGTTGCCGTGTTAAGTGTGAAGGTAAAACATGACAGAAAGAGAAAAATAGATACAAACTTTCGTTAACCTCAGAAAACTGTGAATAATGTGCATGGAGTCCGCTACACTGTGCTGCCATCTGCTGGTCTTCAATGGGACCGAGAAACGGCTGCTGATGGTACGTTAAACTTTCATGATAATGTGATATGCTGAATTTTCAGCGACGGTGACGCTCCCCCTGGACCACCATATCAGGTAAATCTCTTGAGGTTTTTATATTTTTTAGTCCAGAAAAAGTTACACTTCTCATCGACCTTACAAGTTCTTCTTCTCTAAGTCCGTTTATGTCGAAAGATGGTTCCCTAACTTCCCTAATTGTAACCTTTCCACGTTTCTACACTGATTCAAATAACAAAATTGTTTTAAAGCAATGAACGTTTTAACAAAGGTATTTGAATAGCAGACACAGAGCAAGTTCTGCCAGATAAAAAGCAGTCTGTTTATGTCGAAACTCGAAAGATAGTTCCCTCATTGTAACCTTTCCACGTTTCTACTCTGATTCAAATTACAAAATTGTTTTAAAGCAATGAACGTTTTAACAAAGGTATTTGATTAGCAGACACAAACACTAGATTGTGAAATCCAAAAGTCACACTGGAGGATGCGGGCATCGATCCCGCTACTTCTCGCATGCTAAGCGAGCGCTCTACCATTTGAGCTAATCCCCCGGATGCAGTGAATGGAAGTAGCCATGATCAGATCGGTGGGCTGCAACGGGTCTGAGTGTAATACATGGTATTTCTATTATTTGGAAAGAGGGGATTCAAATCCTTAGTAAACTTGTACATTTACTCAAGACTGAGAACAATTAATTAAGTACTCCACTCAAGTAAAAAAGTGAAGGTACTTGTACTTTACTTGAGTATTTCTCATTACTTTATGTACTCAATTTACTACCTACTCATATTATTATAGGTTGAGCTTTCTAGTAGTAGGCCTATATAAAGATATCAATTCAAATGAACCCCACTTTTACCAAGTGCAACACTGAAGTAATGAACATGTTAATGCTTCAATTATAATAATTTATATTTGAATATATTTAATGTATTTAATTTAAAATATATATGGTGCTTAACTGGGCCATTCCGCATAACGAGTACTTTTGGTACTTAAAATATGTTTTGATGCCAATACCTTTTTACTTGTAACAGAGTGTTTTTACACTGTATAGCTACTTTTACTTAAGAAAATCATTTGAGTACTGCTTCCACCCTGGTTATAGCATGCTAATGTAATGTTAATTTAGTGAACATTTAAACCATGTGAACTTGCAATGCAAATCTATTTCACTCAAAATCAACCACCACAATTAATTTCACAACTGTTTATTTTATTCAAAACTCAGTGTTCTGTAGATGTTTACATGGTCAATGAATGCAAGTTTGAGATCAGACGACAGCCAGTTTGCTAGTAGAAAAAGCAGGTGAAGGACAAGGAGACTTCCTTAGTTTAACTGGATGCTTAAGATGACCAGTTACCGGTCACAGATTGTATTAATACTGACTGTAAGCCAAACTACAACTCATAGCATATACCCTGGGCAACCCTTAACAGCAAATAAAAATAAAGTATGATTAGCAGGTAGACATGACAATACCTATCATGGGAAAGTGTGTCTGTGTTAATTCATTGTCAGGCTCCTTTATATTTTAGATTAAAACATTAGTACTGCTACAATCTATAACCTTGTGGTCAGTCTGCAGGTGGCTTTCCACCTCTAAATTTTAAACTCATAGGCTTCTGCGTGATGGCCTTTAAGATACAACTGCCATTAATCAGGATCGTGCAACATCGGACAAAATCTCAACACAAATTACATTATACAAAATATCACTCATTCACAGTCAATGTGTAACATTCTCATGCTCAGATATGTTGCTGATCAATAATGAATAATCACAGAGCACTGATCGTATGCCTTGAGTCATTACTCCACAGAATTTCCTTCAGCGTTTCTACATGCCATGAACGCACCATACCAGAAACTAAAAGCTTGATTCTTACTCAAACACAAACCATAACCAAAATAACACACATGGCCTCAGCTTTCACTTCATGTACAGTAGGTTATGCACCAATTTTGCTACAGAAAGTTAATCATAATGAAATATAAGTTAAATAAATAAGAAATAGTTATTAAAAAGTCAACTTTGTTACAGTTTTAGTAGCTCTGGGAGTGTCCTGTCAGCACTTTAGAGCATTGTTGTTGCTGTGCTCTAAGCGCACAAAAGTCAAATAAATAACTCCATAACGAGCAAAGACTTTGTTGTCTCAGAAATCACAATGTAGGCAATATTTACAGACTCAAAATTCACTGTTTGCCATAACAACCTCCATGCCAGTCTTGGCTCGATTTGCTGCGTTACTCATGCTGAAATAACTGGGATATGTGGGACATAATTGTTACTGTGGAGGCAGGGAGGAGCAGCAGATGATGATGCACAGTAGTGTGTATAGTGTAGACGGCCAGAGGGAGAATGGGGGGAGGTTATGCACAGATATACATATGAAAAAGAAAGGAAAAGACAGACAGGGAACAGGGATAACGGGGAGTATTTATAGGGAACGTGCAGAGGGACTAGAAAACAAATGAGGGAAATAATAAAAGAAGATGGAGATGTTGGGGAGGGGGGTGAAGTGCTCAGTATTCATCCTGGTCCAGGTGACCTTGTTCCTCGAGGTCCTCATCCTCCGGCGGTGCAAAGCCATCCTTAGAAACCGAGAAAAGACAGTTAGGTTTGTCCAATGTCCTAAAGAGTTGATGGTCAATATCCGGTTTTGTTGTCCTGGTTCAGTCCAGTGCATTAGCTTAAACAAGTTTGATTTAATCCAAACCTGCTGAACCGACTTTGAGAATTATTACATTACATTACATTACATTGCATTTAGCTGACGCTTTTATCCAAAGCGACTTACAATAAGTGCATTCGACCAAGAAGATACAAATTAAACTTTATGTGCATTAGGAGTAGGCAATATGAAACATGATTAACATTTAATTATGTTTATAAACGTTATCTGACAGTCAGTTTGCAACTTACTGCTGAGCCGAGGCGACTGGAAATATGGATTTGATTCATTTTAAATGAGGTAGCAAGAGGAACATTTGCATTGCACACAATGTTTTCCTAACTAGAAAGTGAATGTGTTCCTTGGGTGATGAGACGAGACATGGCTGAGTTTGTCTCAAAGAAGGCCTAACTCTCTGAGGAAAGGACATGCAGATTGAAATGGTGCAGTGCAGCCTGCATGTGTTGCAGTAAAAGGATGCATACCTCTGTTGCGTAGAGAATGTTGATTATACTGGACAGGACGGTGTTGTTTTCACTCTCGTGTTCCTGGCAGATCAGCTCGATGTCCCGTAGTTTGCTGAAGTAGAAGTCTCGCTCTTTCTCTAATCCGTCCACAGTCAACTTCAACTCCATCAACTGAGAAAGGAAAGAAAAATATATGTATTGATATAGGAAGGCAGTAGGCGAATGTTAAAGTGGCATTATAAAAAAGTGGCATTATAAAAAGAGTTTGAAAAATAATTTGTCATCACAGCATAAGACTTTTCACATTAAAGCAACATGATTTTCTTTGATTTTCTTCTTTTATATATATATATATTTGCATTTTAAGAAATTATATTGTTACAGGGCATACAAAAGAAAAGAAAGTTAAAACTCTAAAATGTAAAATAATAACCAACAAATGAGGAGACATTTTGACTAAAGCAAGATTACTAAAAGATGTAAAAATATCCCGTGAAACAGTAGGTTTGAATATACTGTATCAGGACTCCATAGACATGAGAGAGTACTCTTGTTGTCTACCTGTTGATTTAGCTCCATGATCTCAGCATCACTTCCCCCGTTTCTAGACAAAGAGGGATTCTTCCTCATAACTGGAACGTTGTGTTGGACCCGCTGCGGTGTTGGCATGATTTTGGGAACTGTTGGAGATGTCCTCTGTGGTCCTTGGGGGTAAGACAGATGATCAGAGAGGTTTATCATTTGAATTAAAACAGATTTGTAATGTTGGCTTTACAGCAATGTGGCGATGGATAGAGCACATTATAGAGAGCTGATGTTATCAGCTTATAGCATAATGTTGTGCTTTTGAGATGCTATTTTGTTGTGAAACATTTTTGTTGAGTTGAAATTCTTTCACAACAAAACTGATACTGACAAAAAATGTGATTGCCAGATTAAATGTCCTGCTAAAATAATATAATACAGAAAAACCCTGCAAGTGCTTCAGCAGAGGTGTTAAACTCAAAGTAAAAACATGCCAAGACAGTTTTAAAATTAAATGCAGTCACTTCGCCCATTAACAACCACACTGCTCACCAGTGACAACGTCACATAGCAGCCTAATGACACACTGCAAGTCAATTTACATTGTCTGCCATGATTTTCAAGCATACATCTTTCACAGAGACAAAGCAAGCTGGCTGACGTTACTGTTGTTAGTAAAATGAGACAAACTTTCTAGTTTCTCTGTCCAGTTTCAGGCAGATATAGGGCTGCGACAGTGTTGCATCAGCTGCTTGATGCAGGACACTGGAGAGAGTGGTTGCATTTGATATTTCTTCCGATTTTCTTGCACATCTGCTGATTGTGATCAATTAGAATTGGGAAGACAAGTTGCAATTGGCATTTGCAAGTCCGTAGTGATTGCTAACATCCCAGCAGTACCTGTACCATACCTACACGGTGTCATGTGGCTTGTGAATGCTGGGCAGTGAGATGGATCTAAGACAGCAGTCAGTCTGTGAATCGTGCTGCTCACACCACTTGCGCTTCAGAGCCATCCAAAGCTCAGCAAGCCCGTGCAGCAAAGCCGAAACTGTTTGGTTTACCTGCGTATCTCTTTGGTTTGTGGATAAAGTGATCACCTGGGTTGGGGGCAGGGTTCACGTCTTGCCCCTGTCTGGCTAGTAAAGGGTCATACTCCTTCCCATCGTAGTTGGCGTCGAAGAACTTCTTGAACCACTGCACGAATTCAAAGTTGTCCTGGAACTTCCCTTTTACAAGCTTTTCTACAGGAATTATCTGGAGGACGGAAACAGGAAATGCTTGAATATCTACATGTAATATAACAAACAAACACCTCTGACTCGGTAGGTTAGTTAGTTTGTATTATCGTGTGACTTTGGTTAGTTTGGATTCACCAAAGCCACAAACAAACAAACTAACCAGCAACTCCCTTATTTTGCAAGCTAAAATGACTGTTTTTCTAAATGAATGATGTCTGGTAGTTTGGTCTAGTGCGTAGATAAGGGATTTTGTTCCCTGTTGGACAGGACTGTCCGACAGGGTAAGACTAAAACGTGTTTTCCTGCTGTTTGCTATTTCTCAAAACTGTTGGTGTGCTGCCATCTTTTGTAGGTAAATAACTGATTGATTATCACAACCATGAACCAACCCTTTTAAATACCATGACAAATACAGTGACAAACATGATAATATGATACAAGTGAACTGACTTTGTCCACACTCATCCTTTTGAAAGCTGCCTGAAGAACTTTGAAGTTGTGTATAGACTCATGCTCCAGCTTGGCTTGAAATTTGACCTTCTTCAGAAGGATACAGCCCGGGAACAACATGTCCATGAACTGGCAATATGCCGCTCCTGAAAAACACAAAGATGCATCAATATATTTGTGTTGTCTTCTGATTCAGGTTGAGCAGTATTTGAATGAAGCTTTACCTGAACACAGCTGTTCGATCTTCGTGTAGGTGAGGTGCAAAGAATCGTTGACCCATGCCAGCATGTCATGTCTACTGAGGTTGTCAATAGACACCGACGTGGCGTACACATTCACAGCCATCCCCTCCCTGAAACAAACGTGAAAAGAGACAAAATAAGACTTTCAGTTGGATGTTTTTTTTGCCTTTTATCTAAGGCTTTACATTTATTGTCTAAAAGTAAGTTTACAATATTTCCAAACGATGGCTTCGTCATTCTTTGATTGACCACAGTGTGTGTAAATGGATATACACAGCTTGCTACTATCATCCTATCCCAACCTTCAGAAAATGCGGAAGTGATCTACTTAGGCTGCAACTAACGATTCTCTTCATTATTGATTAATCGTTTCTTCATATAAAATATCAAAATAATATCTTCCACTTTCTTAAATGTCTTCAAAATACATTTTTATCATGTCCTAGAAATAATATATATATATTATTGTCTTGAACAACAACTTACAATAATATGGTATATAATAAGGACCAATAACAATAAAGTGACAAAGTTCTAACTTTCTAAACAGTTTAATACCTTTTTAATAATGTTGTATTTGGACACGTGCTTCTTTTAACTTATTTGGCACATATAATAATAAATTACTTGCAGATTAATTTTGTTACTGTTGAGTGATTGACACATTTTTAAAGACCTACTTTGCTGAACTCATTTAATACAACCCATTTCTTGATATAATTGTCCTGGATATCTAATGTAGGATGTTATGCAGTAGTATTAATCTGTATACACTGTTCAACTCTTTGTTTGGGATTAGTGTTTCTTTGTATCTCAAGGTTGTTAGTGGTGGTTATCTTTGCGCAGTGACACTGGTGGTCCTGGACTTTGATGAGAAATAGGCTGCTCTAGATTTTTGCCTGTAAACACAGTGCCTGACAAGCATCTTTAGTTTCAGTTTTAATCTACAGATGTGTTGAGAGCATAATCCCCCCTAGATTAAACAGAAATATCCTGATGTTTGTGAGCAGCTTTACACATCTGGCAGAGGCACACTTCTCTCTGCTCACTTTCCTGCTAATACCCCCGGTGGAGTTGTGTCAGAATGGGCCTGTAACACCTTGAAATTCCCTGCAGTAAAATGCCACATTAATGGTATTTAATATTAACACAATAATTAAATACCAGGTCACACGCCGCACTGTGTCTGCATGAGCCACACAGAAAGATACATTATAGTAGCGTTTCTCACATAAAAACACTAGTAAAACGTAGTGTAGGCGGTCCTTCATGGCGATAACAGTGATATTATTGTGACTGCAGCTTCAGCAGCGTGCAGCAGTGTCCCATGGGGCTTTGCTAGCTTACAATTATGTGCTTATAAACTACAACAAACAATAAAACGTGTGTATAGGACCAAACAATGCAGGCTGGGCTACATCCACAGACACATTCCTTGCAGTTTGTGCATTTTCTAATGAATATTTATTATATCATCACAACAAGAAAGGAAAGTCTATTCTGCTAAAACCGTCCGGGCCTCTTCTAGAAACTCCGGTGAGGACTGCAGCAAAACGTTTGGTGCAAAACCCGAAAATTAACAAGCAGCAATGGGGCGGGGGTCCGGCATTTAAAGCCCGAGCTGAGAACAATAAATGCCCCGTTTGCTGGGTGGCTTTCGGTTTTCAAAAAAACCGCAACGCTGGTGCTGGTGTTCTCCTAGCGGCCCCCTCTACAGGCCTCCCCGAATAGCTCAGGACTGTCAGTGCACGGGAAATATCCTCTCTGCATGGGAATAAAAAACACGCTCCCCCGGACAAAAAGAGAAACACACAAAGCGAGAGCGCGTGAACTGGTTATTTAGCGCATTGATACTCACTGTTTTCACGGGTGTGTGTGTTGTTATCACGCTGGCTGTATTCCTTATGTCAATGCTCGCTGCTGTCGTCGTTGAGCCAGTGCGCGGTGCAGTGCTTGGTAACGGGCCGCCCTGTCTGGGACTGCAACAATCCTGCACCTACCGCGCATGCGCATGACTCCACGCTGTTAAAGGTTCATTATAAATAGGACTTTAGAGCTAAGAGACACATCATGTGTCTGTTGGGTTTTAGGCCTGCCGGTGACTGAGGGTTTATTGAGTTCAGGCTACACAAAAACCCCTTATGTTATTGTGTTTATACATGGTGCTGGATTTAAAACTTGTCATCAACAGAGGTGATATTCAGATAATTCAAAGTTAAATTACAATAGTAATTTGTAATGTAACAACCGTTAACATTGATTTTCTATAGTGATTTATCTGGCAATGATTTAGTCAATTAATTGTTTTGGTCTAAAATGTCACAACAAACAAATCCGTCCAGCCCTTACAATTTATTAAGGCTTTTCATATACATTTCATATAAAAGGAACCACACAAATAAAATGTTTTTTCGTTTTTTGTTAAAGCCATACACAGTTGAAATTAGTCAACACAATGTCTGACATTAGTCAGACATCGCTTTGTTTGTCAAATAAAGCTGTGAAAATATGAAGTGAACATGTAAGTATCGTGAACATGTAAGTATCAGTACAATGTAACAAGTTTTACAGTCCAAGTGCAGTAAGTGAGTAAATGTTACTTTCCAATCAGACACAGGATTTAGTTGGAGATTTCATTGTGGTTTATTTGCACTCAAATCATGTGATATAGAGCTGCAAGGGAAAAACAAGAGATAAAAGGAATTAAATGTGGTAACACATTGTTCAGCACCGGTGTACATTTGGGACAGGGGAAGATTCACTAGAGCTTCTAAAAGTAACATTTGTACAAAAAACAAACAATGATGTAGGAATGTAACTGTAGAGTGAGGATTTTCTGTTAAAAATAATCAAAATCTTGTGTGCATACCTGCTTTACACTACAGGTTTTACAAAAACAAAACAAAATCACATACAAAGACAATTATTCACAAGAAATACTCTGTAACTAAACAAAAAAATAAAAATACAGTAGTAGTATCAGTGCTTTTCCTTAGTTGCTCAACAAGCATGCCTTCCAGTTATAATGCTTTCAGTGTCCTACAGTGTGATGGCATTTGATACCCTGACAAAATGGCCTTCATTGACTAACATATCTGCTTAAATCAATTCCACTCTGTGAATGCTGAAGAGGATCCCATCATCTTCACTTTAAGCATCACAGTAGGGATGGGCAATAGGGAAGAAATCATGTATCACAATATTTTGGGCCAAATACCTCAATATTGTGACATATTGTAGGGTTAACCATTGATGCTTTCACAAAAAAGTGAGAATTTTGATAATTATCAACAGTAATGCGGATTTAAAGACTAATCAGGTAAAGGCAAATAATATAAAAGCTAAAGAACAGTGAGGTAAATCGAGAAAATGTAACTTTAAACCAGGAACAGAAAGCTTACAATAACCAAATTCTAAAACCACATGTAGTCACATATCATGATATAATATTATTGCCCAGCCCTACTTCACAGTGGTGTAATTGTCAGAGGAATATGTTACACCCTGCCTTTCAGACCAGTACAAAATGACCAAAGGAAGATCATGATCTGTGCCTGGCGATGTGTTTGTGGGTGTCAGTGTTCTCAGGTGAGAAGAAGGCAGTTTGGGTGAGACTTTTTGCTCTCTGTGGTGAAATGGATACGTTAAAAAAAAATGCATTGCAACATTAGTGCTTATTACAGTAGTTCTAACTATGCTACCATGCACACAGCATAGGTTCATTCACATTTGGTGGGGGTGGAACAGACGTCTATTCGGCTATAAGGCTGTAAACATGATCGGAAATACTTATCGGTGAATAATTAACTACTGAACCAAGACCTCGTTCTTATTTAGGAAATATTTCTAACGCGGTAGCATCGACGGAAAATAGCACAATACAATATAAATAATCAATAAACAAACGCATAGAAAAGGTTAGCTTGCATTATGATACTTCAAATTGGTCAAATATTTTTCATAACTGATATTATAATGTCATGCCCTTGTAATAATTTATTACATGTCATTCACCCAGGCTTGCAGTAAGAAGGACATTTGTGATATTTGTGACATTAAATCATGTAAAAAGGCATCTAAATAGTACATGATACAAGTGCAAAATCGTATTTTACAGTGAGGTAACACAATCGCATCGTAAAAACCATGACTCACCTCTATACTCCTAAAACTATTAGTAAGATATTTCCCCTAATGTAATCCAACAGCCAAAGATATTCATTGGCAACACTTTTTTTATTTGCTGCTTATATTTGGTTAACAATTGACTCCATTTTTGGTAACCAATAATAGTTTGATCGATATTCAAATATTGTTACGGCAAATATCCTACAGTTTAACGTGTCCTATGTTACTGTGCTGAGTTCAACATACAAACTCCAGAAAGAAAAACAAGTTGTCTTGCTTGGCCATATGTTTCCCTCAGGTGTCGAACTTCAGCGTCACTTCTGATTGGTTACCAGATTCCGCTGGATCTCCCTCCAGGAGGAGCGAGGATCCTGGCCGAGGACCTCTTAGGAATTTTGTCATCAATCTGGGCACCTGGAGCAGAATGTGATGGTGTGCAGGGTTCAGCACAAGGTATTTCTAACTAAATCATATTTTCTTGAAAAGGGTTGTCTCGAAACAGCTTTAAATATAATTTATTCTCATTCCGTTTAATTGGATGTAAAAGTATATTGACATGGAATACGGCCATTTGTTGCTCGAATAATACACACAGAAAATAATCCAATAAATCCCCAGGCATCAACCCTTTGTAGATTTGATGCAAAGGGCTATCTACTGTCAAATCTCTCTAATTAAGAAATAACATTTAAAAAATATATATTATTTAAAAGTGTACTAGGAAACTCTTGGTCAGAATGTGTGTTCATGTGAGGAATATATCTGAAAACCAGGAGGGGTAAGCCTTCTGTTCTGTATACCTTTTGAGGTGCCAAGAATTACTCAACTACATTTCTCATATCTATGGCGCCCTCATCAGGCTAAGTGGTGTATGTTAACATTTTTAAAAAGCCACAAGGTGCCTCAGTCACAAGACACACAGCATCTCAACAGGCGGAGAAAAGAATAGCCAAAAAAGGCATCTCTATCACATTCCTAGTGACATCATATGCAAGTTAAAATGGAAATGTTCACGGATATCTGAATGAATCTGCTGGTTCTTACCAGACAGGCTGAAGCTGGACCCTTGGAGGTCCCTCACGCCGCCGTGCCGAGTGGAGGGGCGCGTCGGAGTGTCCAAATCTGAAACCCCAAATTCCCTTTTTCCTGAGTTGAGCACCGGGACTACTTCACCAGTGTAGGGCTCTCGTTCCACAGCTTTCACAGCCTGGCTCTGGAAAGTCAACGTGGTAAGACAAACAAATGCACACAATCAGGTTAAAGGTCCCATGACATGCTTTTCTGGTTATTACCCGTCCCCTTGTGTGTTGTGTAGCTTTTTATGCATGTAAACGGTCTGCAAAGTCACAAACCCTCAAAGTACACCCTGTAGCGAGTAAAACTCTAACACAGAAAATACCTGTCTATGCTGCCCCAGAACGCCTCGTTGGAGATCTTTCTTTTTCCATTCTTTTCTTCCTGAGTATAGTGACGTAACGAGTATAATGACGCGGAGCTCCTCACACACACACACACTCACTCAGCCTTATCTTTTCTAAGCCGCGGCTCCGCGGATTTCCGCGGATTTCCGCCTGGCTGTGAGTGTGTGTGTGTGTGCTCAGGCTGAGTTCAGGCTGAGTTCCGCGGTGTCTCGCTGTCTCGCAGACCCCACGCAGCAACCAGGAAACGACACCATTTAATACAGCTCACACTGTCCGCTCCTCGAGCCTCAAAGGGCGGAGCAGCGAGCCCCGCAACGTCCCGCCAACACGGCACCCAGACCCCACACAGCATTCTCATCTGTTTGTCATTACTGGTGTCAGTTTCTGGTTGCTAACGCCATTGTAACACATAATCACTGATGTTCCACTGTCACGGTGGTGGACTCATCAGAACAGAGTGGGCGAGCTGACCAATCAGATAGCTCACAGGGAGGGGGGGGCAGGAGCTACAACAAGGCGTGTAGGACAGAGAGTGAATACACATACTATACAGAGATGCTGTATGAGAAACCAATGTGATTTTGGAACATTGAACAATGTAAATCTATTCTAGTAGACCTCAACAATGGAATTATGATCAGTAGAAATGGCCATGTCATGGGACCTTTAATGAACATTTGTAAGCAGTTTTATACCTAGTTATAAACATGACTACAAACTATTTCTTAGAAGAAACTAGAAGAAGTATTTATAGTAAAAGTCCAAAAGCAGCTCTTCTGACAGCCAAGATAGCAGATTAGTTTGACTACAGTTGGTCTGTAAGGTTTAATTTAAGATTTAACAATGAGGGGTTTGAAAAGGTTTGAAGTTTGATGATGATAAAGAAAAGTTTCTGAGGAAGTAAAGGAGAGAAAGAAAAGAGAGACAGTAGGTAGGTAAAACAAGTGGAAACCAATAAAAGGAAAAGGAAATAAAATCAAAGAAAGGAATGAGAGAGAAATAAAGATGGATAAAAGGAGGACAGAAAGAAGAAAAGAAGGAAGAAAGGAATGGGAAAATAAGAACTAAACAAATGCAGGAAAAAGGAAAAACAAAGAATCAGAAAAACGAAATAAGTAACAAAGAAAGAAGGAGTGGATCAAGAAATAAATGAATAAAGGAAGTAAAGATGGTGGTGTCTGATACCTTTTCCCTTTGCACCATCTTCTTGTAGAGGAGATCTGGGAAGGTCCTCAGGGGGCAGAACTTCCCCGAGCCCTCAGCACATGTAAACATCCCGTTCTCATAGACCACACGGCCCCGGCTGATGGTGACCAGCGGCACGCCATGACAGCGGAGACCCTCATACAGGTTCACATCTCCTCCCTGGAACTGGTTATCCACAGAAATGGTCCTGCAGACAGAGATGGAAAGAGAAGAAGACCCAGTTCATTCAGAAACCCAATCAGCTTCTAGTGATTGGAGATAAAAGCTGCTGTGAGGCACGCTGGTCGATGAATGGATGGATAGAGTTTCATACTTGGATCCCTCGGGGTCCCAGACCACCACATCAGCGTCTGCTCCCGCGATGATCCGCCCCTTCTTCGGGTAGAGGTTGTAGATCTTGGCTGCGTTTGAGCTTGTGACGGCAACAAAGCGATTCTCATCCATCTTACCTCCAATCTGGGAATTAAAGAAAAGACACCACTTGTGTTTGTAACCTTAAGAATAAAAAAAAGAGGCACAGTGCACATTATTAAACATTGTTGTATATGCCAAGTTACTATTTATTATCTGTAGTCACTGAAAAATGTTTTCAGGCACCCTAAAACAATTTATAATATAAAAGAAAAAAATAGAAATCATTAAAACATGCTAAATAGAGACTTACAATAAAGGACATGCCAAAAAAAGATAAAAAAGGTCATTGTTACTGAAAATATGGACTTAAACATCTGACTGAAACAACTTATGCACCAAAAGCAGAAACATATATTTGTTCTGCCCTTAGAGTCGTTATTTTCTCCTTAAAATCGATAAACAGCAATACAAAACAGATGCCCTATTTTTTGGCGGTTTTCTAGCAGGCACTCGGGAACAAAAGAGCTCCACATACCACTCCTTTCTCCCAGATGACGCTCATGCGATCCTGAATGCCGGGGAGCCCGTGGGGGATCTTTGTGAAGTCATCCTTACCCATCGCTCTCTGTTTGGTGGTGAATGGACGGTGGTCCGAGCCCACAACATTCAGAGTGTCGCTGCGGCCAAACGGAGTGAGATCACATTTAGAAACCAGAAACACTGACATCAGACTACATTTAGTGTGAGGTTTTCTGGTTTTCCTCACTTTCCCAGCAGGCTCATTAGGTAGTTGGGAGTGCTGGGGTCCAGGCGGAGAGGGGGCACGGTGACGTGTGCAGCAGCGTGGGCCCAGTCCTGGTGGTAGTACTGCATCCCGTTCAGCACAGCGTGGGCTGTGGTTGTTTCCCCGTGGACAACCTTACCTGTGGTTAGACAGTACATATAAAAAGGCACACCGAGTCAAATGATAGTGAAAATAGTGTTGTAAGAAAAGGGACAGAGGTTAAGCATGCAATAGTTAAAACGATTAGGCAAGCAGACCACTTTTGTTCAGAAAATTACTGTTTCATTACTTTTCATTGTGTTGGAATGCAGAGCAAAACAATGGGGACTGGGATAAGATGGGAGGTGGAGGGGCAACTAGAAAATGTCCATAGTGAGGGGGGTTTCTCTGGAGCCAGCTTTTGGTAAAACATTACATTCATTGTCCTTCACATGACATCCCACTTTCTCACCCCCAAAAACATGGCTGAATATTTGGGTATTTCCAAGATATGAAATGCAAGATGGGAAGAAGGCTACTTGGTCCCAGTTCATTTAGATTTCAGGGCTTGTAAAGAACCAAACTGATTGTTAAGTCATACTCATACAAAGAGAGTAAATCTCTTTGATAGAGCTTCCCTTGTATACATTGAAGCTATTTTCTTTTCTAAATTACATTACATTAAATGTCATTTGTTAGACGCTTTTATCCAAAGCGACTTACATACATTCAGTACTGTGGACAATCCCCACAGGAGCAATTTGGGGTGAAGTGTCTTGCCCAGGGACACAATGACATGCTGACTGCACTGGGACTCGAACTTGTTATCCCCTGATTCGAAGTCCAGCACAATACCCACTGAGCCACAGCCCCCCTAAATGTATTTATTTTATAAGTTCATATTATTTGCTTTGAAAAAGTTCCCAACAGAAGTAGGCCTTACCCTGCATCTTGGATGTAGCAATGACATCTCCTGCAGACATGCTGGACACATTGACCAGATAGATCGGGCAGTGGGCCTGGCACAAAACACACAGGGAATACATTATAATATCTTTTCACATCATAATTTGCAAAAATCTATATATTTTATTCATCTTCCTAAGACATGTTTTTCTGTGCACTCAGACTAGTGCTGTTTTTGTCATTTTTAGAAAGGTCTTTATATGTTTTTTTTGCGAATAAACTCATTTTCCTTTATTTGTGCTGAAGGGATCTCACTCACCCTATTTGCGATGGTGATCGCCCTGTGGGTCGCCTCTGCTTCCAGCTGTAAAGAAACATAATTCTGTGAGTTATCATGTTGAGATATGATCATTTTATTAAAAAAATTATATCAATACTGTTGACCAGACTCTGGATATAATGAAAGTCATCCTGAGTATGGTACCTCTTCAGGCCTGCTGATTTCTATCCCCTCTGGGCCGCTGATGCCCAGGTCCAATGCTTCCTTTGCACCCTGGGAAGAAACAAGAGAATACCACAAACACAATTTACAACAAATGGCTATAAAATGCATCCATGATAACTTTATGTGTTAGATGAACAGATATAAGTGATCCCCTCACCTCGGCCACCAGCTCCCCGTTCTCAGCGTGGACCCTTGCTATGGCTCCGATGTCCTTACACTGCTGCAGAGCCTGGAAGAGCTCGCTGTCCCTCAGCATGAACATGTCCTTATAGGCCATGAACATCTGGAAGGAATTCACCCCGTGCTCCCTCACCAGCTTCTCCATCTCAGCTCGCACCTACAGGAAGTGTAAATGAGCCTCAGCATCTCTCCGCTTGAACCAAGTGTCTTTTTAAAAAATATATCTGGGCCACGGTCAAATAGTTTCAAACTGTTTTTGCTTAGGAATGTGTGAGTGAAATGACCCAGAAGTATCTAAGTGGCAGCCATGATAAGGGCTGGTCCAGTTCTATAAATTCTATGAAAAGCTGCTTCAATGCTTCCTTTCATTTCTCCTTTAGCATAGGGAACACTGGATCACGCTTTAACCAATGAAAAGAGATAATTAAGTCCCACAATTGCATGTGCAAGGAACATATAAAGCAACGCAGCAAGGTGAAATTCTGTTTAAGACAGGAATCTTAATGTGAATTAAGCAGCATTTAGTTTGTCACCTTGACCAATTTCTATGTATTGTTACCAACGTTGCTGAAAAATAAATAATCTGCCATTGCATAACATCATGACATTTTCCAAAGAGGTCAAGGAAAAGCTGTAAAGAAAGGAAGTCATTCTTTTTCACCACAGCCCAGGTCTCTGTTATTGGTGTATTTTTTATTTCACGTTCTTTTAAACTGTTTGTATATTTTTGTAGATAAGTAGAGCCTAAACATATATAATAGATAGTTACTTCAGTCTGACACATTTTGACTCATCTCTATGTCTTCACCTGCAGGTGGGCGATAACCACTCAAGGAATTGTACAAAATCACTTACAGAGGTACAGCAGAAGAAAGACACACCACACTACACAACTAAAGCTATGAGGTTTTCTTTTGCCATAAAATTATTTTGAATAGGGAAAATAAATCATGTGCAGTGGGAGGCACAGTGTTGGATTACCTTGGGTCCCCACCAAGTCACTCCCACGTGCAGAGCGTAGTCGCAGCAGGCTTTGGGGTCCGCCGAGCTGCGGCACTTCTCGTAGGCTTCCAGCAAAGACTCATTCTTCTCTGGCAGAATGTGTCCGATCACCATTGTTGTACCGCCAGCAAGAGCCGCCTAGAAGAAATACAGACAACAGTTATTAAGTTACCCAAATTGTAGGGGGGTAATTCTGTAATTATTATTATTAAAGACTTAAATGCACTGAGGTTAACTGAAATAACTGACTTAACTGAAATAATAATTAAACCGCGGCATTAAGCGATGTTAAAGGAGAATATATTGATTTATTAAACCCATAAATACTAGAGGGGGGTAATCAACATAACTCTTCTGCTCTGGGCATAAAGGTAGAAGCCACAATTGCTATTAATGCACATTTGTTATGGTTATTTGTATAACGATTGCTGAGGGGAATACAAATCCTTTAGTAGTCAATTAACTGCCCCTCACAGTATAATCAAAGCTCACTGTATAATATGTTTTTTACGACATCAGCACTTATTGCTTATTATCTCCAGTAGACTAAAATGTTTCAAACCCACGCGTACAGTAGATGTGAATAACCCCGACACGTGAAACAGAGTGTGTTTTGTGTATGAGTGCATGCTTCACTGAGCATCTGTCAGCTGACCCTAGAGACTGAAGAAGGAGGGGATTCGAAGAGGAGGGGGGGCTTGTGTCTGAGAGCCATTGTCTCCGAGCACAATGGCGTTAGTGAAAAGGCTTTGCAGCAGTCTTTGCAGCAGCCCCCCGGTATCCATGGAAACGGATACCGATCTGCATTTGTCTCCGGACTTTTTTTTTTTGGAGCGTGTAGGGAGGGGCGAGGCAGAGAGGAGTGAGGAGAATAGTGTCTGTCACCGGCGTCTACCGGCAGCAGTCTGTCTGTCCAGTTTCTAAATCTGAAGCCCAGCCTCCGTCACCTCTCATACTCCATCATCTCTCACAGTGTTGAGTCATCATGGAGCCCTGAAGGCAGAGCAGGGTATCCCAGGCTTTATCAGACGCCATGGTGACTTTATTCCACACATTCTGGCAGCCTCGCTAACAGCAGAGTGCCAAATCATTCCTGTGTGATGCTGGAGAAACACACGCTCTGCAAACTTGTGATACTTCAAGAAAAAAACCCACATACAACTGCCAAGTAGGGCAGGTTTAAGTGGATGAATCTGCTGATTATTCTCTTTAAATAATTGATAATCATTTTGTCTGAGAGAGATGTCCATTACAAGTCTAGCTTCTATTTGAAATGCTTCTTAGCTTATTACAGATCTGAGTCCAAGGTGTCTGTCTAGCCAACAAATAAACTCAAATATATTCGACTAACAATCATAGGAAAAAAAAAGAACATATTCAAATATTGGAAACTGAAACCAGGAAATCTTTGCAAATTTTGCTTTGAAAAAATGACTCAACAGATTAGTCGATAATGAAAGTGTCTAATTAACTTTCTGCCCATTTACTAATGAGTTAATCAACTAATGGCTAGGGGCTCTACCTCCAAAATGAATAGCATGGCTGGAATAAAACCCCAAAACTGAAATGTTTTACAACATTACAGCCGCCTTCATCTGCCTCGTTTAACTTATAAGATGCTGTATATCATTGTATCATTCCATTTTAATGCCTCATATTAATATCATTTTAGTGTTTACATTTCGCTCTAATTCTGTCATTTTACTTAGACATGGTAGTAGAGTAGTCGTATCTCAAAAACAACAACATAATGGATGACAACAAATTAAGAAAGCTGTCTGACATATCAAAACCTATTATGCAAGCATATTAATAAGCTTGCAATGATCTCTATCTAATGGGGAAAGAACACATTTGTGTAGGAAATAGGAAATCTAAAAGTTAGGGTGATATCCACGAAAGTCAAGCACAACTTGAACTTGAAAATGTAGGTCACAGTCTTAATTTGCAAATCATTGCTCTTATTTCATGCTTTGACTTGCTGTGACATTTAGTGTTGCTTGTGCTCTGATCTATAATTAGGATAGGTGTCCTACTTCAAGTCTTAACTCTCCTCTCTTCCTTTTCCTTTCCATTCCCAGCAGGACGTTACCTTGGTGCCGCTGTAGAAGTCGTCTGCCGTGGTGGCGTTCATGAAGCTCTCCTCCAGGTGGACGCTGGTGTCGATCCCCCCGGGGAGGACCAGTTTTCCAGAGGCGTCGATGACTTTGGCCCCACCTGGGATCATCATCTCCTTGCCCACCTGCTGGATGATGCCGTTCTCGATGTAGACGTCGGCCTCCTGGGTGCAGTCATCGTTCACCACCTTACCGCCCTTTATAAGGATCCGCACATTCCCTGAGCTAGAAGACATGGCTATAGCTCTGTAAGGAAAAAATAGATACTCATTTAATCCTGTTTTGTTCGGTATTGTGAGCACGCTAAAACTGTAGTAAACTGACTCAAATCTAAACGAGAAAAGGCACAAAAACTGCAATTTTCTAGGAGATAGATTACTTTTTACAGTTCCTCATCTTGAGTGTAGTAAGTCTAGCAGAGCTAAGAAGCAGTGATGCTGCCCTGAGACTTGTCTGTCAGGCTGTGACTGACATCAGCTAGAGGACTGAGGAGGCTGTCACTGCCTGTGACCTGACGTCCCAGTGCACAGTGATGTAGTGGGGAATAGAAAGAGTCCAGTAGTGGATCACAACAAGGCAGACAAGGGTCAATAAGGCCTTTATTTTGAAAGGACTAGAGCAGCATAAAGCCACTAACAATGATGTCCACTCAGAAATAATCATAGTGGCCAAACAATATGAGCTGAGAAATGTATTGGTGTTCCTGACATTCATTGAAAATGTCTCTACTAGCAAAGAGTTATAAGCTTTCCCAGCTGGACCAGGTAGGGATCCTCACAGTTTCAATGATACTCAATTATTTTAGAGACCGGGGTCATTAGGCAAACTTTATTGCACAAAATCATGCAAAGTATCACAGTAGTATCCAAACAATCCTCATCATTTAAAACATCCACAGGAAAGAATTGAACACCCAAAAGGGCAAGGTATGTCCAATCTGTAATCTGAAAATGTAAAATCCATGTCAAAGCAGAAAAATGATAAATATTAGGGTTAATACGCAGTGCTGCCCAACCTATGGATTTGTACCCATAAAAGGGGTCGTCAGAGGTTTCTTTACTCTGCTTTTCTTTACTCTTTTTTTTTTTTTGTACCTATTCAACAATTTTACCTCTACTGCATCTAAAATACTCCTAATAAGATAATACGATAAGATGTCCTCAATATTTGTTCTTGGTATCAGAGTTTTTTGGTTACATGGTTTAAATAAGTACACCTGCTTGGTATTCTATTGATTGAATCCAGTGTTTTTGAGAGTATGCTAACTAAAATGTAATTCCTGGCAGCATGGAGAGTTAAAACAGCCTGCTAAAATATTTTTTTTTAAATTACATTTTCAGTATAATAAATAAATATCTACAATGACATCTTAGCCAGAACTACAAAGGTTGCTCCACTCCTTCTTGGGTAATCTGGGTCTTTGATCAATAACAAAGAAACAACCTCGAAGATCTGCTCCTCCCTTCCCATCTTCACCAGTGTATTAGTGATGTGATGTATGATGTGTGTGTGTGCCCATCCTGCGTGCTTGCGTTCTTGCGCGCGTGCAGGATGCGTACGTATGAGGGTGCGGCAACTTTACTGCATGGCATGGACTCCTTCACACATCCAGATCTGATGCCTGATAATGGGAGGAGAGGAGGATGGCTTATGATGGGCATTAATCCTAACAGGCTTCAAGTTAGGAGACGAAACAGTCATTCAAAAGGTCCTGTGTTCCAAAAGAGCCTGGAAGCAGCTACACCCTATAATAAAGTTATTATGATAAGACAGGGCCTATTGCTCAGTATGCACTATGGAAGTTGACGCCGGTTGTCAATAACAAACAGGTGAGCTATGATTTAGGACCTATGACATAAAACGTAAATAGATAGAGTATTCATTTAACTGTGGTATACACTACACATGTTTTTTAATGTTCACTTTGTAGTATACACATAGCCTATAGTATAGGGCCTTGCTAATGTTGGCCAAATGTCTTTATTTTTATTTGTCCATTAATGCTATTTTATAAAATAACAGGTATTTAAAATGCAATCGCATATATGTCAATAAGTAGAAAACATAATTATCAAGGCAGATAATTATACATTTACTGTAAAGGTGTAATCGCAGCGGAGTGATGACATTTCCACTTGTGAGACCTGACACAAAGAACCCGGTCTCCATCCGGCATGAGCGGCGGAGGCACAGCGAGCATTAGCGAACTACAAACCGCTTCACCGCCTCTCAGTCCGCCTCTTCGTCCACAGTGAGGACAGGCCTGCTATCTAAAGTCTCTCCACATTGTAACCCTGCACACAGGTTCTGAGGTGTAGATGCACTTCAGGGTGTGTGGAGACCCGTGGAGGCTGGCAGGCAGGGCAGACACTCAGCCGTGCAGCCCGAGGGCATGGAGACAAATCTCCGGGCTCCAGGAGAGGATTCCCCCCATCAAAGAGCCACCTGCTCAGAATAAAGCTGAAGGTGTGCACCACATACCTCCTCTCTCTGCTGCTGCTGATCCACGCGTCTCTGCTTACTTTCCTACAGGAACAGGAGGCAACACAATCCGTGGATGGCACTTTCCGAGGAGACACTCACCAGATGGATGCCTTCCTGGCCGGTCCGGGACCAGCAGACCGCAGCCTCATTACAGTCAACCGGCGAGGCTGCAGAAGTAAGACTTCCGGTTATGGCTTTCAAAATAAAATCTAAGTTGTTTTTCTTTGCAAAGGAATGATGGGACAACATTTCAGATCATGTTTATTACAAAATAGGTTTCTACATACAAGAGTTTCTAGAGTATTGGTGCATAGCAATAACCATACATTTAGAATGAAAATAATACAATAAAAAGACTATGTTTCTTTAGTTTTTTGTATGAAGGCATACAATGTAACCGAAGACAATGGAAACAGCTATAAAGACACTTCATAATAATCAGATTTAAATGCCATTTGTCTAGCTTTTATTGTTTGACAAATTACAAATGTGAGCGGCAATTTAGAGATCTCGAGCCAGGATTTGCATTTCATTTTATGCTAAAATGCATGAAATGCAAATGTATTTTTCCACATATGTAATGTGCATCACTAGTTTATGCTCATGCCTTTTTTCAGAATCGTATAAATAAATACTACTATAAATACTCTCTCTATATATAAATATATATAATCCTTATTAATCCTTATGACAGATATTACTTTTTGTACGCATATTTTGAAGGAACCTGATAGCACTCTTAATATTTGTGCAAATGTACTATTTACTCTTCTCCAAAATGCACTTTAAGCAATTAAGAGTAATTCATACATTTGTAATCAAAATGTTGTAGTATGAAACACAATGGTTGCATCAGCTGAGTGTCCTCTTGATTATAATTGAAGGTAGAAAGCATTGCATTGGTAATCTTAAAGAATTGGACTACATGCACATCCTGGGTTTCTCTCTTACACATTTAAACGCTCTTATTTTGTTGGCTAATCGCTAGTCTTCCGGTACTATTCCAGCTGTCTCCGAATAACTTGATGCAGCCCTCAGCATCCAGGATGTGAGACGGTGCGACGGTCCAATCAGCAGAGGGGAGGGTGGCTCGGTCGCCTAAGCAACCAATTACTGTGGATTTAGGGCGTGTCTACTGTGAGGAGGCTGTACCACTATCAGAGGAGGGGGGCATAATTATAATATAAGGGTGAGGCTGCATAATGGATTTTATTATGTCTTATCATTATTATATTGGATATGATGGTTAAAATGTCACTATGACCTATCATTTATTATAATTTAATAGCTCAGTCTATCTTTTCTTTCAAGACCTTAGCATGATCCGAAACAATTATGCAAGAAAAAATTTAAACATTAACAAATATGTATTAAAGATAATTTGCTATTAGTAGTTAATGTACGTGCAAGCCCTTAAAGCTAACATGAATGGTGGCTTTATGGTGGCAACATGTTCAGCTCTAATAAGAAAGGAGCTGCAGGGCAACACCCTGATCTTAAGCACTGTTGGTGGGGAGGACCCAGGTGTCAAGACACTGAACAGCAAATCCCCTCCCGGAGGGCATGATGGCATGGAAACTGGAGCTGAATATCAATATCCACAGCTCTTCCATCAGCCCCCTGACAATTTGAAGCTAATTCACAGTAATGAGAACATTCATTTTGGTTTGCAATGTCTAAATATTAGCCTTATGATGGGGCCACGTGTCAATGGAGGTCCTCTTAGGCCACCCGCAAAAAGGTTTTCATTATCAAATGGTTGTTTTTCCTTAATTCTGTTTTTTTTGTTAATACTAACAATATATTTTCTCATTATGACAATATTTTGGATTTAGTTTTCATAAATATGAAAATTATAACAACACCACCCCATCCTTAAATAGAACGAAGCCATCTTTAATGTTATTTGGTATACTCTCTCAAAATAGTCAAAAATACCTTTAACACATGGAGACCAATAACAAAGGCTTTTATTGTTACATTTATTTTCTTACCATAATTCAATTATATAAATGAAATTATCTGTTTTATTTGTTTGTTTTTAATGAAAGTTTTTCTTTTTGATTTTGTCTTTGTTTCTCGTTGTTGGGATTGAGTTGGAAAAAATGATGTCATGTATTTCCGAAAACGAATCACAATTTATTTAGCTACATTTGAGACAAAACCTATTGACATTTTTTGGCTGTTTTTTCCAAACTTTGATTTAGCAACAGAAAAATAATGAATAATGAATACTATAGAGAAATATTTGAGATTGGAAACTATATTTTCATGTACATTTTATACAATCTAAATAAAAAAGGACAGGAGGCTGCAGATTTTTGCACAAAAACAATACATTTATTCAAGTGTTCTCCAGCACAAGTACATACGGAGCCTCTATCTTCTCTCTGGACACTAAACTTAAGTATGGGGGGGGGGATAGGGTGGAGAATGACTGCTACATTTGCTGTACGAACTGGTCTTGAGGAAAAGCGTATAGGCCATTAACAGTTATGACGGAAAGAAAGTCACACAGAGCGTCAACAGTATCACTGAATATAGAAGTATTGACCTGCCTTGAACAGTAAAACTCAGATGTTGTTTCTGATTTAAAAAACAAACCAAAAAAACATCAATTCAAAACAACATTTTGAAAACAGACATGGAGAATATTACGCCGTGGAATGTAGGATTAAGAAGAAGCAATGAGTATTAAGCATACATTATGCTACAGTAAAAGTTACCAGATTTTTTTTCTCACATGATTTTCCCACAGATAAGCACCAACTACAGCAATCTCTAGTCTAAAACATTATTTGTTATCCTTATTTTTTCAAGTACAAAGTTAAAATGCCTTTGTTAATATATTTATATGAGTGAAATAATAGTTATTTTCTGTTACTACAAGGAACTTAAAAACAGTCATTGTCAAGACTCTTCCAACCAAATATATATTTCTTGTTTGGATAAAATGTTTAGCACCATTAGAAACACAGACAATCCCTATTTTTAAAGTCTTACAAAAGGAAACAGAAGCAGAAGAACACCACCATGTAGGGCTGTGCAGTGAAGTTGAGCGCGTTCGTCTTAAAGCTGTCCTCAGGCCACTATTAAGATCACAAGACATTAAATCTGGATTCACTTGACACAAACAAATCAGTACGATAAAGTCGACTTGGAGTCTCCCTACATCTAATGCTCAAAGCAAGTTTTGAATCAAATTTGTCACTTGATTTTTTAAATTTTAACCTAGATTTTTTCCTAATTTGATGATATATATTAGCAAAGAATTATATTTGTACATCTCATATGTAATAAAAACGAAAGGTAAAAACAAATTGAAAACAGCCACCGGAAAACTCTATGTACAAAATGTACAAATGAGGGGGAAGTATTATAGGAGGAGTGGGTAATAACATCTGGTTAAAATATCACAAAGCACAAGAGCTCATATTGAGCCTGGTGTGCATGGACAAACATGATGGCAATAAGGTCACTTAAGAAATTAATTACATTAAGAAATTAAATTTTAAATTTAGAATCTTAAATATGATATAGATAAGCGATAATATCTGTTTTTATTACCCTCTATACTCTTTGAGTGCCGACACCTTCGTCAAACACTGTGTCAGTTTTTCGTTTTGACAAACTGCAGCCTAAATCCTCCATATTTATCTGAGAGGTTACAATCAAGAGAATTACGTTTGTGAATATAATCCAAATTTTGGATCAGCAATTAAATTTGTCAACATGACGACTACGATTTATCAGGGAAATAACAAAGGCCCAACTGTCCTTCACAAGGGACAACATATTATACAATGCGCATGACATAGTTCCCTAACTCTGTCTAACATTTTACAATCTAATAGAAATAGACATTCTTTGAATCTGGGTACTAACATACTGTATCGCTGCGTTAAAACAGGGACCAATATGGATGATGGAGAAAAGGAAAAGGGGGTTTGGGGTAACACATGTCAATCCATCTACTGTACACTGAGTCAAATAACATGGGTTTCACATATCAAAATCCTTTCTTTCACTTCTATTGGCACAGCCCTACTGTATACAAAAAGTATCACACGAGGGTAGATCAGTTCACATCATAAAACAAAATTCACAAGAAACCAAATATCCTTTTAAAATATCAAGAAAAAAAAGAAAGAATACATATAAAAGTGCTTTATAATGTTGATAAAACAGCACAGAATTGCTATAAAAAGGTAGAAGAACTTTGTGAAGCCGCACCATATTGTTGAGGTTTTTGCACCTGACAGTTTTTCAGTTTAGAGAGGTGGAAGTTAGGGAGAGTTACCCGGCCTGGTCACACCCCCGCCCTCCAGCAACCACGCTCACTAACGGTTGTACAGTAATGTCATTGGTCAGGATGAAACTATAAAAAAATTAGTTTCACAGACGTTGATCTTAAGTTATTTTATGACAGAAAACATCATGGCCCATGTGGCTAGCTTCACTCTCTGTTTGTGCAGATCCAGGCAGTGAGCCTAAGTGTTACTTGGCTGAGAGATTAAATAAGCACCAGTAAAAACTGTATATCAAATCTGTAAAATGCAGAGACGACCATGTACTCTAACTGCAGTCTACTGTCTGTCACACCTATAAAGTGAATCAAACGACCCACAACAGATTTTTACAGCAACAGGTTAAAGATCTCCGTATTGTCTAAAGTTGTTTTGCCACATGAGCTATGATGTTTCCCATCTTCTTTGAGCACCATGGTATTGTAACCATATAACAGTAGTACCTTTATTACCTTCAGTTGTAAATATAAACTGTAAACAAAGAGGTATATGTGATCTGGTGTTTTGGATTCTTAGAGACACAGCTATCCTGACACTGAAGAACAATCGCCTTTCTCTTCACATCTCTGTGAGGCTCAGTAGCTGGAAGCATGGCCGCACATACAGTACACTGACACAGCAGAAACATTTCACATATCTCCAAACCATTTCCTATCTTTCGGGTCTTTCCCATCACATCGCCGTCTCTTTTAAAAACCCATGTTTAGCACTTTTCTGTCTCAGTGTCTTGAGAAGAAAGCAAAGTCTCAAGTATAGCTTGCACAAACAAATAAAAAATACTTGATAACACTGCTAAAAGGTAAAATTACATATCAAAATTAAATAGAATAAGAATTACAATTCAAATACGAGAAATAATGTGAAGTCTACGTCATTGTTTTGCTTGCAAATTATACAAGAGTATAATTTGAGGATCAAGGCTCTTATTTCTAGTCACAACATACAGCTGTGGGTCCTAAATGTTTCCGAGCAAGTTTTTTCTTGCCGCTCAAACACAGGCAAAGTAATCTTTGAGTGGTGCAAACAGGTGGCGGATAACCGGGACGCTCCAGGATCGACCCAGCAGCCTCTGCCTTGCCAGGCGGCTCATGTTTGACACGTCCGTGTAGTGGACTGGGAAACCAAAGATCCTGAGAGGAAACCAGCCAGACACAAAACAACAGAGAGAAAGAAAAGGGGAAGACGGAGGGAAATAATGTTGATATTTTGATCAATAGATCTGTCAAAGTTAGTTTAAAGAACAGTCTTTCTGTTACATACCTTTCCATTTCAGTGCACCAGAGTATGTCTTCCTTTTCGTTCATGTAGACGGGGAAGTGCTGGTCCTTGCCCTGCTTGATGGAGTTAGACCTGGTGGTGATGGTCCTCACTTTACCAAACTGACAAAAGGAAGCAAATATATCAGAATCAGACTCTGAATAAATAAAGAAATACATTTAAAAAATAACAATAAGAGAAAAATATTTAAAAAATACTATTAAAAGTATGCCGAAAAAATGTAACTATATAATGAAGACAACAAATATAAATATATAGCTTAATTAAAAAAAGGAGAAGCAGTTGTTTATTAAAAGGGGTGGATTCTGTGTGGGGATACATTCTCACCACTTACTGAAGGATTATCAAACTGTTACCTCTTGCTGCCACTGGGAGCCGCCTGTGCGCAAAGTGCTTACTTCTGCTTTGAGAAGTTAAATTAAATGTCAAGCTTTTTCACTTTTATTCTTTTGATGTTGCGTTTTAATAAAATCATCTCTGACTGCCTCTCTGATTGGTTTCTTGGTTTTCAATTCATGAAATGTCAGGAAAAACACAATTTATCTTGATACTATCAGTTGCTTTGGACAAAAGCCTCTACCAAATGAATGTAATATAACGAATATAGATGCATGTACTTCTGTTGCGGTGTATTTGTTCCGTCAAAGTATTACTCAATTACCTTAGCTGTTCTGCCGTGCTCTAAGCAGTCCTGAAGGTCCACCCTGTCATTGAACATGGCACTCAAAGGCCTGAAAGAGAAAGAAGAGGGGCCACACTTTACATGAAGTCTTACTATATAACTTTGTACTTCCTTTAACAAATCTGTCAACTATAAATGATATTTTTTGTTTATGGTTAGAATGCCATCCTGTAACTGCAATTTGATTCCTAAAATGTAGGCTACTTAAAGGTGGGGTAGGTAGGTAAGTTTGAGAAACCGGCTCGAGATACACTTTAGCAATGAATGGCAATGAATATCTTAAGTGCTTTGACAAAAAATCCATAAAAAAAATTCATCTGTGGAAGCCGTAGTACTGTAAAAAGCACGACCAATCATTTTAGCCGGCCCGGCTAAAATAACTGGATGGCCGACCTGCCTGTCAGCCTTCCATCTGTGCACAAACTTATCTCGTGCCCTCATTGGTCATGTGCGCGTTCGTGTGTGTTGGAGGAGGGGCTCTGTAAGGAAGTGGCAGATTTTTTCCGGCTGTGTATTTTTAAATTCTAGCGCACTCGAGCTGGTTTCTCCAAAATTACCTACCTCACCTTTAAGCGTTTATTAAAACAAATTCAAATGTATTTCTGTTAACAAAAATATTTATTTTTAGAAAATGTAACAGATATCTGTAGCCAATCAGATGTCTCCTTCCGTTTCAGCCAATCACGTATGCGTAGATTAGAGAGTTACGTAGCGTAACATCTGCGCAGTCTAATTAATGTCAACGCCTCAACACCACCTGGGACCTTTATTGAAGCAGTGGTGTGGGAAGTATCCAGAACTTAATGGTACTAATCAGCAAGATGTAGCCTACTTCAAGTCTATAACTAACTATTATAAATGATGTATTGTGATTAAATACTGCTGTCGATGTTTTCAGGCTGTGCTAGCTACTCCTTTTACACTGTTGGGTAGTTTTAGCTAAGAAGCTAAGAAAAACAGCCCTGTTTTCATTATTGTGAAGACGTATTTTCTAGCTGATCCAAGAGGGGTTTTCAAATTGTTTATTTAGTATAAGAAGTAGGAACAATTTCTCATCCTATAAAGGAACACTTCATCATTCAGTTCATCACAAACCTTCAAAATCAACTTCAACCAAACAGTTTTCCCTTAACAGGAAGGGGATTAAAAATTGTTATCTGAAAAGTTACTAAAGCTGTCTGATGTCAAATGTAGGTGAAAGTACAACTGCTATTTAGTGGATTAGAAGTATAAAGTTGCATTTAATGGAAAACTGAAATTGAGTACCTCGCATTTGTGCCTGCGTACAGTGCATAGTAAATGTTTTTTGGTTACATTCCACCACTGGAATGAAGTTAATGTAAATGAAAATAAACTGAATATTTAACATGTTAGACAGGTCATTCAATCTGAGGCAGAGGGAATGGCAATGTGCAGTCTTTGGTTATGGAGCTGTTTGGTCCACTGCTGCATCGCTTGAAGTGATCAGAGCCGCGAGAAAAGCAGTTAGAGCTGGAAACAGCACCCTGACCAGGAGAAGGTAATGCATTCACTTCACTTAAGCATTCAACTTGCAGATTCCTGCGTTTGGCACTACAACAAAATCCAAAGATTGCTAAGTCCTGTAGCGGTCTGATGTGTACGTTTGTACTTTAATGCACAAAGTTTAGTTAATACATTTTTCCAAATGTTTTCCACGTGGTTCTTTGTGCTATGTGCTGCTATATTAGCTGATGAAAGTTGCAAATACTTTTATTATATTTGGGGATTTTAATAAATGCATTTGAAACTAAAATAGTTTTGTCTAATTGTATTCAATCATAAATATTTTGGTGTGCATTAATAAACGTATTTTGTGGAGAGAGTAATTCATATATAAATCAGCAAATAAATGTGTAACCCATTTGATTATATGCCAGAATACACCTAACTCTAACTGCTGAATTAAATTGACAATAGCTAGTTTCAATATGCGGATGGTCTGCTGATTGGTCAGTTACATGTGCTGATCCTTCAGTCTGAAGAATTAATTTCTTAATTTTGGTAATATATATAAGTGGCATAGTGACTACCTTAATAAGGGGATTTGTTAAAAGCTTGGCCTATGTCACAAAGCAACTCTGTCAACAAAGTTCTTTATTCCAAGGGTTTCTTTTTCCATTGTGTACGTCTCAGACTGCTGCCTCCCTCACCATTCGCACACCAACCTGTTCATGCCAGGAAGGTTACCCCAGAAGTATCGAGCGCGGTGGGCAGCGGACACTTCCTTGGCATCAATCATCACCGGGTTGCACTGAAATCCAAGTAAAGCATAGGAGAAAAGACATCAGGACCCAAGGTAAGAGAGTTACCATTTCATATTTAGTTTTTCTAGTTTGTGGGGATAAAATGCTTGTATTTTAAATGTACTAAAATCGATATAGGGTCAGGTGAAGTTCTCCAAAATGTCTGAACTGCAAATGCAAAATGGAGAGCAAAAGACGGCGTCTAAGAGTACATCAAACATAGCATATTAAAATGACATCAAGAGTGTCAGTGATTCCTTCTCATGATCTGTGTCTAGAGATAATAAATGAGTGGGGGCATTCATAAGCCATCAATCGTTATGTCACTGGCGTCACATCACACTGTATCTCTGAAGGATCAGATACATCTTCAGCAACAAGTTCAGCTGACCTCTAAAAAGCGAGATATGTCCCTCTTATCGCTGACGCCCATGGCAACTACGTTTTCAAAGAGCCAGAAGAAAGGGCGGGTTTCCCCCTCCTTTGGCCGAGCCTCGTGGAGCAGCCTGTAAAACTCAAAGAAGAGGCGGCCGGTGCCCTCTGTGGGACAAAGAGAGGCATTGAACAGGGATGAATATACAGTAAAGGGCACATACTTATATTTCGATGATCTGTGTATTTAGATTATCAACTTGATGGTATTTGACATGATAGGAATCTAAAACAACATTACAAAGAAATGTATAAAAGTGAACAGTAAACTTGCCAAAAAGACCTTTCCGTGCAGGGTTGACTATAGAGAGGTCATTGCATGGGCTTCCACCAATAACTAGGTCAAAAGGCCCCCACTCGTGTATCTGTTTAAAGATAAGAAACAAAGTCAGAAACACAGAGATAAAGACTGAGGCAGTATAGATAAAGGTATGCTCCAGCACTAGTCTGCCAAGTTTCAAGTATACTGTGCAAAACATTTTGCTTTTCTGCTCTGATTCAGTACCTGCCTATAGTTCTCATTATGATTGGTTTACATATATTTCATATTTAAAACTGGAGTAGTGACCACTAATAGCATCATCTCTATCTCATTTGAGTTTACAGTCTGTGTTGCCTTTTCATCCAAATATAGTTTTCTTCGTCTTTTTCTTTCCTTTTTTTCTAGACACATTCTCTTATTGATGTTTCTGTTTTGGTACAGGAACATGAAATGATTTGCAATTCTTGGATTGCCTAACAAGACAATCTGTAGTCATAGCTAGGTGCGTTGTCCCTGTATTTACTCAGTTGTTCAATAGTTGCTCATTTACCGCGTTTAAGCCACAGATATACCTGTGCATGTTAAACAAGTCGTAATGTGGGATTTGAAGAGTCCTTTTGCCAACTCCTTGTATGAATCTAAAGCATAGTACAGATAATTAAAAACATGCAAACTTCACAAGACCCTAACCAAAACAAATGTAACTCACATGTTTGCGTGTGACGGTTCTCACATCGCCAACGTACATGATGCGACCCTGATGCCGGACGATACCCACAGTGATGGAGTCCTCGCACACTTCAGAGGCTATATAACGATCCACTTCGATGCCAAGGTCTTTCAGAACCAAAAGCCCTGCACAAGACGGGGTCAAAGGTCAGACAGAACATAGTAAAACTGAGGACAAAACTAATTATAGTGCACAATGAAAATCAGAAACTGATGTGTAGCCTTGGAGCTGTATGTAGCTGAGTTAAAAAAGGATGAGGTGTCTGTGATAGTGTAAATAAAAATGTATGTGCACTTAATTTTTCCATATTTATTTAAGCTTTATTGCAATTAAACATCTCCTTGCAGAGGTACAACTAACCAAATTGTAAACAGGTCCATTTTAGATCACATCGTGGGAATAACATCAAATCTAATACTCATGTCCTCATATTGTAGAGCACATATATCTCATTCTAAAACGTTAATAACCTTCCTCCAACTTCTTTCATCTATTTTTGAGACCAGCTCCCCATGACCCAAATCAGTTTGCCTAAAATGTCTTGCCCCAGATGCAGCATACCCAAAAATGCCAGACAAGACAGACGTGGACAGATAGCAAGAGTAGGTCTTGCAAGACAACAAAGATAATAAAAGACAATTCTTTCCACGTCTACCAGTGTTTCCGCCAGACCAGGTCTGAGAGGGCGTCCACCCCGAGAGCGGGGGGAGTGTGACGTCACGTCGTGTCACGCGACTTGAATTTTGAATTGAGCCGTCCCTTAAGTTATAGATACTATCTCTTTACGTATTAGTGATGGGAATTCCGGCTCTTTTTAGTGAGCCGGATCATTTGGCCCGGCTCACTAAAAAGAGCCGGCTCTTTCGGCTCCTAAACGGCTCCTAAACGGCTCCTAAACGGCTCTTCATGTTACCACAGTTTACCAGAGCCTCAGTTTCGCCGCTGTGAGGCTCCGGCGCTCGCAGTTCACGCGCGTGCTCCACTAGCACCCCCCGTCAAGGCTCGCCGGCAGTACTTTCCGTCACAGGAACACGCTTTGCTGGCGGCAAAAATAATCCCACCAGACTCCTTTGCCCCTCCAACAGAGGGATCATGTCCTTGTCCTTTTTCCTTTTCGTCATTTCAAGCGATAAAAACTCGATCTTCTCTCGAATTATTTATTTTTTTGGACGCCCTCAGCTCGAGTTCAGGGCGTTCCGAGCTGAATAAGGGCGTCAAATGACGGCAAGACGCCCCCCTGGCGGAAACGCTGACGTCTACCAATACGAGTTTATATCACATATTGAAGTCAATTGATTAATTACAAAAATGATTGTGAAAATGTTGCATTTAATAAGGAAGCTGGGCATTTGTTTTTAATTGATACAAACAGAACATTTTAAAAGAAAGGGGATCCACTTTTTGTCTAACCTGTTGCTATGCCGTCAAATAGCGAAAGAACACGAATAGGCTTCCTCTTTTCCACCATGACTGGGGGGTAATCCTTTGGTGCTTCCTGAAATATATCACAGGGAGAGAGAGGGGGAGACAGTGAGACGCAGAGGAAAATGTGGCTCCTTGGTTAGTGGGATTTATATCCTGAAGGTCTATAACTCACAAAATCTTGGTCGTGATTATTTGCAAAGAAGTGCTGGAGACGGCTGGGCCAGTCACTGCGACGCCCGAGCAGACCGAACGAGTTCTTCGGACTACACATGAAGCAGTTCCACGGGTCCTCGTTGATGGCCATGTGTGCCGCTCCCTGACCCACGAGGAGGTCAACACACTCCACACAGAAACACCTGAACACAAGTCGAGGGGGTTAGTTAGTACAAGAGATAATATTATACTCCAAGAAGACTCTAAACATCAGTATTTTCCAAAGGTTTATGTGGCAGTATCCAAAGATCTGGTTTCATTCAGTAACTAGTGATTTGTGTTCATTGTGGGACAGATCTTAAATTCCAAGAACACTGTATGAAAACGTGCCTTTTCGGTTGTGATGGTGGATATTTTTCATCTCCAGAACTTTTGTATCCAATATGACAGATCGGATGGAGATTTGGACATTTATAACGGGTCTGTATGAAGCATAGCTGAGAAACGGCTGTGACAGATTCTCTTTTCATTTCATGGGGGACTGGGTCTCTCTCTTCTGTATGTGCCACTAATGCGGTTTTGTTCGGTCTGTTTGTCAGCATGATTGCGGATAAATACTGGCCTGAATTTTATGGTACGTGGTGTCTATTTTTGTATTTCGTTCTACCAAGTTGTTATGAAATAGTGTCTGCTCCTGTAACTGTGAAATAATGTTGCTGCCATTCCTTTCATTTCAATCCACAACATTTCCATGCACGTATTTTTAGTCTTTCCACTTATGCACATTTATAAAAATCCATGTGCATAAGTGGAAAGACTGTTTTTTTGTTTAGGTTTGACTAGCGCTCTCCTTCTAGTTACGTCATCTTGAAGCAGCTTCTTCTTCACCAGTTTGTTGGCATCTGATTCGGTAATTTCCACCATATTTAATCTCAATTCATATGCTTTTCAAAAATGTGCATTGCACTAGTGGATGAAAGCTTGCATCAATCACATGCTTTCTTTTCGCTGATTTTCTGGAAATTCTGTTGTCAACCTGACATTTGTATACTTTTCTTAGATACCATAACACTACATACATCATATTTCTTCTTTCTGCAAAAGTTGCTGGCATGATTTACATTTAATTGTTTATAAAAACATTGTGGCTTTTTTACCACCACCTTCACCACACAGTAAAACTCAGAAGTCATCTCACCGACAGCAGTTGTTGTTTCCGCACATGAGCACCTCTCTTCCTCCGCAGCAGATCGTGCAGTAGGACTGATAGCCATCGTCGTCATATTGATATGCACATTCTAGGAAGTGGTTCTGTCACAAGTAGAAACAGATAAGAGCAGTTTGACATGTTTTAAGATCCAACATGTCATGGGAGCTACTTGAAACATGGAGCTATGACTTGTTTTTTGACACAGTAGTTGATGTTGAGTCCCCGACTTTGAATGACCTTTATGTCAGCTTACCTTACAGCTCTGGCACATTCCTCCTGCAAACAGCGGGTGCTCCCGGCTAATATTCAGACTCCCACAGGAGATACAAATATCTGCAGAAAGAAGTGCAGCATGTCAGTATTTTAAAAGGGGGGCGGTCAAAGATGTGTGAACTCTGCTGCTGCGATGCTCCAAACTTCACACTTCATTACAATTATTTGAACAGCTGTGAGGCAAAGATCTAATGAGCTTAGCAGGTATCTATGTTTGGAGAGGACTCACAAGAGAGCAGCAAATCATGGAAATATGGTTTCTACATGTTGACTCTTTTATTGTTTTATTAATGTTGATGCATACATTTCTGCTTTGCTAGGCAACGACAAGGGCAAGTTTAAGGCATGTAGGTGTTAACTCTGAGAGGCTGCTTCAAGCCAGAGAGCTCAGCGGACACATCACTTACCCTCTATGCTGCGGCACTTTTGTCTCACTTCTTGAACCAGCCGCTCTGGAAATACAAAACATGAGACACCTCCATGAGTTATTTAGGATTAACACTCAACATAAATATGCGAGGTCAGCAGTATCTCCTTTTAACCTACAGAGTGAAGTTGTTGTAGTTATTTATAATCATAGATCAGAAGAAGGAAAAAACAACATGACAATGAATAATATCCAGCAACCATCTGTGTAAATGCAGAACTATAGTTTTCTTATAATAGTCTAAAACGACTTTTGCTTGTGCATACTATATATATATATATATATATATATATATATATATATATATATATATATACAGTAATTCTGACTATGTAGAAGAAATGCTAGGAGTTGTAAATCCTTAATTTACTGGCCCATTTTTTAAAAATCTTTTATAGAAGAACTGAATTGCAGGCCTCTCTGGAAAAGATGATTCATGTAAGTTAGGAGCCACAGAAGCCCTAGAACTGACCCCTGTGGTATACCAAATTCTAAGGGGAGATACTTTCATCATAGGAAGAGAACAAGATACATTTTAGGTCCAGTTTGGCAGTAAATCCATTCTGGCTACTTGCTTTTATGAAGGACTCATGTTGCATTATTATCTTTAGCAATAGCAGTATATGTAAAAAGTGCATTGAATGCTCCTGGACTAGTAATGAGTAGTAAATATGTAATGAGATGCTCATAGATCTGACTCAGAATTAAGAGTCCGAGCCGGTGATGATATTTATAAAAGTTGTTTGGAAATTTAGTACGGCTTGAGCCTTTTTGTATTGTCACATCACTCACTTCCATGTGAAACCTGCCTCTCTAATGGACCTCTTGTCCACACACTACTTCTGAGACCACTTACTCTAATGCTGAGTCTGTCCCATGGGGATGAATACAGAGTTCATGACTCCTATTTAACCCAATAAATGAGGCACCTTACCTCGTGTCCTCTCATCAATGATGTCCTTGACCTTGAATTTCTCTGTTGTGCTTTTGCGAGGCTTTTTGGCTGGAGGAGGCGTATAGGCTGCAGCTTCAGGCTCCACCCACATCTCAGGGTAGACCTCCTTATATGGGTTACGCTCCTCTGGGGGGCACAGCATGTCAAACAATTAAAATGACAAGCAACAACATGAATAATGCAATTACACCCCTAATTTAAGAAATGTGTACTTGAAGAAATCCATTAACAGCTTTTATCTGTGAAATGTAAAAGAGATTGACTTCCTCTCACCTTCTGGGGGCTCTAAAGCCTTGGGTCCAGTGGGTTGAAATCCTGTCATAGCCCAGTCAATCATCTGCTTGTTCAGCATTTCCAATGATTTGGAGGTTTCTGTCTCATCACTGTCGGGGCAGGCCATGAAGGCTTTGCCTGCCCGGGTGCTAGCCGCCTGAAAACAAACAATATTAGAAGCTGAAGTTTATCCTCGTTACAGAAATATAGTCCAGTAAATGATCCAGTGTGGGCTCAACCAAAGACATTGATTTGATATCCTAAAAATTATTTGATAATTGTCTCTGTATTCCACATCTAAGTACTTTACCGCAGTACATTTCAATGCCTTTTTATGGTTTTATGGGAAATTAACCTTACAATTTATTGCGGCGTGTTAAATCAGAGGAAATAGTTCCAGTGCTTCATTGCCTGTAAAACCACAATTATTGTTTTACAACATGTTAATGAGTGCGCTTGCAAGGTTTTTATAGTAGTACTTAGTACTATTGTATGTATAGCGCATGGCTGGCAGTCTACCCCTGATATCAGACTTCATGCTAAAGCTAAGTGTCCATTGGCTTGAGCTTAATTTTAGCGCACAAACAGAGAACTGGCTATCTCGGCTTTAAATGTATGAAAAAGTGAAAACAACTGCACAGTGATGTATGTAAGATGTATGTTTGTATGTAAGACACATTGACTACACTAGCAACTATAACTATTACATTTGCTGTTATAAAAAAAGCAGTTGTGTAATGTTTTAAGCAGGTCAATCAATAAATGAAAGAGGCTGTAACTGAAAGTCATATGAAACCCAATGCTCTTATTCTCACCTGTAGCACCTCATAGATGGCTTTCTTGTACATGGGCTGCTTGTTGTAAGTTGGTTGGTGAAAGGCATTACTGAAGGAACTTAAATGCATGAGTTTCTCTACACAGACCTGTAGAAATACACAGAACATTACATTACTTCACATGTTTGAAGAATTGTTGTTATTGGGATAAAAGTCTCTCTGCATTGATGAGAAATGGAGAAAGGACATCATATTGATACAAAAAAGGATTATAAAATAGGTTGTCACTCTCAATTTAAGGCTGTTAAGCTTGATTTCTTGTGAAAGATTGACCAGAAATATTGCCATTCGCTCTGAACGCTCACCACTGAGAACTTTCCGTCTCCAAACCACATGACCCATCTGGTTCCCTCGGCCGCTCGGCTCCGCCCCGTCATCCACCAGGAGACGACGCGGCCCGGCCACCACGAGAAACCTCGCAGCTTCCCCCAAACCAGCTCGCCGATGCCAAAACCACGACCGTCCTGCAGCCAAAACAAAAAACCAAATCATCCGCTCTGTTTAAACTTCTAGGCATAGTTGTGAAATATTTTCTAACCACTTTCTGCTTCAGATTGTTGAACTTTGGGTTGGTACACTCGAGTGAGAAACTTTTTACTGCCACAAGGAGCTTTACAAAATGTACAGAGTTCAGCAGGCTCGTTATTCAGACCCTCGATTCAGATATGATATAACTCCCCAAAAAAACATTTGACAGGGAAAATCAAATCTTATGAAGGGAAACAAATGACGTACAGACAGGCATGTAATAATCGTCAGTTGAGAACATTCTAGAAAATGTGTAAATGTAACGTAAAGGAAGAGTGTGCATCGAGTCGAACGACGACCCGAAACAATGCAACCTCTTCAGCACCATGGAGACCAAAGTTAAATAAAGAACAAATGTAATAGGTGATAATATAACGCATCATATTTAATATACAATATATAAAGCTTATTATGATATATTCTATACTCAAAACTACAAATTAGGGATGAAGATATGTGATTAATTAAATTATCGATTCATGTTATTAAGAGTGCAGAAAAATATTTAACTCTAACCATCACACATGAGAAAGACGAAAAACTCAATAATTGTTTGGTACATTTGCTTAGAAAAATAATTGTATTGATTTTAAAAGATTTTCAAAATAGTTGCTGAATCTCTAAAATGAATCTTCACAGATAATCCTAAAACTGTACATTTTTCTTCAAACCCTTAATTTCTATGTAAAAGGACACGTTCACAGATTATTAACATTGAAGTTTGTTTAAAACCAAAGTTAAATAGATGTATAAACAATTTTATAAAAGCATGAAGAAGGTCTGGGAGAGTGAAGCCCTTTTTTATATGTTCAGAAAAAAAACATATATTATAGTATAATGTATACATTTCATATACACTCAGAACTATACCCTGCTTCTGAGTGAAATATGCAAAACCCATGCAACACGCTTTGTGCTGCATATCGTCTGCGTCATTTCAGCACTTTCTATTAAAAGTCAAAATGACATATTTAGTATTTCTTTTAAGCTTTATGATCTCTAGTTGTAAAACGCCTAAACTTCCCAAAACATGAATGACCGCTTACTCGACATGGATTAACCTGGCTTTAGACTAAATCCTTCTTCCAATACAGAGCTCTGCTCGTCTACAGCCGATCATTAATCAGTGTGAATCCATATCAATCTTACCTCATACTCGGGCTCAGTGTCTGCAGGCTTGGGGGACGTCTTGTCTCCCCCCTCGATGGCGACGGGTTCGGGGGTGGTGGCCACGGTGGGGGAGGCGGGGTCAGTGGGCTGCTGCTGCTGAGGCTGCTGTTGTTGTGGCAACGCAGGCTGTGATTGCTGTTGATACTGAGGCTGAGTGTGAGACTGAGGCTGCTGCTGCTTTGAAGGCGCTGGGTGCTTCATTATTGAGACTTCTTCTTCTTTCTGCGTCTCTGTTTCGCTCTCCTCGTGATCCTTCATCGTGTTCATCGCTGACATCAGTTTGGACTTTTTCTCTGCCTGAAATACAGTAACAGCAGTGATGAGGACACGTCTTTCAAAGGATGTGTCCAGTGTTTAAGGCTGAGTATTTAATACAAGCTGGATACTTCCTTTTTTTTTTTTAATATAAAAACAAATTGAAAATACTTAAAGAAAACAAAAAACGAATTGTTTTTAAATAAATGCTGATTTTAAATCAGGAAAAATGATAAACTCCTGCTCACAAATATACAAATAGGACTGTTTGAAAAAAATCATCTCCCACTAAAGACCTTTGCGAGTGATAAACTTGATAGAAAAGTCTGACAGGCCGACAAAAAGAAACTCTAAATGTTAGATTCAAGGCCCAGGATAGGTCAAAGAAGAAATAAACTAAAATCTGCACAAGCAATATTTGCAATCTTTAGGTACTTTGGGTAGACAGTGTTTAGGTGCCATGCACACACGTTTTTATCTTTTTTAAATATTGAGATTTTCCACATAGGCATTACTAAATAAACAAGACCTATCAGTTTGGCTGATAATTCCTATTTCTGCCAAGGGAGATTTGTTGATTTTTTGCTAGGTTTTCTTTCTGTTGATACTTGTTAAAAGTATGTGACATGGGAAATACACAGGATGGATACATGAATGTTAGGATTTTGTCAACATTGCAAGATTTGGCGTAGGCCTGCAGTCATTGAGTGCCTATTAACACTTCCATTTCTGCCCCCTGTTTTATGTTTTGTCCTTATATGTTTCTTTGTTAAGCGAGCTTGGGTTGATGAAAGGCGCTATATCAATTAAAGTTATTATTATTATAGTTCTCTGTGGGTCTGTCACTGTTGTAGCAGCAACCTCTCTCACACACACACACACACACACACACACACACACACATACACACACACACACACACACACACAGCCATCTGACCATTATTTATTTAAGAATTGTGATCAATGAAGCTTCATTTTTACCTGGTTAAATAAAGGATATATATGCCCCATTATCAAAAGGTTCTACCTGTATCATGGCCATGCAGTACTCTCAATTCAATTGCATTACTCCTAAATAAAGTATAAATACAGGCTGATAGCATGTGTAGCCATTTAGCTGTGTAAGTGAAGGATCTTGATTGTTGGAGGCTGACGGCTTTTTCCAACATGCTTTTATCTCCATTCATCATCAGCACGGCGTACAGTAACTCTATAGTGTCCCGAGCTGAGGTCATTGGGTTTGTGGTACCTGACACTGTTGGGTCGATCAGAGAGGACGAGACGCAGCCGGGACTTAAGCCTCTCACTGTAAATCCCCAACAGCTGCACTTGTTCTGATGTCTCTCTCCCAAACACACACACGGTAGGACTCACATGCACACACATGCTAACTTTCTTCTTTTCACACACACTGACGGAATATATATATATCTAAAGTCCCATATATAAACACGTGTTAGTCATACTATAGGCTCCACGTGAGAGCCATGCTGCACAGCTGTGCTTACGTTCCTCAAGTGATTCTCAGGTTCTCGGGTCACACACACACACACACACTGTAAATGTCCAGCGGTGGAGTGGGATCGGAGAGCCGGAGTGAGAGCACAATCCTCCATCCTCTCTCCCAGTGTGACTCGTAAACAATAGAGCCTTTAAGGGGAGGTGGTGCTTAGATGGCCTGGGGAGGGGTTTCGGCGCAGAAGAGTAGAAACATGTGCTCTTCAATCAAGAGGCTCTGCTGTGGTTTATAAATATCTGTACTGTACTGCTGGATGGATAGTTCAAAGTCCTTGGCCATATGTGTTAGGCTTCCTGGCTCCAGCACAGGCACATTGGAGTTAGTGTTCGACAGCCTGCTTGGATGTGTGGTTCCAGATGGTAAACTGCAAAAACTAACAAATGTCAATTACACTGCTAAATATGTGATGTGTATGGGGAGAAACAATCCGTAATTATATCGGAAAGTGAGGCAAGCAGTTGCTGGAAGAGATGCGCTGACAGAGAAAAACTGCAAAGGGAGTTTGAATGAATTTACTCCAGAGTGAGTTACTTCATTGTCTAGTATGGCTGCAAATAACGATTCTTTTCATTTGTTTACTTTCCAAATTAATGTAATGATTGTTTGGCTTATAAAATATCAGATACAAGTAAAACATGTCCTTCCCAGTTTCTTAAAGTGTAAGGTGTTCTTATCATAGCAAAACGCAAAGATATTAAGTTTAATATGAAAAAACTGCATTTTTCTGAAGATTATTGGTAATCAAAATAGTTGGCAATCATTTTCCATCACGTTTTGTTAAACTAATCATTGTAGCTCTATTGACCAGTAACCGCATATATAGTGGGGGACTTTAAAATGGCAGTAAAGCAGCCAAACTGCTGTTACTGGGCTAATTTTGGCGCTTTTAGGGTCAAACTGTCTCCACGGTCCCTTTTCGTCAGAGCCAATAAGAAAGTGACGCTGGAAAAGCCAGTGGGGGGAGGAGAGAAAGTACAGTGGCTATAAGAACCAGATATTTGTCTCTGGACCTCTTCCCAGTTGTAAATGCCCCCCTTTTGGGGGCCTCACAGTGTGTGTGCAGCTCCACCAGCAACACAGACCCTCCGAGTCTAAAGAGGAAAGGAGGTAGCAGAGACAGAATGCGGTCTTTATCATTTACACACGCCTGCCTGTCACTGACAGCTCAGAAATACCACCACTTATATCCGCTGTCACGCCGCGCTGAAGACAAATACCAAAAATGACAGCAGACATACTGAAGATGTAAACACACGGCAGAGTAAATGTGTTTAACAACTTCACATGGAAAAAATCTACACTTTCTCCCTCTGGAAAAACGATATGCATTCAATGGAAAACCAAACCTCAGTTGCTATTTTGACATACATTTGTTATGGATAGAGTGAAAGCAGAAGCTCTTCAGGGCTCTAGCAGAGTGTAGAGGCATGTTGGGTGCACAATGAGGGATAATCTGACTTAAAGTCTGTGCAGCATGATACCCTGAGGGCTCAGGGGTGACAGAGTGCACTGTGAGAAAAAAGAGAATAGATATTAGTCTCTGGGGTGTGTAGATGATACTTTAGCATCCAATCTTGGCTGTACTTGTTAACAAAAAGGTCAGGTTTACAGCGTAGCTTCAGTTATTTATAAGACAACAACTGCCTATTATAAGCTGTTAACATTACGAGGTACAGTTATTAGGCTCAAAGCGTCAAAACATTGTGCATAAACCCTGAAAACTCCCATGTAATACAGGAATGAAAACAAAAGGCATCAAACAAATCAGACAAAAATAAGTTGTTAATGCAGTAGTTCAGGTGCAATCAAATCACAACAACCAAGCTTTCTGCAAACTGATTAAAGGTAAAAGTTAGATGAAATAAACTGTCACTAAACATTACTTCCTCACACAACGTGACAGGGAGCCTTTGAAGCAACACAAAAGATGTTGACCTTTGAATGCAGTAGTGTCTCATGTGCAACAGGCAGCAGAGACGCAGCAGGGACTGTTTTGTGTAATTGTTTGATGGATTTTACAGTGACATAGTTTTTCAGTGCAAAGAAATAATCTTATCTGCTGAGCAGCACTGCAAACAATTAATAAAAACGTCCTTAAGACACGACAGGTGTAGGTAACTAAAGATGCATCAGACAAGGAATGCAAAAGCTGGTCTTAAACCATGAAAAAGTGCTGCTTTTAAAAGTGGAAATGCTGCCTGAAAAAGTGCACAAGTGGCAGGTTCTGTTCATTCATTAACCTGATTTTAGCACAGATCCCTACAAAGGCTGTGTATTTCATGAGCGGCCTTGGGGGGTCACACCCAAATAGACCATCTGGTTCTCATTGTATTGCGTCCTTTTAAGAGATAATTAGGAATATTACAGAGTCAGCCATGAATACATAAACAGAATCCCCCATGAATCCACAAGCGGAGTTGTAAAAAAAGGCTCCCTGTGGAGGCTGCTCCGTTTCCTCCAAAGCCCTTTAAAATCTTTTCAAGTTATCAAATACCTCCTCTCATAGTAAATCCATGGCCTACATTAAACAGAAAAAAGTACACACTGATAGCAAGTAAAACGATTTGAGGCCTACACAACAACTTTTTTCCCAGTAAAATGTTATGTAAGGTGAAATCATGGCAAAACAGCAACATCCTTTAGGTAGATATATCCACTCTGACATTTCTTTGCCTCTTTAAGAAACAGGAAATAGTTTCAGCACATTTTCACCCCACGGGAAAAACTTTTTCACAGAGGCAACTTTTTTCCCCAAACACGGCTAAAGCCTGCTCACTCTTCCTTTTTAAAGAGACGGTTTCCCTTTAAGCTGAGCAGAGCAGATGGTCCACGGCAACTCGTGGAAATACCTGAAGTCAGCATATTCCCCTCGCTGTAAGCAGGCTAATCAGACATGCACACTATCCCTCCATGTTACCAAACAAACAATGCAGTGCACATACCCATACACACCAGCGCGCAACCTTCATAATCCAGTGTGGGGCTTGAGTTTTTTTCACCCCCACTCTCAGGGTAGAAGAGATCGCTTAAAAAAAGAAAGCATGAACATTTCTTTGTCTGGGAATTCAGGGTCAGGTGATTGCCGAAAGGAATTCTGGTTGGCTAGAGAGGACTTGCAAAATCCTGGCAGCGAGCCAAGAGGCTGTCTTGCAAGCAGGGCTGGAAATTTGCTGCAAATCTCATCTTCACCCTCATATCCATAGCACAGAGTTCATTTCCATAGTTGGGGGAGGGGTCAGGAGAAGAATGGGGGAGGGAAAGGGAGAGGGAGGGACGGAGAAGTCCACTGTAACTCAAGGCACATGAACAAAAAAAGAGAGATCCCGAAGAAGTGTACAACGGCAGTAACCCTTTCAGCCACCATGTCCTCCCTGCTGAAGAAACATGCAACAGCAAAGCTCTGTGTCAAGAGCAAACTGAAACTCGGCATCACATTACTCCTCCGAAAGCAGGAAAGGGCTTTGATGCCAGCATAAATCACTCTTTTGTGTAAATTAAATCAAAGCTTGCTATTCACCAGATGAAATACAACCGAATACACAGAATTTACATCTTACAAATCCCCTTAAATCTTAGCCTTGTACGGCTACTTGTTCCAGAAAATCCACCTCTGCTTGGTAAACCTGAACTGCCTGATTGCCTCATATTTTACGACATTTCACATGTGGGACCCTGGCATGTCTTGCTAATTTGGCAATATTTCTTCCCTGGAGACATTTTTATGGCTGCTCTCCGATCCCTCTCTGGAGTCGAGCAAACGGGGGCTGGGGGAGGGCAGAAGAGATGGAAGACCCCATGTTGATACTACGGAAACTCCTCATTATGTAAGAGAGGAAGTTGCACTACATCATATTACTACCAGGAGTCATATTTAACACGACTAAGTAATAGGCAATGCGGAGAACTCCATATTTATTAGCTTTAACATCAGGCTGGCATAGTTCTACTATTCATATTCCAAAGGGGAATACAAACTTGTGTACGTTATCACATTTTCAAGAGATTTTCTGAATGCAGCAAAACATATCAGTTTGTTGACGATAAGCTCCATTCAGTAGCTCTCCATACAAAATCACAAAATTACATTTTCTTTTCTCTGAATACCTAAAGCACTTCGTGTGTCCTTGACCTTTGAAGGTTGTCAATCTGACAATCTCACCAAAAGGTCCTTTTGGCAGCTGGTCTGAGTAAGTTAAGAAGATTCTAATGATACAACCTAAAGCTCCGAAATACATACTCAAATTAGAAAATGTAATATTTTTATTTGAGTATGAAAATAAAACCATAACCAAAGCAGGACTATACGGTCATCAGAAAATATCTGAACCTAGCTCACACTCTTTAACATCCAAACCCTTAGTGGACTTAAAACCATTATACCACACCAAGGTGACAATTTACAGAACGGATAACCAACGTGCAGTCTACACAAATAATTACAATAATAGCAATATGACTAAAGGCTAACTAAGGTTTGGCTTCTGCAGTGAAAGAGCTTAAAGCGCTTAAAGTCAGTGTTCATTTAGAGCGCAGCAACTGTTTTGTGAAACCCCTCCAATAGCTTCTAGTTGAAATCTCTGTCTCATGGTGTAAAAATTCCAAGAAACCGATGGAAACAAATGGAAACAGATATGAAAGTGTCTATTTTCCAATGGAGTGTTGATATGTTTTCAAGATATTGCCATAGAAACAAATCCCATTTCTGCTGGGAAAACAATGCAAAATGGACACAGGTCCTGAATTAACAACAACATTCTCGTGGGGGAACCATTAATCATTTCAAGGCTTTTTCCTGTGCTAATACAATGGACAAGAACAAAGTCAGGAAATGCAGGAGCTCACTGAGCCAAGGCCCTGGAAATCCACTGAAGTAAATGGTACCTTCATGATATATCAAATGACCCATCAAATACACTTGGCTTTGAATGCACCACAAGCCCTATCTTTAGTCCCAGCAGCTTGTGAACCTGTAATCTATGGTGGCTGGGAGAGAGCTGGGGTACTCACCTCCGTCTTCCACTTGGCCAGCCACTCCTCTCTGGTCCTCTTGTTAATGTAATAAGGGTCACCAGCCTGGAAGGTTATTCTGGGCATGGGCCTCTGACGAAGGCTGATCTCCCAACCAACTCCCCTCTTGCCTCGACCTGCCTGTTTAAGATGTTAAAAAAAAAAAGTTAGCTACTTGTTCTTTATTCTTCGTTTTCTCTTATAAGGAAGCATAAGGTTTTGTAGTAAATATGATCTTTCATCTGTCACTAGAGCCTTATACACTCTAGTTAATAAGTGAGGAGATGGGGTTGTCTCATTTCCAAAAAGATGAGGACTCAAATGTTGGTACGCCCTTAGCTTGTGATTGGTCAGGCAGTAAGAAGTCATGCCACAGTGTCTAATCACAACACCTCAAGGTCACCAGCCAACTGATACAACAAGCTTCCAAGTGTATTTGATATTTCAAATGTATACAGCATTAGGTACCATTCCCTACAAGTTCAATGACAATGTTTTCTGAACCTTGAAGATAGTCGACAATGCAAAGCTTCTAGTCTATCAATGGTGAAAAAACGGTTTACTCTTTGCAAGAGAGTAGCTGGCCAAACAATTTAACAATACATAAAAAGAAGCTTAAAGGTGGGGTAGGTAATTTCGGAGAAACCAGCTCGAGTGCGCTAGAATTTGAAAATACACAACCGGAAAAAATCTGCCACTTCCTTACAGAGCCCCTCCTCCAACACACACAAACGCGCACATGACCAATGAGGGCACGAGATAAGTTTGTGCACAGATGGAAGGCTGACAGGCAGGCAGGCCATCCAGTTATTTTAGCCGGGCCGGCTCAGATGATTGGTCGTGCTTTTTACAGTACTACGGCTTCCACAGATGACATTTTTTTTAATGGATTTTTTGTCAAAGCATTTAAGATATTCATTGCTATCGGGATGTTAAGAGCATTCCATGGAATATAACAAAAAGTGTATCTCGAGCCGGTTTCTCAAACTTACCTACCCCACCTTTAAAGGAAATGTTTGATATTTCGAGAAGTTCACTTTCTTGCTGAATGTATGATAAGAATTGTTTTAGTTTTTTAACTTGTTTTTTGTACAGATAAAACAGGCAACATATAAGGTATTCATTAGTGAGTTTAAGGATGCTGGTTTGGGGGACTTATTGTTAGGAAGAGGCAGGGAAGCTGTTTCCCCTCGTCATGTTAAGATAAGCTTACAGGCTCCAGCTTCATATCTAACAGAGAGAATGGCATCAATCTTCTTAACTCAAGCTTAAAAAAGCAAATAAGCGTATATCCCAAAATGACAAAACTGTGCCTTTTTTAAAGGGATCAAATGTACCGGTAAATCCTTGGACAAAGCCGGGCTTGCCGTTTTCCAGAATTTTTGCTAAGCTAAGATAAATGTGTAAGATATTCTCTTTGCAAGAAAACAAATACTGTAGGTGTATTTCCCAAAATGTCCTGACCAGCTATAGTTATGAAGAACACAAAAACCTCCCCTCAAAAACCGTACAACCTGTCATTCAATCAACCTACAATCCATGGTAAGTCATAACACAAAGAGAATTGCTAGTTGGGTTGGTGTATTCATAACATACCAGTTTGTAGGAGTCAGGTGCAGAATGTAGTTGTATTCAACATTTCTGCCACAATAGCTGCCCTTGTCAAGTCAAAGAAAAGCTGTTATGCTTCTGTTCAAGCTGCAGCACAGCCATCGATCATGCTGGCAAGCAGAGGCTTCACAGTTTGTGACAGGAAGGGTATTCTACCCTCACAAAGGAAGCTACAGCCGTGGTGTGACAGACACCTTGAGACTTACATCCGCGAGAGAACACAAAGACTGAATGGAGCAGAAATCTTACCCCGGTCTTGACTGCAGCGCGCCGGTCCTCCTCCTTGTGCTCCACATCTAGAGAGAAGACAGCGACACAATGTATGGCCTGAATCATTCAATAGAGAAGGAAATTTGACCACCTCCGTTATCCTCGTATCTGTGTTGAGACGAGGTGGCCTTGTGTTCATCAGTAACCCACATAAAACATTTATTAAACCAATAGTGTTAAATAGGCCCTATTATGCTTGTAGGGGTTTCCCTGTCCTGTAGTGTGTGACATAGGTTTGTGTGCATGTAAATGTTAAAGGCAATCTGCAAAGGCAACGTTTCTCTAACACAATAGGGCCGTTTAAGCTAACATCAGCCCATTTACTACTTGTTTGATCAAATGTAAAAGTCTATATATTAAAACTTCTGGGAGAGCCACTCCTCAATTGTGCTTCTTTTTTTTTAAACCGTCTGTGATCACAGGAGCTTGTGCGCTCAGGTGCCATGTGAAACTTTGATGCAAAGCAGAGCATGTGGAGAGGCTGCTCAGGTTATGTTGAGTGTGGACCCGGGTCAGGTTTACTTTGGCTAAAGTCACACTTCTGACCTTATATCCCCCTGTCATGACACACAGCTGGTAGCTATTAGCAGGACCCCTCCCACCATTGACAGAGAGGCATGATGGTAACAACGTACTGCTTCTCTTGAACATGACTCTGGGGGAGTTTGTAATCTGCCTGCCAGTCTCCAAAGCCTCAACAGGATCAAGACATGAGTAACTCTCCCTACATATTTAACAAGCAATAACTAAGTGTAATATGGACATGATCATATACTTCTTTTGTATTGACCATGTACTCTTACAGTACCTATACTGCACATTTGATATTGTAATACCTATAAGGTAATCCCTAACATTATCATATTTTACGAGGAATACTGTTTTGGCATTGTGTATATTTTCGATACATATTGTAATTTCATACTCTTTATATTTGCACACTTCCCATGTGTTTTGCAAATGCTGCATCCCTCTGGATAAAAAAAAAGTGATTTATCTTAATTCGTATTGCTGCAGTTGAGTTACGTATGGTGGTAGATCCTACAAAATGTGCTCACAATATAAATTCACCCTAAGGTCGATTAAGTTGGAGTTGGCCTACAGTAGATGTCACGGGAAGTTCATCTCTATATTTTCTACACTTCTTTGATCAATTCAGCCATATTACTATCACTTGTGCAATTAAACACATTGTGCTCTTTAAACTTAAATACTTTTACCTAAGTCAAATATTTAATTTAGGACATTACTAAACACTCCATTTAGTAATGGAGTGTTTTAACTTTTTCTAGTAAGGTTGATTTGGATTAACTAAAGGATATAAACAGTTCCAGCACTGATGTATTGTAAGGGTTGAAAACCTTGAACACTATCAGCGGTTTCTTCGAAAGACAAATATTTTCCACAGGAAAGAAAATGCCCAGATATACAGCGGAAGTTGCAAAACCAGAAGTGAAGGTACAGCAGCAGGGTAAAGACTGTCAAGAATAGCACAGAAGATATTTGGTTAAACATGCGCTAAAACCGCAGTCTAATAAAAAAAACACAATAAAAGCTCCAGTTGGGATTTCCCATTAACTTGGCTGTGATTTAAGATGTGGTTCCATGTTATTCATTCTTTAACAGCATTGTTTTCCTTTGTTCAGCAGAGCAGTGAGGGGTTAGCCAGGGAGCATGAACACCACCCAACTGAAACACTGAGACAGCAGAGAAAGGTTTACACCCATGGCAGCAGCAGAAAAATAGATAAACAAGCCAAAATCAGCTTCATCCCAGAAGCCAAACACCCCTGGTCTTACTTTCGCAACGTTTACTTTTCAATGTAAGCAAGTGTGCCTTAAATTAGCATGATGGCACAGCCTGAGTAAACACGGCTATCTGCTGAGTCGCAGCCCAAACACTATCATAACACTTGAGCCCTGAGAGGCCGAGGACAACTTTTGATGGCATGTTTTCTGCACGGCCAACACCGGCCTGTCAGTGAAGTGCCCTACACACCGGGTCCAGACAATAGTCCGCTCTCTTAGCAGCCTCTTCAAGTTTTTCCATGTGTAGCTGAGCCCCCTCTCTCCCCCATGCTCTTTTTTTATCCTCAACAACTCCTCATCAGGAATAAGTGACTATATAACAAATCGGTGAGGCGGTGCAGACTGCTAAGGTCATTGGGTTTGTGAGGGGTTCTGGCTAATGTTGCCCACAGAGGATATACCTCAGCAGTTTGAGAGGGCTCCAGCTCTCATATAGCTGGAGCTGAAATCCTTTCTGTGCCCTCCAGATGGATAACAGAAACCCTGTTTAGCAGACTATCGATCCAACACACTGCCCCCCACCAATGACTCACCTCTCTAAGACTAATATACCAAAGCTCTCTCTATTCAAACCCTGATTAGTAATAACTAATATCTCCCTGTATGTATAGTGTTGCTGTTTAGTGCTTTAAAAAGACAAGACGTCATGCAGATGCAACCGTATATTTGGTCCGTTCACAGAGTAACTCTTGGCAGTACTTGACACTTTATGTGTTTGCACACTACCTGCTTTTTTTAATTCTGATGTTCTAATGGAAAGAAATCCTGTACATTTTGTTTTAATGGGTCATAGGCTTCATATTTTACTCACAAACTGACAGCAAGTGTGTGTGTCAACAAACTATCTATCCTGCATTTCGTTCATACATTGCAACATGACTGCTGCTGCCCGCCTGCAGCCTCAAAGAAGGAAAAAAAAACATGTCACCAACATCTGCTGCAGGTATGGAGGGACTGCAGAACTCTGATCTAGTATGTTCTACGGTTTTGTGGCTAAAACTGCTTATGCTGACAACTTTGTTCCTCTTTCTGTTGAGTCCATGCAGTCTGCTGTTTGTCGCCTCTTGAAAATGTAAAAGACACTTCCTGCATGTCCATTATATTCAAACCGACACTTTAAAACAGTCTATGGTGACATACTGGGTGACATTTTAAGAGTTAATTTATGAGTGTCACTGTGTTCAGAGCTAAGGAATAAATCAATTATTGATGTTGCCGCAGTTTACATTCATTTCTTTCAGTAAAACGTGGTTAAGATTTGATGCTGTGAAGCTTGTCAGTCAGTATGATAGTGATTTCTGCGATAGGGATTGTTGTTGATTTTTTATGCTTGTCAGGTGAGCTAAGGTTAGTCTGTGTGTGAGTCTTAGTGAGATACTAGCTAGCAGCTAACCACACTGCTCAAAGGTTTTGTATTGCATTTGTATATTGTGTTCCCTATATTTTTGTTCTGCACAAACCTAAATCGAGGTGTTTAAATATGTAGGAGCTAGTGTACCTTTGTGGTATTTTGAAAAGTTTAGCATAGATATAATGATCTTTACGTATATAATTTAGAGATGTTGCTGAAAGTGTATCCTTATCGTAGTTTTAAGCAATGTCAAACATTTGTAATGAATCTTCAAGGTATAAGTGTGATATTTAGACTTGTGTAATGCCCTCTGGTTTGACCACTAAATCTGAGCAGCATTGGACTCAAACACAGATTAGAGAGGAGACCTGCAGACCTAGTTTTCTGCCATTTACACAATAAGCTAACAAGGTTATCCCAGATTTCTGCTGTAGAGTGAAGTAACAGATCCTAGTTGCAGATCAGGTGAATACCGAGAGCAGACTCAGTTTGTAAAGACTTCTGGGCTTGATGCCATCCACCTGGCAGGGCCCCCCCGATGGGGCGCCGGCCACAACACGGACCTGCTGCTCCCAACAGAGGCCGGTTGCCAGGAGACGGGTCGCTCCTCCCCTGGCTTTATTTACTGCACTCCTCATCAAGGTCACAGCCGGTGTCTCTGCGGCCGGGAGAGGAGCAGCAGAGACACGTGGCTATCAGAGAGGGAGAATAAAAGCAGCAAGTGGAGGGGGGGCTAAGTGATATTGTTAATCTCCATCTTGGCTTAAATCTGCCCATCAGCACCACTCTCTCTCTCTGTCTCTCTCTCTCTATGTCTCTCTCTCTCTCTCTCTCTCTCTCCCTCTCTCTGCACAGTGCCCCCCTGATTTATATCATCTTTATATGCTAAGGTTTCTGCTGCTGCACTGAGGTGGTGCAGATTTAGTAGGACCAAAACTCTTGGTCTAAACTGGTGGTGTCAGTGCTATGCTCTCTGTGTTGAGTTACCCCCTCAGCCTGTCATCCAGTACAGCTCATTACTCTACATCTGTGATAGTCACCTGCACATGACTTTCCCTGAGAGCAGATCAAAAGATAGCCGATTCAAACAAGCAGAAGCCAAAAAAACTTACATTTTGTTGGGTGCTCCAGTTTCCGCCTCCCTCGTTTCTTGCACGGCGTTGTCGGGCTGTCGTCCTTCTCTTTATCCGAGTCTTGGTCTTCCCGGCCGTGCAGGAATCCGTTCTCTGAGGACGGACTCAGACTCTGCAAGCTGTCCTCTGCCTGGCAAGAGGCAGGGTTTCTGGGGATCACGTTCTCCACTTCCCTCTTCTCCTGTTTTGGGAAGCAGGCGTCAGACGTCCTGTCTCTGTGCCCGCCCAGCTCTCCGTTGTGGACCTGTGCCATGGACGGCCTCCCCACCCCGCTGTAGCTGTTGCCCATGCCCATACAGCCTTTGAGCAACCCACAGCTCTCAACCTGCCGGCATAAGAGGAGGGGGTTTACATTTGAACATCCTGGCACTCAGCTTCAAAGGCTGTTATTGCTGTAGCAGTATGTTACAGTTTGATGTTCTGAAGATGTAAAACAGTGTTAAGCCTGTCAGCTGTTATGACATATCAATGGATATATTGTAGCTGGCTGTGCAATAAACGAAACCTTTCAGGAAATACAACAAATCATCCCGCACGCTTGAGAAAAGGTCATCCCAGTGAGCAACAATAAAACAGCTGCACTATCCGAGTGAGGATAAGCACTCTTCACCTTGCATTAGCTTAAGGGGTCTATTTGACAGGAAATGTGAGTAGAGCATTTATTGTTTTTACATTAGACACACTTTATTTCTTCTGTTAAACCTCCTGTGCGCTATCTGGACAGAATCAAACTGTAGCTTGACTTATTAGCCAGTGAATTATGGCATTTCCTTTTCAGCTCTGTTAAACTAGAGTTGTAAACTTCAAAGCAGTGTCGGTACAGTAAATCTGCAGTGCAGCCAGTAACTTGCAAGGGAGGAAATAATTACATTAGGGTTCATCAGGTACACTACTGCCCTTCCTGTAATGGTGCATTCACGATTACAGCAGCACGGAAATATGTCGAGAATGTTGGCTGTTTGACAACAAGGAAAGTGCGACCAGTTTGAAACGCCCAGTAAAACTATTTCATTCTGTGCAGAGGAGTGAATTCAAAGAGAGCTGACCTATCTGAAGCTGTGGTTTCAGTTACAGTGGCAGACGTTCAGTTCTCAAACCTTTCTTTACCTAAAAAAAGCAGCAACTGTCAAGCAAGGCAGAGAAAATATATGTTTCAAGTTCAAAGAAATGTAGTAGTGTCTCTGCCTAACTAAAAATAGCCATAAAAACACACTTTCTCAGACATTCCCATTACTGGGTTACTGGGAGCAGAAAGTGGAGCACGTCTTGTGAGATCAGCGTGTCAGCACTGATTAGAGCAGCGCTGCAGCTTTCATCTCCTGTACATGTAGGTACAGCAGTTTGCATTTAAGACAGACGACAGAAGCGCCTAGGGGGTCATCTGTCTTTCAGCACACGAGATTTAACAAACACAAGATCCTGTGCTTGAAGCTCAAAGATCAAATGTAAGCTCGTTCTTGCAGATTTAATAAGTAAACTGGTTTTAGTGTTGCCCAGTAGTATATTAAACAACTGTTTAACAAATGCAATGCGAATTATGTGGTACAATGATGCATACAAAACCTTTACTGTAATGTAAAACAAAGCTACATCAAGCCAACGTTGGTTTTTAAAGCATTCCTCGCAAGCCGCAAAACTCTAATTGACTTCATCATTGTCGTAACTGAGAACAAATGAACTGTAAATGTTAAACAGTTGCACTCAAACAAACAGCAGCGCTCCAGTAAATCTGTTTGACAGGATGAATGAAAACGAAAAATCCACAGCTCAGGCATTATTAATATTCTCACTCAATTTCTAAAAGTAAAAGCGGCTGTTAGTTTAGACAAACAGACACAAACAGAGAGTCGAAAACACATGTTCAAACTCAGGCAATATGCTCACACACACAAACTGTTTTTGAAAAGATTACGCTGCAAATGAGTGACCCAGTGAACTAGACGTAGCCCCCTCCAGATGTCAAAGGTCACACTCAGTAAATCAAGCAGCTCAGACAGGCGGACAGAGGTCAAAGTAAAAAACTGGCTTCACACTCCACAAACTGCTGCAGCATTACAGCCTACACATAGTTAGTTTAACAACCCATTAAAGGTGGACTCATCAGTATTAACAATGGATCAAATGGCTCTTTATAATTATAAAAGCATCACATATGTTGACAAGGCCATACAATGTCAGAAAACAGTTACAAAAAATTGTTACTGAGCATTTTTAAACTCTGTTTAGAGGAGCTGAAAGTACTAAATCTTCTACAGTCTGTAGAAAGGACCAAAGTCACTTAATAAGTTAAACATACAACCGTGTGACCTGAGCTGAACGAATGAATGCTTCACTTAAAGGTGGGGTAGGTAAGTTTGAGAAACCGGCTCGAGATACACTTTTTGTTATATTCCATGGAATGCTCTTAACATCCCGATAGCAATGAATATCTTAAGTGCTTTGACAAAATATCCATAAAAAAATGTCATCTGTGGAAGCCGTAGCGCTGTAAAAAGCACGACCAATCATCTGAGCCGGCCCGGCTAAAATAACTGGATGGCCTACCTGCCTGTCAGCCTTCCATCTGTGCACAAACTTATCTCGTGCCCTCATTGGTCATGTGCGCGTTCGTGTGTTGGAGGAGGGGCTCTGTAAGGAAGTGGCAGATTTTCTCCGGTTGTGTATTTTCAAATTCTAGCGCACTCGAGCTGGTTTCTCCAAAATTATCTACCCCACCTTTAAGGTTGCCATTTTGCCATCAAGCACACATTCAACACTTTCTATCAGGAACTTAATTGACCATAATGTGCATAATGTCTGTGTGCCTAATGGGAAAAGGCTTGAGGAGTGTGATATGCCTCCATAAAAGATATTGACCATCAAAACTGGACTTTTAATAATTAGTCAAAAGAGCCGAACGCATTTAATGCATGTCAATTATCTTCAGGATTCATACTAAAAGAAATGCCCTATCCTAGGTGAGCTAAGGTTAGTCTATGTGTGTGAGTCTTATTGAGATACTAGCTAGCAGCTAACCACACTGCTCCTATTACTCATTCATAGAAGCAAACAATAGCAAAACACCTTGTAAGTGGAGTGTCTGGCACATGTGGTCAATCCTCCAGCGCTGTGAAAACACGCTTAAATGAGTGTAGCTTTTATATATCTAGTAGTACCACTTCTACTGCTTTAAATACACACTGGCACACAAACCGGCTTAACCCTACCTGCCATACAATATCTGTTACTATTTCTGTTATCCCATTTGTGTTTTTTTTAGTGTCAAACATGATAATTAATTAGCATGATTTTTAAGTTATGCAAATTATAACATCTCAGGGAAAAAACATCAAGATACATGTTGGCCCAAGAGTCATTATTAAATCAGGGCTTTTAAATGCAAGATGCAGCACAAACAGATTACAAAGAGTGTTTGAGTAGTAGTGTAGACTGCATGTTATTTATGAATGGGTGCAAAGTAGTACATGTACTAAAGGCTGAAACTACACCTTGATTTGAATACTGTTGATGGGTGTTAGCAGATATATATATTTGTTTTATTCTTTCATCAAGAACATAGACACTTTGAAGAAATGTGCAGTGTTAAGACTATTTACCACATATAGCTTTGTAATTAGCATTGAGACATATATCATGTCACACTTGAGGCTGGGGTATGCTTAAAAGAAAGTATTTTAAATGTGTTATACGGTAAATAATTATGTTTAACTCAAGGCTTCAGTTGTGAAAAGTCTGCTGTCACAGAAATGGATAACATTGGCTAATCCTTTACATTCCAACTCTCCTCAATGGCTCACTTTTGCGATTATTCAAAAGTGCAAAGAAAAAAAAAGACAGTTTGACAGAGCCTGCATTAACGGGCATAAAGGTTGGATTGTCAGTTTTGAGAAGTTACAACCACAGCTCCTGTAATTCATGTCAGAGAGATGTGTGGAAATCTTCAATGTATTCAGTGACTCATGTATATATATATATCAAAGAATGAATGCAGTGAGCTAAATTGGCACGTCACTCTGATAATCAGACTAGGGGGAGGAAATGTATCACATGGTTTGATGATCCTACAAGTACTTTGTTGAAGGATACTAAGAGCGCAGTTATGCTTCAACCAAAGTGCACGTTAGATGGTCAAACAGCGCCTGAAACCCACCCCAAAACAGAAACATCTTTTTCTCCAGCTCAAGTAAAACTAAATGAATGCCTTTCAGCATAGATTGTTTGAAAATGTGTGCATTTATCCCCGTATTTAATCAATTAATCACATCTTGCCCTTCTCCATGACGGCAGGATTTTCACCCCCGGGTATAGAGGCGGTAAACAGCTGCCTTAAGATGTGACTTTGAGATGTGATCTGAGAAGGGGGGATTTGTTGCCTTTCATTTGACATGAATGAAACATAAAAACGTATCGAGCGCACTCAGCCATAACCAATTTACAGTGCAGCTTTTTCCTTTTATGTGTTCAGTACTCGGGAAATAGTTGATATCTAATCTTTACTTTGAGCAAAATTCAGCCGACATACCGGAAATGTGATCTCTGTGAAACAAGTATGCATGCACAGATGGATGTAGTTGTAAAATGTTAGAACAACACTCACCGGAAACTGCTTGCGTTTTGTTGCACGCTTGACAACTTTACAAGAGGCACTGCTTTTAGCCGACTTCTCCTCTGTCACCATGTCCAGTATTGTGCTTTCACCCTGTCAACAAAAAAATCTTGATATAGACTCGATAATGCAGTTTCAACAGTGTCATTATCTATAGAAATATCGTATTAATCTTTAGATAATGGATGCACATAAGAATCTTTCCACGTTAGAAAGACTGTACTTGCACATAAAATAAGCTGAATAGCCATAGATGCCGCTGGAGTGATACTAAATCTGCAGGACACACACCAAAGTGCACTACACTGAAAACTCAACCATTTTGGGGGGAGTCTGCAGTGAGTCCCTGAGTGTATGTGGCCGAGTGGACAATGAGACAGATAGAAACTGAATGGCATGGTCCTTTGAACCCGGCTGAAGTGAAAGCTCCGCGGACGCAGTGCTGACCTTCCAGAGACAACCCCCCCCTCTTGACACCGTTACAAAGACGTCGACCCCCCCACACACACACCTCCCCCTGCTGCAATTTCCCTTTGATTAATACAATTGTCTCCCCCCGCGAACAAAGCCCCATGTCCGCCACCACCAAGTACCCCAGGGGTTGATGGGAGAAAAGATGATCCTAATGTAGATGCTTTGAGTTTCAATATTGACTCAATAGGACCACCAGCATCAGGTCTGAATGCAAATGAGTCTGCAAGGCTGTTCCTGACAGCAGCAGTGAGGAGGGGGGCTGGGTCCTTTATTACATTCCTTCAGTGTTGAATGTGAGATTCCCTCTGAGATAAATGAGCTCTCTGCACTGTAAGTCACTCTGCCACCAAGTCCCTCCGCTGACTTGCTGCTAAGTAGTTTTATTTTAATCTTTGGCACTGTTGCATCGGATAACATGACAGAAAACCACAGTAAGATGATTTTGTCTTTGCATATTGGAAGTGTTAAATACAGCAACAGAATTGAGTGACCTTATTGCGTTAGAGCAGCAGGGAAGACCAGGAACAGGTGCAACACCTTCAATTCAATTGGAAGCTAACTACAGTAACATAAATACTCTGCAGTTCATCCTAATGAATATTATGATGAATTCTTATTCCTGCTTAAGAATATTTTGAAAAACTATCTGGAAAATAATCAAAATGGCATTTAAAAACTACATTGGATTATAAGACTTGCATTGCATTTTCACAAGATACAAAATTAAAACGCTATCAAGGACGCAAAAGCAATCAGTGGTGCTTTTAAGACAGTATGTATACTTTTCATTTTACATTGGATTAGTAATGCGTCTTACATGAACGTCTGAAGACTATATTTCAGTTAGCAACAAACCTTGGAAACAGCGGTAGAGATTTAGTCGCTGCTGTAGAGCGTTCAGTCTAACCACACGATCTTTATCAGCAGATAGTTTGCCCAGTTGTCATGGAATTGCAGATGTTCAATTTGCCTTTTTTATAAACACTTTAAGGACTTATATTGTCCATTTTTAGATGTAAAGCTTCTGACAAACTCAATCTGCTCGTGAAGATCTGTGATATGACCAAAAGCTACTAAATGGGCCTTTAGATGAGATTACCCCCCCCCCAACTGCTGTTTCCAAGATCGTGGATGAAATTACGGCCTCATATTTTTAGCCAACATGGATGAAAGTTCATAAATTGCTCAGAAAATGGTGAAAAATCATTGATTAAATATCCACAAGTTGAAGTTATATATCTCTGCTATCAAAATGTGTCACCCTTTCAAAATAAACATCAAAATCACGCCTAAACAGTATAGCATTTTTCCTGTCTTCTATAGACAAGAGGCAATATACATGAAGTCATAAAATGGTATTCATCAGTACATCTACGGTTCTCAATTGTATGTGCATGATACACGATACAATAAATACCACAATAAGTAACAAGAGAGTCAACGTTTTTGGTGAAAGCGATAAAAATACAAGAGCAAATCATCATTAGGTAACAGCCTGATGGGACACAGAATATTTTTTAAAGCGGACGTGACATTTGTGACATCTCATCACTTTGTCTTTTATATTTTTTCTTTAAAACATTCTTAAAGAACTGGACATATGCCTGCACAGACTCCTATAGATTCTATTTCTTAAATATTTCAAAAGATGGAGGACTGTAATAAACATGCATACATTTAAAAGGTCAGGCCATGTTACGTCCTGAGAGTGTTTGCCGCTAAAATGGAATAATAAATCCATCAAACATTAGTGTCCCAGGGTGATAGACTGATTTGCATAAAGAGATAGATGTGATGAGAGTAACTGATGCTGTGATTAATGGGCACAGGGTTATTATTGATAAATATCGCTGGATCAGCCTTTAAAGGGTATTTTAAATGTAGATTTTGATGCTCTTTAGAGAGGACGTGTTTTGCAGATGGTGCCGCCATCATTGTGTGATTACCAACAGAGAGCCTGGTGCTTTTGTTTTTTTCCTCACAGGGCAGCAGAATTTGCATAGATAATGGCACGTTTTGAGTGCAGCCTGGCGTGCAGGCTCATTTGGGAACCATTTACTTGGATGACACAATTCAGTTGCCTGGCTATCTCTGAACGAGCAGCCAACACACACAACACTCGCCGTTCAAACAATTCCCAGCCTGGGTGCTCAGACTCAGTGAAACGCCATTTTCACACAGCTTCATCCTAATATTTCCAGGAAACAACAAAAAAAGGCCTGAAATATGATTTGTTGTAGCCTGGAGTGAACCCCACTGCGTTGTCCATATCCCTACACTATTTCCGTCTAAGTAGCCGGTTATTTAAGGCAATGACTGTTGCCAGGCAACAGGACTAAGGCCAGTACTGTGTAATGGGAACGTAGAGGAAAAGATCCCCCCCCACCCCAGTATTAAAAAAAAAAGCTGTAGAGCCGCTCCAGCTCAAGCAAAACCTACAACAGCCAACGCCCACGTCACCAAGCACCATTACAACAGCGAGTGTCACATAATACAGCTGCATCTCGCCTCTCATCAGCGCTGCTGCTGCCTCTGTGGAGCTTCAGTGATGCTGCAGTTACGCACAGACTGTGATAATGAGTGCCTGCATCATGAAAGGTGACACGGCACTACACATTGCTGTTAGATTCTTTGGTAATAATCTGACTTTTTCTTCAATAAACGGGAGGAAATTATCCAGTTGGTCTTTAGATTGCAAAGATCGTTACGGCATTGACAGGTTGATTAAATCCATCCATAACATTTGGAACAATTTGACTGGGCTTTGACCTAAAGTGACTATACTAAACCAATAATTTAACGTCAAAGTATTACCCACAAGCTGTCTTCTGACGATAAACACCCACTCATGCATGTAAACATACTTTTTGGGGGGGGAGATATTAAAGGACTCACAGTACTACATGATTGCTGGATAAACCCAGGAGTGACTAATCTCCTGTTAAATCTGTTGAGTTTGAGGGCTTTCATAAAAATTGCATTTTGCAGTGAGAGACTCGAATGCAATATTAATCAACAGCTTAGCTCATCATTCAAAAATCCAAAATATGACTGCATGAACTCTTTGAACCCACCAGCTATAAAAGTGAGAAATCCTGAGTCATTAGGCAACGTGCCAAGCTTCACAAGTGTCTCATAAATACCTGAAGGGAGATTCCTGAGGCGCACGTGTTTCTTACCATTCTGTTTCCAGGTGAATCGGCGTAGTCAGAGCCTTTGAATGAAGCGTTGTTGTTGGTGACAGTGTTGGACGGCATGGTGGAGTCTTATAGGTGATATCTGATAATGGGGCTATGTAGATGAGGTGAAAATAAACTTAAAGAAACAAAAAAAAGATAAATGAGAGATGATCCCTCTTCTCTCTGTACTCCTGAAAGATAGAGACAGAAAAATATTGTTTATTAGATGCCCTTTAGTTTAGCATAGTGGTGCTTTCACTGACAGCTGAGCAGAGTTTCATAATGCAGTGACACATTTTGTGCACATTTTCTCTAATCAGCTTGGTTAAATGTATATTTTCTGTCATAAAGAGGCTCTTTTTAAACATAATCTTTCCTCTCTTTGAGTGCATGTGTAGGATCCTCAGTCTGCTACTGTATGGCTACTATGCCTATAGGGCCTTTTACACCACATGTGTGGGTGTGCTATAGTCCACATTAAATGGCTGCTTGTGTGCCCTAATAACGTGTATAACCCTGCAAAATAAATCCTGCTTCAATATAGTGTTTGTGTATATGAATACGATTTAATTTCACCCTAAGTGTGTGGGTTAAAGTTACTCTAGCAGTCAGCCATGCGCACACAGCAGAGACACAGTGACACTGTTGCACTCGTGGAAATGTGCACAAAAAAACGAGCCCATATAGCTATACTATTCATATAGGAGGGGTTTAATTTCCCACAAGGGTGCAGTCAGGATTATTGACAGCCAGATCTTATTAATTTAAGAGCTCTAATAGACTCTTAAATAATAATTGCAGGCAATCTTGGAAAAAAATTTTTTATTATTTGGCCACACAGGCGATTAATGTCACCGCATGTCCGCGCACATCAAGCCACAGCCCGGCCATAGCTCACATTACCGCGATCCGCTGACATGAATCGATCATCCAATTTGTCTATGCGTTATAATTGCAAAGTTTTAGACGTCTTAGAGCAGGGAAGTCTGCAATTTGACCCAGGGGGTTGTGGCTCTTTTTACAGGCCACGGCCACTCCGGTAATAATCCCCGTTATTTTTTATAATGAAGCCAATGCTTGCAGGAGCCTCAGTCCCGGTTCTGTGCTGTAAATTCGGGTCAAGTTCAATGTCCAATCAGCACATCTGCAAAAAATCTAACCCTAAATCTCTATTTCCCCGTTTCCATCGAGCGCCTTCCGCTCTCAGGGCTTCACGTTTTTTGTTCACATTAAGGTCTGCCGTCCTGCGCGGTTAGCAGTGCCGGGTAAAGAAGATTTAAAAGCGTGAATTGCTAAGTGTTCGTTACCCGATTTTCCCAAGTCCCAGGCCTGACCCTTTTTGTCTCGCTATCTCCCGGAGCCTCCTTCCTCTTCTCTCCCTCTTCTCGCCCGTCCTCCGCCTCCTCAGCCGGCCAGCTCTCCTCCAGAAGCACCGCTCTCTGCAGGGGCTGCCACTTTGCCGGGCCGCAGGGTCCTAGAGACTGCCGCTCTATTAGTCAGTAACAGAACAATAATAACTTTATTTATTTATACAGCATTTTTTTGTAAACAGTGTCAAAGTGCTTTATATGGATTTAAATAACCCACTCTCAACTGAAGAACCCTTAAAATTGCATTGGTTTATTTTTTAAATAAATGATTCCAGAATTATACTTAAAATCTGAAACACGGTTGCTTTTTAAATTTAAAATGTGTCTTTTTAAGCCTGAAAGATTAACTAAGCCTACTTTAAATGAATCTCCTTTTAGACGTTTGACTAATAACATAAATGTAATGTCAATATCATCTCCTAAATCTAAACTTTCCATCCTTTTTTTTTATCATGAAAGTTAGTCACATTCGATGCAGTTTTTTCCCCATAATGTTTTGAATGAATTAACTTGACGTTTCCTTTTAGTCAACTCATTGTGATGACTCATGGAACTTTCTGAAACTCACATCTTGATTAGTTTTGAATATCTGTCCCTCAGGACCTCCATTATTCCTAAGACTTATTTTACTATAAGTTCGTCACAAGCCATTTAGCTTTCTTGTTCTTTTTGCTCAACTCAATGTGTAGAAGGGGGGGTGAAGGTGGTCTGAGACTTAAGTCATTATTTGAGTACCTTTTAATTTTGAAACATAACAGTTGTTATAGCTCTACTGACGAGCCCTTAAAAGTGTATTCGTCAATTCTTTTAAATAAATGATTCCTTAGACTTTCCATCCTTTTTTTATCAGGAAAGTTAGTCACATTCAATGCAGTTTTTATTATGTTTTGAATTCATTAACTTGACGTTTCCTTCTTCGTCAACTCCGTGTGATGACTCATGGACCTTTCTGATACTCACATCTAGATTCGTTTTGAATATCTTTCCCCGAGGAGCCCAGGTGGGTGCGTTGAACACTGCTGAGTAACCTTCAAACATGTATTAGTTCATTCTTTTTTACATTAATTAATAAATGATTCCTAAGACTTATATAAGTTGGTCAAATTCCATTTACATTTTATTTTATTTTTGCTCAACTCAATGTGAAGGTGGTCTGAGACTAATAAGTCTTAAATGAATTCACTTTTTTTAACATTTCCTTTTGCGCAACTCAGTGTGATGACTCATGGACCTTTCTGATACTCACATCTAGATTTGTTTTGAATATCTTGCCCTCTGGAGCCCAGTTTGGTGCGGAAAACCCTGCTGAGGTGCTTTGAAAAATGTATTAGTTTATTTATTTAAATCAAAAGGTGGTCTGAGATATATAACTCATACTCTCAAGAGCCCAGTAGGTTGAAGCAATCACCGCATGCCCTTTAGAAAACATTAATAATTAATTAATTTGTTTATTTTTGTTAACTTTTTGGGGGAAAATGTCATCTTTTTGTGACATATGACAGAGATTCAGAAATAATTATTCCTTAAAGTGTGAATTTCCATCTAATTTAATAATTTATGTAATTACTGTGTACTGAACATTTTAACTATTTTTTAATAATAAAAATGTTTGAGTCAGTGTGAATAAATGAACAAAATCAGATTTGGTGACAAGTTTAATTTTACTCTTATACATACACATTTTAGTTTAAATGTTAAAACAATTCCTCACTTGAACATTTCCATGCCTGATTTTCTAAACTTATGTTACACCTGGGAGACATTAGAGTGGTCCAGGAGCGCCTCAAGTGCTGTTCTGGCTGCTCTGGTGAGACCTCAGGGCAGAAATAAACAGTAGACCTGTGTGCAAAGATAAATGCCCTTTTCTTATATTCACCACTTCCCCTCAGAGAGATCTGATTCATGTTGGGTTTCTTTGCTAAGGAGCCGCTTTAGAGGCTAAGCAGCGCCAGCCTCGGTCTGTTTGAGGCATGGGACCATCAGGAGTATTTGTTTGACATAACACATGTTCCCACAACAGTGCAGGTTACGGATGTGAAAACCTTAGAGGTATCTGTAATTGTTTCTATGATATTGTCATATTGCATTGAAAAATACCACCACTGGCTTTGAAATACAGTGTAAATAAACTTGAAACAACTGTTATGTTTCAAAATTAAAGGTAAAAAACAAACCACTTTTAATCTGTGCATAAAATATAAAAGTACAACACGTGAAGTATGTTCTTTTTTTATGTTGAGGAACCTGTGGAGACTTCCTCATTCTTAATTTGCTGCATTTATGGGCCCCCTGGTGTCTGAGGGGCCCTGAGCAGCGATGTAATTAGCTGATGCTTCGAGCCGGCTCCGAGGCCTTGAGAAGAGAAACATGTGCTTTACAGGAGCTCTTCTCATAATACTACTTTACATATTTACCTCTTGACATTGATGTCCACTCTGAACCTAACGTCTCTTCTAACCAGCCTCACACTACAGTACACGAGTAGTTTGTAATCTTGGTTTTAAATGGACTCATTGGTGCAATTGTGTCAACAGTTTTGTGTTAGGTTTAATAGGATCATTAAACGTTTGCAGCACTGATACTCAAAGTAGTTTTCCAAAACGTAATGTTTGCACATGGGACTTCATGCATCAGCCAATCTACAATAATTACTATAAGACCAATTTAATGAGGAAGTCATAAATGATGGCAGGTTGCCATGGAGGGCTTTATAACAAGGAAAGATAGAGTCAGATACACTGTACAGTATGTGGTTGCATTTGCACACTACACTACACATTCTGTACTGCATTCTAGACGAGTACTCATTGATCCCCTATTCTACAACATGAACAACAGTCACGTTTCACATACCTTTGTCATTCAAATGTAGTTTTTTTCATATATTTCAGGTTTGTTGTTTCTACTCTTTGACTGTTGTGACCCCCGAGATGCTGTTCAGGGATACACTATAATGTCTTATCCTATCCCTGGTCAAATTAACAGTTTTCACAGCGGCCATGTTGAGTCATCAAACACAGGTGTGACTAATAAAATTGTTAATTGCTGCATTGCGTTGCATGAATTCCTAGAACGCAGACATCATTAAAGTTATTAGTAACACCTGGGCCTTTCCCTGCAATTACAAGTAATAATGTCTGCCGTGTTTGATAGTTTGATACATCAGATTAATTTAGGAACGCTTTTAAGCAAAAAGGATATGTAGCATAACTTGTTTTGGGTAAAAACGTTGTCTTTGGGGTCCAATTTTAACTTGGATTTTTGATTTGCGTAACTGAAACTAATAACAAAACATGCACAAAGAGATGGATTTGTGTCTTTGTCACTTGTTTCTCCAGTATTATTGCTTTCTAAAAAATAAATGTATAGTAACTTTTTTGTCTTTCTGCACAATTGTACTGTCTTACAACAACACAATGGTACTGTATGAATAGAAAAAGATAAATATAGATATGTTTGAAACCATTTTACTCGTTTCTTATTAACAAGCATATTTGAAAAAGCAGCACTGGAGTTTCTCAAGTATATCATTTCACATTCCTGGGTGCACTTGGTTATTCAGTTCGTTTGCTTTAAATCAAATCGGGTGTACAGTAGAATGAAGCTCATCTCTTGCAGCCCTTTTAGATTTTATCCTCTGAGCAGGATCTTCCTCTAGCAGCACATCTTCATTTCATTTCCCAGAGTGCAGCTAGGACAAGATATGAAATCTCTTTATCACATTCACTCCATTAACCCTGCAGCAGCCAGCCTGCACTCATCCTGCACACGCCCACTAGTCGGAGACACAGAGAGGTAAATGTTGCAGACGCAGGAGGATTAAAGGCTCACAGAAAGCTCCCCGTGAGGCAGATTGAGAGCTCTTTAGGGGCAATGAGGGAGAGAGGGAAATGTGTGTGCAGCAGGCGGATGTGGTTCACTGATCTGGAAGCAGCCGCATCTCCTCTTTCAGTCAGAGGTTCATCTGAGGACAGAGCAGCATCAGCATGACCCTAAAGAGGACTGTGTGTGTGTGTATGTGTGTGCGTGCGTGCATGTGTGAGCTGCAGGCTGCTGGAAACTCTGTGTCCTCCTAGAAACCCACGGAGGATGATGATAGTGGGTCCGACCTCATCTCACTTGTGTGGTTTTTATCACTGTTGGTGCATGAAGCAGCAGGAAAAGGAGTCTTTGATGTAGCTTTGTAGGTGAGACAAGAAAGGCATTGGTTTCTGACATGTTAGGAGGAAGTTGTGTGTTTTCACGAGGATGAAAAAGATGAAGCTTGTGAGAAACAAGAGAGATAGGATTTAAGGTTTTCATTTACCTATTTGTTTGTAAGAAACAAACCATTTTAACTAGAATGTGAGCATGAGGTCTTTGAACTGACGACAAGCACAATGACTGACCGACAAATAAACAATGGACACATTCATATCTATTCTACATGTCAGACCAGACTATGAAAACAAATTCATAAAAGGTTTATTTTATGTTATACTTCTGTGTAGTTTAATCAATTGTTGTTTGATTTTTGTAATATAAATATGTTTTATAGATATGTGTCACACAGTATTATGTAGTTTAGTATGCGACCGTGAAAAAGTAACTTGCTATTGCAAATGTCTTAAAAAAAATTAAAAGTGTAATATTCTGCTAAAAGAAGTATATTAGAAGTTAACAAAAAATTAAGTCTCAATTAAAAGTACTTCCAAATTGTTCCTTCTTATTTTCAAATGCTAATAAATGACCAATCAATCTTTTTGATTGGCCACCTGTAACTTTAAACAACATCTGTGATATTTGAGTTCAGTCAGTTACTCACATGTGAAACAGTTAAATGGTATAGGAACTAATAACTATGTGTCGTATGTTATATGATATAGGGCATTTAAGTATTAATTAATAAAAAATACACCAACAATCATGACACGACCAGTAGAAGCCATATTTTAAATCTTTTTAATATATCTCACATTTGATTTATTTACAAAAGACAGTGGCTTTGTGGCATAAAACTATGTTTTTGTAAAATCAACACGAGAAACAAATGTGTAGCAGAAGCGTAACCGTACAGAACACAGACAGATAAATAACATCGGGGGGGCGTTGTTGCTCTTTGCACATTGTCTCTCTGCAAACAATAACAGGATCACAATGGATGGTTTTATTGGTATTGCCCTCCACATTTAATGACATCCGTGAGTCTATCAGTCGATCTGGAATGTGTCGTCTGTCTTTATTAAATGTTTTCCAGCAGGAAACCAATAACATCTCCAGGTAGTCTGTGAATAAACGATGGGCAACAACAACATACTAACGCAGATATACTTTGATATATACCTGTACTTTGTATGACACACAAACAGTTTGGCACAAATGTAAAGGCTGAGCATGAGTTTCCCCCTCATAACACATTAAATAAATAAATAAAAATATCTACAGTCACAGGCTGATGGATCATCTTATCTGCTGAATGGTTACTTTGCACTTTACAGAACAGCTACAGGCACAAACTGAAAGAATGAAGGGCAAGACAGTCACTTTTTAAATCTTTACCTCTGCATTTGAAGTATTTACTGGACCCTTTCCGACTGAACAAACTTTGTCACAGAATTTAAAATGTTGTACTTTCTACTTTTTCGTATTTTGGCGACTATTCAGGCGCGAGTATGCATGTGAATCTCTGTTTGACATTACACTGACTGAACTCCACTAATACTAAACGATAATAACAGAGCAGAACTGAACAAAAACATCACATTTAAAATAACAGAGGAGCCTCTTTTTGTTATTTTTCTTGACACAGTGTAGCAGGTTGTCGATACCTTTTACTTAGCTTACAGGATAGGCTTACTGTACAGATTTCAACATAAAAACGATTCAGTCCGTTTGACTTCCTTTCTGCGCATTTCATACTAATACTTCCCTAGACCTTTATCACATTGAATTCACAAAAAAACAAACATTTCAAATCTTTTATCCTGAAGGACAAAAATAATGTTATTTAGACCCAATGAAAATCCTCTCTTGATTTCCTGTGAAAGACACTAATTCACACACAGACAAACTATCCAACAACATGCTTCACCAAATAGCATTTAAACCACATTCTTTAACCAGCGGTAATCACTTGCTGTTTTCCTTTAGATATTTAAAGAGTTTTATTCCAAGACAAATGTACAAGTTAAATTAGAGTCAAATGAACTACTTTTGCACGTTTTGACTTAATCCTACAACAAGGATCACAAAAGGTTTCCTTTGTGTAAAAACATTGTGTTTGGAATGAAACTCTCAATGTGTACTCATCATTGATCGTTAACCTCCTAATGTGTAGCAGTTAAAGGACATTACCGCTATATATCGTAGCTCTGCAGTCCCTGAGCACCTACCACCATTGCACATACACATTTTTAATATTCCTTTGATAACTAAATAAAGCTTTCAAAGCATTTCCTACTTGCTACAACCTTACATCCTTACATCCTGTATCCTGCATATTGTAACTAAAACTAAACGCCTAATTCATTGCTAGTTATCCTGAGGTGCTTCCCTACACTTACACATGAAATACTGAGGCTGTCAGCTGTCAGGTGTTCAGTACATTTTTTGCGGAGTAAAACAACGAGACTCATTATTGTGTTTGTAGTAGCCTCTTAGTTTCTTTTGATCGCACAGCCCTTTATTTGCAGGGGTGGCTCACTGAGAGCCCAGTATAGCAGCAGTACAGTAGTGACTCTAGTGAGTTTGTTTACATGCACAAAGTATTCTCGATAGCTTGTATTGTTTCTTAATATGCTCTGTATACTATAATAACATATATCACCACATCCTTAGAAAGACTTAGAGCGTTTTAGAGGTGCATTTTGTTACCTTTTGGAAAGAGCAAAGTTAGCTGTTCCAGGCTTTTAGCTAAGGTTGTCAAAATAGCTGCTCGTAAAAGCTTCATATTTAGCGTATAGATTTCTTGTACTTCTTGGTAAGAAAGCTGACAAGCCAAAGACAGTTGCTTCCTTGAGTCTTCCCTGCCATGCTAATGCTGTCAGCAAGGCTCTGAGAAGTCCTGATGTTTACATTTGTGCAGAGCCAGGCTCCATCTTCTGGCTCTAGCTTTATACTTCAGGTACAATTGTAGGAAAGATATTGATCTTATTCAGCTGTCAGAAAGTAAACAAATAACTGCATTTCACAAGATTTGAAAATATTAGAAACCGGGGCATATCCAGGATTCTGCTTTACAAACGTCACAGTTTCTTTGTAACGAATTCTAGAATCTATGGATGTGCAGGTAAACAAACTCTGTGTGAACTCGGAGACACTCTTGACACCAATGAAAACCCACAGAGAGCTGCCATAGCTTGGTACAGTACCTACATCCAGACACAAGTGCAACTTCATGCAAAAATTATAAAAAAAGTCAAAGTAAAATAAACACTAGCGCTAATGATACAAAACCAATAAAAGGGAACATGTTGTCACCTTCATGTCGGGGCGTTTCCTGTGGTCTTGTGTTTACAGTGTTTATTTACAGACAGATCTGCTGCCATGGGACATTTGGGGGGGGGGGGGGAGAAAGCACAGCAAGCCATTCCTTAGCATCATGAGGGAAATCATTAATTAATTACAGCAGTTTTTGTTTACAGGACAACATACACACTCGCTAATTAGACACATCTTGCTACCTGCAAGGTGTGAAGAGAAGAGACGCTTTTTTTCTTCACATAGTGAAATCCTGTTAGATTACAGCATGCATTACTCTACGTGCTAATGCCAGGGCTTGTTGTGGTGTTGTTGTTGTTATTGTTGTTGTTACTGATACTTCCCAGTGTTGACTGTTTGTCCTTGCAGGTGGTTGTTTCCTCAGTGCTTCTGTACTCTCAATGTGCCTGGAAACACACACAGAAGAGCAACGTTAGTGCTGCTGACAGCCTTTTGGAAGTGACTCTGGGGCAATGTGCCATGATGCCTCGCTACTTTGGATGGAGGGCTGTAGCAGACGCTCATTATAAGAAAGCGAAACAAGTTTTTTTATTGGCTGATAAAGGTGTGATAAAGGTGCAGCCAACTCTTCCACTCTAGCAGACGAAGAAACAACGCTTTCATAATGAGCCGCAACTTCTGTTCGTCTAGTTGCAGGAAATAAATGTACATCAGGCAACTTGTTACTATAAAAATATGATAAACAGCTGCCAAGATGAACTGTTGTTGCAATCATTTGATTTAATTATCTTGTGATTAATTTCCCCCTTATATCAGGATGACATTTTCAAATGATGGCAGGTTGATTATCTTGGTATATTTAGAAAACAAGCTTGTTTCCAAAGAGGCAAACAACAGCAGGTTGTTTTGCGATGACGGGTTAATTATCTCTTTAACTCAACATAACTATTAATGGATAATTAACATGTTTAAACTGCCTTTATTTGTTCACAATCTGTTGTTGTTTTCTGTTTTGAAATAACAACTTGTTTACCCATTATCATGACAATTTAATTTTGATATTTTAATCTCAATGAAATCGTTATATCCACAGCTGGTCTTGGCTGTGTAGTATTTGCTTAATATATTATGAATTAATTATAACTCCAACTTTTTGTTGATCATTCTGCCTCAGCTGAAGAAAAAAGGAAGAAAATACTCCACGTTTATATTTAGGCCAATTTGTATGATTACCCAAATGATTTACATTTTGTATTTGAGTGCCATACTCACATTTCTACTTCCCCTTTCACAAAATCTCTTACAAAAAGGCAACAATCACTATATCGGCTCTATATACCATGAACTTTGAACCTTGCTTATCTTTGAACGGTTGAAAGGATTGCTTAAATTATTATTACTGCTTGGTATCTTCTCAAACAATACTTCTCAGTGGTAGGAATGTATAAATAATAATGACTATGGCTCTGAACAACTAATAGTAGTGAACTATTAGCATGTAGTTAGACTTACTTCTGTCCCCACCGTTCCTCATGTTCGTATCCTCTTCCAAGGCCACGTCATCAACTTAAAAAATGAAACGGATTTCAGTTACAGTTACATGTTAACACAACACATATTCAGATGATATAACATTATGAACCAGGAGCAACAGACTCACCTGAGTGGAGCTCTTTCACCAGCGACGACATGGTGTTTGTGATTGAGTCAGCAGCAACTAATAGATCATTACGAAGATTTCTAGGTACACCTGGGAAACAGAGAAATGTAGTGAAGTATAAGTATTATAGTAGACTAATTCAATATAGGTTCTTTAAATTCCAACACTGCCTGGTGGTAGAATTACTGCAATATCGTGATAAGTATAATAGATTCAAGATTCAAGGCTTTTATTGTCATTTGTACATAGTACGTTCAATTACGTAACTACCACTACGTTTTTTTTGCACTATACTAAATACTGTTAATATTTACATTAATTATGTGACCATCTATGTTTCCTGTAGTTATTGAATTGCTCTTTTTACTGCACTGTTAGTGTACAGTTTTATTATTATTGTGCTGCTGTGTTTATTGTATTTTTGTAACTCTGGCACAACAATTTCCTTCGGGATGAATACAGCCCTATTTTTCTTATCTTATCTTATTGATATACATAAGTTGCAAACAGATGAATGTTATGGATGGTCTTTCAAAAGTTCAGGTATATAATATGACGGTTTGGTCAGTTTTCTGAAAGTTAAATCTAGATGGTGCTCACTCACCATGAGCGAAGGCCTCGAGCACGTCGCCCCCCACCCCGGCCAGGCAGTCCTGTGGGGTGTGGGTGGGGGTGGACCCAGCCGAGGTGGAGCGAATGGGCATCGGCATGGAGCAGCCCGCCCCGTGGCTGGGGGAGGAGTGAGGGGAGCCTCCAGACTGCGACTGCAACATACAAACACCGTGATAGTTACAGTATCGCCATAAACACAATGTAACCTTTAGAATGTCGTCATCGTAGCTGTACTGTTATGTAAAAGCTGGACATTTGGGGAAATAGGGTTATTTTCTTCCATGCCGAGCGTTGGATGAAAAGATTGATTCCACTCTTGTAAGAAACCACCACTTCTGTTTTTCTACTGATTAAACAACGAAATGTAACTTGAGATTGTGTGAGCTTTAGATATGATAGTATGCAGTTTTTGTTGGCTCAGGACAGAGGGAGGCTCTTTCCCTTGTTTTCACTCGCATTTAACATACATACATGAATATGGTCTGTCTCAGCTAGGTATAATGTTTCCTAAAATGTCCTACTATTTCTATAAAACTTAAATCAGGTAATCCCATATTAAAGGTCCCATGACATGCTTTTCCGGTTATTACCCGTCCCCTTGTGTGTTGTGTAGCTTTTTATGCATGTACTGTAAACGGTCTGCAGAGTCACAAACCCTCAAAGTACACCCTGTAGCGAGTAAAACTCTAACACAGAAAAGACCTGTCTATGCTGCCCCAGAACGCCTCGTTGGAGATTTCTCTTTTTCCATTTTTTTCTTCCTGGTCGTAGTGACGTAAGGGTCACAGTGACGTAACGGCTCCGCGGATTGGTCCACTTCCTCACACACACACACACACACACTCACTCAGCCTTATCTTTTCTCAGCCGCGGCTCTGCGGCTTTCTCAGCCTGAGAGTTTGTGTGTGAGCTCAGGCTGAGTTCTGCGGTGTCTCGCTGTCTCACAGACCCCACCCAGCAACCAGGAAACGACCTCAGTAATCCAGCTCACTGTCCGCAGCAGCGAGCCCCGCAACGTCCCGCCAACACGGCACCCAGACCCCACGCAGCATTCTCATCTGTTTGTCATTACTGGTGTCATTTTCTGGTTGCTAACGCCATTGTAACACATAATCACTGATGTTCCGCTGTAACGTTGGTGGACTCATCAGAACAGAGTGGGCGAACTGACCAATCAGAGCACAGTGGGCTCATAGGGGGGGGGGCAGGAGCTCCAACAAGCCGTTTAGGACAGAGAGTGAATACACATACTATACAGAGATGCTGTATGAGAAACCAATGTGAGTTTGGAACATTGAACAATGTAAATCTATTCTAGTAGACCTCAACAATGGAATTATGATCAGTACAAAATGGCCATGTCATGGGACCTTTAAATAAAATGATGCCTATTTGCTTGAAAATTCCGGGGGAGTTGCGCTGAAAAATGTTAGTGAGTTGGCCACAATCTTACTTTGTATCAGCAAATATATACTTTAGAATCAAATGAATTAGAGATATGCACTGTTTTTTATGTGTTTGACCTTGACAGGTGCATGAAGACGAGCTAACCAATATTTCTAGGCATATTTTTTCCGGTTCAGTGAGATAATTATAATGACATATTTGCTTATTTACATGACAAACTAAATGATCTCCCATCTGAAAGACTTTAGGGAAAATGGGCTTCTGATAGAAAGAAAAAACACAATTAATCCCCACATGAAATAAAGCCAATTCTGTGATATTTCAATGCACGACGCCGTATTGCACTCACAGATTGCAGCTTTGGGAAGACATGACCTTTGTGCTTCTAAAGGTGACTTTTATTAAAACAAACCGTGACACAGATGTGGTCGAAAGAACTTAATCCTTATAGGGAGAACAAACAAAAACAATGGCAGGAAAACCCCATACTGGCTGGCTATACTCTGTGCGTCTATAGTGCACCTTTACTGCGTATAGGAGTAATGAGAACCATGTGTGGGTGTAAGTGACCAGGGCCTGTGCTGAGAGGAGAGATATATCCTCAGAAAGGATCACTGTGCGTCTCTGGTGTAGTGAGACCAGGTCGATGGCTGGCAGCCAGGCAGCAGATGGCCGGCCAGACTGCAGTCACATTAGACGGGAGGTTGTTAGTGCCGATGAAAGGAAAAGATCCCTGACACCTGGGCCAAGAAAAACCCACTTCTCTCAACTTGTTTGGACTGAGGATCTGAGATTTAAGGATTGTTTCACAGTCTGCGGTTCTAGCTCCAGCATGGTGGAGTACCCTGGATAAGAGGACTACATCAGTGTAACCCAGTTAGATTGCAGAGTCCTATTATCTTTCCCTGATGTAGTTGCATTAGACTGAGTGCTGAGACTAAAGCCAGGTATTGAGGCTCAAACTGAATTAAAGGCAACTTACAGCCTGCTTCTGCTCCTCATCCTATCAGCCAGCACAGGTAAGCAGTGAGAGAGAGCAAGAAGAGTGAGAGCAACAGAATTAAAGCAACAGAAGAAGAAAGAGAAGAAGAAAAGGATTTTTCCATGCATCATACGGCTATTTAACATAATTTAACAAATAATCCAATATGGCAACATTTAATTTAACCAACATTCCACCAAGCTTTAAAGCACAATCAAGCACATGTTATTTTAACTTAGGACAACGACTTACTGTTTAAGCACCGTAGAGCACCGTAGAGCAGGATATTCAGAATCAGAGTTATCACACCTAATTCTTGTAGAAACAGGTGAGGGTCTTACCTTCAGCAGCCTCATGAGTCCCTCCAGCTGCACCATCAGCTCCCGCCTGCTCTCCTGCAGCGCCGACATGCGCCGCTCCAGCTCGTCCTTCCTGTGTCTGCACAGAGTTTGGGATGCAACATTAAAACACAAGGGAAGACAAGGTAGCAATCATAAAACACAATGCACCGGTAGACATCTTACTCTTTTACATTGTTTTGGGGAAAAGTGTTGGGTTACAGGTGTGTAATGGGGTGACTTTCTATAGGGATCAATATTTCAAGGATCAGTTTCAGACACTGCAGGTTGTGTATATGTAGTCAGATTGTATTTGCATCAGTTCCTGTGGCTCCGATCAAGTATAAACGTTTTTGACTAGTATTTTTACCTGTATCAATGACACTGTTACATATATATTTTACTGACAATATAAGTCAGTGATCGTTTCACTCACTAGTGTAAAAAGTGACATGCGCTTCACACCTGGTCATCCTAAAGCAGGGATCCCACATTACCAGGAAGGGGCCGGAATATGTCCGACAAGAGAGTCTTATAAAGCCCCCCGATGTGTTTAATCTGTCCCGCAAATTATTATTTAAGAAAATAATAATTATTGCCAGCTATCACTAACACTTTGTTTGCAGGACTGCAATTTGTGTGCATAACAGATGGCAATTTTTTTCTCTTCCCACATTTAACATTGGCAAGTTGCACCTGGCTGCAGTACTGTACTAAATACTTTGACTGTAACCAAATTACTAGGGGGGAAAAGTCTATTTATAAATCAAAAGTGTTGACCTGGAGCATTGGCAGTTTCAAGTGAGGAGTGCTATTTTAATTATTTACTGCAACTATTACTCATCTGCAAGAAGACAACTGATGTTCTTCATGAATAGAATAGAAAAGGGAAATACTTGTTTCTTAGCTTGAGAATGCAAAACTTGTAATTTCTTTTTTGGCCCAAAGAGAGTTTTACTTTGACAGCCCCCTTTTAAATATCTGGTGTGGATTCTGTCTTTGTATCCCCCTCTGGTGTTCATAAAGAGCAACTGCATTTTGAAAAACCTTCAAAGAGCTCGAGCAATCATCTGTCTGTTGTAGTGAGTCATCTAATCACAAACTCTCAACCATCTGCAGACTGTAAACACATCTGCTCTGTTCTGCATCCTCAGGCTGAAAACATGCAAATCAGAGCCGTCTAGCCAGCAAAAAAACTGTGATAAATATTACTATGTGATGATATCCAGTTCAAAAACCTGCATCAAAAACAGGCTTAAAAGGTATTTCTAAACATGTTTGAATTAAACTGGGATATAATAAGTAGACAAACACCGTCTTCAACTGATAAAGCAATACTTTAACGTAAAAAGTGTTATGTTTTAAAACACCAACATAATTATTTCCTCTAGATACATCAATCTTTTACCGTGCCAGTGAGAAAATGTAATTCAAATTCATCTCTAGTTGTGCTTTGTCTGCATACAACGGCCCAGCTAATAATTGATGGTATTAAACATTAACTTAATATAAAATGTAAGTCCTTGTCACTCCTCATCATCATAAACTTGACTGCTGATGAATTATTAAGGCCCTGTCAGAAAAACAAGTCGTCATTCTGCTCCGTAACGCGTCCTCTCAGGGTGAGTCTCCTCCAACAACTGGACCCAGGGGTCAGCCAGCGTGACGAATGCTGCTGCCGGCTCATTCAAAAACACCCTCCTGAATTACCAGAAAGTAATGTTCTCCTTGAAGAATGAGTCCAGCGTGAATTAACTCAACAGCCGCAAAGTGGTTTTACAACTTAATTGTGTTAATATATGGCTCTTTGATCCTGTTGATGGACTGAAGTTGCTCTCATACGAGGTGTTTGGTGTGTAAGTAAGGTTTATACCTGAGGAGCCGCAGTTCTGTCAGCAGCGTGGGGTTCTGCTGGGCTTTCTCTGGGGTCGGCTGGGACGCCTGCTCGTGCTCCAGACGCAGCCGCTGGATCTCCTGAAGGATCTCTCTGGAGGAGTAAGACAATCATTTCACTTAAGAGCAGCAGTGGAGAAAATACTTCAGTAGAAGACATGGAAATAAGTTAGAATGAATATATTGCACTCAAAATTTGACTTGAGTAAGAGTACATTGACAGAAACAGCCTAAAAAACAACATGCCCCAACCAGCAGCGTTATGGCTCCCTCCCATAATACTTTCCCCACCCTTAAGCGGTCAAGTGTTTTGCACTCGGAGGACATCATCTTCCATGGAGATCACATCTTTTTGAGTTTGTGTGTGTGTGAATGCATAAATGTGTGGAGGCAGCATGTACATGGTCACAACTACTGCAAATTGGCACCAAAAGTTACAAAGAAAAATGCAATGCATAATTACTGCTTTCACAGTGTTTTGAATATTTGTTTTGATGCATTATCAAGTACAGCAGGGAGCTTTTAGTTGGTAGAGCTAATTTTCTAAAGGGATATTCTGACATTTGGGGAAATATGAACATTCTCTGTTTCAGTTTTTTGAGTTGGCAATTTACTGCCATACCAATCTGTCACATAACGCATCGTAATTAGAAAAGTAAAAGTAGAGTTTACTGAACAAATAAAAAACCCTGCCAGCCAACCACCCGGTAACACAGCACAGATTTGTAAAAGTGTTGAAATTATATATTTGACCTGTTTTTGTTCTCCAGCTCTGCGATCAGCTGTCTCTGTTGCTTGTTGGCATCGAAGTTGAAACCCAAATCTGTCGGAGGACATTGTTGCTGAAAAACCAACATTAGCATAGAATGGCATTAAGAACGGTGAGTAACAACAGTGAGAGAAAAAAAGTGGAAAGACCAACAGTTTCTGTCAGACCACAGCGAGCAGTAATTACTTTCCGCTGGAGACGTATTATGTTTCTGCATAAACAGGAAACTATTTCATCACCACAGCTTTCCTTTATCGCTCCATATAACGGAGTGAAAAGCCAAATCCAAATAAACCCAAAGTCACCCTATAAGAACATTTTCTGCCTGTAGTCGTGTAACTTCTCTCCTGAAAACGTTATCTACACAAGCTTACCGTCTGCTTTTTATCAAAGACCGTTCAAAATGTGTATTTGGTCTTTGATATTTATTGTTTTCAAGGTACTTTTAACTATTTTCCACCAGCTTAAGCCATCGTCTTATATTTGCTGTATGGGGCAAAAACAGGCTTATTTTTTCTGCACCAAAAATATGTTTTTCATAAAAAACAACAGTGAAACTATGTAAGATTGGTCAGGACTGTAGTTTGGATTAGAAGAAGTAGATTTAGGCAGAATTTTTTTTATCCTGTAAAAGTTTTCGAATACACAGATGCACAAACAGGACCTATATACATTAAGCCCGAAATATACACATGCAAAAACACATGCATTGGTGGAGACGTGTCAGAGCAAAGACGTTACTCATTGAAAGTAGAATTTATGATTTATGACTTTTTGAGACATGTCCACTAAGCTCATCAGATCACTTTTATAAGGGTGAGGCACAATGAAGCTCTGAACAATAACTTGTCTAATCATCAGATGTGAAACACTCACTGTGGAGTTTCCCGCCTCGGCTGCCAGGCGGGCGGCGTAGCGAGCGATGAGGCGATGTTCCTCATCCAGCCGACTGGGACTCTCCAAGACACTGAGTCAGAGACAGAGAGATACATCACACACACATACACACAGAAACACTGACAGAGCTCTTATGTTAGTACACGGGAAAGTTTGTACAGTAATTATGTGAGACCTTATGATTGAGGTGACCTTCATGTTTGTTGATAGACAGTCTGGGATAATTGGTTATTACGATGACCTGGGATGGATTACTTAGAATCGTGTGTCCGTGCCAATGGCTGCTCTGACCATCTCATCACTAACATGAAATGTCAAATAAGGCGTGAGACATTAAGCGATCATGGGTGTGGCATATGGTGCGGGCAGATGAGCGGACATATGCTATTCCTTCACGGCAGGCGGTCTGCAATGAAGAGTGAAGGAGAGCTGAGATGGGGCATCCAACTCTGAGTGGAGAGTGAGTGATGATTAAGGCCATTAAACCCAATCTGGCTTCACACCACTGCATCACCAACCTGCAACGGAGACTACCCCCGGCCCTCAACACCCTGCAAACCAGCCTTTTTAATCCACTATTGCAATAAAATCTTATCTTTCCTCAAAGCAGATAAAGAGGCTGCCTGTGAGATGAGATCATTTTAGTTCTCGGCTCCTACTTCGCTTGTTTCAAGGGTTTTATTAGCCCTTTGATGATATCTTAAAATACTCTGCGGATCACTCGACTTGTTTCAAGATAATGTCACCTGACTCAAAATGTCTTGTAAAATGGGACACTTTCTAAATAATTTACAGTCCCAACCTCAGGTTAAGGCGTAGACAAGAGCCTGAGGTGTCTTGTTAAATGGAAGTAATACATTAAGGACATCAGGGAGCTGCTCGGGGTTGGCTCAGGAAACGCCGTGACCCCATGAGGTCGTTTGGAGCCGGGCTGCCTGTCTGGATCTTAGAGCTCTCAGAGTTGGAGCTGCTCCATCAGGGAGCTTCCTGGGTTTGAACAGAGATGCTTGCACTGCCTCCAAGCCCTCCTGAACTGGCATCTCTCCCGGATACTTTTATTTTGGTCTCACGTTTGAAGATAGCACCAATTGATTTTTGACTCAAACGCAATCAGTGCTTCAAATTCTGTCAGAAATATGACAGACTATGCTTTTTAAACGCTGAGTTTTGATTTGCCTGATCGCACTTTAACTAATGGTCAAAACTTAAAGAAGCCAGAGATTCAATTTGATCAACATCTGGAAGTTGTTAATCGAATTGGGCAACATGTTTGCTCTATGAACAGCTGTATGTTTTCTTACTCTGATGCAGGATATATTCAATTTATTTCTAAAGACTAACTATACGCCAATATTGGAAGTACTTATTGACAATAATGATTACAATATCAGTAACAAAGCTTGCAGTCTTATCTAACAATGTCTGTGTCATTTCAATCCGGTAACTTTAGATATTTCTTTAGTTAGGGGTTCAGATCGGATTTGCTGTCAATATGACCTTTTACAACTGCTTTGGAAATCGTCCATGATCTTCATCTCTTTTGTACAATTTATTCCATTGACATTCACTCAGTTATTGTGCTGACTCTTTAATTTTGTATCACCACTGCAATCCTTGGCCTCATGTTACCGCACAATGTAGAAACATTTGTTATTTATAATTTATTTATCCATGCATTCATTTGAATTTTTACTAATGTTTAATTTCTATATAGTGCCAAAAATACAACACTGTTATGATCGGTAAATCGCTTCGATACTTCCCACCCCTTAGCCTATCACGTACAATAAGTTTAAGAGCTAGCTAATAGAAGCGTGATTGTTACATAGTGATGTCATGATGTTACGCAAGTAAACAAAGAGTCCAACGGAGGCGTTTCTCTCAGAGTGTGGGAGAGAAAACTCCCTCTGGTGGGAACTTTGGGATTTTATCTTTTACAGACTATCTACATGCACAAAAACAGAACACATTACAGGAGAGGGAAAATCCCATAATGATTTCATCTAAACGTTCATGTTAAGCATGTCTCCCTCAATACATATACAAATACACATATTTTAGGAGTTTTTAGTAATAATGACGACTGCTCCTGATAGAAACACACACTGCTGGGTTCCACACTGACTTACATTTGGTGAATTCTCAGTAACTCTGAATTAAAACTTGTCAAGCTCAAGACAGCATTTTCTTTCTTTTTTCTTTTTATCTTCTGTCGCCGTGGTTCTGCATGACTAACAGGTAATAAATTGCAGTTCGCCCTTGGAGGCAGGCTCATGGTGAGCAATTGTCTGTGAGAGAGAGACAGAGAAGAGGGAGGGACGGTGCCAAGTCAGCAGAGCAGACGGTATCAGAGAGCAGACTGTGATGGAGGCTGAGAGCACAGCACACGCCATTTCTCATGTAGAGCCTTCAGTTTTAACTCTGCACTGACACACGATCATTCATGTGTTTTTTCTCTGAGTCTGAAAGGGTCAAAAACAAGGACACGACCGCTGCCGCTTCGTTTCAGTGTGAGGCTCTTGAACTGAGTCACAGCCAAAAGCAGCTCTGCATTATTCAGCAGCAGCATGTTTGACTCACAGGCTCTTGTGCCGGGTAATTATATTAATAGATTAATATTTACAAACCAAATGTGACACAGTGAGAGGCTGCTGGCCTTCTGTTCTCTGCAACTTAAGTAAAGCTTGCTCGTTCGCCACTTTATCTACCGGTATCCACACTGACTCTCAACGCAACCTATTTTGGAAGCGTCACGCTGGCTTAATGCGCAAATTCTGCCCTAAATATGGCAGCTTTGTAGTTGTTATGCCCCCCGAAGGCAACAGCATCGTCAGTGCATGACATCTTCTCAAAGCAGCTCTGACTCACAGAGCAAAATGTCAAGACAAAGGTTATCAGGGTCCGTCATCACTGCCACAGTTGAAGAAACCTCAGGAGAGCGTTGTCTTGCTCTTGTACGTGCCGCCACATGTGATGCCTTCACTGACCTCCACGGGTTTGGCTGCAAGGCATCGCTTACCGCCTCGGGTGTCCCTATCCTGTCAGCTTCCCTTAAACTCGCTCTCATCTTGATACTGTCAGCCCTCTGAGACGAGACTGAACTGCACAAAATGTTCATCTCTGCAAGACATTTAATCTAGCATCGATTGTTAGCATCTCATTTCACCAAACACAGAAATCTTCCAGCAAGGTTAGATAATTATACTTGTAATGAAACAGAGAGAAGTAATGGGATATCGGCATGATCTATACATCACATTTAAAGTTCAGTCGTACTGCTGTGGACATTCTTTGCATGCTGCCCTTCAGCTGCAGAGGTCCCAGAAGAGCAAAAGTGAGAAATAAAAAGCCCCAGCCCTCATTGAAGCTCTTTCTGAATTATCTATCAAAGCCTCTGTCTGGATTTTAATCAAACACCTGATCTTAAACGGGTTTGATGTGCACACTTTTATTCTTTCCGCACACCAGACAGTGACGTGTCCCCTTGTTAATGCCGTGTGAAGACCTGAGTCCCTAACAGTCCCATCTTGCAAACAGAAATTGCCTGAAAGATGTGTACTGTGATACACGTCCACACAAACGGATGAATTCATCGGACAGATGCATTAAAGCTGCTTCAAAGTGCTCTCCATTATAATTCCTAACCACAATGGTTCATTACCACTGTGAGTAAATAATAACAGAGCTGGCCTTTAACTGAGAGGATGAAATGAGAAGACAATTAGGCTGCTTTTTCGCCCTCGCCTGCTTTCTGCTTTCATGATCAGGCTCCAGTTCTATCATGATCTATTTGTCAAATCCTTTAAGTAGGAGTGCTCACATATTCCTCACGACAGCGCAACAAATCTTACTCTAAAAATACACTTGCAAGGGCATTCTGATCGAATGCAAAAACGTGTGTGAGGGAACAAATAACTTCACGCTGATTTCTGTCACCTATTCTTAGCACAGAGTGAATTCTGAGGGATTCAAATAACACATTTTTGCATGTGTGTAACGTAAACTGACATTTTGCATATTTAATAAGCTCATTCTGTGGAAAAATATCTTCAAAATATAAAAGACTTGTGCTTTATGCCTTGGTGCTTACCTTTTGGTAGGAGTGGGCGCCCCAGAGGACATGAGCATTGTGTCGTTCATGTTGTTGGCCCCTGGTTTCGGCTGACTAAAAGACAAGATTACAGGTCTTTAATCTACTCTGCAGAGGCCTCAAGTGCTTGTCACCAGGGAAATGGGGAAGAGGGCATTTGCATTTTATTAGTAATCATGAATCATCGACTGACTGCAATTTATTCCAACTGTACAAAAGAGGGCAGACAATGAAGATCATTATATTACTGAATGTGCTGCACAAAGTCTGCAACATCTTGGACTCGAGTTGACTTAAAATCCCAGCGAAATAATTGACTTTTCCGTGGAACGGCCATTTAAATCGTTTTAGGGCCATTATCTTATTACATAAACAAGAGCAACAACAGCAGACAAGGAAACTAATTACACTGGAAGTCTGTGAAGAACTAGGAAAGGTGACATTGTGGGAGGTAATTTGTGAGAGTAAACAAAGCGATGGGGTCCATCTGGCGGCTGCATCCCGAAACCCTCGGACTCTCATTAACGGTTCAGAAATATCACTCTGCACATCTTAGGTGCATCGCCGCTTCACACTTCACCGCCACAAGGAAAAAAACACTTGATTTCCATTTCTCTGTAGTCGCATCTCTTCAATCTGCACAACGCATCTCTGTGAAGTTGTCAGCCTTGATTCTATTGTAACAGATGTATTTAAAGCACTAATGATCACATCACAAAGCACTGAACAGCATTGAATCTCGTTATGCTTATTTGTCCAATCAGTATTTATGGCCAAAAATCAAACTATTTATATCCACATTCTGCAGAATACTGTTATCAGCACAAGACAGTGAGAGCTTCTCTGCTCCCGTGCCACTATCTGCCTCAACAGCTCTCCTTCTTTTTTTGTATATTACTGTGTTACTAAAAATAAGAGCAGAAAAACTGCATTATTTCTGGATCACTAATTGTGCTGAAGTAATTTGTTAGCTGTTCACAAACAAGAGTACACATTCCCTGCATTCATGTGCATGCTCAGGGGGTTTAACGTGTTCTCTTTGAAGACATATTGCAACTATTATTGCCTCATGCATTTACATTTCCTTCAGGACTAGCCTAACGGGTGAACTGAACAGAATGAGTCATTTATACATTACATTATAACACAATCCTGCTGATTCTTACATTTTAAGCAAAAGTATAACAACAGGAAAAATAACAACTGTCTCTACTCAAACCTGCACATGCTGCCCTCCACAAATACTCCACTAAAGGTTCCCCTTATTTAACTCTTGCTATATTACAGTAATCCCCCCTGGAGCAGCAGACAGAACAGCAGACACCCTTCATCACCCTTACCTCTGTGAGGAGAGCAAGCACCTGCCCGGCTGGCAAAATACATCCGACTGCTGCTGCTGTTGCCAGATGCCTAATCTGCCCTCAACTGAGCAAGAGAGCATCTCAATGTACTACACTGCTGCTGTCTCCAAGGAAACTCGGCGGTCACATGACTTCATGACGCCGCGGATGTCTCTCTCTCTCTCCTCTCTGAAGCTCTGACTCGGTATTTTCACCTCTCTCTCTCTAACACATGAATATACACTGGGAATTAGGGGAATGCCAAAATAGCTCAATTGCAACTTCAAAAAGAAATGTACTCGTATCACTTCAGAAGGAAAACAGGTCTTTACATGTTACTATAATTACATTTACATATATGAACTCCTCCGCTCACCTTCAGCAAGTTACATAAATTAAAGCTCTTTGTGGGTTTTATAAATAATCATTCCCCTCCGAGCACACCACAATAACGTCTAAATGTAGGGCAAAAAGTCTCCTTACGTAAAAGTATTTATTTTTCCGACAAGATTTGGATTAATTCTAACAGGCATCCTAACTCATTCACATCAGCGTCTGCAGCCCCGTGGATCCCCGACTGAAGGGACGCTGATTAGAGAAGAAGCCCAGTCTAGTAACTCCTGCCTCAGAGGTCAAACGGTACTGCGTTGACACAACATTTAGGCAATACAAAAGATCAAAGTCTGCAATGCGCTAAGCCCCGTGCTACCTGCGTGCGGTGAATGACAATGTGCCATCCCTTTCCTTGCACTTGGCACTTGGCAGGGGTAAGGAGGAGATGAAGCTTCATGCACACACTCTCAAACCTTATTCCTGACAAACGGCGGATGCATGGCTGCCTTCAATCGCTTTCAAGCCGGCTAAAAATAAAACGCAAAAACATGAAGCATCCTCTCCTGCCGGCTCCTGTTTCCCCAGTGGCCCCGGCCATACAAAGCCCAATGGATCACACTCACAGGAAAGTGAAGCACTGTTCTCTCTATTCTAATGGCATTGATGGATAAGAAAAAGTAGTTGAGAACAGATGAAGGCGTTCTTTAATGTAAGGGGATTTCTGGGGATTATATGGGAACAAAATGATGGAAAGACTTTTCCCACACAACAAAATACTGTTCGTCTAAAAAGCCTCAGAAAAATGCCTGTAATTTACTTTCTTTTTTTTTAAATTAGTTATTTTATCTATGTTTTTATCATTAGTTGTTCTTAAAGTGTCTCATTATGATTGAATTTATATTATTGTTTGTATATTGATGTTTTGTTTTATATAAAAGTGTGGATTTTTTTATTATTTTACTTATTTTCAATAATCACAGTGGGTTTTCTGCCACTTCCTGCACTGTCTGTCATATGTTATCAATCAATGAAAATACTTATTAATCCCAGAAAGACATTTTGTGACAGTTCACCATATTAGAATTAAATAAATCAATAATTATAGAAACATAACTTGAAGTAAAAAGGTCCAATCAAAGTCCTTGAAGCCACCGACCTGAGGCACAGCGTCTTAGGCACAGACGTTATGTTAGTGTATTTTTTAATTGTGCAAAAACAATAAATCCAAATTCAAATATATAGAGGGTGGCATATTTTTATGGAAGTGAGCATTTGACTCTATAGTGGAAAGTGTTAAACTATTTTGGTGCTTAAAGTCTTTTCGCAGAAGCGGAGGTCTGAAGGTAGGAAGCTGTATCGTAGATTTAAAGTCCCCGAGACAGTCAGAGCATCCCAAACCTATAACTCCTCTCCAAAACACACCGGCAAGAAACTCGCTGACAGTTTGAGTGGAATGAAAAACTCACAGCTCAGCTCGCCGTCAGTCTTTGCTCTCAGATTCCAGTAAATATTTCAAAACGCTTTCAGAATAGATACACATCGTCTGGAGACAATTCCGGGGGTCGGGCGATTCGGAGATTCATGTCCGATCAGTTTTTGATCAAGCCTGACGCTATACCCCAATTCTGCCATTATTACTCACTCACAACAGCTTCGTCAGACACACACACACACACACACACACACACACACACACACACACACACACACACACACACACACACACACACACACACACACACACACACACACACACACACACACACACACACACACACACACACACACACACACACACACACACACACACACACACACACACACACACACACACACACACACACACACACACACACACACACACACACACACACACACACACACACACACACACACACACACCACACCACACACACACACACACACCACACACACACACACACACACACACACACACACCTGAGAGACTGCGCTGACGGATGTCTCCTGGTTCACAACATGAAATAACACCTCTTCACAGTCAACATTCATCAGGATTGGCAACTAGCTGCACTCTACTTTCAGAAAACCAACATCACATTTCTCTCTCCGTTATGGATCTTCACTACAATTCAAACAGTCAATTCAGAATACATTTCGGGGCTTTGGCACTTTTCCCGTGACTAATCATCTGAAGAACCAGTTTGAGGCAAGATTTCTGTAGCCAGCAGGGGAATCATCATGGGAATGTTAGGCGGACAAATACTGTATTATCCACCCATAATTTCTCTTAAACGACCGTTAACAAGTGTGAAGTATTCCATTATTGCCAGCTCTTCCTTTGGCTCATGGCTACAGAGAGTGAGATTTACAATTGGTATGTTGGATCTAGAGGAATAGTTTAACCTTTTGTGAATTACGCTCATTTGTATTCATGTCTCGGAGTTAGAGGTGAATCGAGGAAGCTGCAGGGATGACATGTTTCTGCAGGACAACTCTGGCATACTGGATACCTTAAAAAATAGCCAATGGGATTTTTCCATTGGATTTTAGCAGGAAACAGGCTCTTTTGCAAACACACATTTATGATACTTACAACTTTTGTTCAGTAAGATAATCGTATTAAATCTTTTTTATGATTTCTGAGGCATAAACTCAATCAGCAAGAAGGAAAAGCTACCGTAAGCCAATCAACTAACTACACCACAGATGCATAAATCATGGACCCGACACAAAGCCGAACGTCAGCTTGGGATTGGTGGGATCATGTTTATTCACCTAATTTCGTAACTTGTTAACAACTCCATGTTTTGAGACATTTAAAAGCTTAAAAGTTCACAATTGGGGGATTAACTGTTGTGTTTTAAAATCTCTTCAACGTTTATTAACCACCGACCTTATTTCAGGCATAAAATCAAAAACCCATTGACTGAGAGACACGTGAAGCCGAAGTGCTAACATGCTATCTAATTGTTGGGTTAGTGGGCTCATTCCTGCAGCACTCTTTACCATTCTTATATCTTTTCATTACGTAAGAAGCTACAGCCAGCAACCGGTTAGCTTAACTTAGCATTAAGACTTGAAAAAGGGGAAAGGGCTAGCCTGTCTGAAGGTAAAATCATCCATATGACAGAACCTTTTAAAAGTGAGATAAGACAGCATGCATTACATTACATTTCATTTAGCTGACGGACTAGGTGCCTTACTCAAGGGCACACTAGTGGTGGTGTTCCTGGCGGGATTGGAACTCACAACCTTCCGATCTTCAGCCCACCTCACTATCCATTAGACCACCACTATCCCTGCATGCCTGCAAGTTTTTTGTGTGTATGAATCAAAGGAGACAGGTGTTGGTAGGTGGATTTTGTTTCTTTAGCGCAGAGCCAGGCTTGCTGATTCTCTGTTTTCAGTCTTACTGCCCAGCTGAGATAACAGGCTGTAACTTCCTATATAACAGACGGATATGAGTTTAAATATCTTTAATATTATATTCTCAAAAATGTGCCATATTCCAAAGTTATAACATCTGGATATTGTCCGCCATGTGTTCGCCAAATAGACTCATCGCATTTTTCTTTTGATAAAATGTTGCCTTTGGTTTGCAGTTCAAAGCCATTCACAGTTAATACTTAAGCATTACATTGAGAAAGGCAGTCACCAATGAATACATATTTTTGAATGGTTGGTCAGGATTGGAAAACATATTTTCATAGCTATACTACTCTATCACCAAACCGAAATAAAAACGTAAATTCGTCTGGGAACATAAAAAGACAGTTTTCCATCATCAAACACAGGTAAAAAAATCTTCCCTGCGTCAGACAAAACAACAGAGACAGAGAGACTAGTCTCAGGGGTCAACAGTCACATCAATTATCCTAAAAGTCAGTGAACACGCCAGCAAACTTGAAAGGCCATCTGTGAGAGCAAGAGAATGCACTTTGTCTATTAAAGTCTTAAAGGGGGACATAACGACAGGATGTTCCTAAAGTTTAAGAGACGTCACAAGTAGATAACTTCATCACTGTAGTAGGCACAAGAATGCATCCTTGTTAACCTGCCAACACCTCCTCCATCCCCTCGTATCAGAGAGAGTAGAGGGGTTGTTTGAGTAAAGATTGAAGTATAATAAAGGATCAATAAGTCAGGACTAGACTGAGGTTTGTGCAGGTTAGAATCAAAGGGCTCCACCATGGCTCTGAAATCACAGTAAGCTAGCAGTGTATTGATAAATCCATGGCACTGTCCATGGTGCTGAAGCATCAGACAGATGTGTATTGTTTTCTTCTGGAGTCCAGCCTTTCCTGTCAGTTTGGCCTACTGTACATATTAGGCGCTTTCACACCGGAGTACTTTTCCCGTTTAGTTCCGTTAGTGCCTGGAATTTTACGTTCACACCAAAAAGAAACCCCCATTTGTAGTGCCTGCTAGAGAGGTGGGAATATCCTGGGGAGAAAAAAGTACCAATTTCTGATTGGCTGGGCGAATTGCAAACCACGCCCCGTAAAACTGACAAGTTTTTTGAAGCCGCCATTATATTTGCTGGCATTAGCATTATTAGCATTAGCCCCGCGCACCAACGGAGAGAGAATAACTTATGGCAACACAAAAATAAACATGGGAGCGGTGGAGTGATGAGGAGGTGTCGGCGTTCTGGCGATTTACTCGGAAGGCTTCAGTAGAAGCTGCTGGGAGTCCCAGCAGCTTCTACTGAAGCCAGTCCACAACTCCGGGGACTTCCGGCCGGGGACTTTGGGTGGCAGTATACGCCGTGAAGTTGTTTGCGGCCTGCCAGTAAACCCAAAGCAGAAGAAGACGAAGTGACGTCAGTGGCTTCATTTGCCTAATCTTCCCTCAGGGAATTTATTCCGGTGTGAACGCGATCGGCTCTTTAGTTCCATGGGGGCACTAAGTGCTGGGAACTAAGTGCTGGGAACTAAGTGCTGGGAACTAAGTACGGCAAAGTACTTGGTGTGAAAGCGGCTATTGCTACTTGTCTCAATCAACCATTGGTGAAAGATGTATTTTATTAAAGTAGTGCAACAATCTAAGTTAATTCTGTTACAAGCTAAAGGTACACATTCAATATTCTACTTAAGCTCTTATATGTATTTTAAGCAAGTACCTTTTTTTTTCTGTAGAAGGATACAGCTCCTGTTAGTGATACAGTAAAGCCTTTTGTCTTTCATTGAGAGACACCAGAAACAGTGCCTTTTTACTGGTTGGGGAATGAGGGATTAAAAAAATGTACATTGCAAAATAAAGCAATTTCAAGTCAGTGACTCATTACATATTTTCTTACTTTTAATTGTCTTAGCTGGCAATGTGAGGTGCCCATAGTGAGTGTGGGAAAACAACAATGTGCATGCCCTCATTGCATTTGCTACCGAGGAAAAACTCAATTGTACTCACATACAGTGCTTGGGTAGATGTATTTATTCACTTTCTACCACTCCAAATAACTGATATATCTTTTAACAATATAACAAACAAGACCCTGGAGTTCATTTAAAAATCTATAAAAGGCTTCTGTGCCATAACATCTAATATAACCAAGAGCGCCACCTGGGCAGAACTCAATATCTCAGCCACCATCATCATAACATAATCAACATCGTAAACAAACAACAACAAAAAGCCACAGATTGCAGCTTGCTAGAGAGACATAATCCAAACTAGTTTCAGCCACACATTTCTTTTGTAATCAATATGAATCTACTTCTGTACTGTCATTTCATGCTACACAGCCTATAGCGCGCAGGCTAATCCCATCACCTCATCTCCCACATGGAGGGAAACTGTTGATTGTCCAGGTTTTGATGTAGATTTATGCAAAAATGCGTACGTTTGGGCACAAGGCAGAAAAACGCTTCCGCCAGTGGGCAGAGCCTTGATGGGAGCACTGATTCAGAGAGGATGGCTTCTGTCTCGCAGTAGAAACAGGAAATCATGTTTATGTTGTTTCTACGTTGTATATTCTTCTTGGCATTCAGTGCGCTCGTTTCTCGCCCAATGATGTAGCTCACTATCAATTACTCACTGACACTTGCCAGAAGCAAAACCATATACAGACAGCTTAGATGTATGGTCGTGACTGGAATATGAAGAAGGATTTAGTTATGAAATCAGCCATGAGAAGATTTCCTGTGATCCTATCAATGCCACGAACAGGCAACATTATAAATCACTTTTTTATTAGATTGTTATGTCTTTGTGGAGGCAAAAACTGAATTGGCGTAAGGATGATGGGAAAAATACACAGTGACCTTAGCGTTGTGGACTACTGGATGTATCTCAGCGGGGGAATTGATTATTGACATCGTACCATTTTTCATCTGAGATGTAAACGAGTGTGCGGGGTTTAAGACAGCTGCAGAATATAATGCATTTCCTATAATGACTTCCAGGAGCCCCAAAGCCTGCGGTGTGAGATTTATACCATCGTCCCCGTTTCATTGCCAACAGACTGATGAGGACGAGGGTGCTGTTAGCGGCCGAACCTGCGCAGCATATCACCATATCCACGTTAGCAAATAATCATGGGCTCGACATCTTAGCAATGTGGCAGTATATCAGTCATGGTGTGACGGCGAGATGGAAATATGGAGGCCGTTACATGACAAGAGCAGACAATAGATCAGCAGCACACGGGGCCTTGCTGTGCAGTTAATCAACAAATCAGTACTCATTAATAAAACAACTAGTGGTAACAAATGCTGTGTGAATGACACTCACACAGTGTGGGTGAGCTCCGGGGGTCTCTCCGCCTGCTCGGGGAACACAGGATGAGGCGGCTCTCCAATGGGGACGCAGCCGAGGGATTTACTGATGGCGTGGCTCAGCTTTTTGGCCGGAGACTTCTGTCAGGAGGGCGGGAAAAAACACAAGTATCTATCACCTTGTCGTGTCATGTGTCACCATCGTGTGGGAAAGTAGAAACAGTTTTAAGCTGCTTCAGACTGAATTTACATAACTAGGTCAACATTTTGTTACTCTGCCAAAAGTGTGGATCAGCAGGAGTTTGTGCATATTCAGTAAGTGCCTTATCGGCTACTTCACAGGACGTCTTGGTGGCTGCCCTGCGGCCCAAAAACTGCAGCATAATGAGTCCGCTCTCCTGCTGTCATGTCATGTGAACATCTGAGTGTAGCAGCATGACTACATGGGAGGTTGTGGCTCAGTGGTTAGTGCGCTGATCTTCGGATCACGGGGGCACTGGTTCAAATCCCGCCGCAGTCAAACATTCCGCTGTGTCCTTGGACAAGACACTTCACCCCAAATTGTTCCTGTGGGGATTGTCCACAGTATTGAATGTATGAAAGTCGCTTTGGATAAAAGCGTCTAACAAGTGACATGTAATGTAACGTAACTACATGAAATACTTCCATTTGTTAAAAACTGGAAAATATGTCTGTATGACATCAATGCAGCATAACCACAACATACAATAATAATAAAAACAAAATGGATAGATGATACTAACTGTACTCTTATTTAGACAGTATTCATCTTTTAATATTAAGTCTTTCCATATTGAATACCAGTCTTCAAATCATCTACTGTCATGCAGAAAACGATTCTGGTAGGTTAGAGTCATTCAACCCTCAACGGTTCAACAGTGAAAACTAAAACACAAACTAATTAATACATGTAGGGCAGGATGATCAGGGTAGCATGTGCTATCATTTAGAAAAATAGCAACTGTTTAATGAAAATCACGTTAGGTTTACTTGTAGTCTAATCTGATAAAGGGTTTAAATTGTTCCCAAAAACCGTAACCTTCAGTGTTTTCAGCACAAAAACTATAAATGTGGTGAAACATGTCCCAGAGGTATTAGGACGTTAACTCCAATTTGTCACAGAAGTAGGAAATCATCCCGAACAGATGCATGCTCCAGACCTTCACGATAAATATCAAAATGTGTTTTCATATCACAGACAGTGTTCGGTGTGTCGTCCACTCAGGCATGTGATCCCAGCCCCGAGTCATTCTCTTCTTTGCAAAAACTGAGTTTGATGGGAATTGGATTTGGGATCCAGTGCCTATGACTTCCCTTGTTCAGATTTAAATACTAATGAAACCGCTTTGGGGGGATGCGGCAAGGCAGAAAATTCTATCAATACGATTTCATTTGCCATAATGAGTGAAACCTCCATAAATCTCATGGATTTCTCTGACGGGACAGGAAGTGTAGAGAGACGGCTGGATACTCTACGCTCAGAGATATTGACTATGGGATAGTTTTGAAAAGGGAACATCGTGAAGGTGACAGTGAGTGTGTTCAGGGGTCTTACCCAGGAAGAGTGCTCCTTCATCTGGTGCTGGTTGCTATGGGGACCGTTGGCATGGCCGCGCCAGAAGCAGCTCTGGCACAGCTGGTAGCCGTGGCACTGCTGGCACCGGTACCGGAAACCCATCATGCTCTCGCTCCGGCAATAGGAACATTCCACCGGATGGAAGACTGACGGGAAAAATAAACAACAAAGACAAGATTTTCTGTCAGAGAGAAGCAGAGATGGCAAAAGTACACACATCCTTTACTCAAGTAGAAGTACAGATACTCGTGTTTATAAATACTCTGGTAAAAGTAGAAGTACTTACTAAACTTCTTTACTCAAGTAAAAGCAAAGAAGTATGGGCTTCGAAATGTACTTAAGTAAAAAGTACCCATAACTACCATCTGTTTTAAAGAGTACCTGACCTCCCTTTATATTAATAGAACAATAATGTCATTGTTAGCTAATGAATGTTTCCATGCTGAACAACGGCAACATGACAACGTTTTCATTGGTCCCTCTTCTTTAGAGAAGACCAGGAAATGATGGATACACGGATCGTGTTCAAATCAATAGGCACGCAATGACTCTAAATAATAATGATCACTCCACCAAACACAGATTAAAAATAAAGTAACGAACCTGTTTTGAAAATGTAAGAAGTAGAAAGTACAGGTGTTTGTGTTAAAAATGTAAGAAGTAAAAGAAAAAAGTCGTCAGGAAAATAAGTAAAGTACTGATACCAGAAAAATGTACTTAAGTACAGTAACTAAGTATTTGTACTCCACTACTTCCCACCTCTGGAGAGAAGACATCTTTGCTCAGAGTTACTGTCCAAAATCTATTTTGGCGGCACATGGACGCTTTTTGACATCCTCCTTTATTTTCATAATATCCTTTTTTCTCATTTGGATGGTCTTGGATTTTTGTATATGTAACTGATTCCCTAAACACAACATCTTTTGCACCTCTGTCAGTTATAGGAGAGGGACCCCTCCTCTGCTGCTGCCCCCGAGGTGTCTTCCATTTTTTTCCACGTTATTTGGGGGTTTCTTTGATGAGTGTTGCCTTGTACGCTGCATGGGTCTAAGCACAGAGGGTGTCAAACCCCTGAGACAGATGTGTAATTCGATTGGTTTGATTGATTAAATCTTCTATTTATTTTTAAGGCAGCTTGTCTGACATACACAATAAAAGGTTTGATCAGTGTCGAAAGGGACATTTACTCAAGAGTTTCCAAAGAGTTTTAAGGCACTTTGGAGGGTTTGTCTGAGTTTGTGGACCTGGACTATTTTGATGTACTATGATTAGTGTTTAGTGATATTAGAGTGATACAGACCTGATGGGCAATGACTTGGGGAGGGGTCCTTAATAAACTTCTCTGTTTAATCAAAGGGCTGTAACTAACTACTATAGATGAATCTGTGCATTATTACTTAAACTTGTGTAATCAATTATTAGCTACATACATCGGACCATTGGGATGTATGTAAAATAAAATGTAAAAAATATTTACAGTACAGAGATTTTTATTGATTTATTCCTGGACAGACAATGTTGGCTCCAAATTTAGAAAAATAAAATCAAAACCTGTACATTCCTCTGTGGTTCCCAATATGGAGTGGTTACAAATATATAAGAGTCCAGATCTCACCATTTTCAACATTAGCAAGTCGGTGCATGAGCGGTAGCCATACGAGGCATTGAGGGGGAGGGTCTGCCATCAACACATCCAAAAACGTGTTCAGCATAATCTTCTTCTGGATACAAACACACACAAACATGAATGAAACAAGATGTGTACATCATTAGAGAGTTGAACGAAGATACAGTGTGAAAAGAGAGTGGGAATGTGGTTTAAATATGCTCCTCATACCTGCTGAGGGAAGCATGTGCGCACCGAGTGCTCCGTGTAGCCGAAAGACGGACCCTCGAACACGGCTGTGGGGAGCTTCAGCACCTCCCGGAGAAACTGATCAAACTTTGCAAACATCATGACTCCATTTGAGTCTGAGATCTGTGAGAAAATATCTGAAAGACAGCAAATCTCAGATTAATTATTGTAAGTTAACATTGCAAAAAGTGCAAAACACAACAGTAGCCAATCCATGCAAAAAAACGTATAAAAAAGGCTTTTGGGTTAGCCTTTTGACATTTAAAAACATATTTATGAATGTATAGGATTGATCCACAACCATACACTCAGCATAGAGTGACAATATGCAGAGTTAGAGCAAATGAATGTAGCATAGACGTTCCTACAGTGCCCCTTTGTGTTAAATCTGAGAAACTACATGAATGCAGCCATGACGTCAGACTTCAGAGGGCTGATTTAAAAACTGCAGCTCATTCACAAATATGTTTTATGAAACTGTATGTGTACGGAATATAAATGCACTTACAGCGTAGTTTGTCCACAATCTTCCCTCCACACATTGTAGACAGCATGGCTTTCATCGAGAAAACGGTCAGCTTCCCATGGCTTTCACTGCAAAGAGAAAGACAAGTGGAATTTATAAGCACATTTGTTTTGTCCCTCCAGATGTAGTTGTGTCCCATAGCCTCACTTTAATAATGATTATGTAATGTTTTCACAGAAATACAACGCATTATTGACTATTTAACTCGAAAAAAGTATAGTATTTTATCTTATTGTGACCCGAGAACTCTTTGGAGATTGTGAATTTGAGATGAAAAATGTACGTCGCGATAAACAGATTATACAAACAAGTTATTTGTATTCAATTGTGTGTAAAATGTAATAAAATCATGACGAAAACATTAACTAACGACGTATATTCAGCTCATTATCAAGGCTGCCTCAACACCCCTTGAAACCTTTTCAACTTGCCCAGAGAGAGCCGCTCTTTCATTTCATTTTTCACTTTCATTTGGCCCCGACTTCCGAGCAGCGGTAGCCGAGGAAATGAAAGCTCTTCTGCCTAATTCAGTTTGGACCTCAGGGACAGATAGCCAAACGGCTTCCTGTGATCACAGACAGTCATTTCCACAAAGTTTCTCAGAGATACGGCAGCATGAATAATAACAGAGCGGGGCCGGAGTGACCTTACAGATAAAAGTAAACCAATTGAACGGGTCGATGAATGGACGGAGCCAGCAGCCAATCAGCATGAGCTCATAGGGAACAATAATGAGAGAGCTTTACAGTCAATAATACAGGATGCCTTGAGCTCAGAGCAGATGTCAAGAGGAGGGATATACAGTAAGACATCACCAGGAATACTTCAGCTGACAGGGACTATTTTTGTATCTGCTGTGTGATCATTTACATGGTTTCCAAGGCTATCCCTTGGTGTATGGCTCATTTGTACAATATAGAATCATGGCCATTAAGGAACGCTAAAGCCACTTACTGCTGTGTATTATTTCTAAGAGTTTCGGCGTTTACCATATTTAATTCAAGACTTCCAAAACAATTTGGCATTTTGTCACCAGAATGTAATAACCTGCAGCGTGGACAGCTGTATTGAGAAAAATACTTTATAGAAACGGCTAATAATGTAAAAAAAAATTGCAAATAACAAAGTTTGGAGATTAACACTTATTAATTTCGTACTAATTACATTTAAAACTGAGAATGTTCTGCAGCTGTTATTTATTTAGACTAGGGCTGCAGATTCATCGTCCAATTTATAAAAGATGGTAAGAAAATAGAAAATTGCGAAAAAATCTGATTTTCTGATTAGCTTTTAATTTGAGCTTTTTCGTCTAAAGAACTAGAAACATTTGACCTTTTTTTATATTATTTTAAAGTGGTCACAAGCGATAGTTCTATGCATCCAGTGACAAAGCCTCATAAGTTGAGAACTTCTACTCTAATATTGGAAATGTTAAACCATGTCCTTCACTTCCTGAAACACTTGTTTACATTAAGCCCTGCTTTAGATGTCTCCTGCATTAATACCCGAACAACAGAAGAAGTGTTTCCAATGATCTCCGCCTGCAGAGTGCAGCGCCCCTCTGCCTCGTACCTGTCGTAGGTGGCCACCATGAAGTTGAGCAGCAACCCGATGGACTGATCCACGTTGATCTGGTGGGTGGTGGGCAGCCGCTTGTTGAGCTGGTAGTAGATGGAGGACAGGATCGTCTCCAGCCGCGACACGTTGATCTCGGCGTTGTGGTCCAGCGTGTTGAGCCCGTTGTCACGAAACGCCTCGATCATGTTCCACACGTCCACCAGATGAACTGAGAGGGGGAAACGGAAACACTGAGACTGTATTCGAGTTGGAACAAAGATTTCTAGAGAAAATGAGAGGAAAACTCTTACGGTTGCATCTCTTCTGCACAAACCGGAGTTTGCAGGCAGTCCTGTACGTCGACAGTCTGATTACATCAAAGTTTTGAGCTCCTGCAAAACAGCATTAAGAAAAATCAGTTCCAAGCCAGTCCACTTTAAAGACATACAATGAAAGTGTTTCTTACTGGAGAAACATTCACACTATCACCGTCTCTGTGTGGGAGGAATTACTGTACGTGTGAAGCAGCAAATATCTCCTGTGCAACTTGGAGCCAGGGAGAGCATTACATGATGAGCTGCAGACTGTGAACAGTGAAAAGAGATTTCTCTCAGTCGACTCCACTCACTCATTTCCATGAAGAGCTGTCTCTTCTCCACCATGGCCTTGCCTCGTTTGCTGCCTTCCTCGATCATCCTGTGGCACATCAAACAGCAGCGTGTGAAATGTTTACTGTTAATAACACGGCTCTCTTTATCGTCCAGAAATCGTCAGAAAGTGAAGATTATTAATAATAGATATCATTAGAAAATATTTTATACAACTCTGTATCATTTCGTGTGAAGACTGAACATAAATGAGGACCTAAATATCATAATCTTCTTTTAAATATAGACGATATGGTCTTTCTGTGACCAGTATTGAGCGTTTTCTGCGCTCAGCTCTTGAACGCTGGTGTACCAGCAGGACACAATGTTTTTTTCATCTTTATTATTGACCCTGTACCTATGGCAGTATTAGTCATCACTGCGGTTAAACACTTCACTGTAAACAAATATGCCTTGGGTTCTGCGTTTAATATAATTATAGGGATGAAATTAAAATATCTTTTAGGGCTACACAAAATATGTCATTGCTTTGAAAGACTCTGACAAGCTGCCATAATAATACAACTGAACTGTCAAATTGTTTCACTTTGAGAGATACTGTAAATTAGAGATACATTATATATTTTTGTATTTAAAAGGTCACTGACTCTAGCTATCTTGGCTCAGTTATACAGCAGTTTGAGGGCTGCTCAGTGGCAACTGAAACTATTTACTGTGACTTTTTTTATAAAGCAAATGATCAACATTTTAGCAAAAAACGAATTTGCCTTATCGCCAGGAGTGAGAAGAAAAGATTGATACCACTCTTATATCTGTATGCTAAATATGAAACCACAGACTGCAGCTGACTAGATTAGCTTAGCTTCAAGTCTTTAAATAGGGGAAAGTAGCTAGCATGGCTCAGCTGAATATCACATGATATCCTAAAGCAAAACAAGCAAACTGTCAATATGTGGTTTAAGGAGGTTAAGTGTTTTGTTATTGCAACTTTTTTTTTTTTAAGGTCATACAATTCATTTAAAGTGTGTCGACAATCTGGGTTCAGCCATAAAAACAGCTGCTCAAATATAATATAAAAGATGTCTATAATGCCACCGTGTAGTAATTAATCTTTTCCACAATGCAGAATATATATGTCCTCATCTTCAGGAGAAAGAACAGAAACACACTCATCTCTTTTATACAGAAAACTTCTATGGAACAATTCAGACTTTTGTTCTGACACCTGATTCAACTTCAGGGTTGTCTCAGAGGATTCATTGTTCCTGTCTGGTTCTGTTTCAACATAGCTCTCATACTTGTTGAAGGCACATTCCCTTTGAAACCAAACAGGTGTCCTTATTTTATTCAATAATATATTCATTCTACGATTCTTCAATAAGTGTCATCACAGTGTTTAATGTTGTAGTCATTTCTCCAGGTGACGTTTTTCTTGAACAGAAAGTAATATAACCTTGAGTTCCTATAATATGACAACATTTATTAGTAGTATTAATATATATATATATATATATATATATGTGGCATACATTTGTGTTATAAGAAATTGGTAAACACTATTTTTTTTTAAACTTCAAAGGACAGATGTCTTTGACCTCATAAGATATACCTTAGGATCTCAATATTTACCTGTCGCTGGCTGAGTGTCAAACAGAGAGAAGCCCTTAACGTCGGCCCTGTGAAGAAAATTGGAAACAGTTACGGAGGGAGTCTTTATGACTTGATCATCATGAAAGCTGACAAAATGTAGTTCAAAATGTTAGACTTCTGAATAACTAATTAACACATCCCCTCTCTCCCTCCTTCAAGGACTTCATTAACTCTCCATTTGTGCTTTTGTTTCCCCTCCCTCTCTTCCTGTAGAGATATTGGTGAGCTGGCTGGGGAACACTCCAGCGCCCGTGGTCTGTGCAAATGATGATTCTCCGTGACATCCCGCTCACAGTGACTGCATCCTGTGGGCTAATGACACCGAGCAAGAGCTGCAGAGGAAGCACCTAAAGAAGACCGCGGACACACAGCACATTACGGCCGACCAATGAGGGAGAAGCCTCGGATCGAGAGCCCCCAACATGCCCCGGTGCATGTACACAAGGGGGGCGTTCACAAACCAGCAGAGCGAGAACGGAAGGTTCTGCGGCCCTGAGGAAGTCTACAGGCAGGATTTCTCTATTTCTTTTTTTACATTGCATTTTTTAGAGACACTCGTCTTCACGGTGATCCCTGCTGTATGACAGATCCTCTCTTCAGTCACTACCTCTGGCTCGTGTTGCCCGGTTCTCATCAGGGGTTACAGGCATCAGAAAGATCATTTAAAAACATTTCGTCCACTGAAATGCAGTCACGAATTACTCTATTTCTATTTAAAAAACATTAGATATTATAATCAGGCTTACAACTAATGATTATCTATTGATTAAGTCAACGAAATGTCAAAAAACTGCTAATCCATCACTAGTCCAACAACTAGACAATAACTCCATGTACGCAGGTTCGACTCCGGCCTGCAGGAGTACTTTGGCAATGTCATCCCCCCTGTCCCCCCCTTTCTACACTGCATATAACAAAGGCAGTCTCTGGCCAAAAATATATAATCCTATTGGTCATTAAGCAAAAATGACAGACGTGCTAGTTGTAGCTTCACACTTGTGAGAAATGTGTTTTCATACGGACAATGTCATTAATGTTATTTGGTTTTGACCAAGACATTTGAGGACATCCCCTTGGGTTCTAGGGAGTTCATTTTTCACTATTTTCTGACATTTGAAAGGACAAAACAATTCACTGAAAATAGCCTTTAGTTACATTCATACCCATCCATCACCATCCCTCAACAGAGCTCAAGGTGACATCTTTAAGTGTCTTCTTTTTCTTGAGAACAATCCAAAACATATTGACTTGACGATGATGCAAGAAAGAGAAAAAGAGAAAATCCTTACTTTTGAGAAACTGAAATTATAATTTGTCGTTGTGCATCTAATCTATTACTTGCATCATATGGCTGCAATCTAAGAAAGACAACGCAATAAAGAGCTATATGCTAAAAGAAGAAGCATTTTCACTGCTCTGAAACAATATTATGGCTATTTTTAGCTCAGTGCAAATCCTGTCAAAAACTCAGTCTGGATTAAAGGTTTTTTAGGCCATTAAAAACACTTGCTCAGCCTAATTACAGATTAAATGGCGTCCTACATGGGGCAGCACACACTGTAATTCATGTTTAATGTGTCAGAGGAGCACTGCTGTACTCTGGGGGCAAAGGGAAGAAACATTAGCTATGCAGTGGGAGACCCAACAGACACATGTCAGCAAAACAACACAATGGCTCATTGTAAATATTCAGCCTGTGAAGTAACTGCAGAAATCCACGAGTAGGCAACTCAGGCCTTACATTGGCAGGAAATGTTTGGAAAAAAATGTAAAGCAGTGCATGGCAGCAAATAAAAGAGCTTCAATGCAGGAGCTGATCATTTCAGGTTAGATGAGGAAGCAGAGACAAGTTCTTATTAATTCATGGACAAATGAATTCACAGAGCAGCAGCGTGATAAAACTCTGCATTCAGGGGATTTTCAGTCCTCTTATTTGCACACATTTTAATATTTAGTTCACAAAAATGTTGATGTCAGCCCTTTTTTTAAACAGTAAAACTGTGTGGTTATCATTATAATCCCGTAAAGGTGCATTTACTGTAACCGCACCTTCAGCTGCGAGCTAATGACAACATCCTTTGACGCGAGTCAACAGAAGGACTGGGCTACTGCAGTACCTCCCTTCCGCTGATATCATCCACTTCTACAAGCCTCATTCATTCCTCACGGTGAGTATCCCTGCAACACTTAAAATTCACTTTCAAAGCGACGGGGGGACACAAACGCAGCCATATCGGTGATGTAACTGCCTATTTACCTTATTTCTGCAATGGGAACGGTGTGTCGTGATGCTCATAAAAAATGTTGGCATAACAAACAATGGCAATCCTGCATCTATTTCTCACGGCTGTCTCGACAGATTCATAAGAGGCAAAACTGGCCTTTACCCGAGGAAAATCACGCAGGATGCGTTTAGAGCATCATCATCATCATCGGCATCAGATGTGGATTATAAGTAGTCCAGGGTGAATAAGGAGGATATTTCCTCCGTGATCCACAGTCGCACATCTCACCTTTGATGAATCCACGCGTGTGTCCGCCGACCTTACAGCTGTCCGGGCGATGCGACGCGGCTCCGGTGACCCAGCTTCATATTTCTCCCTCCTCCTCTCTCTCATCCGGCTTCAATCTTGCGAACTGCGGTTGTATCCGCGCAGAGAAACGAAGAGGCGCCGCGCTCCGCTCGGCTTCACCAGCAGAGACCAGCGGCAGAGGACGGCAGAGCAGCAGGAGGGCGCGAGCTGCCATGCGCGGACTCTACTACACTTTACGCATGTGCGCACGCACGCTGGTTAAAGGCGCACGCACTACTGACATTGGTGCTTTGACTCAAAGTTATGATCCTCAGCATTATAGAGAGGAGATGAAAGACGAAACTGATACAATCTCCTTTTAAGGGAAACTCCAGTGTTTCAATACGTTCTTAAAGTTGGTGGATTCAAAAGAACATATTTCAAAAAACATTTTACAAAATCAAAGCAGAGACAGAGATTCTGACTTGTTTATGAGTCAATCTCCAAAAACACTAAATCTTACATTTCCCATAATACAATTTAAGATCAGTTTGGATGATTGTTGACAGACCTTGGTAGTTGGTTATCCCCCAATGTTTCTATTTATATTGCCATGGTTGTGCCTTTGAAACGGATATTTAATAATGCAGTTGAAAAAGAAATGTAAAGCTGATCAAGAAACATTTCCTATTGTGAAGCAATGAACTCCCAGAACCACGGTGCCAACAACTGTTTTCATAGAGTTCATCATGTGAGACAAGCAACAGAAAACACAGACAAAATACTTTTCATTATTTATTCATATAGTCTATAACTTCTGGTAAAATACACTTTGCTTACAAGTGCTGATTACTATATTACATTCACCCGGAGTTTAAATGGAGACAAACTGACACAGACATATTAAACAAATTCACCTAGTGATAAACGTGACGTTTCAAAAATGGTGGTGATTGCCCATGACACATAACGGGCATTTCTTTATGAACAGCTCGTCTGAAAACACCGACGGGTAACTTCAGTGAGGGAGGGGGCCGCTGCCTGAATGAGATTCAGTCCTCATTAACAAAGATTTCAGCTGCCTTTCGGGGTGATTGATTGTTTTTGTTAATTATTTTTGCAGTGCAATCCAGCCCCCCCACTCTTCACGAGTAAATACAAAACATCACATTCAACCAAATAAGACCTAAATATGTATGGGGGATAAATACAATTTGTGTTAACAGAATCAAACACTGGTACCATTTATAGTGAAATGCCAAATATGTGGAAACCTCGTCTGATTCTAGCCCTACAGTTTTAAAAACAATTGTACCCCCAATTTAATGACAGATACATACAAAAATGGACTTTAATTAATCCACTGACCTAAAAATGGTGGTTTTAAAAACATTCTCTTTTTGTTTTCATGATAAAATGACACAAACGTAGACAGCTAAAAGGGTACACACACACATGACAACATCTCTATGGAAAAATATAGACCAATAACAGATCCGTTGCAAAAAGCTGGGCCATACAGAGTACTGATACTTGGTTATTCTCTGCATGGTGGTCTGTCACAAACAATATAGGAAACACGGACAGCCAATATATTATTATTATAGTAAATACCCTGTTGATTCAAAAACAATTAGCAAATAGATTTTTGTTAATATAAAATATATTCATTAAAATATATTACTTTATGATTACTATATTACTTTCTTTAAAAGGTGACTTTGGCATATTACCTTCGAAATAATTGCTATTAAAAACAGGCCTACTTTGCACCTCCAGGACATTTCTAAACAAAGTTGATGCGTCTTGCTTTGCAATGATCATGAACAGCCGAAAAACATTCAGAGTTGATATATTATATATCATGATAGAATATTGTTTAGTGCTGACAATATAACACATTAATATTGAGGGTAACTCTCCAAATACTCTGGAAAACGGCCATTTTAAGTGTTTCATCCGCCTGTTAAACGGTGTCATATTGTACCTCCAAATATTTGTGAAACTACAGCATGCTATGCTGAATCATTTTATGGAAAAAGCATTTAGCGTTTAAGAACAACGTACTGTTCTCTTTCAACAGTACAAATGATTATGTAATTGACAGGATATACTCAAGCAACGTGTGCTGCACAAATAAAATCATTTCTACATGTAGGCATATAGTGTAAATAAGCAGATATTTACAGTGGAAAAACTAAATTATCCTTATTTTCTCCCCTTGCCTTGAGTGTTTTCTTTACTGATTGCCATTGCTGATCTGTCATTAGAGACATACAAGCATCAAGCCCCCGCTCACAGGAGACAATATCTACTAACCAGCTATTTTGGGGAGAAAATGAAGAAGGTACACACAGCAGGAAGTAACGTTAGACCTTCAACCTGGAATGGAAAAGATCTCAATTTACCAGAAAGAACATATAGACATTTTTATGTTAAATGATGTTTGAAGGTAAGTGCTGTACATAGTTTCTATAAATCCAAGTGCTTCGTCAAAATGATTTGATGTGCAATCCTTACAAGTAGATTTATGGCATTAATTAAAATTCTATTTATATTCCATTTCTAAAACGATACAGGATCTTTCTAATCTTTATATCTGAGTATGTTCAGTAATAAATGTACAGTTTATATATAAAATAGTTACTGTGAGTTGCGCTTCCCTGCCATGCGTGCATAAATGCCAGGAGGTACTCTACAAGCAATGATTATCATTAGCACCCTTTTTATGCCTTAAACCGTAACTGATCAGGCCCAATAAGAAAAAGTGTCAGTATTCAACAGTCATTATGTTCTACAAAAATAGCAACATTCATTTTCCCTCGTTGTTTTTAAAAACTACACGTATATATAATATATATATTTAAAAAAATATATCACACCGATCCTGTCCGAGTGCAAACACTGCCAGATTTCATAATCGTCGCACGTCTGATAGACTACTGATTTGAATAAAAACGGATTGACATTTCTACCAAAAAACGGCACGAAAACAACTTTTCTTAGATGTTGGTGAAACGAAAGACCATCCAGTGTAAATCCTTGCCTTCCCAACAGCGACCTCATGCTGGTTGTTTGTTTCTGGAGTGTTGCTTCACACCAGCAGTGATTGTATACACCCTTGTACTTATTATTAATTTCATCGTACGACTAAACATGACACACACAGTTTGGAGGGGCCGATGCAGTCATCGTGGCAAAAGGCTCCACATCCTTTGCAAATGATCATGGCCTTCAGTCTGCAGTAGCACTTAGACTGCACGTCCTCCATGTTGGAGCCCTCGATGAACGACTGCTCCGGGGAGGGCTCCCCCTGGTGGCCGGCAGGTATGGTGGTGACGGTCACGGAGAAAGACATGACGCCGCCTCCGTCAGCCTCTGAGGAGACGGTGGAGGAGCCGATGCCGGTGTGAGGTACAGACACGCTGATAGTGCCACCGTAGCACGACGCTTCCTGATTATCGAGCGTCCGCTGGGTTTGAAACTGCCGCTGGTGACTGGGGTCCACTTGGGAAAGATATGGCTCAGAGTTTCCTTGGTTACTATTGCAGAGTTCTAGGTTCCTTCGGTGTGATTGAGAAAAAGGGCTGGTGTCTTTGGCGGCTGCACTGGGGTCTGATCCCGGCTCAGTCTTTACATCAGAGCAGTGCTGAACGCTTGCTGCTTCGTCAGACTTGGTTATAGAGAATCCGTGCTGCTCTGTTTTAACTCCAGAAGCCGGAAATAAACACTTCCTGGCTGGTTCCTCTCCATCTGTGCTCTCCCTTTTTAAACCGGACACAGACGTGTTAGGGATGACAGACTGCTGCAGTCTCCTGCCTTCTGGTCCTCGGCCGTATGTGGACACATTGAGCAGGTAATGTCCCGTCATGGCAGGCCTCGGCATCTTCCTACGACCCAGAAACCCTACAGAAATCCTGGATTGGTCCTGACGCTCCTCTGCATGCACCAGCTGATGGACTCTGTACTGAGGATACTGAGGCCCTATGCCAACATAAGACTGGCTGGGCGGAGCCTTCCTCTGCATCAGAGCCTGCAGGATCTGCTCCTGAGTCTCCTTATCAGGAAGCTCCCCAAGTCTTGTGTACTCTGAGAAAACTCCTGTTCGTCCTGTTGTACTGAACGGCTGGGACATCTGTTTATCAGCCCTGTGCTCTGCAGAGTGTAGCGGCTTCCCCTTACTGCCCGAGGGTACGCTTGACGTCTTCACCTCAGACTTGCAGAGCGGTTTTGGGAGGATCTGCTCCAGGGGAACATCTTTGCCCTGCAGGAGCTGAGTGACCAGCGGGTTGTTTGCAGGGATACAGGAGCTGTTCTTGGTTGAAGATGCAGCAGGTGACGAGGTTTCCTGTGATGGTGTAGTGGGTTTTATCTGATCACTCTCGGGTCCTGCACTGACAGAAATGGCAGGATGGCTTTTGAGTTTTTCATCAGTTTTGCTTACAGAGGATGGTGGAGAACGGTTTGGGCTTAGCAGAGTAAAAGAGTCCAGTGGGTGAGAGGGAGGTGTACTGGTCTGACTGGGGGCTGGTATGCAGGTTGGAGCCTGAGGGGAAGTTGGGGAGGGGCTGGGTGACGGCTGTGTTCGATCCTCACTGCCCCCCCCCGGCCCCGGGCCTGGCACCGCCCCCCTGGATGCAGACGATACTGCGGCCGCCGCTGCTCGCTGCACTCGGGCGAGCCGAGCTTTGGCTTTGATGTCTGCCAGAGTGCGGGCACCGGTCCGGCCCGGGCTGCTGAGTGGGGTCGGGAGGGGGGTCCTGGGGGGGTCCTGGCTAGGTGACGAAGGAACCGGGAGAATCCGTGACACTGATATCTGTGAAAGAAAAGGAGATGTTAGAGAATTATTTTTAGATATGCATATACAACTACATTTAAAAAAAAGCCTTAGTAGAAATTAAAAAAATCTACAGTACATAGCTAAGTTAACTTACTCGTGTTTCTACATCACTTCTTACAATGCAAAAAGTAGCTCATTTGGGAATTTTTTTGTGGAAGCTCATACAACGTGTTGAGCATAAAGATTGACGGCAGAGAAATTAGAAGCCTTTGAAACATTTCTAAGGACATTTTGATGATTCTTGACATCTTTTTGCCATGACTGTCTTAGAAATTAATCTAAGCTGACTACAGTTGTCAACCACTGTAAAACTGTCAGAGCCGTCTTTCAAGCTTACAAGTGGTGAGGTTTTTAGTTTGACTCAAAAAGACACAGACGAAACGAAGCTCCACAAACTGTTTTCCTACCTTGAGTGGTGGAACCCTCTGACTTGGGGTCAGTGTAGCAGGGCTGGAGATGGATGAAGCTGGTGGAGACACAGAGGAGACTGAAGACACTGAGGAAACTGAGGACATGCGGGGTCTTTTCTCCGGCGTCAATTCCTCCACAATCTCACTGAGAGATTTCCTTTTCTGCGGCTCTGAGGGGCCCCTGGGCTCAGAGATGACCGCTTGGATCTCCTCAGCAGGCTTAACTACAGACGCCGGCTGATCCTCCTTCAACTCTGAACTTTCTGGTGGATGGCTTTCATCCACAGGCGACTGCGGGAGCTCAGTTTTAACCTCCTTCACTTCCTCTTCATGCTTCTTTTCAGGCAGAGAACCTCCCGCAGCCGGTTCAGCCAGCTTCTCAACCTGCCTCTCAACCTCTGGTGTTTTCACTGCAGGTGTTGGAGCCGACTGTGCTGCTGCGTTTAACCGACAATCCTCAGCGTACTGAGAGCGCCGTGTCTTCATGGGCTCTGAGGTGGAGACTTTCTCTCTCTGAGCAGGCTGCAGCTTTAGTGGCTCTTTAGTTGGCTTCACGTCTCTCACAGCAGCAGCAGCATCAGTCCGGCCGCTGTCCTTGGTGCCCTTGGGATCCTCCGTTGCTCGAGTGGCAGGTTCTGCTTTCTGATGGCGGGGGGGCTTGGGCCTGGCAGACTCCTGATTCACATCAGCCTTTGTCAGCTGTTTGGATTCCTCAAGGCTGAGCCCAGAGCTACACAGAGGGAGAGAAGAGGGAGGGAGAAAGGAAGAAAAAGTCATACATCCTGAAATCAAATGTCTTCTTTGCTAAAAAGGGATTCGGACATTTTATAAAAGAAAAAAAGGTTTTATGTTGAAAGTGACGGGACAATTGAGTTACATTCATTATAATGTTTTTTATAGATCTCAGAAGAAAAACATTACAACTTAATTCATGTTTGCTTTTCAAAACAAAAACTACTCGGATTACCTCCATAAGTGTTTCCGAGATGATCTGAATTTACAGAAATGTGTGTATTTATTTAAATAAATCAAACATATTGTAAACCTGCATAGTAGCCTCAGTATGACGTTTGAAATAAAAAAAATGGAGTTAATCCATCATGATGTAATTTTATGACCCTAAAAGAAATAACTTGAGATGAGATAACTCCTGTAACGTGAGATGGGGGTGGGGTTGGATCCTACAACACACCACAATTTAATAGCAATCCATATCTGAAGTTAGATATATAATAGTGTCAATGAAGTGAGGAAAAAATCCTTGAGATAAGTAAGGAGCTGTCTTTTGGTGTTTGGGAAATCTGAAGAGAAAAAAGGCCTTTTTTAAAAGCTATATCAGATGAGTGAATGCATAAATAAATGATCATAGAGGAGAACTCACTGTTCACCATAATAAGTTTCAAAGAAGGCTTCCTTCCAGTGCTCAACTCTCTTTTCCTTCTCGATTTCTTGCCGCATTCGTAGCTGCAACTCAGGAGTGAATTCCCCTGTAGAGAAAGAAGTTATATAATAAACTAAAAGTACAATTATACTATCTGTGAAGTGGCAATGAACCTTGGTGGTGTAACAGTTCTTTGAATATGAAGTGAATGCAGTTATTATCAGTGGGAACAGTTGCACTGACCCTCAGCCAGCCGCTCCTTCCATGACTGAGCCGCTGATGTGAAGAACTCGTTGTTCAAGGCAGAGCTGGTGACCTTCAGTAGGCCGTCAATGCAAGCCTGGGGAGAAGAAGCACATGGTTATGAATAACATCAGCACAATCACCATCAATACATCGGCTTATTCTTTCCATATGTGATAGAGTTAAACATCAGTGTAGCTATATAGAAGTTAACTGTGTTTAAAATTTACATAAATGTATGTTTTCTACTATTTTCTGTGATTCAGCACGTGCAACGATTGACAGGAAAGATGGCAGTGTTTCCCATACATTGATTTATTTGTGGCGGGTCGCCACAATTAAATATCGTCCGCCACAAATTGATCTGATAAAAAAAAATGTTTTTAAATTTTAATTTTGGTGGTCTAATGGATAGTGAGGTGGGCTGATGATCGGAAGGTTGCGAGTTCAAATCCCGCCTGGAACACCACTACTAGTGTGCCCTTGAGTAAGGCACTTAGCCCTCAGTTACTCCAGGGAGAATGTCCCTGTAATTGGTCATTGTAAGTCGCTTTGGAATAAGGCGTCTGCTAAATGCCTAAATTGTAAATTATATTTTTGGGAGAATAAACCCCACAGATCCTCAACTCCGGGTGTCTCACTCATTAACAACGCAGCACAGAGCAACAAGAACGTTGTCTACAGTAGCCATGAACTCGCATGTATTTTCTTATTTGAGGGGGGGGTGGATGCGTGGGCCACCCGAATAGGTTAAGGGGCCTTTGGCTTTTCTTGCCGGGGGTGCGGTGCGGTGCCCCCACAAATAGAATCAAATTCTGTGGGAAACACTGAAATCACATGCAAATATATTAGACTCTCTTCATTTAGTGCTAGATAATGCAACAAAAAGCATGAGAAGTAAGAATAGTTTTCGAGGCACCTGCCGGTCCACCTCAGGCAGGAGTTTGAGCAGCTTCTGCTGGCAGTCTCCAGGCAGGACGGAGAAGGTGTGTTTGTTGATGATCGCCCGCAAGTTGGTGTTAACCAAGATGGAGTCTGGTGTTTCCACATCAATGTTACACTTGGTGCGTTTGAACTGCCCTGCGATACAAAACAGGAAACAGATGTAAGCCAAGACAGAATCAGCAATGTAGAAATATGCCGATCTTGCAAAAGAGAGTAACTCACTCTCACAAGCAGTCCAATTATTGGTTCTTCTTTATAACTTTTTTGTTTTGCTAATGTGGGAAACTCTTGCATTCTTGAAAAATAGCAGTTAAATCTATCTATGTCCGAGCAAGAAGGCAGAAATACATTTCAGCGATTATTTTAAATTATTTTATTGGATGAGGTTAGTGTTTTCATCAACAAATCCCATGAAAATACACTGGGCTTAAAAATGTCCTCAAACAGCTGGGTAATGTCGTTTTTAGTAAATGCTATTCCTACAACGGTAAGCAGTTACTTTGTTGTGGACTATTTTAAACTGTGGATGAATCATTTTTGAGTGCACCAGTGAGTATACAGCAACAGGAAATTGTACCAGTGACTCACAATAGACCGCAGTGTCACTGCAACGTTGTGGGTTTATACATTTTTGGATAGCAATGGAGGACTATGGAAAAGAGGAATATGCTATGCTAGGCTTTGGCAACACAGGCAATACTTGATATTAGCATAGGAGTGTTGGATTAGTATTTGTTATTGCTAGCCCTTTTCTTTGAGTTTTCCAAACCAATCTGTTGAATATAAGTAGAAGTGTGACTTACCTGCACTAAGGCGGCCTGACCTCTGAGAAACCTTCCTGGGGACAACCGGGTGGCATAGGTCTGTGTTGACAGAGGGAAAAGAGTGGAAGGAAAAGCTTTGAATAATTGCACGGCAGAGATCTAACTCTCACACTCAAGTTGCCAATTAAAGGAGTCATGTTTAGATGATGTCTTTTGTTGTGTCGTTATGTAAATCTATTAGGACAATACCCAAGATCTGTATCAGTTACAGTCCTTTATCATCAAACCTTTTTGTTATATCATGCATTACCTGTCCCATGTGACTACTACTAGTGTAATTCTAAATTGTATTTGACAGCATAATAGCTGCCACCTACCGGTCTTTGTAGTAATGTTGTCAGCCATATCTTTGATGGTTTTCAGAAGCAGTCTAGGACTGGAGGTGGTTGGCATCCCCACCTGTCTGCGCTGGTTTCTCTGCTGCTGCTGCTTCAAGGCCTGAAAACAAGTCAAATAAGAAGGGAATAAATAGCCAGCAGAATGAGAAACAGTGAGTGTGAGTAACCCTCTGCTTTCCTGCAACTACTAGCCCGGGGCCACTTGCCTGGTTAAATAACGCTAAATGAGGGCTGCAATGAAATAGGTTGCATAACACAAGCATGAATCAAATCTGTTGTAAATCTGTAGAGGAGTCTGATCAACTCAAAAACACAATGTCAACGAATTAAAGAAGCAGACAGTCCGCTGAGTGCTTCGACTCAGCGGATTGAAACAGAATCACAGAATACAAATACACAATAAGTATCTCCAGCACTTTTATTTCAGTAAAATTGCTTCATCTGTGTTTCCACGCCCAATAAAGGAACCCAAATTGCTCTTACAGAGCCGCAAAGTACACACCAGCACAGATGGAGTGAATTACAATCAAGTGAAATCTAATTAAACTGAACACAAAAGGCACGAAGCAGCCAATAGAAAGATGTTGAACAGGGTGGATTATGAGCACATTAATACTGAAAAACCAGCTATAGGCATTTTTCCAGCAGCGTCATTGTTTTTAAATAATTAGCACAAGATGTTTTACAGGCGGGGAATGGAAAGATAGTTGGCACCTGCTGACACGCTAACATGGGTTGTTTACACGTTAAATGAAAACGTGTCAGCAAAAAAAGTGTCAATGATTGTGGGATATCTGCAGAAAAGTGTGAGTAAGAGGTGTGAAATTAAAATGCAGATCATTACTGTTGTTAGATTTAAGCGTAGTAGTCTCCTTTAAATGCTATACACTTGATATACAAATGCAATAACAAATATATTACTTTACTAAACAAGAATGTGTGTTAAAGTGTGAGGTAGAATGGATTTGTATGGGTGTTTGTGAGCATGAGGGTGTGGCAGGAACTTGTTTAGAATCTGACACATGCTTGAACAAATGGTGAATATAGTTAGAAGCTTTTTTACATAATAAACAATTCAAAAAACAAAGAATAGCAAACCCAGTAGTACCTGTTTGAGAGCTTTCTTGCTGTGCTTCTGCGAGGGAGAGATGAGTTTACTGCTGGGGACAGAAGGCGACGAGCATCGAGGCTGCGGAGAGGACGGCTGTGACTGCAGCTTGGAGGGAACTGCAAACACAAAAGCACCAAACAGATGTTACAAAATACACTTCCCGAGGGTGGTGTACAGACTTTGTCACATCATGCTTTGTTTTGTTGAAACTGAAACCAATACAGTGCACAAAGAAGTAGATTGCATTACCTCGCTAAGTTATCACATTTCAAGAAATGAGCTGAACATCTGATTGTTCCCAACAACTTCTCTGTTCTACATTTCTATCACCACGCCTTTCCTACATAATGTACCAGTTTTACTTGTTTATTATTCAATGTTATCTCATTTGCATTTGACTTTGTGTCTGCTGCATTTAAAAATAAAACAATATCTGAGGCCTCCCACTCAGATATAAAGCAAGGTTATTTGCTTGGCAGTTTCTAACTTGTGCATAATGAGGAAGTGGTTAGGGTCACACTGAGAAAATACAGTTTCCTGCTTTAACAGTCACTTAAAATATACAAGTGGCAGAGAGAAATAATGAAAGTCAGTGAGAGCATAGCCTGAGGAAAACAAAATAATTGCTACTCGAAGAAGGGCTCATTCAGCAAAGTTGCCACGCAATCCGGTGCAATCAGGTGTGCAATTCATAAGACCGCAATGATTTGACCCCAAAGAGAAAAAGCTGCTGTGATGTGACCGTAGTGTGTACAGCCTGCAGCCTCTCTGCTGCAATTAACAGAAGACATTATTGGAACAACATAAAAAGATAAAACCCACCTCTTGCTATCATCATGTCTGATGCTCAGGGTATTCCAAGCATTATCTTGAGGCCACGATGCAATGTGTGTTCGCCTCTTCTGATGCTACTTCAGCTGGTTTCCTGTGTTTCCGCAATGACTTCTACCAGAGCTGCGAAGGGGCGTTAACTATCTTAGTCATTACTGATAACCAACCACTGGAAATCAGCTAATGAGCAGAGCTTCATTCCTTTCTTATTGTTTTGTTTCTAGTGAGGCTGCCTGAATGATTGTTCAACCGCACTGACTTAATGTTGGTTAGCTTGCGAAATTAGTCTACCATCAGGTCATTTAGCTCAGACTTTCCTACATTTAACCCTTGAGTTGTGTTCAAAAGCTGTTACCGTTCATGGTGTTCGTGGGTCAATTTTGACCCATGATTTATCTCAGTCCAAAACACAAAAAAAATGACTATCATCCAATATTGTTTTAACTACATCATAACTAACTTATAATGCATTCATAACCGTACAATCCTGTTGTAATTTAATGTTATGGCCCAAAACACATTACACCACATATTGCACACGTGCATATTAGGGATGGGAACGATTAATCGAATATTAGAAATTATTCAGGTATTCGAATATGAGTTATGAATATTATTTTTTTTGGGAGGGGTGCCTAAGTTGATTACACATGATCAAATGGAATAATTCAATGTATACGACAGTGCCATAGCTAAATGTGTTAGGTCTATAGGTGTGTTTTGCTCCGCTCACCGGTCCCTCACAGCGGGCAGAGCTGCAGGTGCTGATCTCTCTCTCTCGCGTCCGGTTATACTTCACTCGAGTTTATGTCCAAATCCATCAGATCTAGCTAGTTCTAGCTAATGATGTGGCTGCTGCCCCTCCCTACACGCAGATCACGCAGACTCAAACCTCATCTTATGCCCAAATTCCAGCTGAGAGGGTCTTCTCTACAGCTGGCCTGATTGTGAATCGCCTCCGCGCCCACCTCTCCCCTGAGCATGTAGACATGCTCATATTCTTAAACAAGAATGAGTATTGAATAGCTGCATTCTGTGCATAGGCCTGTTATAGGTTGTTGATCTCTGTTGTAATAGGGTTACGTTACCCTAACCCGTTATGTTGTTCGTGTATGATCCCCCTTAATTTAAAAACCAAGTTATGTTTTAAGCATGAAAGCTGTAGGCCTACAGCTGTCAACTGTTCAAACTGTGATCACCAGTTCAATACATTTGACAAATTCGACTTGGTTTCTATACTTATTTGAACATCTATTTATTTATTTTTCAAAATTAAAAATATTTTTAATTTTTTTTGTAAAAGAAATTCCCACATTTTCTTTTTTTTTTTATAGGATATGTACATTTCGGTTAATCGGTTAACCGTTTTTTTGGGGGTCGAATATTCGAATATACATTTGCTTTCAAATTCCCATCCCTAGTGCATATGTGTGTTCAGGTTCAAGTGTTAGTGTACATATTCTTTATGAAAGGTCGAGTTCCCGGGGGGGGAGTGGGGCAGAGGGAGGGGAGACCAGGTGCATGTTGCGAAAAATTATTTTACAGTGGATGAAGGGGCTGGGGGGAGGGGTGTCTAAAGTCAAAGATGAATCTTGATTGGGCCAAATTTGACCTCGAGTCACCCACAACAATTCTGCTGGGTCTCCCCAGACCCGAACACCAAATTATACACTTTCTTTTTTAGAGACCTTCAGACTTGGCTAAAATTGTCTAAATCTGTTTTGTAGTGTTTATAAAGCTGCTGTGGAGGATATCATGAAGCCTTGTTCCGATACAAAAAACTAGAGCGTAGTTATTATATCATTTTAACTTGGAACGGGTCACGGGAGACCCGAACACAACATAGGGGTTAAATAACTACTTTACTTTCTTTTCACATCTGAATTAAATACATTCAAGCTTATATAAATGTTGATGTGTAATTCCTAAATAATGGGAAAACGTTATTGTAGATCAGTGTTTCTCAAACTTTTTCATACCAAGGACAACTTAACCAATAAAAAAACACTCGCGGACCACCTAACTCCACAAATATCCAAAGACACGTCGTTTTTCTAGAACAGATTACTAATCGCCTGAAAATGGTACAAACAAGTGGCAACATGTGTGATGAAGGTGTTGCGCTGGGGTATATCATGCAATCGAAAGTGAAACATAAGCTCGCTCAATTGCGGAGATATTCCCGCGAGAGTGCGGAAAACTTAAATAAATAAATTATTTCAAATGTGAAATTTTACCAATATACTCACGGACCACTAGGGGGCGCTCACGGACCACCAGTGGTCCGTGGGCCACACTTTGAGAAGCACTGTATGTAGATGATGGCCTGTGAACTCTACTGGAATAAGTGACCTAAGTGTTTTAGTGTTAGTAATGACAGTACCTCTCCGCATCCACCTCCCTCTCCTGCCCTCTCCAGCGATGGCACTGCTGTTGTTTTCTGTGCTTTGGGAGTCAGAGAGATTGTCACTGCTGTCCTCAGAGTCCTCCTCAGAAAGCTCCTTCATCACGTCTGAAATGTCCTTCTACATAAAAAATAAAAAAACATAGTGTGTTATCTTTACGTTATACATTCAGAAGAAGAAGAGCCAAGCAGAAATTCCAAAACATCTTAATCAACCTAACCATAACCCGTACTGAAAAAAACCCCAAAGCATTCACATTTTAGTATAATACATTTTAAACATAATTATCTTTGGTCATCATATTATAATTAATGTTTTCTTACCCTTCTTAAGTAGATAGACATTGTGAATGCTCTTTTACTTAGCAGCCCAGTCACAATTATAGCCTTACAGAGCACAATAGTGACACTAACCTTTAGAGTGTAGACCCCCATTCTGCCGGGAACTTTGTAGAAGATCCCCTCATCCCCACGAGAGTTTGTGTGCAGCATTGCGTTCAGACATGCCAGCGGCGAGGTTCCACTGTATCATGAGAGAAAAACCCAAATTACACATCTGTTCCCCAATAAATCAAACAGCTGGGAGGAAGATGTAAGAAGGGTGAAGGCTGCTCTGATATCTGGGGAGAAACTGCTATCATGCTCCAGGAGGACACGTAGGAGTTCAGGTCAGATTGTTACGACCTGATTGATAATCTCGGATAAAACTGGTCTGGAATTATTATGTCTGTTGCACAAAATCGGCTTACCTTTTATTGTAAAGTTGAGTTAATTAAGAGTGCACAATAAGGCTTCAGCAGTTGTGCAAAATATGTATCTAGAGGCACATAATGAAGCATTAATGCAGGGGTCGGCAACCCGCGGCTCGAGCCGCATGCGGCTCTTTAAGCCCTCTGCTCTGGCTCCCTTGAGCTTAGACAAAAATAAGGAAATAAAATAAAAATATTTGTAGGACTATTTATATTTTGTTGCACGGTTGAAAATGTTTCGTATCTTGTATTTTGAGGTGATACTGTGACACATAAAACAATTTAAAAAACGGTTTTAATTAGGTCAACTCAAATATGCGTCACATCCTGCTACGGTCCCGCACCAGCGCCTTTTCCTGCAGGTGAATAACCTGACCCCCGGCTCGATGAGCGAACTATGGATACATCAAAGAAAAGAAAAGTATCGGAGGAACACAGAGGGTTTAATTCTGCGTGGTTAGAGTTAATGCTTTCACAGCAAACGATGCTGGCTTACCGGTATGTTTGATATGTGGAGAGAAGTTGTCAAAGGTGCTGCAGCCTTTACGTATTGGAGGAAAAACACGGAAGAGGAAGACAGCTGACGATCTTCAGTCATAATTCAATCAGTTAACTCTTTTTAGGGTGCAGCTATATGTTTTATTTATTTCAAAGTGGGCCCATTTGAATTATATTCATTTTCTTCAAATGTGCAGAGGACTCCCCAAGTGCAGTGTTGATTTATTTTAAAGTAGGCCTGTGTATTTTTTTTACATTCTTTGTTTCTTATTAGAGGTAAACAGTTTTCTTTAATGTAATAAATAATAAATGCAAAAAAACTGTAGTTTTTGTCTATGATGTAACAATATATACAACTTTATAAGCTATCAAGCTATCAAATATGTTTTGCGGCTCCAGACAAAAGAAATGGGTGGAAAAGGGGGCAAAATGGCTCTTTTGGTCAAAAAGGTTGCAGACCCCTGCATTAATGCAACTTACATTTGTGTTGTTTTGCATAGAGTTTATAACTTCATAAAGTACATAAGCAAAATGTTAGGTGATAAAACGCATAGATTGAAAAAATGTAACATCTGTTATGTATTTAGAAAATTACACTAGTTAGGCTTCCAATATGCCAGCCCAATCATTATCTCATTAAATGTACACCCCCGCTAAATACTTTGGATGATATCATGTAACTGTGTGTTGAGTAAAACATCAGCATCAGTATCCATTCTTTACTTTTTTAGAACTTCGAATAATGTACCATACTGAAAAATGTAAATGTTTGTTATGCAACAGGTGGCTATAGATACTGTACGTATAGCAGGTGTAGGTATAATACAAGAGGGAGTCAAACACTGTCTTTAGCAACTGAACCTAGGACATGTTATTGTTAATAACATGCAAAAGGTAAAACAGAACTAAGTGGCAGTGAGTTTGTTAAGATAAGGGGTGGGGGCTAGCTTTTTCTTACCTTCTGGATGAGAACAGTGACAATGAAAAAAAAAGAAATGAAAGGAAATATTAATTGAGTCGAATAATGGTTACCATGTGAACAAGAGAAAGGGAAGAATGTGATATGAGCAATCGAGTACAGAGGGAGAAAGCTGTGTGATGTCTCTCGTGAAAAATGTCTCCCCTATGAAAGGCATTGCGGCAGTAAAGCTACGGAGCCTGGAAAATATGTACCTTATTTCCTTAAGCCTTTCTCTTTGGATCACCTGCAGGATCTCTTTATGGCTCATGGGCGTATTAGGGTATTTCTCCAAAACCTACGATAATTATGGGCAAAAAGAAAGCACAGATGAGTTCAGTGAGTGAGAGTCGTTGTTATAAAACATGAAGCTGAAGAGTTCACACACTGAAGCTTTCCAAAAAGGTTTACACAAAGCATCTGTACAATACACAGAATAATCAAGAACATTAACATTGTGGCTTTTTGATTTTAAGATCTTCTGCTATGATGTTGTTCCACTTTCTGTATCAAATGTCTAACTACAAAGTTATAATTTCCACACATGGCTAGGGCAATGTGATTCAGGGAAACACTGCCATATGTAACGACATGAACAGCAAAAGCAGCAAGACCACTTGAAGAAAATGTAAAGAACTGCGAAGCATGACAATAGAAACATCTCACAATACAGTAACAGTACAGAAACTGTCACTCCTTCGTAAAAAATGTGAACACAATGATGCTTTATTTTTGCTCCCACCTTGCACATTCTTGTATCAACTGTTCGTATAGCCCCGCATACGCATTCCAACAATAGTAATGGGTGTTTGGAAAATAACTTAGTTACAGCAAGTATCAATAAAGTTATAGCCACGTTATGTAAATAAATACTGTAAACAACTAAGGGGTAAAACTAAAAGTGGATGTCTACATAAGCAATAACATAACTTTTTAACTATGACATAGTTGGTAGTGGTGGGATTTAACCTAGTACATTAACATTTTTTTTAATGAAACTTTATACTTTTACTACACTACATTTCAGAGGCAATTATATAACTTTTTGCTCTACTGCATTTATCTGACAATTACTTTTCTCAACAAAAAAGGAAGATGTGCTTGATGCAGTACTGTGTTCCTAAGAAAACTCAGTGCTGTTCGAACTCTGATCTAAAACATTGATAAACAACAATATCAAATATTTATACACGTATTTATTCGTCAAAAACAAAGAATCATAACATTTTGAATAAGACATTTTACTTGTCATGCAGTTTTGCTACATATTGTATTGCATGGTGTTTCTACTTTTGATTAAGTAAAATATTTGAATACTTTTTCCACCACTGCTTGTTGGGAGTTTTGATATGTTGTAGTTGATGGCATGCTACACTAGACAGATAGCTACAATGCTAACCACAATCATCAGTGTATTCTGACAAATCCCCAAACCGTGACATGCAATATACTAACTCGCTGATATATCATGGAGTTGGGATCATGTCAGGGGAATTACTTTAGCTCAGATATTGTACGTCATAAGGTGTTTTATTTGAGGCTCAAACCTAAAAAACTTGTTGACGAACTTAGCAGGAGCTAGCATGCTAACCTGGCTAGCGCAGCTGTGACGTGATTACTAACGGTTACTTTCAATCCGCTTTGAATCCTCCTGACAAACATGTCAACCTTGTTTAGTGGACGCAACACAGAGAAGGGGTTTAAAAACATGCTTAGGTGCATACAGCTGACCGTCACCTCGGTGCAATGTGTGCTTATTTACGGTGACAGCTAACTAGCCCTAGTGACAGCGCTGCTCCAAATGTCTGACCGTCAACACAGGGCCTCGCGCGGGGCACGCAACATCCCGACTATAGCAGGTCATGAACTCATAAACACAGTTGTACAAGTGGGAGCGTTCAAGGGAAACAACCACAACAAACGGATGGTAAAGACGCATAGAATACCGTTTTAGCGGCTTCTGCCCACGTCCTCCCCTTCTTTTTCTTCTGTCTCTCCCTCATCGCTGACGTCCTGTTGCAGCAGAGTAGTGTTGAGTGTATGTTCCAGTTGAAATGTTGCTGTAGTTACCGCGTAAGATCCACTCCGTCTGCCATGTTGGACTTACTGTTAAAAAAACGGGTCACGTGACTCCGAGGGAAACGTCATCCTACTGTATGAAGCTGTCACTGCAAAGACTTCAAGAGTTACCACAATGTTTATATAGCTGTCATGCAGAGTTCTCAAGATTCCCCATAGTGAATATTGGACGGGCAGTTTTGTATATCTTCCACTGTCATTATGTATATATTTAACTTTAAAGTATTGTTATTTATCTTCTATTTTGAGATGTTTATATTTTATTATTATGTATGTTTATGTTGTACTCCTTTTCATCTTCACATTGTGGGCAATGCCTTGTTTAAATGGGATCAATAAAGTATATCTTATCTTATAATGTTTATAAAGATGTCATTGCAAAGAATTCAAAACGTCCCACTTAATTACAGGTGACAGAAGTACTCAGATGTTGTACTCAGTGGTGGAAGAAGTACTCTGATGCTTTACTTGAGTAAAAGTAATATATTATTGTCAAAATACTTAATTACAAGAAACAAGAAAAGTCCTGCATTCAAAATCGTACTTAAGTAAAAGTATTATCAGCAAGATTTGCGTAAAGTATAAGAAGTAAAAGTAATCATTGTGCAGACAAATTGCTTTATGTGTGTATAAACAGTATTTATATTATATTTACTGTATATGTGACCTTTCTAGATAATATAGTAGCATTTTACGGTTGAAGTTTACAGAACTGTAAAATTCAGATTCACTTTTTAACAATTTTTTTATAATTTTACTCTTTTGTGACGTAAAGAGTTATAGTCTACCATTTACATTTTTAAAGATGCATTTTGTTAAAACTAAGTAAAGCTTTTAAGTAAATGTAGTGGAGTAAAATTACATTATTTCTCTTTCAAATTAAGTGTAGTAGAAGTATACATTAGTATAACAAAGTACCTCCAAATGTCACTTAAGTACAGTACTTAAATCTACTTAGTTACTTTACATAACTGCACTTAATGTTTAGAAAGCTGCCATTGAAAACTTCAAGATTCACCACATGTTGTTTTTAAGAGTTGTAACTGCAATGTCTTTAAGATTGTCCCACATTGTGTTTAAAACGCTGTCACAAGCAATTATGGAAACTGTAGATCTTGGAAAGAAAATACAGAAGGCAGTTCGAGATCATTTCAGTGTTTACTTTCATGTGTAAGCAAATGGACTTTGCATGGTTTCACATCTATAAGGCAGCTAATCAAGAGAGCGTTGCAGGCTTTCTTCACATTTTTGGCTCACAATTACAGTAGCTAGAAACCGAAGCAACAAGTCATCAAGCATACAGGCTAAACCAGGGTGTGTCCTCACCACCCTCCACTGTTTTGGCAAAGAACAGGTACATCTCCAAAATAAACTATAATTAAAATGTTTATAAAATAAAAAAAGAGCTGTAAAGATCCTCCAAACAATATACAATATGTCTGGCTTCAGGACATTACATTTAGTCTGTGCTATTCATTGAGACTGGAGGAAGTCAAGAGAAACAACATGTTCTTTAGACAAGTGTTGGCAAAAACTATGCGTGTCTTCACGGTTCAAGGGATAGTTTAGATTTTTTTGAAGTACGGTTTTATAAGGTTCGTACTTTGGTTAGTTTAGATTCACCAAAATCACACAAAAACAAACAAATGGTCAAGGCAGCAGTAGATCAAGAACTCCCCTGTTGTGGGAGGTGAAATTACTGTTTATGTAAGGACGTCTGGCGGCTTGGAGGGAGGGTAAAAAAGGAATTAATTCCCTGTCTGGAACGGCTGTATGTAGCAAGTAAAAAAATGAAAATATTTTGAATATTGCGCACACTTAAACTGTTCTTGAGTTTTTCAGGTAGGCCTTTTTTTATGTGGCTACAATATATTTTGTAACTTCCATGTCTGTTTCTTCGAACAAGCAGTCATCAACTACTATGATAAAATACAATAACCATGGATAAGTACCTCATACAACCCCACTAAGAAAAGCCAAACTTCCCCTTCACACTGAACACATGCATATAAAGTAATTATTTCTCCCGACGAGGGGTGAAATCAATTTTAAATCAAGGCATAAGATTTCCCCCCATGTCTCCTAGATGTTAATCTGGAGTCCTTTGTGCCACGCTGAACTCAGGCCAGCCCTGTGTGCAGTTGTGTTGAAACACATCAGGGGCTTGTCTGACTCGCTCCTTCCTGTGGAAGATAGGCAGCGGAGGACGGCCTTCTCTGTCTGTGAGAGGGAGAGGAGCTCTGAGATCCCGATGTCACTGCGGTCGATGATGCCGATGATGGGATGGATGCTGCTTGCGGTGCCTGATACCTGTAGAGCAAAATAAAAACATTAACTTATCATTTAATCAAGAAATCAAGGCCAGGTTATATGAACAATATAGAATATCCCTATACATATATAACCAAAGACCTCCATTTCGATATTGTGACTACTTGCCATAGATGCTTTCACATAATATATTTACAATGAGAATTTGATGATAATCATCAGTAATGTGGATTTATTGACTAAGTAAGTAAAGGCAAATCATAGAACAGATAGAAGAGTCTGGTAGATCTGAAAAATGACATCACTAGTCTAATTTTACAGTGAGAATTATAATTGATTTTTCAGTTGTATTGTATATTGAAGTGCTAAGCCCTAGATGCAATAAGTTTAATTTTGTATTGCCCCACATCACAAAATAACCAAAGTATTTATTAAAATGTACTTTAATGGGATTATCAATAGTAACATATATAGTAAATAAGTACTGTTATTTAATCAAGTGCTGAGAGTTGTGGCAAGTCCATACCAATTGATTCTCATTTAAAAAAAGAAATACTTATAACTGTATTTAAGATTCTAGGATTGACCCTTAAAGCATCCTTCTCTCACCAGGATTGTGATTTCTGACCCGGGACGCTGCAGGGCTCCTCTCTCTCATGGGGACAGTCACCAGGAAATCCCCCATCAGCCTGGAGGAAAAGGCTCTCTCCAGGTGAGCGCCATCAAGGTTCAAGGAGAACATGGTGGGTGGAGACATGTCTAACTCCAACAGCATTATGTTCTCCGCCTGTAAGGACAGAAACAAGGAAAGCTATCATTATTATACCATTACTACAAATGTAAATGCATTTATTTAGCAAGGAGCTTTCCTCAAAGCAACAGTGTGTGGATTTGAGTGTACTGCCGTCCTTTTTAAAATATTTTTGTTGAAATTAATGTAATACTGTTAACTGTTTGCTGCCCTTCAATAGTGTTTTATTCGTCAGATAGTTTATAGATTTTTTATCTTCACCGTCAGCTTAAATTTGTTTTTACTTTTTAATGCTGTTTTATTTCAATTTTGAGATGTTTACATTTTAGAATAGTTTATTTCTACTCTTTCAATTTTTACTTATGTGCAATGCCTTGTTTTTTATGCTGCTGCAATGCAAACATTTCTCAATTTGGGATCAATAAAGTACATCTTATCTCATCTTATCTTATAATTGAATATTATAGAGAAGTGCAGGAATGAGTTGTAAAATCTTAAAAAAGTGGGTTAGCATTTCTAAACCTCGTTCCCTTGACTGGGTGACAACATAAAACATGTCAGTCAAACAGTATTTCTTTACTTTGTGATATTAAATGAGTGGTGCACTGTCATAAGATGAAACTATTAAAGATGTGAATAGTTTCCATGGCTACTTGGAGGCTGTGAACACATAGAGAGGCTGATTAGGAGACCGATGATTTCACATCTCTTTCTCTGCTGTCCTTTTTCTCCAACTGTCCCGAGCACTGACCTGGTATCTGTATGGGACCCCAGTTGCCGTGGAAACAGCCATCTGTGCATATTGGCTGATTGGCCTCTTGTATCCCACTGCCGAGGGAGGCCTTCGCTTGACCTGAGTGGGGGCACTGGGGTAAAGACATGGGAAAGGAAGGGAGTACACATAGTTATTAATGCACAAGCTTCTGTGGTCAAATGTTATCCTTCCTTATCTGCTGTTCAGCTTTCACACTGTCTCAGTAAAGAAAAAGTGTCTCGATTGCTAAATAAAAATATCTGTTTCTTGGAGACGCAGACTGCATAAATTACCTATAGCATGTGAGGTCAGATTACATTACGCCCTTCTGTTTACATTTTAAAAACCTCTGACTTTAGTGACTCCTGGTGGTTGTATGAAAATAGACACCGGCGCTGACATGACTGCAACAACTGTAGGATATTTCAAATACATGGAAACACAAAAGGCATTTACTTGATGCAATTATCCTCTTATTTGTCTGATTTAACAAGATTATTATCTTAGAATTCTGATAAACTTTGAATGAAAAAATCTGCAGTTTTTCTGAAATTAATGTTACCATTATGTCAGAGTTCTAAAAAGAAACATTTAATAAAAATAAATGTTGTATTTTGTGTTTTTTGAAAAACCAGATACATCAAAGTTCCAGGAGAGACTCTTTTTTACTTGAGAGCTTGATTTCATACAAGCAAACATATTACATTTAAGTTACATTTTATTTTAATTTGGGTTTCAGACATCAAGAGATACGCATGTCTTTAACTTATATATATGTTATTGGTATTAATTTGTCAGCTTTGGAGAAGGCACCTCCGCACTTTGCAGTTGTTCAGATGTAAAGCCCACTCTGAACTGCTGGAAATTGCAGTGTTTCTCAGTTAAATTGATATGGCATGCTGAACAGATTTCCTTAATTTTCCAGAAATTGTAACATTTGTAGATCAATATAAAAAGCATAGTAACAGCAGAGTTAAGTAGTTTTTCACAGTACCACGGAGAGTAGCTGATGTCAGCGATGTGACATGAAATCACTGACCTCTCTGAGGGGATGACGGAGTGCAGTCTCCACTGATCCTCCTCGCTGTCAAAGTGCAGCCTGTTCATGACTTTGTTCTTCTCCTCTGGAGGTATAAAGTTCTCAATCAAGAGATATCTGCCAAGTGAAACACAAGTGTGTATCAGCTGGGGTCAGAGGAAGCATTACATTAAAACAACAAAATCAAATGAAATAGTTCACCTACTTCACAGGCTCAAAACACACTACTAGAATAAAGGTAATAACAAATGTCCTACATTTCTATGCCTTGAAAATGGTACAATACACATATGTGAAAATAATCAAAAAATGCATTACTAGCTGATTTCTTTAGCTCTCTCTGCCCATTAAAAAAAACTGCTTACCGAGCAACAACAATTATTTCCTGTCCTAGTTACAGTTGTGCTCCCTTCCTGATATCCTAATACAACAGGGAAATCATCCTATTTAGACCAAAATGCTCTGAAATTACATTAATTACTGTTTATATTAATCAAAATCCAATTTGATGTCTTGACATTTCTGATTTTGTCAGTTGAGAGGATTGAAACAGCATTTCCTGACATTTATTGCATGGAAATTAAATTAAATGATGAATTGATGATCCAATTGGTCGTTATCATTTTCTATCCACCGACTGATAGATTATTCGATTTATCTTTGCAGCTTTAATGATGTGAGAAAACACAAGGACAATAATGCAACAGCCAAAAGGTGTCTCCTCACTTGTACTTGAGTTCTCTGGTGAGTTCGGTCTGCGTCTGTTCGAGCTCCTGTCGGATTACTACGTGTTCATCGATGACGTCTCTCGTCTCCGCCTTCACCAACTGTAGTTTGGCATACAACTGTACAAAGAAGAGCAAATATATAATATTACTACAATATATCTGGTGTCACTAATGCTTTACTCCACAAGTTATTTATATATGAAAAACTCTATACATATAGGAGACGAGATGTATTTATTCCTAAGACAAAGAAACAAGATTCTCTGGTGTTACTTCTGGTGATGTCACTCTTGATTTTTTTTTTTTTTCTTGCAAATGAAATTAGGTTTTATTGCTTTTGTGATAGCATTAGGATGCGTCAGCGGGTGAGTCATCTTACCCTCTTCAGCTTTTTTGTCTTATGTTCCACCTCCTGCTGCAGGGAGGAGAACGTCTCTCTCATTTCTAAGGTCTCTTCGTCCTGCAACATCATCTCCTGCTGGATCTCTCTCTCTCGTCTTATCTGCAAAATCACACAGAACATTCAAATGACGCCTATTTAAAAAAATATATTCCTGTGTAGGTTCAGACAGCCCCACAATTATTATCTGTAATACAAAAGTATGTTTTAAAACAAAAAAAACACAATATATTTTTACCTGTTCTGCAATTTCTTGTCTCTTCAGCTCCAGCATTTTTTGTTGTTCATTAGTGTGATCAATTATCGTCTTTCCTCCCACTAACAGTTTGCTCTCCATAGCCTGTGAACCCAGACATACAATGAATTATTTATGTTCATTTCTTTTGTTCCACCAGTGTCTCATTCATCAGACTGTACTGTACTGTATTTTGATCTCCACATGTACCTTATATTTCTCAATGATCTTCTCCAAAGCATCTGGATCCCACTGCATGTCCACTAAACTTTTCCGGTTGTCTTTCAGGTGCTTCAGCCTCTCTCCGCTCCCCTGGCAGAGCATCACCTTGGGGTGGTCACTCCCTTCTTTTATATGACGCCTCACCACTGGTTCATCCACAAAAGCCTTCCACACGTCTGCATCCCTCTCATTGAGCATCTCCTCCTCCATCCCCGCCAGACTTTGACTCAGCCTCTTGCTGTTCCTTATCCTCCTCCTCTCTTTCGCCAGCATCCCTCTCTCCTCCAGCTGGGCCTTCAGGCGTGCTATCTCCCCCTGAAACTCCCTCAGCAGGGCGTCTTTGGGATCCTCATTAATCCGAGGTTTGTTCTTTATGTCCTTGGCTCTGTTGGCGTACCTCAGCGTGGCCAGGGATTCCTCAAAGTCCTTGTGCGATGGCCCCACCGTGGCTATCATCACAGTCTTTGCGTTGCCCCCCAGTGAGTCCTGGAGGAGGCGGGTGAGTTTGGAGTCTCTGTAAGGGATGTGTGTGCTCTTCCCGTTCACCAGAGCTGAAATGACATTCCCCAGAGCTGACAGGGACAGGTTGATCTTGGCTGCCTCCTTTAGTCGCTTCCCTTTCGCACCTGTCTTGCTCTGGCGCTCGCTGCCAGCCAGGTCAACCATGTTCAGCTTCCCCACACGGATGTGGTCCTCTCCATCTGGCCCTACTTCACTGCACTCCACGGTGATGACAAAGATGGCATGAGAGCGAGAGCTGCGTTCATTCATGTTGGTGAACCCCACAGACCTGGACTGGTTTCCTATGTTCATCACATGTTCAATCTCAGTGGCGTTTTTAGTCACCACTGAAGAGAGACCCCTCACATAGACCCCAGAGTCTGGGTTTTCCTTCAGCTCCAGCTTCTTGTTGTTGTCTTTGCACAGCAGATCTCTGACTTCCTCCTGGTAGATCTCCATGTAGGATGACCTCACCAGGTATTTCTGATTCTGAGTCCTGGATATTTGTGTAAAAATGTGCTGGAATGAATTTGGTATAATTCCTCTCATCTCGGGGTCGTTTGAAACCCCCTGCATGGTGTGTGTTTTACCTGTCCCGGTCTGTCCGTACGCAAATGTAGTCCCATTGAAGCCTTTGAGCACAGACTCCACCAGAGGTCTCACAGCATCATCATAAATGTCCACTTGTTTTGAGTCCCAGCCGTACACTGAATCAAACGTGAACACTTTCATGGGCTCATCAGGTGGTGCCTTCGGGTTCCGGATGGTGATCTGCCCCAGCCTGTCATCAATCTGCAGGACGTCTTCACAGCCCTGGCTCTCCTCCTTCCTGCTGAAGGGCCGGCAGCGGACCACCACCCTCACCGCCTCGCACTGTTTGCTTTTAGACATGCTGGTCAGAAGTGAAAAGTATCCTCACCACGTTTTAAACATGCATTTTCTGGGGCGGGGTCCTCTCCCAATGTTTTCTTCTTCTTCATGCAGGTGCAGCCGCTGTGATTTCATGTCAGACAGACACACCTCATGTAAGCCATCAGGAGCGTCTCCTCCGCGCAGAGCATCCTCCCGAACAGAGGCGATGTCACAAGAAATTTAGAGGCTGCAGCCAGCTACTGGAGAAAAAACACCCATCCGCCCCGGCCCAGCCCACACAGCCTCCCCGCGGTACACACCCTGCTCTGCGGACAATAGACAGCTGTCATGTGACCTGCGCGACCAATCGGATTGGAGCAAATCTTCTCATGGTACGCAGCTGTGATCTCATTCTGTAATGTTGATATATTACCTTCATAACTTGCACCTGAACACATATTACGGGTAAAAAGCTGATTTGATTCCATAACAATTTTTATTCGGGCTCCACATTTACAGCATTGTTCAGACCAGGATAGAAAGTCTTTAATGTACAAAAAAAGAAAGCCAGTCTCTGAACCATACTGGTAGACAGACATTCATTAATAATGAAAATGTGCCACATTTGGAAAATATTTTAATTATTTCACATCCACAGTCTCTTTACATCCGCAATGTGTGAATAAGCCTCCTTAATCTATACATTATCACCAGGTAAATCAATAATGTTAAAGTACAAAAAAACATCCAATGTTGCTGACGTAACACACTCAGTGGCACTTTATTAGGTGCACCAGCTAAAACTAAGATAACAACAGCCCTGTGATAAATTGTACCATTTTATAATGTTAAGCGTCTGTTGAGGCGTAGGACTGCTGCATTAAACTGCATTGATTTAGTGTACCTAATAAACTGACAACATGAGTGCATTTCAGTATGTTTGCCCTTCCACTCGTGGTATAAATGTTAGGCACATTCTAGCGGCATACTGGAGGACTATTAACAGCTACTGGCACACACGGTGAGTCGGTCAGTTGAAGAACTTCTTGCTAGGATCGTTTGCGTGATCGAGGAGGAGCTGGCACGGTGTGAAGTGATTCCCGTAGACGGATTCAAAACGCCTCATCTTCTCCACCAGCTTATCGGCACCAAAGCTGTCCACGAAACGGAAAGGTCCTGGAAGAGGTCAAATATTATGTTAGAGACATTATCAAGTTACATGTTAAATAACTAATATATTGTTTTCATTTTCTGTGAACAGCATTGGGGTCTTTCAGAAAGCCAGGTTAATGTTTAAACCAGGATTATTTCATTAAATTTAACCATGTTAATCCTTAGCTTTTCCGGCTTAACCGAGTTACTGAACTATAAATAAAACTAGATAAAAACATTTAAATAGTTTTTTAAAGACACATTGTATCCTTAAATGCAATTCTTAGGCTTTTCAATTTACACCTAACATGGAACAAAGAGGACACTCCTTATGCTCTTTTTATTGACAGAGGATGCAGCCTCGGAGCACGAGCGGCTCAGATGACCGAGACTTAGTTTGAACTCTGACCTCCGAGGCAGGGGGGGAATCCGAGCCCAAACACGGCCCCGATGTCTCCTTCCAGAGGGCCGTTCAAAATGCCCTCCTGCAAACACATCACCGCCTCGTTGACGAACCGGGAAACCAGCCTGAACTGCACATCAGAGTCGGATGAACTGTAAAAGATTCACAAGTAAGTAAATATTCAAACGTATTAAAATCAGTCAAATGTAATGTAATATCAGGGCTCCATAGGTCTTGTTTCGTCTAAATTGAAAAATGGGTCCAAATCAACAGCAAACACATGTTATACTTGCAATAGTCATTTTAAAATAGACAAGGCAATATTATGACATAAATCACTACATTTAATTGTCCAGTTTTAACTTACACAGCAGGATTTGGTCTCAGCTTGAATTGCTCAAGAATATCTCCAATTTCTGGGTTCACATCTTTGGTCTTGAGTCCTGGCTGGTAGACGTAGCAGCCCTTTCCTGATTTGCGGCCTTAAAAATAAAGAAAGAACAAGAATGAATACAGTTAAATCAACTTTATCAAACTTTTCATGGAGCACAATTCTTTTATGTGATCATCCGTACCCTTGAATCCCTTTTCCACCATGGTCTTCAGAACCTCCACGTTCCCACCCCCAAAGCGGGAGCCGAAAGCTTTGCCCAGATCCTCGGCCACATGGGCGGCGACATCGATACCGACTTCATCAGCCAGCGTGGCGGCACCCACCGGGAACCCAAAGCTTGTGGTGAGAGCATCTAACTTCTTGGGGTCATGTCCTTCCTGGCAGATGGATAAATGTATCACACATTTAACAGCTACCCCTGAATAATGAATGGGCTACATCTTAGGTCTTAAATCCTTTTATTACACTACATAATAAAAACAATGTTAACAGCTGTGTTTCCCGCTGTAGGAACACACTGACCTGAAGCACTCGAACTGCTTCCGCCAACATGGGAGCCAGACACCTTGTTGTGTAGAAACCAGGTCCATCCTGCAAAGACATGCGTTTACATTTGTATTAGGGGCCAATAACATTTCGCAATTATTAGCGTGCATTATCAAGGTTGTAATTAAGTAAAGCTACTTCTGCGAGTAATATTTTAGTTTTTCAAATTCAGGATTATTGCTAAGGACAAAGACTTTGCTTTGGTGTATAATTGTAAATACATAACAATATAAAATAAAATGAGGAATAAAGTTGTAAAAAAGGAACACATATAACTTTTTCAAAAGCTATTAAAAAATTATTATACAACTAAAAAATATAAAAAGGATTGTTTATAAGAAATATTAATATATAAAATAAATGTTTACGATACGAATTTGTCACCTAAGAATAAAAGATTGTGCAGAATATCAGAATTTAAAGTGGCAACAAAACAACTTGTATGTCTGTTTTTATCATTCCTAATAATACAAATTATCCCTAATATATATAGTAATAACCATAAAGTTTCATATAGAATGTTTGGTAACTATGAAGAGAAAAGGGAATCTCATGTGTTGCTAAACCTCACCCCAACAACGATGATGACTTTGCCCTGCTTCAGGCCGACGGCCACAGCAGAGGCTGTCGTGTCCTTTGACGTCTGATCAGTGGTAATAATCTCCAGGAGCTGCATCTTGTCCACTGGAGAGAAGTAGTGCATCCCAATCACCTGAGGATACACAGTAAAAGTATTCAGCAACCATGGTTTCTTTGATAAAGTATAACTACAAGACTCTCCAAACCTTGTCTGGTCTCTTGCTGACAGCAGCGATGTCCTTGATGGGCAGAGCAGACGTGTTGGTGGCAAAAATGCAGTGAGGGGAAATCACCTGCACACAAAAGGTCAAAGTCAAATTTAACTAATAGTCACAAGAACATTGCAAGTGGTAATACCCTTGACTGATATGTACTGATATGTACAACTTTTTGTAACAAAGCCCTATTGAGCCTCATTTCAGTCACACTTACAGCCTCCACCTCCTTCAGGACGGCGTGCTTGATGTTGATGTCTTCAAACACGGCTTCAATGACCATGTCGGCCTTTTCAAAGCCGCTGTAATCCAGCTGGCCGGTCAGGTTGGACAGAATGGAGTCCCTCTCAAATGTTGTGATGGCCCTCTTTCTGGTCTTGTCGTTGAGCCTTGTTTAAAATAAGAAACATGTTTTAGATTCCAACACATTTGTGCCTAAAAAAACTACTATTTTCAATATGTTTCAAAGCTAATGTATAAAGGTTGCTCTGCTTTTAGACTGGAACTATATTAACACACATTTAACTAAACTGTAGTAATATAGCATTTTTTATACCGCTATGCTGCACACAGTGCTTAACAGAGCAAAAAAATCAGCCCAGACAAAAAAAAAATTGACAACAAATACGATTTTGCAAGATTACAAATTACAACAATCACCAATAACATACAACAGATAGTGACCAGAACAAAAAAACAATGATTAAGATTTGAAAACTGATGCAACTACTTATATGTGCTCTCTATCTCGTCCACATTTTAGACAACCATAGTCATGATAAAAATGTGTGAATAAAATACTTTTAAAAAAATGTTCTCAATGAAACAACTAATATGATATGAAGTATATGATCTCACCCTTTGTAAACCTGCTGCTGTCCCCTGGCCAGTCCAGGCAGAGTGGTGTCCTTCAGCACCGTGTGCACACCTTTGTCCACTGTCACCTGCGCAACACCTGCTCCCATCAGACCTGCCCCCAAGATGGCCAGTTTCCTAGAAGTAACAACAAAAACAGACAGTTTATCTCCAGTCTAAAAAAAAACATCTGAAAATTAGAACATAGGAAGACTCTTATACTTCATTTACACCTAAGTATTGTGTTTGCTATTAGTGTAATTGTGACAACAGACCTGGCTTTTTCATTAGTATCGACCAAGTATTTAACTAAGACCATACAGGCTAATCAGAAATGATAAATGCAGACTTAACATGTGGGAATTGTCCCCCACATAAGCTTAGTATGTGAAGGGTATATAGACTTACTTCACTTCTTTTTCAGGAGTTCCAAAGCGGTTCTTCTTGCACGCAACTTGACCGTGGTACAGACCGATCAGAGCTGCCGATTCTGAGGTTCGTGCCAGCTGACCGAAATTCTGTGACACGAAACAGGCAATTGGTTAGTATGACACACCATGTTTAACTGTAAATACTGAATTCACTGATGATGTAGGCTATAAAACCTCACCTGAGCCTCAGCCAAATATCCAGCATCGGGGCCTTGTTCTACTCCTGTCTTCGCAGACTGTGAATGAGAAGTTTGTATGTTGTCATGTTAAAAATAAGACCAACTTTTACAAAAAGGATTATTTAGAAAGAATACAGTTGCACACTAGTTAGGGAATCTTCTTAAATGTTATAACCAATACCATCCAGATTTACTAACAAAACAGTTGTAAAGCGTTTTCACTTACTTCAATGATTTTCAGGGGTGCAGGATAGAGTCCCTTGCTCTGCTTCATCACTTTCCCGTGAACAGTTTTGTAAATCTGGTTCCGCACAAACTCAAAGCTCATAACGTAGTCTTGAACTTCTATAGAGAAAGAACATAAACTCTTTATTGTAGTGCACATAACTAACTAAAAAGTAAATCAAACTAAAGTGACTACAACGGGTTAAATGCTCCATTCACAGCACAACTTACTCTCCATAGTGCCTTTCTTTTTGCTCAGAGGAATCGTCTTGTTGACGATCCCTCTGGCACATTGAATGGCAACTTCCTCAAGGTAGTCCATCGTTCTCTCCTCAGGACTCTTCAGCCCAGGTCCTACAATAGGAGCACAAATATCAAAATAATCAGTTAAACAATTTATTATTTTATCATTGGTGCTACTGTAAGTCAAATACTCAAGCATTGTTGCATACACTGAATGATGAATTCATGGATTTAAAAAACTAAAGACAGCTCACCTAGTGGGTCTACGAGTTGGTGGACGAGACCCATCTTCTTTGCTTTATCCGCTCTGATATTTCTCCCTGTCAGCATCATGTCAAAGGCATTGGGTAGACCAACCTGCAGGTAAAACAAGATTTATCAACAATATTGAATGTGATGTTCTGTGATTAAACAGAGATCAGTAATAATCCTGCAGTTTGAAGAACAGGAAATTCTTGACATGGTGGGCTTGGGGGAATAATCTGTTTCCTGGTTGGCAGGATCTTCAGGCTGCACGTAAACGTTTTAAACCAATTATGAGCATTAACCAGTTTGTTTTACTTTACAGCCCAGCCATTTCAGGTCTTGTACTGACAACAAGAATCTATAACAATTATAGCGCACCTCCCCCAACCATGGTTTGCATCATCCCGCATACTGTATAGTTTTTGTACTTAAATAAAGCAGGACAGTTAGGTAAATGGTATTTCCAGTTCTTACCATTTTGGGGAGTCTCTGAGTGCCGCCAGCTCCAGGCAGAAGACCCAGCATCACCTCAGGAGTACCCAGAATGGTTTTCTTGCTCTTTGTTGCAATTCTGTACTGGCAGGCGATGGCAAACTGAAATGCATAAAGATCCCATTATAAAAACACATTTCTATCAGCCATCACGGTCAAATTATCATGATATAGTCTAACATAGTTTCTCTCAGAAATAGTTTCTGTTTACCTCCAAGCCTCCCCCTAAGCATGAGCCGTTGATGGCAGCCACAATGGGTATAGGCGATTTCTCGATCATGTTGAACATCTTCTGCCCTTCCTGAGAAAGTGCTGTGACCTCCTCTGCACTTTTGCAGGCCGAAATCATACTGAAAGAGATGTTAAGTATATCACAAAACAAATACAAAGCATTTCCATTGTGTTATTTCCTTGTAATATAATTTTAAAACATCCTAATTCAGGCTATGCATAATATACATGTGTTGTGTTTTAGCAAAAACAGTTTATTTTCAGAATGGTCACACGTAAATATTGAGTTAATTGGTTAACTGTGTAATAACAATCAAAATGTTATATGGCGGTGGATTAAAAGAGATTTTCTCTTACTTGATATCAGCTCCTGCAATGAAGCACCCCGGCTTTGAGGAGATGAGTACAGCACTTTTAACATCATTGTTGGCCCACACTTCTTGCATTACTTCTCCCATCTCCTTTTGCATTTGGATGGACAGTGTGTTGACCTGCAGGGAAGAGAGGAGCATTAGGTCCACATTACACCTGCATAGTTCTGATTAATGTCACATTCCTTTTCAATGAGAGCACACCTTGGAGTTTGGGTCGTTGATCCGTACAACAGCCACATCGTCCTTGACTTCATAGCTCACATGGGTCCGGGCTAAAATAGATAAGGAAGATATAGTACAGTGAGAAAATAATACTGTCACTGAACAGGACAAGGTGCCCTTTTCCCCATATACTGTACAAATGTAAACTTCTGTAATTACCTAGCATTGCAGGAGCTACTGAGAAGGTGCGAGATGTACCACCTGTAAAAAATTACAATAAGCAATACATTATTACTAGTCATTTGTCAACAGTTAATACGTCATCCAACCTGACCTACATTGCCTATCTGCTTCACCCTTACGTCCATGTAAAGAAACACACAGCATTAAACCCTAAACACTGTATATAAACACACTGCCTTCGTACAACATTAATATGACAAGTTTATGAGACGTTCACATGATATTTGGCCATGACCTCAGACCATACGGTGTCACCTAGTGCAAAAATGACCTTTCACCTACATTCTCCGCCTACCAGGCATTCACACAGACAGAGCCAACAGTAGCCGACACAATGGCGAATCAATGGCAAAAGTTTGTATATCCCCGTCTACACTTTCCTGGGAGGGACAGCCTAATTTAAAATAACAAGCAGTCTGAATTCAAACGTACATGTTTAACCAGATACATAACCTATTCCGTAGCAGCCTGCTAACATTAGCACGCACAGATGGCACGTTTTAACTCAGGTTGCTAGTTAAAACTAAAAAGTTCCACTTACAAAAAAGACTCTGGTTGAACTTTTTTGAAATATATGTTTGTTGTCAATAAAAACAGTGTTGAAAGAAGCACCCCACCACTCACATTCTCCAGAGCTAACAGCTAATCCAACAGGCTAACTACCCACACACATCACTTAGCAAACCCAGTAGTTTCAGTGTCATTCTCCGCATTGATTCTCTTAAATGTGTAAATATGAAATACATTTAGTTTCTACCTGTGAAGAGAGCGTATCTCCTTGATGGGAATCTAGCAAGAACACCAAGGGCTCGAACACCAGCCATCTTGGGGAGCGGAGGTCAGTGAGAGAGCAGAGAAGTGAGGCTAACTAGCTCGCTGTCAAACCACTGAAGGAAGCAAGCCCGGAGAGTTTGTGCAACTTCCTGAAAACCGTCAAACGGATCAGAAGCTGATTGGTTCTTACTGAAAATACCCGAATGCCATTGGCTGACTCTGAAGAGCTCGTATCTCATAGGACGTCCTAGGGCTACAAAACGCCACCTAACTCTGTCACTGACACTGACCAAAGTTCTCATCGCTGACGACTGTAGTTGTTTTTGCTTTAAATCAACGTTGCCAATCAAATTATTATACTTTTTTTATATCTAGGAAATGTATGACATATAACACATTTGTACCTAAAGCATTGTACAACAATTACAACTATGATACCACATGAGAGCAATTGCAACATGGCGCCACAAGGTGGAGGTAGAAATCCGTTTTAAAGAATTACAATTTTGCTCAAGAATAAAAAAACTGTACTTTTCACATATCTGACAAAAACCGGAACTATCCTTCAGGGGTAAAAAATACAGGTTGTAAAAGACCTGACTAGACTATAGATAACAATTCTGAACGTTTCTGCAACTACAGGGTTAGATTAAAGATAGCATATATAAAATCAAGCAAAATGCAGTAATTTACTGTCAATACCGTTTATAGTGTACATATTCATCTGTTTATAGCCTATTTATAATTATTCTTATTATGTAGACACCTGCACTGCTATTTTGCACTTCTGGTCAGATGCCACACTCTAATTTCGTCACTAGTACTTGTACTATGTAATGACAATAAAGTTTAATCTGAATCTGAGTCTAATAAACAGACTGACTGCACAGTTTTCAAAAATGGAAAGATCATTAATTCATACGATCTGTCAACAGATATTGCACTTTTCGATTACATCGATTTAATATTTCTAGTTTCCAACTACTTTACAAATCTAGCCTAATTTATTAATACATCATTAAAAAAACATCAATTATGATCTTTACCATCTACATAATTCACAAATTACTGCAAGAATAACTATAACCCAGTGATATGATTAACATTATTCTTCAAGGGGCCTTCTAAGTTAAAGTGAAAGTTCTTTATTATTTCATATGAAGAAGCAATGAAAATAAAATCCCCTACGACAACACTTATACATATGTGTATTAATGAAAATCTTGCAGTTAAAACAAAATGAGAATCTGAACATAAAATAATGCAAGTTAGAGATACAATATACTATACATAAAATGTAAAAAAGTAATTTGCGAGTCATAAACATGACTGCTAATGCTAATTATTCCAGGTTATGTCTAATGAGATATTGTACTTACTCTAAGTTGATTGTTGCTAATACAAACTATTTTACTTCAGATATTTAATTAAGGACTTTTCTTTGGACAGTACTTTGATTTATGTAAATAGCTGAATTATTATTCTTCCACAAATGACTGTTCCCAACTTGGAAGTAAGTTTTAATGAGCAATTATGAACTAAACGCACCTCAAATTATTCACTTCTGACCTCTTACATGAGCGTGAACGAGGGACAAGTGAAGGCAGCACCAGCTTTTGAGGAAGGCGGGATGAATTGTCGCTTACACGAAAAGAGCCAATCACAGGTCAGATTTCCACATAGCAACCCCAATCAGCGCAGAGGGAATGTCTGGTTGCGAAGGTAGTGGCGGTTGTGGTGTGCTGCTGGAAGAAGCAAGTGTTTTCACTGGGCTTGTTCGCTGCTAGGTTTAGTAGCAACATTTTGCCCATACATCTGTTAAGTTTGGCGCCTAACTAACAGGCGTGTTAATCTCTCGCTTAATAATTATGTCTCCGCATGTTAATATTGCAAACTAGCTTGCGAGGTGAACGTAACCTTGTCTGAAAAGCATCTTTGAATATAATTGGAACATTACGATGCCATCCCCGATGGAGGGATCTTCCAGAGAAGGTGACCTCTTTACTGTGAAACATGAGCTGAAAAATGGTAAGTTTAACTTCAACGCAGTCAGATTTATTTGCTGGTTATCTTTAGTAGACACGTGTCCGGGGGAAATGTTAGCTGGCTAGCTGTGAAGAGCTGTCACTGTCAGTGGGCATTTGTACTGAGCGCGACCGTTAAGTCCGAACATGGCAGAGGAAGGCTAACGTTAGCTGCACTTATTACTGAGGCTGCTGCTGTCTCACGCAAACAAACGTTACCTAACCATCTCACTAGCTAGTTTATAACGCTGCCAAGGAAACAACATTAGCTTCAGCTACTAATTAACGTGTTACTAGGCTAAATAAGACCATTGACAGAGATTGTAAGCAGATAATGCCTGTCAACGCCTTAACTCAAAGTCAATAACCATTTAATTGAGTTGGTTTGTTGTGACTGCCCGGTCTGTTAGCCAACGAAGAGCAGACTCAGCTGCAGTGCTGCCAAGTGTCAGGAGTACATGTTAGCTTGGTTTCATTCTGCAGTTATACATGTGCAGTGGTGTAAAGTAACTAAGTAGATTTACTCAACTACTGTACTTAAGTTACATTTTTGAGGGACTTGTACTTTACTTGAGTATTTCAAATAGTGTACTTTTACTCCACTACATTTATTTTTATACCTTAAATTACTTTGCATATTTGGATTTGGAGTAAATCCACAAGCTACCTTGCACTATTGGAAGGAATTATAATAAGCTTCACCTTTTACCAGCTGTGAGAAACACACTGCTGCATCCATACAAATATATAATTTTTGAAATGAGCAAATCTGCATCTGAGTACTTACTTTAATTTAGCTACTTTTAGTATATTTTGATGCTAATGCTTTTGTACTTTTACCTACGTAAGATTTTGATCTAGGACTTTTACTTCTAACAGAGTATTCCTGCTCTCTGGTAGTTCTACTTAGTACAAGAGTACTTCTTCCACCTCTGATTACCAAATTTAAATGATGTGGTTCTGTAGTTATTGCCAGGTCTGTTAGCTAACTTCTCTTTATCCAACAAAGAACAGACTCAGCTGCAGTGCTGCCAAGTGTCAGGAGTAAAAGTTGGCTTGTTTTCATTCTGCACATTATACATGTGTGTACATCAAGAGTCACATTAGACACTGTATGTTCTGGTAGACTGGTGCATTTCTTTGACTCTTGGCTAGCCTTGTTAAATGCCTAACATCACCCTCAAGCTAAAACTGTCACGGTAGTGCTGAATCCTACTGGCTTTTGTTGCAATATTTATACTGAATGATAGTAAGGTTGTGGGGTAATGTACATACAGCATCTCAAAGAACGTCAACAGGAATACAGTTGAAGCTACACATATGCATTTGAATGTGATTTTGAATAGAGTCGCTTCAATGCAGAGGGCTGCTGAATGAAGTTGGAAACTGGCTAAGCTGCAACTGGATTATAATGACACGGTGCTGCTGTTCAGGCTGCAACATGACTATGCTGCTCCCCCATTCACTGCCCTGCCCTAAATATGCAGTCAGTCAAGTTTTTTGGAGGGAAATTGCACACATTGAGCAGCTGTATTACTTCTGCATTGGACCCCTGCTGTAACATCTGACCTAGTTTTGACAATACAGTAAAAGAAAAAGATAAAAAAAGACCTATAGTCCATTCAATTAGTCAGAAACTTAATTGGCAACGACAATCCTTTATTCGTTTGAGTCTTTTTTTCAATCAGAAAGAGTAAAACAATTCCAATATTCTCTGATTCCAGCTTTTCTTTGCCATAATTGTAAACTTAATATTTTTAGGTATATAGACTTTTGATCGAACAAACCAAGACATATGAAGACAAGTTTGGATTTGTGAAGTTGTGATGGCCATTCATTTCACGTTTCCTTGAGTAAACAATCCGTAATTAATCAAAACAAGGATCAGCAAATTGTTAATAATTTAAATATTTGGTAGTTCCAGCCTCAGACAGAATATTACATTTTGCGAAACAACCTAGGTCAAATTTTGTTGAAATTCGATGGCCTGCTTTTAAGTTTGATCATTTATGTAGGATTTCATTTAAGGAAAGTGTTTTCTTCAGAGGAACTTAAGCATTTCTGTCCCGCAGACTGCAGAGATTCTGCTTGTCTCGTAGTAAGGAAATCATCTGGTTCAACACCTCTGTCAGTCTATTAATAAACACCTAACTCAAATTGGGCCATGGCAGATGAGCTTGACAAGGCTGTTACGCAACCTGAACCCCTGACCTCGGATTCAAAGGACAGCGTTGTTGTTTTGAGACGATACAGTATGCACAAAGCGTCTAATAATTGCACCTTTACTTCTTGTGTGCTGGAGAAGCAGCAGAAAAAGATGAAATCAGCCGCTGAAATTGCTAAGTAGCCTATTTTCAGACGTATGAGACAGAATGAATGTTTTCACTACAATGGACACGCTTGTCTGAGAGCGTGCGATGCTCAGTCAGCTGTACTGGGAGACCATGATTTCGAAAGACAGGAGGAGTCACAGTGTTGGCTGACTTTACTAAAGATCCCTGATGGAAGATAATGACCTTTTGCTGGTTAATGTAGCAAGTATATTTGCTGTTGCATGGAAGATAATCTCATCCTGGCATCGTTGTTTTCATGAAGCAACTTTGCATGCGTCTTCATTATTTGCACATTTTTACGATTAAACAAATTCACCTGTTTGACTTTCCCAGGCTGCTGCTGTTTGCTATGCGTTCATTTAACAACAAAACAGACTTTTATGGCTTTATCAGTGTTCAAGTTGCTGGTCCTTAAATTTAAAGCCCACTTTTACAACCTATTAGCTCAGCAGAATTTGCTTTTTTCGCCATAAAGCGGCATGACTGAGAGTCTTTTTGTATTAAAAATGAAATCTAAGAATACTGTATATATAACGTGGGCACCACTTACAAAATAGAAAGACTGTAAGGTGATGCAATGCGTTCTCTGGTGCAGCTTTTGGCAACTTATTAGAACAGCTGATCAGATTACAATTTATTTACAACTTGGCCGCATCAACCATATTCTTTAGACATGAGATGTGAGAATTTCTTGACTCATTTTATCAATGAAATGTTTTGTTAGTGAAAGGCTTGTAGGTCAGGCCTCAGTTGTCTTAATGTGGGACAAATCATGTTAGCGGGAGTGTGGACTACAAACAGAATTGAATATAGATATACATTTTCCTGTCTCAGCTGAAAGAAAGCCTAATTTGGAAAGTATTTATGTTTTTCTTTGCTAGCGACTCATTCATTTTGTGTCTTTTTGTACACATAAAATATGAATGGACATCATCAGACCCCTAACGGTACGTCCACACGGCAGCGTGCGTTGAAGCTTGCCGGTGGGCGTGTCTGGAGCGCGACCAACAACCAATCACATTAATCTCCCGCCCCGGACACACAAGCACGCGGTTTGATTGGCTAGAGCTTGTACTGGCATATGATTTGATTGGCTGGCGCTTCCGTCGAAGCTTGAAAAGTTGAACTTTTCTCAACTTTCGAAGCGAGCAATGGAGGCAAAGCGACGCGACGGAACCACAATGCAGTTCGGCAAAGCCTGACGTCACCCCATTCAAAGTGAATGGGAAGCTGCGTTGAAGCTTCAACGCACGCTGCCGTGTGGACGGGCCGTTAGGGCACTCCCTACTCTATATCTACTCTAATGATTTCTAACAACAAAATGTAACATGACATTTGTTGTTGAATTTTTCTACAGTACTTTATAATTCAAGCCACTTTTGTTTTGTAACATGAAATAAATGGTTTGTCTGATTCTAATACTTTATGTCTGCTTTGACTTCAGCCAACCTGACGGGCCACGTGGAGAGAGTGGGCATTGAAAACTTTGAGCTGTTGAAGGTGCTTGGCACAGGAGGTGAGTGACATGTTAAACTGTGTTGACCACAATGTGACATTTACATGATAGTGTGCATGCCATGTGTTTCTAGAATGATCAGCATGTCATAGCAGTCATTCCTGCCTTTTTGCACTGACCTTTGCTCTCTGTCTTTGTTTATTTTAACCACCAGCATATGGCAAGGTGTTCCTGGTGAGGAAAGTGAGTGGCCATGATGCAGGGAAGCTGTATGCCATGAAGGTTTTGAAGAAAGCCACAATTGTACAAAAGGCAAAGACTGCTGAACACACACGCACGGAGCGGCAGGTGCTCGAACACATCCGCCAGTCTCCGTTCCTCGTCACACTTCACTATGCCTTCCAGACGGATACCAAGCTGCACCTCATTCTCGGTTAGTTTCAGGACACTGCCTTCTGTGTTATGTTTATCAAGAATAATAAAAGGTTAATGATTGTCTTTAATAAATAAATGAATTAGTATAATGAGTATTTGCTCTTTCCTGTAAAAAAACTAACAGAGCCATATTATTTGATGGAAACATGACATGCATGATATCATCTCTTTTTAATAGATTATGTAAATGGTGGAGAGCTCTTCACACATTTGGTGCAAAGGGTGCGATTTAAGGAACAAGAAGTTGCCCTGTACAGTGGAGAGATTGTGTCAGCGCTGGAACATCTACACGAGGTCATTCATAGATTCTACACAACCAAGGCCTCTTGTATGTTCAGGAGTTATCTATTGATGGTTACTCTTTTCTGTTACACTTACCCTTCTGTCATTTTATTGTTGCAGCTTGGCATTGTCTACCGGGACCTAAAACTTGAGAATATTCTGCTGGATTCAAGTGGACATATAGTTCTCACTGACTTTGGCCTCAGTAAGGAATTTGATCAGGTACAGTATGTCTCAACCGTACATTTAAATACCCATCCATCCATAAACTGATGACCCAAAGAGAACAGAAGAAGCAGATTCTCTCCTAAACTCTTTTAACATTAAATATATATATATTTTCCCAAACTTTCATTAATCTTTGCTCATGTAGTCAAGGATTATAATGGTTCCCTGTTGAAAAGTCCTTAAAAAACGAATAAAAGTGATGTTTTTCATTCAGTTTTTATCACCAAACGATATTAATTATATCCTTGAGATCAAACAAATGTGATGAATCCATGTCCTTCCTCATAAAACACTTTTTTCTTTAAAATCCGTCAGATGTAAAATCAAGTTTTTCAGGGTCTTCAATCTTGAACTGTTGTCAGACAGTCCACTCCATTTTCAATAAAACCAAGTTTTCTTGTTATGTTTAGATTTTAAAATGAGTTTTTTTTTTGTGCATTTGTGAACACAGATGGAAAGAGCGTTTTCTGTCTGTGGCACCATTGAATATATGGCTCCAGAAATAGTGGAAGGTGGAGAGTCTGGACATGACAAGGTAAGATGTAGTTTTATGTTTCATGCTGTCGTCTGTTTATCAAAAGAAGCAGCCTAAATTCTCCTCTCTGTATTCCTGGATGTGTGCCCTGCAGTGAGATTTTTCTTTTAGCGTGTTAAGCTTAAGTCACGGGCGGTTGCTTTCATTCATTCCAGGCGGTGGACTGGTGGAGTCTCGGCGTTTTGATGTACGAGCTTCTGACTGGCGGATCCCCCTTCACCGTGGATGGAGATGAGAACTCGCACACAGACATCGCCAAGTATGGATTCTCCCTGATCATCAGCCACAGTTTTCATCTAGCCTTTAATTATAATCACTGACCATGTCCGTCTCACACATCACAGGAGGATTTCAAAAAAGGATCCTCCTTTCCCCAAAGATATGGGACCTCTGGCCAAAGACCTCATCCAGCGACTCCTCATCAAAGACCCCAAAAAGAGATTGGGCTCAGGCCCTAAAGGAGCGGAGAATGTAAAAAAACACCCATTTTACCAGGTGGGTCTACATAATGGGGCTGCTTTAAAGTGCACCTATCATGCTATTTTTAGGCAATAGCATAGGTCTCAGATATATAAAAAATATATAAAAAACATGCCTATGAAGTGTTCTGCTCAAAATACCAAACAGATCACCCATTCTAGCCATGCCTCATATCCCTCTATTTCACTTCCTGTTTCAAAAGTGCTGATTTGGGGTATAAAGCTTTAAAAAAAAAAAAAATGTGATTTTAAAAAAAAAAGGAGGGGCTGAGCTCATGCGGGAGATTCTACCGGCAGATACTGCGGTGATGAAACGCCATATCATGGATTATCAAGGATTATTTCTGAAACAGTATGGAGCTCAAAGGCTTTCTCTCTTGCCGGTTATACCACAAGGTGAGTTCCTTTTTATTTCCTGCTTCTTCACACACATGCTCTGTGCAGTACAGGTTAGCGATGCTAATGTAAACATGCACCGACCATATTACGTCCAAAACAGTCGGGCATTGTTTCTGATAGCAACGTTTCTGATAGGGCCGTGGGTGTAAAGCCAGCCTACATTTCCGATATTACGTCATATCGGACGCAAATCTGGATCAGCTCCGTTTTAGCCCCGTTTTTAGAGATTTGGGTACGGAGGAAAAGAGAGAGGGTTTTATTTCTGACGCTGCGTGAGTTCCCCGACACACCGGGGACACATATTTATGTATAAAAGACATCCAAAAGTGCATTTTGCATGATAGGTCCCCTTTAAGTGAGGAGCATTTAGAAAACTGTTTGTTTAAGCTACCTTAATAAGGATAGCGATCAACCAAAATGTATTTTTTCCAAACTCACTTTAGAAAATTAACTGGGAGGACTTGGCAGCTAAGAAGGTTCCCGCCCCGTTCAAGCCAGTGATTCGGGACGAGCTGGACGTCAGCAACTTTGCCGAAGAGTTCACGGAGATGGACCCCACCTACTCTCCTGCAGCTCTGCCTCAGAACTGCGATCGCATCTTCCAGGTGGGAGAGCGTTACAGGATGTTAGACAACCAGACTATTTTTTGTTGTGACTCATTGTTTTGTTATCACACATACTCATTCCTCTGTGTTCTTACAGGTCACTGCACAGGACAACATTTGTATTTGCTCTGTGCTCATGTTTATCTGGGCTTTGGTTGCAGGCAGTGTGAAATGTTGACACGGATGAAAAAATGCATTATACATTATCCACTTTTTGTCTGTGACTATATTTGACATACTCCAGCGCAATTTAAGTAATCAAGTGAAGTTTTGAATGTCCTCAAAAGGTTGCTGTAAGTCAACATGAGACTGTCTGTGTGCACTGGTATTCAAATTGACTAAAGAGGCTTTTATTGAGGTAATTGCTGCCATATGCAGCTCTTATTGAAGTAACAGATGTGAATGACTATTTTTGATGTAGCTTTGAACCATAATATGGCCCACAACTCTATGCCAGCTGATGGCTGTCTGATGTATTGCATGAAATTTCAACTCTGATTGCCTTCTGGATCCTTGAGCTGGGTAGATCAATAGATCCATTAACGGGCTTCTCTCGTGGAATAAAAGGTTACACTTTGAGAGCATCACCACGTCTGTCTCGGTTACGCCTTCAGTCTTTGATTGCCAACTTCATCTTGGCTTTTTTCGCACTCAGCTGCCATTCACATAGTCTGAAATTTTGTGGTCTTTATAATTTGCAAGCCTAGCAATCTCTCAGATAACGACAGCAATCCCAATTTTAAACTGTGCACTTGCTCCCCCACGGTGCCTCACAAAACAAAATTAAAATTGCATTAAGAGCGCCAAGATGTAATTTCACAGCAGAGCAATCAAATATTCAAGCCCGGCAATTTAGGGCATCTCATTCATTCACCACCCATCCTTCCGTCCATCTATTGCTGTCACTACATACCACACAGCTGTGTGTGTGTCGGGGGAAAAGGGAGAGAGAGAGATTAATGCCAGCTAAAAGCTTTGGGCTCCCCACAGCTGGAATTAGGCAGGCAGCGCCTCCACAATGACAGCTCTGACAATAGGAACAGCTGGACAGCCGCTGCCACTCACTGTGGAGCTGACAGGCTGCTCCGACTTAAAGACTTGAGGAAAGATGCAAAACAATTTTAAGTTTTACAGTAAATACGCAAATAAAAAAACGACATGTGTCTATAAGTAGTGTTGGATTTCCATTCAAACCTATACAATTTTACAAAGTAAGTGTGATTTGAAATGTATTTCATATTCATTCTCTTATAATTTTTTACCCAAGATCTTCCTCTATTTTTTGTAAAAAGACAAAAAAAGAAAATGAGAAAATAAATTAGGTAAAAACTAAACACCAAAATATAGTTGACATTTTGTTCTACCTTGTCATTCGGGCTTTCACAGGGTGTCCGCGGGGTCTTAAAAAGCAGGGTGTCCGCGGGGTCTTAAAAAGTATTCAAAGTTGATAAATCAATTTAGCGAAAATGAAGGCTATTAAAAAGTATTAAACGGCATTTTCCAAGGTATTACATTTTGTAGCTTGTTTTCAATAATTATATCAATTGTCCAAAGAGGTTGTATTCTACAGTCTGCCTGAATGTAATCATTGCGTAGGTGTGTAGTGTGATTCTGTGTAGTTTATTTATGGCATCCCGTTGGATTTGACGTCATCTGAACAGGACATCGCGCGCTCACTGCTTGATAGCGTGCGAAGGTCCGTTTACGACGGTTGTTAAACAACATCGTTATGGGGAAATGCAAGTTTGCGTCCAAGTGGTTGGAAGATAAGGAGGAAGGACAATCAATACTGTATATAGTAAATGTGAGGTAAAGTGTGTCGCCAATGTAACCGGTTAAAACTACAAGTTCTTAAAATGTATGAAAAGGTCTTAAAAGGTATTCAATTTGACTTCAGGATTCCTGCATATACCCTGTTTCATCATTTCAAGTAAAAATACTAATGAAAAGACTATAAATGTCTGTTATACATTAGATAAAGTTTAATCAGGCTCTTACTGAGGCTGCAGAACTGGATGTACTTTTCTCTCTGTCCTTATAGTCCTACCCTCACTTTACAATGTAAACACGTAGACTTCATGTGTTTCTGTGCAGGGCTACTCCTTCATGGCCCCCTCCATCCTGTTTAAGAGGAATGTGGTGATGGACGACCATCTCCAGCTGTGTGGGGGCTCCGAGAGGCCCCGCTCTGCCGCGGTGGCCCGCAGCGCCATGATGAAGGTGAGACGGATGGACTTGGATCCTCCAGCACAAACACACTTAGGCTAATGGCTGCTGTCACAGACACGTGAGATTTTTTTTCCCCCTATCTTCTCCATTTCACTCAAACTTTGTTTTCTACTATACTTGTGTTCCTCACAAACGTTTAGATTCAGTTGCCAGGCATGATCCTGTTTATTTAATTATGTTTATCAGTGAATACACTGGTGTATCTGTCCTGCGTAATGTTTTCTGAGAGGCAGCTGTGCGTTGTTGTTTTGTGGGCTCACTAGGTTTCAAGCGTTTTCATCAACGTTCTGAGTAACTGCTGCAAACTTTGCTGTTTTCAAGATTTATTACCAGATTTGTTACATTGGTGATGGGAACTACTATTAATCCTTCTAAGGATTTTCAGTCCAGCCCAAAAGGTGTAATGTTTAATTAATCAACAAAATGCTTGACATATCAAATAGAATTTCCATGACTTGCATGCAAGCTTGGTAATAGCCTACTCCTTTTTTGGTGCTTACTCACTTCAGAAAGGGGAAGTTTAAGACGAGCAGTCGGGCAACTGTATGCTTCCAACTCCATAAAGCCTCAGCTCACCGTGCTAAACAGGATTTTGTGCGATTTTTCTCTCTCAGGAACCGGAAGCCAGTCAACAGTTTCCTATCTTGTCTTTAAGTGATCTCTCATATTGTATCACAGATCTAGAAAATCTACATTTGCTACTTCCAGGTGTTTTGCAGATGCCTTTAAAACATTGCACAACAAGAGAAATGTACTTGGTTCCTCATTGTTTTTCATACGCATTTTATAATCACATAGAATAAGCAATACTTGTGTCAGGCTGTTGTCAGTGGTTATTGAATTAGGTTGCATATTTAAATACATTCTGTAAATAAGACTCCTTAGACTTCATTTTGAGAACACGTGAGAGAGGACTTGTATGCCTCGCCCACATGAATTGTGTTTTTTCGTGGAGAACCAGACAACATAGGAACTCTAAAGAAGAAGTTCAAAGAACATGATCTGTTGTGTTGGTAGCAGTAGTTACAGTATTTTGTAAGAAAAGATCAAAAACAGCTGTCGAGCTTCAAAAATATTCAAATAAACGGCAAATGAATTTGATCTGCACATGATCATAGGAAAAGCAGTGTACAAAACATTTATACAAACATAAATTAAACAGAAAGAACTTAGTCTCATACTATTTTTTTTATATATTTGACCAAATGTTTTCCTGTCCACTGTCTTCAGGACTCTCCTTTCTACATGAGCTATGAGATGGACCTGAAGGACAGCGCTTTGGGAGAGGGAAGCTTCTCCATCTGCAGGCGGTGCACACACAAGAAGACCGGACAGAAATACGCAGTCAAGATTGTCAGCAAGAGGTAAAAACTCACATCCTGCTCTCCTCAGATGTGTTTGTCAACTCCGATGCTTCGGGCTGTGTGATGTTTATGCTCGGCTCCCTCTTTCTCTCACTGCCAGAACTAATTCTCAGCCAAATCATACACAAAACATAAAATAGGTATGTTATCTTAAAACCAATGAATACAAAAAAATCCAAATTTGACTCAATTTCAACATGTATCAGATTTGATTTGCCCTATTACTCTGTTAAGGGTTGCCAGATGTGGGTTAGTTAAATGTAAATACATCTGTGCTCACAAACAAACTGTTACAAAACAGACTTTGATCGTGTGTGTGGACTGCAGTCCTACACTACACTCCTCCACTGAGTGTGTGGCACCAAATATTATAGCTATAATAAGAAAGCACAAACAAATATTATGTTCCTGAAGACTTGTTCACACTTTTCTATCAGCACCCTATTGTCTCCTAACTATTTGTTAGTTGTAGTTTGTCCATGTCACGGTAAATCAAATCAGCAGAGCCAAACTGCATGTACAAATTCAAAGGAATAAACCTTGTTTGCTACTTACAGAGGAATATAAAAAGGGGCGATCCTCTGTGAATTATGGGATAAAACTGGGCATTAGAGAATGACAACCCCACACAACCTACTGTCAAAAGATTATATTTGACAAAGTAGAAAATGAATGGGTGATATTCTGTCCCCTTTTTCAAATCCTACTTTTGCACATTATTTTTACAGGCACACTTATATAATAATTATTAAAACTGCAGAGTGGCTTGTGGCAATTGAAAAAAACCTATAAAAGGAAACAGAACTGGGCCACGTTCTCACTCTACTGTGTATGTGTGTATTTATGTTGTATTCTGTGACAGTTCTCTGGCTTCCTGCTTGTGTTTGCTGCAGGATGGAGGCGCAGACTCAGCGGGAAATAGCAGCCCTGAAGCTCTGCGACGGCCACCCTAACATTGTCAAGCTACATGAAATCTACCACGACCAGGTAATCTTAGCTGATACATTTACAGCCATAAATTCTGTTTTGCATGGCTCTCTGTGGAGCCCTTAATAAGTCCTGGAACTGGAACGAGGCAGATTAATAGGGAGGTCTATCTTTATCTCTCCTTTGTTTTTTCCCATAAACATTTCTCCGTGTGCCCGATATTTCACACCAAACGTATTTATAAACTGCAGCTGTACAGTCTCCCATTCACACCGCTGAATGGAAACCACCTAGATTTACTTGTGTTGCTAATCGAGCCGTACACTCCAACCAAACTAAGTGTGTTGCAAATGTAGCTCACCCGGGTTATTGGGAAGGTGGACCGTGTGGCTGACTGTGTACAGGTTCATTATCCCCGCTCCTTCAAACCCAGGAGCACCACTTTAGTCCTGATGAGCTCAGTGGGGTTATTACTGTACCTCGGAGGCCTGTGACCCAGATCAAAGCCTCGCCTCAACGCAGTCCTGCCTTTGTTCCCCAGACTGAGCGCTAATGAGAAACTCTGCCCCAACGCCCAGACACATTATTCCCTTCCCACTTTGTTTGGCCCCTTTCACTTTCACTCAATGCTATCGTTTGATTTCACCGTCATGGCATCAAGGATGGGCTGTTTTTGCTTTATTTATTATGCAACAAAAAGTTCTCATCCATCATTTCACATGTTAAGATTTCGTTGTGCAGCAAGCTGTGAAAGCAAGATTGAAAATATATATATATATAAAAAACCACACAAAAATAGTTAGGATGGTTTGTTCTACTTTAGACGGGGTTCTTACGGTCATTAAAAACCTGGAAAAGTCATGGAAATTCAAAATGCTAATTCCAGGCCCTGGAAAAGTTATGGAAAACAATATTTTTCCCAAAGTTTTGGAAAAATCATGGAAATTTAACTAAAGTTGCATCAAATATAATTTATATTTGATCTAATCGCCGAAATAGTAATACTATAATGATAATAAATACTGTATAGTAATGAAACGTAAAATGGCATTTAACTGTTGAGGTATTTTGCTGGTGAGAGATTTGAGTTGCTTTAGCATGTAGAAGCTAGTAAGCCTATTTGATTTGTTTTTGATAGGCACAACATGTTTCATATGCAGACCTTATTTTCCTGTTCCATGTTAAAATAAACAATTTTCAGTGGTACCGCTGAGAGTAATTTTTTTGGTCATGGAAAATTAGGTAAAGGTCATGGAAAATCATTGGTGAAAAAGTGTATGAACCCTGTTTAGAGCATCTTCAAAGAATAAAGGTTGTACATTTAACTGAAATGTTTTTGTGTGTGTGTTTTCTCTGCAGCTCCACACGTTCCTGGTTCTGGAGCTGCTGGGTGGAGGCGAGCTGCTGGAGAGGATCCGCAGGAAGCAACATTTCAGCGAGACAGAGGCGAGCCGCATCATGAGGAAACTGGTGTCTGCCGTCAGTCACATGCACGATGTAGGAGTGGTGCACAGGGACCTCAAACCGGAGGTATTGGATCAGTGTTTTTTCAGCCACTTTTATAAATTCTCTCCATTCTCTAATTGCATTTCTGTGTTTAACTAACTTTTTTTATGTGTGTCTGGCTTTTTTTTTTAACAATAACAAATGATACACATCTTCCTATTAAACGAATTGATGTGATCATTTGTCCTCTATAGAGAGGCGAAGTCCCTCCCTTTCCGGGGGACCTTATTTCGGAAAAAGTATGTATTGAAGTCAATGGGGAGAGAAAGATTATCTTTCGATCCCGTTTGAATTTTGCCACGAATTACACATATGATGTTTGTCAATTTAAAAGATAATTTTGCACGTCAAAAAAAAAAAATGCGTAAAACTGTGAAGTAACACTTTTTTGTGTGTGAAACCGCTCAATGAACTACATCTCCCGTCTCGCACCACGCACCAAGACGGCCGTCACGTTGGCACATTTCACTTCTTTCTTTCAGATGAGGCGAAAAGTATTAAAAGAGGTGAAAATCACTCCAAGTCTGGGCATGTTGAGAGCTGTACATACACAAAAGGGGAATTAGTCGGTTCCGTAAGAGCCAGCATGCGGGACCGGGATTCTGGGATTTGTAGTCTTTCTAGTATTTTTCATAGTCTTATATTTCAACAGTTTTACGACAAACTGTGACTTTTTTGACATGGAAATTATTTTTTAAGATTGACAAACATCATATGTGTAATTCGTGGCACAATGCAAACGGGATCGAAAGATAATCTTTCTCTCCCCATTGACTTCAATACATCATTTTTCCGAAATAAGGTCCCATGGGTCGGAAGTAGATGGGCGGGACTTCGCCTCTCTATGGTTATCCATTTGTAATCCCCCCCCCAAACACACATGCAAATTCTCACTCTCAGCCATTAGACTACACTCACCCAGTGGCTGGTGGTGGAATGCATCTTTTACAAGAGTTGGTTGGCAAATGTTATTATTAAGAAGAAAGAAGAAGAAAAACCTTACTCTGACATATGGGAGGATGTGTAGCTAACTTCTACCTGACATCAGAGGCTAGTGAATACCAAAAAATTGAAAAAACAACTGGCGCAACTGCAACATGTTTTGGCTGACGATTTAGATTAATTTTCCCCAGAATAATTCAATAGAAGTTAAATTCCCCATTTGTTTGCCCTCCACTGTGGCCTGTAGCTTGATCACTTACTGCTAATTTCCAATCCAAAATAGTTGTCAGTTTGAGCACAGTCTGTGTTTTTGTGATGAATACGAATCATAAGCTTTTAAAACAGAATAACTGTGTTTTTCTGAACTTTGTTTCATCTGTCGTATTGTCATTATGACTCTGCAATCTTCCACCGAACAAGAGTACAATTGTTTGACCCTAACATGGACCTGGTCAGACAAGTCTTGATGTCCAATTCAGTAAACTCTCGAGTGGGCCAGTTTTTGCTGAGCAGAAAGAAATGATTGCTGTCCGTGTCTCCAATTGCTTCGTAGAACCTGCTCTTCACAGACGAGAGTGAGAACTCCGAGATAAAAATCATAGACTTTGGTTTCGCTCGCCTCAAACCGCCAGACAATCAGCTCCTGAAGACGCCCTGCTTCACCCTGCACTACGCCGCGCCTGAGATCCTCAAGTACGACGGCTACGACGAGTCATGTGACCTGTGGAGTCTGGGGGTCATTCTGGTGAGTGCTGGGGGACATCAGAGCAGCTCAGGTTCAAACTAAATACAAATGATTATTCAACTCTGCATTATCCTGAGGTCATCTAAACCAGTATTGCCATTTTAGTTCTTTTTATGAATCAAATACCATGCCATTGTTGGACACAGTTTTTAAAGACTGAGTATTATGTGCTTGTCTTTTTTTCTTCTTATATTGGGTAACCTGATAACTTGTGGCTCATACTATGAAATTAGGGTGAAAGAAAAACAAAAAGAAAAGTTTGTTGGAGGAACTGATGGAAATTGGTGTAAAATTATAAATAAGTTGCAAAACATGCGCTATCTTCGGCATTACTGTAATTCTTTAGTGGACTTAGGATGCTATGTTAGGGCATCACTTTGTTAGGGCATCACTATGTTAGAGCATCGCTTTGTTAGGGCGTCACTTTGTTAGGGCGTCCCTATGTTAGGGCGTCACTTTGTTAGGGCGTCACTATGTTAGGGCGTCACTATGTTAGGGCGTCACTATGTTAGGGCGTCACTTTGTTAGGGCGTCACTATGTTAGGGCATCACTATGTTAGGGCGTCACTTTGTGTAACTTTTTAAATCGCAGAGTGTTTTTGAATTTATAATAAACATGATACAAATAATGTATAATTCAAGCAATTTAATATTTGATATAATGAGGCTAAAAGCTGCTAAGGATACCTTCTTCCCATATCCAAATTAATTATACATTTCGATGTCATTGATGCTGTTTAATAAGGAATATAATTAAACAACAGATCATTGATTAACTCTATTCAGGAACAACATTATATGTTTACAAGTCCAGGCCTCCTTTAAACTATCACATTCTACAATTCTCAAACAAAATGACCCGATGATATAAATGTACAAAAAAAAAGTCAAAATCCACAGCTCCTCTTAATACTTTTTTTCATCATAATGTTAATCGAAGCATTTCTAAATCAGAGATGTTGTTCATGTTATCCAATAAATAGAGAAAACATTTGCTGCTGGCCATCCTGATTAATCAGCTGTTTTTCTTACTGATTTTGGTGTGCACATGTACAAATGCATGTGTGTGCGTGTTCTCTTTAATCTCATTTGCATGATATTCATCTCCCGCTCGTGTTCAGCACTACAACCTCCAGCATCCTTTGGTGAGCTGACACACTTTAACGCTCACCACGAAAATGAAGAGAGCAAGCGGTACCGGCTCTCAGGCCGCACTAATACGAGACGCTTTTCCCCAGTAGCGGAAATGTCATCCTAATTCAAGCTATTTCTGTGTAGAGGAGGACAATTAAAAGGAGAGGTAGGGAAGAGAAACAGAGGGAGGAAGGGTGGAGAGAGAGATTTCTGTATTTGGCCACTCATCCGTTCTGAGTCCAGGCTCTCTGTAAGAGTGTTGCTTCACACAGACGCCCCCTGGGGGGAAATGGGAGTAGTGTGTGTCAGAAGATTTGATGAAATGTCTCCTGACAAGCTGTGTGCACAATGCCCTGGAAGCTAAATGAGCAGACACAGAAATGAGGGGAGGGAGAGAGGGAGAGAGGGAGAGAGGGAGAAATCCTCCACTGCTAAAAGGGCTGTTCCCAACTACAGTCACCCTAATGAGAAATCTAAGGGTGAATAGAAGCAGGCCAAGGTGGGAGGATACTTTTAATCCAGCTGAGCACACTGCGCTATTTATTGCTGGGTAAACAACACGCAGCATGACAGTGGAATAATGCGGACGGTCGCGATCGGTCAAGTGCTCTTTTTTTTTGGATGCTTTTATTTTTTTTTTTACCATAGAAGGTGAGGACTGTGAAAATACAGCACAATCGGTCAAAATGAAAACATCAAAATGTACAGTTCAAAAGGTCAGACAAAAAAAGCAATTTTTAAGATCTTAGACTTTTATAACAATCCCATTTTCCCCCATATCTATCCCCCTTCTGCTTTTGAGTCGAAGGGAAAAAGTTATTTTCTCCAATGAGCGGGTATGTTAATAATAAGATCGAGATATTTCTAAAACATTATTTGAACAGCAGGTATGTTCAAACACTATCTCCTAGTTAGGCATTTCTTGTGCCACACAAACTTCTTTGATCTTTAGGTCTGTAAACTGCCCTCTTTGTGTTCTGACTGTTGTTCCCTCTGTCTGCAGTACACCATGCTGTCCGGCCAGGTGCCTTTCCAGTGTCAGGAGAAGAGCCTGACCCACACCAGTGCTGAGGAGATCATGAAGAAAATCAAACTGGGAGACTTCTCCTTCGAAGGCGAGGCCTGGAGGAATGTGTCCCAGCAGGCCAAGGACCTGATCCAAGGTGAGGGGACACCGGGGGCTTGATCGTAAATCCAATGTGTCGACATATGCAAGAAGTTTATTTTCATAACACGAGAGCTCAGATGTTATGTCACCTTGAGACTGTGGATTAAATCACATATTTTTGTGATTTTAATCCAGTTTTAAGAAAATACAAATTGTAACGCATGTGAAATCAACCACCATTTATAAAAACAGTGCAATTGATAATAATGCTGAAAAATTGATTATAAGATTACATTAAAAAATATAATAATAGTTTAAATAAGAATTCTAGTTGAATGTTCAGTATAAAAAAAAACTGACTTAACCAGACGGTTGAATTATTGCTCAAAATATTGTACTGTGAAGTAAATACTTTACAGTTGAAGATACATAAATGAAATGTAGGGTTTAGCTGCTGAAGTACAAGTTTTAGTGACAAGATGTTAAGGTTTCAGAAGAAAAAAAATGTAATGTAAAAAGACAGAAATAGTGTAAATTAGGATAACATAGGAACATGTCTGATGCCCTTTCCCCTATTTACAGACACAGTTCAGATGTGATCTCACTTGTTACAAAGACTCAAACAAACAGTGTGAAGTGTGTGGTGGTTTCATATCATTTCTAATGGAAGATAAAGGCCTCCTTTACTCAAATTCTACATTCTACATTCTACATCTACAGAATGAATCTTTCCAGCATTAAAACTACAAAACAAATCTAGATTAAGTTGTTATTTAAAGAGTCGGTGTCTATTTTGAGTGACAACATGTCCCAAAATATTGTCCGTTTTGAATCTTGTTGGCAGCAGCACCCTTTTGTTGATGTCTGGGTCACAGATTGAACTTGTAACCCTCAAAGTAGCTCAGAGTGACTGAGCCTCCTGAGAAGGAAGTCACCTCCTCTCCTGAGTATTTAGAGCAGCAGGTCTTTATCTGTGTCTCGTTCCTGCAGAGCTGCTGACGGTGGACCCAAACAAGAGGATTAAGATGTGCGGCCTGCGCTACAACGCCTGGCTGCAGGACGACAGCCAGCTGTCCTCGAACCCTCTCATGACCCCCGACATCCTCGGCTCCTCCACTGCCTCCGTCCACACCTACGTCAAAGCTACCTTCCATGTAAGAAATGACCTGCAGTGTGTGCTTGTTTTAGATGTAGGTCGGGAACTCTGGGCTTCCTGTTGAAACATTTGGGTTGTATTGATCCGTTGTTTTCAACCTGCAGCTCATGAACTGTACAGTTGCCACTTTAAACACCAATTGAACAGAAGTTATAGAGATGCTAACACAACACACTAGGCATTATTGTTATAATTGTATTATAAGGTCAATCATCCAAAGTAAAACAGGCATTTTGAAAGGGAAAATAAATACATTGAAATTAATTGAAAATCTGAATTCCTTTATTCGTCCCACAGAGGAGAAATGAACATTTTAAAATAGTCCTTAGTTCCCTAGTTCAACCAAGGGATTTGGTTTAGGATTGAATCTCATTGGTAACGCATTTGATAAAGCAACATTTTGGAAATGTTGTGATCTACCAAATCTGATATATTCTTTCAGTATCAGCCCTGATGCTTACTATTAAATCCAATGCTAAAGGATTAGCATTGAATAGCAGCAGAAACCCTGAGTTGAAGTACAAGAATCAGTGCATCCCTTGTAAAATGAATAATTCAGATAAAATCTCAACAACTTGCTCAACGATCCCATTTATTTTTATTTTGTTCCAGGCATTTAACAAATGTAAGCGTGAAGGTTTCCGCCTGCAGACGGTGGACAAAGCGCCGCTAGCCAAGAGGAGGAAGATGAAGAAGACCAGTACCAGCACGGAGACCCGCAGCAGCTCAAGTGAGAGCACGCAATCCTCGTCCTCCTCCTCCCAGTCTCTGGAGAAGAGTTTTCCAGAGGGCAGCTCCAAGCCGCAGCCCTGCAGCAGCACCCCCCTCACCACGCCCGCCGACGACACCCCCGCGGCCCTGGGGACGGACTCGGAGCACCAAGCAGAGCATCCAGCCTTCCACTTCTCAGAGGGACAGTGAGACAGGAACAGTTGAGATTCAGACGGTTTCAGGACCTGCAGGATGGCTCGGACCAGCTCCTTTATCTTTCTCTCCGTCCCTGGCAGCCCTCCGAATGCATGGACGTCCACACGTCTCCACACCAAGCATGCAGCAGGAGCAGCGACCCTCTCCTCAGTCTCAATCAATCATCACTAGCAATAGCCTCTTTTCTCTCACGTTGACAGTCGATCAGGGACTGGACCAGGAAGAGGTCGCCACCAGGGTCCAAAATGTCAAACGCTGCCCTACTGCCCCAGGTCCAGACAGACGATAGAAAGTCGCAGCTCGCTCTCCGTCCGCTCCATTCACTCGTGTCTGTCCTCGCCTCCTGAGGTTTTAAAGGGAAAGTCGTCGTGTTTACACCACGGATGCTTCGTGTTTATGTGTTGTCTAAAGGGAGAGAAGAAACGCAGCTTAGAGAAACGTCCGTTCACTTCTCTGATCTGGGAAGTCTCTGCAACGCGAAGCAGAGTATTTATATGTGAATTTTACAGACTGACATTTATTTATGATAAGCTATATTGCTAACTTATTCATGGTTCAGACCTGATCTGAAAAGAAATAAGGGATACAGTGAGTCCTTTAACGTGTGTGTGTGTGTGTGTGTGTGTGTGTGTGTGTGTGTGTTTTATCAGCTCAAAAGACTGTTTCTATGTTGTCAGATGGTTGTTCATTCATCTATGTAGTCGTCATTAATGCTTCAAGTAGGTTACTGAGACACAGCTAAGTAGACATTGTAAGACTATTATGGGAAAGAAAAGACGGCTATAAGAAAGTTATGTAAGTTCTTTGGACTGCAGTTGTGTCCAGTAGATTTAAAAAAGTAATTTCCTTGTTCATAAGGACTAAAGAAGCAAACCATTTTTAATAGGAACAACCAAACGTGGATGTAGTTTGTTCAGCCAAATGTCTTTTATTGTTGTATGAGGGAGTGCAGCCGCCTGAGGGAAGGTCACCCTACATGAAGAGCTATTTTTAGACTGATGTTTGCCTCTGATGTTGGATTGTGACTACGTCCAGACTCAGCAGTGCTGTTGTTCCACACGGTCTGATCCTCAAGGCAGTATTTAGCCCGGCACTGGATGTGCTTTGTGTGGTAGAAGACTTCATTATAACTACAACCAATTGGATTGAGCAGAACATCCCATTTGGAAAGTTCTGATCAGCTTAGTGCGAGGTGAGCCAGTCGAGGCGGTTGTGGTTTTCTGCCAAATGTGCAGCATCGAGTGGCTTCTTTGTCAGATAAAGAAAAGATCACATTATTGGAAAATGAAAGGGTTTATGTGCCAAAAAAAAGCATTTAAAGGGCGGTGGTACATTCTGACTTTTTAATGCAATCTAGTGCAAACGTTGCCCATTGTGTCGTTCCCCAAAGTCTTCTACAAACGATCTTCCCTTTATGAAAACACCAAGTCCCCGCCCCTTGCTCTATTTACCATGTTGTACTGCATGACTGAAACGGTGATCTTTGCACTATCTGACAGCTCTCACTTTGAGGCAGATATCTGGTTAGTATGAAATCCCCCGTGCATGATGTAAACTGAAACATCAACCTCTTCCTTCTCTTTGTTTAACGGGCTTTTTCGGGCAGATTCTCACTTGATTTAATGTGAGTTTGTTTACTTGCACATTTGAATATGCCCACATTTATGGGGAAGTTTGACTGTTTTCCTGAGGTGTTTGGATGAAAACACCAAGAACCCTTTTTACAATAGCCTGAATATTTGAATGTCCCGATGTTACAACTCTGGTGTAAACCAGGAGAGCTCGGCGAGTGAACGCCACGCTCTGGTAAATGTTTTTTGAAAAAGTACGTGTTAGTCTGTTTTCAAGGTAATGGTTGAAATACTGTATTCTGTTCATGTCCTGGGTCTCTGTGTTCAGTGTGTGAAGCTGCCTCAAACAGCTTCTCCTGCTCAATGAGGACGCAGTGGGACTACTGTGTGCATTCACACACTCCCTCATCTTCTTCCATTTGAATGCACTCTGAATCCGAACCAAAGCATTAACTTCAAGGTAGCTGCTCTAAGCTGCATGAGAAATATCCTTTCAAGCATATATGCAAAGAAATGCTTCTTATATTTATATCACAGTTTCTGTTTGTCTGACTGTTGACAAAAGCTCCATCTCCGAACCATTTTACGTGTTCCATCAGAGATCCTTTATAGGACCTAAAAAGACCATATCCAGCACATTATCATGCTTTAAAACTATGCATCTTTTTTCACTGTTGTGTTGCTTTGCCATTTCAAAAAGACCTCGCCAACATACTTCTTTAAAGATGTGCATATAATGTACTTTTGCCCTCATCGCATCAGCCACAGTGGAAATAGCAGAGTAGTATCCGCGGCCGGTACAACAAGCTGGCATCCTTGAAGCTGAACACTACGAAGCTCTTACTTAGTTCGCATGAGTTCCCTGTTGCTGCCTCATTAAGCCTCTTTTCTTTTGTTTGGGTGTATTAATAGCTCAAGTGGAGGAAGAGGAAAAGTGTCCTATATGGAGCTCCCCTCTGGGAGCCAGGCTCTATTATCTGAAGCAGTGCTGTATGTTCCAAAGATATGCCGTGCTCCACACACTGGGACCAGCGCTCTCTTTGTAGGGAAAAAAAACGTGTATCACAGGAGCGGCTTGGTTTGGTACCAACGTCTCCCGGGGCAGATTTTTAAAACTAGGTTTCCCCTCTTTGATGAACGACTCGTTCAGCGTGCCTCTGTGAAGGAGAGCCGAGGGAGGGGGGCCGGTCTGATTGGACGTCCTGTTGTCTTTTGATGCACTTTTGTTTATTGGTTCCCTGGAAACTACTTTTTCACAGTGCTTCCTCTTTTTTTAGCTTTTCTATGAGTTACATCCTGAACTAAACCTTTGTAGCGTTTTGCAACATGAATTAGAGGGCTGGTACTTTGAAGTGTTTTGTATAAAGCCGTGACTGCTGTTGTGCATTTTAGAGTGGAAGGATTGGACGGTTCCTGTGAGCTTCTGTCAGTGGAGTTGTGTTGTGATTAAGAGACCAATGTGGGTGCCAAAGCTGAAAGTCTCATCTTGGAGAACACGGCTTTGTGCTTTTTGTGCATGTTTTGCCTGTAAAAGTGGTCATTTTTAGACAGATGCTAAAACATTGTGGCTCTTTTTTTGTCAGTTTTTCCTATGGGATCTGTCCGTGGTGCTGAAGTGACCAAACCTCTGCTGGAGCTGCAGAAATGACCCGTCGTAACATGACCATTCAAAGCAGTGGTTTCCAACATGGAGACCCCAAGCATTAAATGTACATTTATGTCAAAACACATTTATTAAGACTTTCTCACAGGGAAGATCCACTCGATGAACACATATCGTCTCTTAACATGTCCTAGAGAGAATTTGGAAAACACATTGTTTAAAGCCTTTTATGGAAAAAGTCATGTCACTTTTTGGTTTGGACTGATGACTGAAGTTTAAACATCTGGCACCAAAAATCTGGAGGTGTAGAGTTACAATGAGCTTTCCAGATAAGACACAATGTTCACATTTCTGTCAATAGTGTTTAATAACATCTAAGGTAACTTTAAAAGGTTGGGAAACACTGCTTTGAAGGGTCAGCTTCACTCAAATTACAGTTTTTATAGGATTTGTTGGGTGAAACAAAGCCATTTTTATGAATATGTCCACACTACGGGGTGTGGATTATACACATTACATCTGAAAATAAAATATTTCGCTTTTATTTTAAATTGTTCAGTGCTGAGCGCGTCCCAAACATTGGAATCTCACAACCATTGTCATATAAAACAAAAGCTATAGCACTTATACTATAAAATACTGGATGTATTTATGGAATTTGGGTGAACTGACCCTTAAATGATCCATTTTTGGGAGAAGATGTTTTACTGTCAGAGATATGAGAACAGTCAGCTCGACATTTGGACGTGTGTTTTTGAATTGATTGAGTTGACTCGGTGCTCTAATGTTGACTGAGATTATTGAAAAGTATTCAGTTTGTTTCAATGAGGGAAACACAATTGTTAGAGATGTCATTTAGGGCCTGTGCCAACCTGCCACTTTAGGCATCACCATCATCATCATCATCCTCCTCTTCATCACCGTCATGCATGCGCTGCTGCTCAGTTCCTGTCCACATTTCTCACGTTTCATCTCTTCTTGTCATATCGTTACTGAGCGTGTCAGAAAGTACTGTAGCAGTGATTCCCTTTGGTCGGATTGTTTCCAAACACGCAATCAAGCTTTAAAGGCAAAACTTTGCACTTGTATGTTATTTTTTTATCATGCAATTAATTATTACTAAGATTCTTTTGTTGTTAAAAAAAAAAAGAGAGAGAAAATGTCCTCTTTGATTTTGTGCGGGTAAAAAAAAGCGTTAACTTATTCATCCGTCTGTTTCTGCTCCTACATTTCTGAGATGATACTTTGACATGAACCTCAACACCGAATAGTACTTTTACTGCAGTGAAAACACACCGTGTGCATATCTGCTTTTTTAGGGCACTGTGAACATCATCCAGGTCTCTGGCACACCATCGAAATGAGGAGAAAAACCTTGATTTGCTTCAATAAAGGCTTTACTTAGTGGCTGAATACGTACATTTAATAACCTGAAACCAGAGGGTCTTTCAATGGACTCTTGCTTCATTGTATTTTAAAGTGTATTACTGGAGATATTTTCTGATACCAAGACGTGTGTGTACTAGACTTAAGGACAATACATGTGCGTTTTCCTGTTCATTTATTGATCTTGACTAATAATTTAGATTTAGGGTTAATTATCTTTTTATATTTAAATTTAAACGGCATTTTAGGAGTCATGGCAACTTTATTTCGGCCTCTAGATGGCAGTGTTTGATAAAGTGCCAGGAACAGTTTCAGCATGAACTCCTTTCAGCCTTTCTTCATAGATGAGTAACATTTGAGATTGTGTGAGCTTCAAAACTAAAATATGACTTTCATGTTGTCTAGCAGGACCAGAGATGTATGTCTTATGTACATGTATTGCATATTTATAACCAAATTAAGATTTGTGTCTCTAAAAAGTGAACTGTAAGTACTGTAAATGTCCAGTTTTATTATTTGTGTGCTCTGATGATTAAAACGGTTATATGCAGTGAAGCTGAAAAAAAAAGGTTTCCGGTCTTTTAGAAAAAATGATTTTAAGATGCAACCATATTTAATATTATATGACAAATAAACATGTGAGCCTTTGACGAGGATCTGAATGGACTCTGGGAATATGGGAAATAAAGGAATGATTGAGAATGGGTAAAGTCATGATAAATGAGCGTCATTTGTTATTTCTGTTTAGTGGCAAATCTGTGAAGAAATGTGTAAAAAGTGAAGGGCTTTAGGTCTTTGAATCCTTACCTATTATTACCCATATTACATATTGCAATGACAAATATTTTAACATAAAATTGTCAATTATAAATCGTCAAATTGTTTGACCTATACAAATATCAGAAAAAAATCTAAAAACCAAAACTGCAATGTTTTGCCCAAAACCCAAAGTTTTAATATCATTGTAAAAAAAGATACTTACCAAATATAAGGGGATTACACATGAGAAACTTAAACCAGTGAATCTTTTGCTAAAGATATATAATGAAAAGATTATTGAAGTAGTTGCTAATTGCTTTTCTGTATCAATATGTCTTAATTGCTGCATCTCTTTCCTCCAAAGCTTTAAAAGTTCTCTTCGCTGTGGTGTAATACCGTCCTCTGACAGCAGAGGGCGCTCTCTGGCTCTCAATCAGCTGCTCCTGGGAAAGGGATCTGCTCTTTGAAAAAAGTTACAATTCAAAACCAGAGGTGGGAAAAGTACTCAGATTTGTAGAAGTACCCGAGTGTAGGAGTACTCTGTTACAAGTAAAGGTCCTGCATTCAAAATGTTACTCAATTAAAACTACAAAAGTATCCGCATCAAAATATACTTAAAGTACCAAAAATGAAAGTGATCGTGCAGATTGGTCCTTTTCAGAATAATATATATGATATGTTTTATAATGATTGATCATTAAAGTGTTCTCAAAGCTGGTAAAGGTGCAGCTAGTTTGAATGACTTTGTATACTGCAGGGTAGCTTGTGAATTTACTCCAGGTGGAACTAAAGTCTGATTTAAGAGTTGATTATATTTCACTTCATAAAAGTACACCATTTACCTCTGAATTGTAGTGGAGTAAAAGTACAAAGTAGCAAAAAAAGTACCTCAAATTGTACTTAAGTACAGTACTTGAGTAAATCTACTTAGTTACTTTACACCACTGTCAAAACTCGTTGTTGTTGTTGTTGTTGTTGTTGTGTTAAACAGGTAAACACACAAGAGGGAAACTCCACTACAGTTTTTTTTGGTGACAAATATCAGAATATACTCCTAAAAACAGTAACTTCTCCCCTGAGAGTCTAAATAAAGGCATTAGAAAGGTCAAAGGTCGTATGTGTGCAGAGAAATATCTTGATGTCCTGAATCCTGAATTTCTGATACCTAAAAACACAAGAAATATCGCTTTAAAGAAGGTATCCATTCAATGATTAAATTGTATTCCTGTCTTTTGAATTCAAGCAGATTGTATTAAATGCTATAAGGATACAACTTTGATATATAATTGAACTTTTCATGTTCAGTTTGAAGGTTTATAAGTCATGCTTATGCCTTCTCTGTGTTTCTTTTCAGCTTTCTTTCTTTATGCCATCATAATGTCACTTAATTCTGCAGGACACAACCAGCTTGATATTGCAGGCTACTACTTCTGCAAAGTATTTAAAAGCAAAGCTGATTTTTCTTTATGCATGAGGCTTTCAGTCCACTTATTGTGGTTTCACCCCGCTTGCTACAACATCCAACAATACAGGCGGTGCACTCACAGAGCAATTTCCCCCCCGCAAATTTTGCAATGCGGATGGCAATACGGACGTTCAGCAGGAGAAACTCATTACACAGCGGGTCCTGCGTGTGTGTGTGTGTGTGTGTGTGTGTGTGTGTGTGTGTGTGTGTGTGTGTGTGTGTGTGTGATATCTATTTTCTTTGAAATATGCCTGCACTAAAATACTATCCATTACTAAACAATGTGGGTTATAATTTGGTCAAGAATTCAGATGCACTCTAAAATCCATCATGGAGATTTTTAGAGGAAGACCATAGGCTACAAGAAAGACTAAAATACACCCAGAAAGACAAACAGTTTTAAATGATCTTACACAAGATTAAAAAGGAAGCCTATATAAGATGAAGACACTGGATTGCCTTTTCTCTTGTGTGAAAAAATGACCTTATGGCTCCCAAAAAGTGCACTTTACTTGCACTACATTTATTTGAGCTACTATACAAAAGAAGTAAAACACATTTATAGAACTGATAAATATTGAGGTATGATATATCAGTAAAAGTAAAGAAACTCAGCAGTAATATTAATATTATCATCTTTATTTGTTAAATTATTTCCATTGTTACAAGCTGAAACACGTAAGGGATTTTTACATTAATGCATCACAAATTATAATACAATAAAATGATTACTCTCCGACCTCTGACCGGTTTTGCAAGTGGAGCAATATTGGAAAAAATAAATTAATTTCATGTCTCGTTTCTGACATGTCTCGTGTTTTTTGTTGTAGTATTTGGAATAGGCCATACATTTTTCGTAAATCAATCATTTCTCTTTTACATAACCTTTTTTGATTTCAAGTATTGTGCTTTGCTTCACTTCAGGTCCATTTCAATTGTTAAATAAACTGTTAACGAAAGGAAAACACTAAAAGAAGAAGCTGCTGGTGTGTTTTAAATATGACGTCATGGTTTACGTCCACACGGGGGCCGGACCTGCTGCTGTGTGAACGTGAAAAAAAGCACAATAATGCAGCAATTAAGACCGAAATTACTACTGTCTGTGTGATGTTGAATCAGCCTGATTCAAATAACGTTAAAAAAGGAAGTTGCATCGACTATAATTAAACACTGAATTAGTGCACCCCCTGGGAGCAGCTGAGTGACCCAAATAAACACTGATTTAACCACAGGGTCTCTTAGCTAGCATGCTAACTCTCGTAGGATCCTCCATTACTGACTTCTGAGGAACTTCTACCTTAAGTGAGGCCTTCCCACTGTTTTGACAATAATCCGTGATGAAATGGAGGAGGCACTGGGACTAAAGAGGCTGAGTGGATTGGAGATATTCTGCTTTGGGAATACACGAGGATAAAGGTCTTAACAGATGGAGGAGGACTTCACAACACAGGTGAGGACGACAACAACACACTCACCTCACTGATATATGTACTAAAAAACTACACAGCTTTCCTTTCATGTGTATAACTGCATCTAATGTGCAGATTATATTGTATTTTCATCTGTGTTGTGTGCCTTGGAGATGTTATGTTTATGCCATGCTACTGTTTTTTAAGTTATTTAATTTATTTGGTTTTCTAATGCTTGTTGCACTCAGTGTTGTGTCCTTCTGGGTAACTCCTTTAACAATCATACAGAGAAAGGTTGTTGTTTTTTCATAGTTCATGATCACTGTACAGGATGCAAATGTCTAAGGAAGTGATCATTGTTGGTTTGGACACAAGGACTCATGTTGTTGTGCTAGTTTTGGTCTAGTTGTAATAGATGTTATGTACTTTTCATGCAGTTTAAGTGTACCTATTTTCAAAAGTTATATCATTAAACATCCTCATCATCATATATATTTCAGTATGCCTACATGTTTACACAAGTCATTGTACTTGAGTTATTTGAGTATGTTGTAGTACTACCATCTCTGGTTTAAAGTGTCTGTACACCAAACTTAGAAGACCCTTTTTATAGGCCTGGCTTTGTGCATAATGTTCAAACAGGAAAAAGTTGCCCCAAATTCTCCAAACTTTAACCACAAAGACTATATCTTACTTTTGAAAGTTGAATTACATTTGTAAAACCATTTACTGGTGTGGCTAATGTCAGCGGCTGGCTTTATGACAGTTTTCCTTTTTTAATTTATTCCTTTTTTAACATTTTAGCAACCACCATGTTCCTGTAACACTGTATCACTGGTGGCAAAAGTTACATAGGAAGGTAGTTTTGCTGTTTTCAGTCATGGGAAACGTGTCATTTTGGGACTAAGCTTAGCAAGCAGAACAACAAACATTATCAGTGGTTCATATAGTGCTGGACAGAAAGGACAACATCCATCCCAGCATACTAAAACATCATTACATATATAGAAATAAACAAAATACCACAAATGTAAGATGTCCTAAAAAATAAGTGCTCAATGTTTGCCAGAAATTCCTTAACAAGAAAACAAGTTGTCCCAGAGGATGTTTTCTTAAAGGAGGAGCTGAGAGATGAATATGTAATGGGACAGGACATGATGGAGGAGTTTGAGCTGTGTGTGTGTGTGTGTGTGTGTGTGTGTGTGTGTGTGTGTGTGTGTGTGTGTGTGTGTGTGTGTGTGTGTGTGTGTGTGTGTGTGTGTGTGTGTGTGTGTGTGTGTGTGTGTGTGTGTGTGTGTGTGTGTGTGTGTGTGTGTGTGTGTGTGTGTGTGTGTGTGTGTGTGTTTTATCTTTACTTGACGGGACTTGACACCCCATCGAGCTGGGCAGACGTTTTGAACCATCTCCTCGTAGTTTTTGGCTCGCTGGTTGAGATTAGAGCTGGGGATAAAGTTGATTATAAGCCAGCAGGAAGTGAGAGTGTAAGCAATGTTCTCTCAAGTATTTGCTAAATGTATGTGTGTGAGTGTGTCAGTTTGTGTGTGTCTGTGTGTACTTTATCTTTACTTGACGGGACTTGACACCCCATCAGACCTGGGCAGACGTTTTGAACCATCTCCTCGTAGTTTTTGGCTCGCTGGTATAGATTAGAGCTGGGGATAAAGTTTATTATCAGCCAGCAGGAAGTGAGAGTGTAAGCCAAGGCAATGTTCTCTCAAGTATTTGCTAAATGTATCTGTGTGTGTGTGCTTGTCTGTGTGTTTCAGAGGGTGGGCTTTGGGACTGTAGAGGGGTGAAGTGCCTGCGATCCTTGGGAGTGGAACGCATTTCCTTTTGTTGCCCTCCAATTTTTGACTGGTTTGCCCCAGCACATGAGCATGATGGGGCTGTTTCTATTATCCAGCTTCCCAGACCCCCCCCCCCCACCTCCATCCATCCTTCCCTGTTCCCAAAGCGATTGGCATTCCTGGGGGCCACCAGTGAAGCAGCTTTAGAGGGAAGGCCGGCTCGCTCCTGGGTGGCCCCTTGTGCACGGGCTCCGAGGGGAGGAGACAATGTCTTATTAATTGACTGGGCGTCTTGGGCAGAGTGCAGGAATTTGCAGGAGGGGGAGACGGAGAACGTGGGGATGAGGGATGGAGGGGGCGGGACCAGCGGGGAAGATTCACAGCCACCATCGCAGATTCATTGACCTCAGATTTATTTCAGTTTGATTCACATTGCTGCTGGAGGCGAGGGTTCAGGAGATGTAGCCGTGTTACTGTGAAGATCTGAAAACGAGTCATTTTGATCACTTTTTTGTTATTCTGCTTTGCTGTAAGGTTCATATGTGGCTATTAAGTTTCTTATACTCATTTTAAATTACGTTTTATTTTGACAATTTGTATCCTTGTAATATTGCTCTTTTTACTTACCTCAGCTTTTTGCACCGCCGGCTAATTTCATCCAATATCAGGGAACATTTTGTCTTTTGCTTGACTTCCATTAACTTTTCAAGCTTATCTAACTAGCTTTGAAGTTCTTTTATTTTCCAAGCATGGCAGAAATGTCTCATCTCTTAATGTAACCATAAAAAACGAATACACAAATGATTTTAAATATTCGACACGCATAATCTTCAGGTTAAAAAACGCCAAGCATCATGGTGGGCAGTCAGCCGTCTCTCCACTGCAGACTTCTGGTTTTGTGAAAGTTTGATGGAGTGGGACAGGGAGGGAGGGGTTGATATGGGGGGGGGTACTATCTCCCCATGTGGTCCCCCCCCCCAGGTGTCCTCACCCTAATCCTGTTACATGTGTCCCCTATTAGCACTAATGGAAGAGCCATTGTCCCCCCGTTGTCTGCCGCTGTGCCCTCGGCCCAGTCACCTTGAGTCAGTAAACTCAGCCCTGTCATGTTTGAACTGCTTCCCACACACAGGGGTCTCCATGACGACGGGGAACACCACCCACACACACACACACACACACACACACACACACACACACACACACACACACCACCTCGTCCCACCCACTGACATGCATTGCTCAGGCTGCAGGGGTGAAAGTGTCATGATGATATCAAAATATACATGAATGCGTCAGTATTACTGATGTTATGCATCAGACTGGTGGTAGTTTCTCTCTTTCTCCTGTTTTAATACATTTTTATTTTGTACTTTGAATACTTAATTCTGCTTTTTGTACTATATTATCTCCTCTATCTCTTTTATATATCTGTGTGTTTTGCAATCATTGATAAAAGGCAACCATAGTGAGCAAAAGTTAATTGAATATAGTTCAGAATTCACCTTTTTAAATGAGCGAATCACCAGTCTGTTATCTATATTTTCACCCAAGTTACAAAATAAAATAAAAACACTTGCCATCCATTATATTTGCAGATACTCTTGGTTATATTTGGCCACTTTTAGTCAAGTTCTAAGTGTATTTTGTGAGAAATTTAGCATCAGCAAATTGAGATTTTAGTGGATGGCAGCAACATTTCTTGAGCTATAAATCATTTTGATTTGATTTGATTATAGAGGCACCTCATACACCAATAGAAGGATGTGGAGAAATAACTATGTATGGGAGTATTGGTGTGTGTGAGAGGAAGAGGGAAAGAGCCGTTAAAGAACCAGAGGAGCAGGGGAGTGTGTATTGGTCCATCTTGTTCGGTGCGTCTTCAGGTGACCCGGCCCCCTGCACCCATCACACAGAGACTGATGGAGCTGACCTTCAGGCGGGCCCTGCCGACCCCCGGGCTTCCTGTTCTTTGTCAGCCTCTCACAAAGCCGCGGGTATCACACAGACAGGGGAGGTCTGAGAACCGAGCGAGGGAGTCCACCCAGGCCGAGGTGGAGCTGAGGACCCCCTTTTCAATCTCACTCGGTCTTTCCAAATGAGAGAAAAGGCAGAGTGGTGTCCTCTGTCACCCTGCCACACAGGGGCCTTTAAAAAGCAGCCTCAGTGGGTTCTCAAGTGAGGTGTCTTCTCAAGAGAGACAAAAAAAAGAGGAAAAGAATGAGTGGGCGAAGAATTTAATTGTGGTCCTGTGTGAGCGATGGCAGTGTGAGGATGGCCACTCTAACATTTGTAAAGGGCCGAGCCGCTTTACTTGTGCTCCTCTGTGGCCCCGTGAAATCTGAGGTGGGTTCACAGCACTGATCTTTCTCAGGTAACTCTCACAGAGACAGAGGTGGAGGAAGAATACAGAAGTATTCCAGATTCAGTCCCAGAGGTTTATTGAAAAAATTGCCTTAAAGTATCAGTCAAAGTTCTGGTTCTGCTGAAAAAATGGCCCAAGTGACTGATTTTTTATTATGTTATAATATTAGATTAATTAGATTAGATGATATTCACCTTTTATTGTTATTTCACATACTGCAGTTCAGTAGAAAAAAATGCAGTTTCCATCCAACCAGAAGTTGCAGATAAGGTCACAGTATAACCACATATTTTATGTGGGTATAGTGTATATGCAGGTGGTATTATATGTGATATATGGTTGTATAAATAGGAAAATATACTTATTAGCTTGGTAATATTTGGACAATGTTGTATTCATTCGGGTCATGGTGGAGCTAGTTTATCTATTTTATAAACAGCAGTGTAGGAAAGGTGAGAATAAAGTAAGGAAAGGCAAAAATGAAAGAAAAAACGTATAATATAGATGCTTTTTTTTGGTAAAATATTCAATAATGTTGCCTCTTTTAGCCTGAGAATAATTACAGTATTTAACGTTTGTTTTCGCATACACTTTACAGAATTTAAAACTTGAAGGCTGTTTCGGATGAATCTGCTGAGCATTAAAAAGGTTTCTCTGTGATAATCAAAAATCTAAGTTACAGACCATAACTAGTTTTGATGCCGGTCATTACATTACATTACATTACATTACATTATATTACATTACATATCATTTAGCTGACGCTTTTGACCAAAGCGACTTGCAAAAACCATAAACATTCAAACACTGAACCACAAGGAAACTGCAGATATATTCACTTCAAGCAAGGTCACACCATAGTAAGTGCTGGTGAATTAGTTACCAGGCCTAAATTAACTCAACAAGTGCTCCGTGTTTTGTTTTTTAATGGCGCATTTCCATTGCAGGGCCTCGCTCGGCTTAGTACGGTATAGTTAGGCCTTGTTAGGCCAGGCTCACTTTATGCTGCGTTTCCATTACAGTTTAGTAGCTGGGGCAGTAACTATAGCAGTGTTTCTCAAAGTGGGGGGCACGCCCCCCCTGGGGGGCGCAGAGGCATGACAGGGGGGGCGCGAGAGACCAGGAGGAAAAATGGTTATTACAAAAATAAAAAAATAAAAAATCATAATTTGAAAAATTATTGATTCGAAAATAATATGATACAGTACAGTACAATTACGTCTGGGTCTCTGTGTTTCATTCAAGCTCGGCTCTGTGTGTGTGTGGAACGAGCCATTTTGTATGCGTGCGTGAGCGCGAGAGAGAGAGAGAGAGAGAGAGAGCGCACCGGTACAGGAGATTGTTGTTGTTAGCTTCTGGTGCTAGCGAGCTACGCTAACGGATATAAGGAGCTTTTTCAACAACAAGGTGGAGGAGAGTCCTCTCCTGTCAGACTGAGAGGCTCAGTGAACTAAAGGACTCTCTCAGTGTTTAGATAGTTAACTTTAGTCTAAGTTATCTCAGTGGGTCTCAAACGGTTTGGTCACCATTAATGTAAACAATTATTTCCGAGGCACACGTTTATATGATCATTATAGTTATAAAAAAATAAGAGAATAAATGAAAAACAGGTATGAAATACTATATGACAGTAAAACAAGACTACAGTTTAAAAGCGGAGTGATTTGTAAAATATCCATAAAGAAAAAGTAAATCTGTTTACAGTTCTGTTTCATATGGGTGTTGAGAGGTGTATCCATAGATCTTTCTCTTTTCTCAATGTGCACCAGATTGATGCTTTTAACTTCAATATTTAAAAAATAAATCTTCCCGGGGGAGCATGCCCCCGGACCCCCCTATGTGAGGTCCACACACCACCTATAAAAATAGCCCTTTACCCCTGCTTACACCTATATGCCATGAGCTGATTATCGAGCCTTCATTGTAACAGCGCGGGTACGTGCGCGGGGAGTGTTGCAGTAGAAAATTCCACTGTAGCGCCCGGTACATTAATGGGAAACCCTAAATGTTTGAGCACCCTCTATGAAACGTCAAGCTACCCCACAGCACCCCAAAATAAATATCTGGCGCCGCCACTGAGCCTGCGACCCCGTTTTGAAGAAATGTGCAGTGCAAAACAGGCTCATTGCAGCCACTAATGCTGTGATAAGACACATTTTCTTTCTTTTCATTTTTTTGCACAGATTGCAAAGTGGCAAAGTATCATAACTTATTGTTCTAGCAAAGGGATTACACAATTGTATTTTTTTTTTTTTTTGAGCACACAGACTTATGGAGCATTGTTTTATTATCACGGTTCTAGCAAAGACATTTTTTATAAAGGAATGCTCACGTTCATATTGATGTATTTGAATAAATGTTAACTTGGCCCATTAGGTGACTATTTGTGTTGGGGCGGCCCGACTTTTTTTTTTCTCCAAAGGGGGGGCCTGACAGAAAAGTTTGAGAACGACTGAACTATAGTAACGCAGTGTAGGCGGAGCCGTGACGTCATCTTCAATGTAAACCACAGAAAAACAACATCAGCCGTTAGCACTCAAGCTCACAGCTCCTCATATCTGTTCAGAAACTAGACAAAAGTTAAACAAGTACAAACCACAGACTGTCTGTGTCATGGCGAATACAGTCGCTGGTTTATTTATGTCTGTAGGCCGTTGTTGTGAGTGTGGACGGTCGGAGCATATACTGCGTTAGCTTAGCCGATCTCCATTTAGAAAACACGCATTTTAAAAGGTGTTTCGCCTGCCGTCTGTCCTCAGACTTGTCAAAGCATTAATTCATGGTTTCTACTAACCGGTATCAGTATGTTGTTACTTCGGCATCATTTTGAAACGTGTATTACAATTAAATCACGGTCAAATATGTTAATTTTGTTGTAGTTGTAGCCCCCTTGCCAGCGATTCTCTCTCTCTAGTTTAGCATACTCAGCCCGACTCAGCCTGGTTGTTGGCCCGCTAAGAACCTCGATTTTATGGGGCCAGAAAAACTGTGAAATAGTACCCGCTAGCCGGTACTACGCCTAGTGGAAACGCAACCAAAAAACGGGCCAGGATAGCAAACAGGCATGTTTTTGAGGGGTTCCTGGGTCTCACTCGCATAGAGAGGCGAAGTCCCGCCCTTCTACTTCCGCCCCATGGGACCTTATTTCGGAAAAATTATGTATTGAAGTCAATGGGGAGAGAAAACTTCTCTTTCAATCCCGTTTGAATTGTGCCATGAATTACACATATGATGTTTGTCAATCTTAAAAAATCATTTCCATGTCAAAAAAGTCAGAGTTTGTCGTAAAACTGTTGAAATATAAGACTATGAAAAATACGCAACTAGAAAGACTACAAATCCCAGAGTCGCTCAAGTGATGTCATAATTGTTTTCCTCCACTAAATATAAGAGATAGCTATGATAACTTTAACAATATGCCTGTGTGCTTTGTACCAGGCTGTAATCATACCAGCAATGGGTCTTACTCGTTCTTTCACTTCCCGTCTGATGAAAGGACCAGGAGTGGCTGGCTGGATCAAGTTAGCTACCTAGCTAGTAGCAAGCACGTTAGTTAGCATTACAGCCTTAGCCTTGTTATTTTTATTAGCCTTAACATGAAGTAACATTAAGTTAACCAAAGTGTTAAACAGTAGAGTAGTAGTCATATTTCGTGAACCCTTTGAAGAGTACTGTCACACCGGTGTGATCATTCTATAATACACCTTTAAGCCCGGATGCCCCCGAGGAAGACATGCTAACACTACATTAGCATCGGTGATCTTTTATTACTTCATGCTATCTGCACAAATGGTTAACATTGAACATTAAAAAGATCAGGCAGTTCAGGGAAAATCGAAGGAAGTCAGGCAGGCAGGCAGCTTTGCATGACATTCTTCTGGACGTGTTTCATTGTGGTGATAGTGAGGGCGTGTGTTGTTGTGCGAGACCAGAGATGTAGTTCATTGAGCCGTTTCACACAAAAAAAGTGTTACTTCACAGTTTTACGGCAAAACATTTTTTTTTTAAATTGCAAAATTATCTTTTAAATTGACAAACATCATATGTGTAATTCGTGGCACAATTTAAACGGGATCGAAAGATAACGTTTCTCTCGCCATTGACTTCAATACATAATTTTATCGAAATAAGGTCCCATGGAGGTCCACCGGAAAGGGAGGGACTTCGCCTCTATGATGGAGTAGCGAGCCGATAGATAGCGTAGTGCACGTGCTGGAGTATATGGTTTAACCAAGGCCTGGTCATTGTTCAGCATGCACCTTTCATTACAGCCGAGAGAAAACCACTAACTTTAAGCTGACACACACTGAAGTTGGACTTTCCTGTGAAGTAAGAGATGTCATGTGTATAGCCTTAAAGCTTTTGACATCAACAGTATCTGCATTTCAAGTAGTTGTTTTGATTTAATTAAAATAGTGGACTGGAGGGGAAACCAACAGTAGACGTCTGAAACATGACTTTGAACTCCAACGACTGCTTTTTTTTAAGTCACGAGCCATAAAAGTTTTTAAAAAGGCCAATATTTATTTCATAAACTTCACATTTCTAACCCGCAAAGCAACTAGTAGCTATAGCGATGATATATAGTGCAATTACAAAGTGCAATACTTATTTATCTGAAATGTAGTGACTGTAAATAAGTAGCATAACATGAAAATACTCAAGTGAAGTGAGTATTTCCATGTTATTTCCATGTTATGCTAACTTAAGTTACTCGTACTTCACTTGAGTATTTCCATGTTATGCTACTTATTTACAGTCACTACATTTCAGATAAATAAGTATTGCACTTTGTAATTGCACTATATATCGCGAACTTAATACCATTCCTGCACTTCTGATCGAGAGCCGAGCACATAACCAAGAGCGAAGCTGAAGTACGAATAACATACGCGTTGAATTATCTTTCACAATGCTGCCTTTGTCTCGTTCCTCTCTGATTTCTGTACGCCTGCTTATACATTCATGTGTTTGTGTGACAGTGTGTGTGTGTGTGTGTGTGTTCGAGCTTTCCACGAGGATACATGCAGCTTTGTCTGAAGTGCTCACCGGTTACCATGACAATATTTCTTCGCGGGGTTTTGGAACAATCACCTACCTGATTTGCTGAAGAAAGAAATTATATTAATAATATTTGTCCTTGGGTAACAACATATATGTGCGCTGTCTGGAGGTTTAACGCATTGTGTTAATCAATGCTGGTTTCCTTCAGCTGCATTCATCACATGGCCAAAGCAAATGCATTTACCCTTGTTCAACAAAGTGTGTGCCGAGTCCTTGTGGCACTAGGTTGCTTTGAATAGAAATCTACAATCCTGCATTGATTAACCAACCAATGAACGCTGAATATACGGTATGACCATCTGCAGGCAAACTTGTTTCGTGCATTGCGATTAACAATCAACCTTAACCCAAACTTCCACAATTTGAAAGATGGAGGAAAATATCATTTCATTTCTGAACAGCGGAAACTTTCTTACAATATCTCAGCAACTAAAGATACTAAACACTTGAAAAATACGGGCAGAAAATTATGTAAAATGTCCATCCTAGTTCCTCAAAGTTCAAGGTAATGTCTTTAAAAACCAAATTTCACTAACGTACAAAGAGGAACCCTTAGCAACATAGTTTATAGAATATTTCCACTAGGTAGCACTTTAGTCAAAATGTAAAATTTGTTAAACGAGCAACAGCCACATACTGACCATAAAAAAATAACTTTATTTAAATGATATGTGTTTGTGGCCAGTGGTCGTTAATAATAATTATTACTTAAAAAAAAGATAATATTTTAAAAGGTCAAAGAAACTTAAAATGTGCAGTTTAAAAACACAATTAAAACATACAAATAACACAATATTAATGACACATTAAAATCAGTTCTGATAGAGGTTTAGGGTTGTAATTTAAACGGATTGGTGCAGTCTGGGATGTGTTTGTGGAGGCAGTTTCAGAGGGAAGGGGATGGGAGAGGCTCTGTCCCGTAGTAAATTCATTTAGGACGATATTACAAACATCTTAAAGGCAGATTGAGATATCTCTCACGGTCAGCTGGGGCCTCGGTCCGGACTCTGATCCTCCGTCTCCATGCAGACTGCAGGCCTGAGGCTCCACTTCTCTTTCCACTTCTCTTTCTATTTCATTTGCAATACTAATGCACAGGAGACAGCTGTCATCTTACAGCGACCAAGATCAAGCGGGGGCAGAGGGATGTAGGAGAAAATAAAAGATAAATAAAACTGCTGGGGAAATAGGTCGGCCTATTATCTTCCAGCCTTGCATGGCTGCGGGTCCTTGAGAGCATGAATTTCAATGACAGCCCTTTTCGGGGGGGGGGGGAAGAAGAAAGGGAATGAAATATGGAAAGATGCCTACATAAACAAATGAGAGCAGGAAATAAAAAAGTGGAATGAAAGAAAACGTTTTCAGCTGCCTTGTTGAAAGTATTAAGTATCTTTATCAAGAGAAGGAGGCCTTCATGAAGAGGAGGGTGCTTCTTCAGCTTATGAGAGTGTGTGCTCTTCATTTAGGATGTAGATGTCTCTCTTCTTGAACTCATATCTGTTCCCTATTTCCTTAAAAGCACATCAGGCAAGCATTTTTAATAACAACAGTAATGAAATATAAATATTTTCTTTGTATTTGATTCCTCTTCAATTATCCATTCATTTGAATACAGGGATGAGTACATGTGTTGTGTTGGAGCTAAGTGCAGAGAAACAGACTTGTATTTTTTTAGGGGCGGGGGGGGGGGGAGAAACTCCCTCTGGATGGAACACAGGGATTGTAGTCTTTGCAGACCATTTGCATCCATAAAAACCTATAGCACACTAAAGGCCTCTTTAGTTCGACAATATTTAATAGACAAATAAATTATCTAGACTAAAATATCAGCTGATAAGGGCGCAGAAGTTTCAGTATGGCAGTTCATGTCCAATAAATAACAAAAAAGTGCGCTGAAGAATAACATCTAGTACTAATTGGCCTGTAGTACATAAAAAAGGCCTATAGCTGTAACCAGTTATAGTTATTATTATTTATTAGCCTCATTTCTTTTGTCTGAAAAAACAGTTACAATGGCCGCCACAATGGGAACACGTGGGAGGGTCTGCAGGCCGTGTGAGGGTCCCTTTCCCAGAAGACTAACAGACAAACAATTAGATAGAATCAGGGTTATCCAATCCAATCCAACTTTATTTATAAAGCACATTTAAAAACAACAGAGTTCACCAAAGTGCTGTACATCAATAAATATATAAAAAGCAACATAAATACATTTAGACAAACCGATAGGACAAAAAAACGAATGAAAAAGCACGAGACAATAAAACCATACTTATAGCCACAGACTGAACAACTCTCATACACGATGTAAAAACATTTTAAAACACAACAAAATAGAAAACCCCAATTTAGAAAACACAGACTGATACGTCTTATACGTGGTCTGCAAAAGCAAGAGACATAATTCTGCATGGTGAGTCCTTTTTCTTCTGATACTTAAGGTATCCAAAGAATGTGTCTCGTTACCTTGAATGCAGGACTTTTACTTTTAATTTGTAGAAAACAATGGTAATTCTAAAATGGTGGATAGGGAACCACAGCTCAAAAGAGGTAAATGCTGGATTAATTGGTCGTAGCGACTACACTAGACGTGTAACATCCAGACAGTACTTTGTCATTTGTAAACCACATGATGACAATGGAGGTCACTGAAGACACAAGCAGCCATTACTCTCCCTCCACTGCCTTCACTTTCACTGCTAATAATGTTTGCCTAAGCTGGATTGAGGGAAATGAGGTGGAAAACTCAGAGCGTGTGTGTGTGTAAATGTGTGTGTGTGTGTTGGGGCGGTGGGGTGGATCTATTTCAGTGTGGTGGTTTGGTGTGAGGGGGGGGATCAATTGATTCCTGTTGTTAAGGAGCAGCGACAATGTTTCATCTTAAGATGTCATCTCTCTCTATCTCGCTTCTCATCACACACACACACACACACACACACACACACACACACACACACACACACACACACACACACACACACACACACACACACACACACACACACACACACACACAGCCTGTTGATGTCAGAGGCAGCAGCAGTAATCCCTGCTCTAGGCTGCCCAGATCATTATAGACTGTGATCTGCAGTCCCTGAAAGAGGGAATTAGCTGGGAACACAATCCCAGCGACCTCTGTGACACGGGGACAAAGCCTCAGCTGCCGGGGGTCCACATCCCTAAACCAGCCCATATGGCTCAGACAAAACTGTTACAATGGCCGCCACAATGGGAACACGGTGGGAGGGTCTGCGGACCGGTCTCTGTGTGTGAGGGTCCCCGCCAGATCTGACAGTTTGTACACTAATATGTTGATCTTTGGTTGTGGATTATCAAACGGGCGGCATGGGGTGTATGTGTTCTCCTCTGAGTGGTATACATGTTTTCTTTTAAGGGCTTACAGTTTTGACACCTTCTGTACAAATATTTCTTATTTTTCGGCGTTGAAGAACATTAAAATGTGCTTCTCAGTTTGGTTTCTCCTCTGCTGTTTTCCAGTATGGATGGTTAACATGAGGAGGATTTGAGGGTGTGTGTGTGCTCCTCCTATACAGCCTGTTTCCTATATGTAAGTCTTTCCTCTGCCCTCTTCCTATGAGCTGATGGGTTTCCTAAGAGCCCCCCTGGTGTTCACGCTGAGCGGCTCTTTGTGTTTTGGGCAATTGGAAGAGACCCCCTGCTTTTAGAATACACACAAGAGCACTCTCACTGTCTGTCCCTCTCTCTCTCACACACACACACACACACACACACACACACACACACACACACACACACACACACACACACACACACACACACACAGTTTCTTTCTCAGGCAGTCTGGACACCTGTTCTCTTTGAATGTTTTGTGCACGGCATGCAAACACACAAATCTTGTTTTCCTTCTTATATACCTGTATATCTTGTATTTTATACTTTTTTAACCACATTCTTAGATAGTTTTCCTTTTTTTATCCAGAGGAAAATTGCTGTATAGCAGATCAGTAGAAAAAAGAAAAGAGCACAATTACAAAAAGTGCAAAGAAGTAATTTAAGAGATATTCCCAAATCCAAAATATACACAATGCAAACAAATAAACAATGTTATTGTTAATAATGTTCATAACATTTATCTCCCATGTTTGTTCTTGTTGAGTTTTATATAGATATTGAATAAGTGTTGTTATGTGTATTAAAGGTCTCCTATCATGTAAAATGCTCTTTTTGATGTCTTTTATAAATAAATATGTGTCCCTGGTGTCAGGAGACTCACAAAGTGTCCGAAAATATAACCCTCTCTCTTTTCCTCTGTACCCAAATCTTTAAAAACGGGGGAACAACGGAGCCGATCCAGATTTGCTGCGGTCATGACGACATATCGGAAATGTGTGCTGGCTTTATACCCACGGCCCTATCAGCAACGTTGCTATCAGAAACAATGCGTGACGTGTTTTGGACGTAATATGGTCTTTGTTTATATTAGCAAGCATCGCTAACACTCAGAGCTAACGCAGTACTGGAGAGAGCATGTGTAAAAAAGCAGGAAATAAAAAAAGGTACTCACCGTGAGAGAAAAAGCATTTGAGCTCCATGCTGTTTCAGAAATAATCCTTGATGTGGTTTGGAACATGATATAGCGTTTAATCACGGCAGCGTTTAGCTGAGTATCTGCCGGTAGAATTCTCCTGCATGAGCTTTCCTCTCTTTTTTTTTATTTTTTATGTTTTATTATTTCAAAGCTACGGAACCAGAATCAGCGCTTCTCTAACAGGGCTGACATAGAGGGATATGAGGCAAGGCTAGAATGGGGGATCTGTTTGGTATTTTGAGCCAAACACTTCATAGACATGTTTTTTATATATCTGAGAGATATAATATACGCCTAAAAATAGTATAATAGGAGACCTTTAAACTCAAGTACAGGTTAGTGTATATGGTTAGTGACCATGATAGTACACAGTGTCCCAATAATAATACAAATAATAATAGTAGTATTAGAAATAATACATATTTATAATAAAACTTATTTTAATAATAATAAATGATGCTAAAATAGTCTTGAATATTTTTTAAAATATTTTTTATAATATTACTATTTTTTGGGTCTTTGTAGGCACCATTTATACCAAAGCAAATTCCTCTATAGGTCCCTTAAGATGAACCAAGTAGCAGGTATCAGGAATAAAATGATCATTCTGGAAAAGTTACCAAGTTGTTTTGTCTAAAGTTAAATGTTAGCCACCAGTTTTAGAAATCAAGAAACACCAGGCGAGGGTTTATACAGTTCACGTCTAACACAAAGTGTATCCCTCCACGCCACAATGCACTACTTTGCTCCCAATGCTAAATATTGTTAGGACATTTTTTTTATCCTGTTTTCAACGTATACAAGAGGATATGTTCCCCATAGGTACTTGTTTACCTCTCTTACATGATAATGGCCGGTGGTCCTCTTTAGAGACAACCTTTTTTATTCCCCATCATCATGTTGTTGTTTATACCGTAGGATAATTGGTTTTGAGATAATAAATATACACTGTACATGCTGTGGTTGGTTCATGACGTTGTTTCCACGGTGAATAAGCGGTGAACAGGAAACAGGAACAATTACTTACTTTTTTATTATTGCTTTAGGGTTTTTAGTCCATTGTGTTGCATGGTTTGACCCCGGTGTGTACGCACGTCTATTTTGTTTGTTATTTTCAACAATAGAAGTTTCTTTTTGTCACTCACATGCACAAAAAACAAACAATCATAAAACTAAGACCTCGGCTTTTTAAGACCCATAGACCGTTTCGCATAGAAAAAACTAATCTGCACTTAAACTTTGTTTACTCGCATGTGACTGGGATTGTGTGTGCATACAAATACAGTTCTATATCCAATAATTATAACTAATAATATTTTCTTGTCTTTTTTTTGTAAAACATTTTATTTTATTAAATGAACATTACAGGCATGATACTCACCAGCATGGCCATGTGCTTCACACACTGAAAAAAAACTTAATTTAAATAAAATGTGTATGTGATCAGTGGTCAATAATATTAATAATAAAAAATATTTTATTAATAATAATAATAATAAAAGAAATAATAGCATTAATAATACCTGTATTTTAATTATATGTTATTTACATAGTTGACCAGAGTTGTTATAATATAATTGTAGGAACTATCAAAATGATGAGCCATGATCTCTTTGTGGACGTTTTGCAGTGTGATCTGTTCTCTCTTCCCACAAAGGCAACAGCGATGAGAAGTCCTCACTTCTTTTTATCTATTCAGGCATATAAGTGTGAATTAATTTGATGCTTGAACTGATATTTGTTACTTCAAACTACCTCAGAGTCGGTCCAATAGCAAGGAAGGTCCTTAATAATAATGCATCACACGCTGTACACTGATTTCTTTTAACAATTACGGCAATTCACTGGAAGTGGCGAGTCCTCAGCGGTGCTAAATGGTTATAAGGCTCCTGTTGTCACATCACGCTGAGATATTCCTCTAATGCTCCTTACTGATGTTAAGTGGGTTTTATAGTGGGCCACTTTTTCCTCATATGGCAACCTTCATCATATATTTAAAACAATAGGAACGGTTACAAAGAAGTGTATTGAGCTGCTGTTCAACATGCGACGATGAGCCTCCACACGACTTAGTTTCCCGTCGCGTGTCCCTTCTTTTTCACCGGTATTAACATTTGGCATGATCCTCGTCGAGTAAATAGTGTGGCAGCAGAGGTGCATTTTCTCCGGGGGCCATATTCTCTCTTTCTCTTTTCTCTGCGCTCTCTTCTCCACTCTGCACCCTCTCCAATTAGGGGAGCTCCAGCTGTGCACCAGTCAGGATCAGAGGCTCCTTCTATTAGCCAAATCCATTTGTGTAGCGATTGAATCACTCCCCAATCTTCTCTTTCGGCCCCCCCCCCCCCCACACACACACACACACACACACCTACACACACACACACACACACACACACACACACACACACAGACTACACACAACACACACACACACAACGCAAAATACACAAACGCTTTCACGACTGCACACACACTCATATACACACCACATCAACCTTTCTCGCAGCTCCAAAATAGAAATGTAATATAGAGATATATCTAAACCAACAGTCGGCGATTTCCTCAAAGAAACTGATGCATTTCTTGGTAAAATGTTAGTTTCTGGGTCAATAATATCCAAATTATTTCCTAAACGTGCTGTAACGCTCTAAGCTAATCAATGAACTACTAGTGTACTAATTACCATGGGGAACCATTATTTCATTAGTACAGATTGAAACAGTTCTTACCAGAAAGCTACAGAGGAAATCTTTATGGACCAACACAATTAATACATTATTATTTATATGAATTAGAATTAGAGAATTGGAATTACCTTGAAATATTTTAAGGATATTTTGATGTACAAAGGGTTTTAAAGCTGCAATATACTAGAAATAAGCCCCCTTGCGAATCTACAAAGCCAAAGAAATCCTGATAGTTATTTGTCCTTGTTTAAGTTGTACTCAAAGGGTGCATCCCACGCTCCCTGCATGCCAAAAGATGCAATAGAAAGGATTGTGGATGCATTTAAGATACTTGAGATGCCTCCAAAGTTTGAATCCCTGTTGAATTTCTCCCTGTCTTTTTCCCCACTTATTCCAGAAGGTGGCACAATTGTGTAGGAGCTGGTCCCAGGCCAGGCCTTTAATGCCATTGCTTCAATAGAAAAAGCCAGCAAGGTCTTGTTCCTTTACACAGTCATACCACAACAACAAAAACTACTAGTTTTTCCATCTTTGTTTACAGTATGTTAAGATAAATCTTGACCCGCTGCCATGCACATATACATCGCTGCTGAATAGAACGCCTCGAATGAAGATGATGTAGTCGGCTCCATTGAGTCATATAATTCAAACTCACCAAGGTCAAGTCTTCTGTAAATCCTCTCCTCACTCAAGTGTACTTTTCTGTCTTACACTCTCTTTCTTTTTTGTTTTCTCCCCACATTCGGTTTCTGTCTCAGACACATGTTTGCTTTTCTTTCTTTCTCTCCGTCCTTCTTGGCACCCTTGAGTGACTGGTTAGGAGCTTTCAGAGAGCGCTGAATGTTAGAGAGGATTCCTCAGCAACTGTATCGACACTCAGTCAATGGCATCTTAATAACAATGATAATGAAGTAACGAGCGCAGTGTTTCCGGGAATACCAGCTGCACTATATGTGTAGGTTTGGCTTTAAGTATCAAGATGATTCACAAACAAGCTCACCATAGAAACTTGGAGGATAAGTTTACTATTTTAGTTGAAGAGGTGTTTTATAAGCGAAGTAGAGATTAAAATTAACAGGTTGAATGAAGTGTGTTTTATATTAACGGTCAGCTTGTATGGCTTTTACCGGATGTGCATAGTATTGTTGACCTTAACCCGGTAGGTTTCATTTTTGTTGAGTTGAATCATCTTTTTTTTTAGTTAGCACAAGACTAAACTCCCCAAAATATGGAGTTGCTAAAAGGCTTTGATGGCTCATATCTCTGCAAGTCCCAAAGAAATGAAAACAAACAGATAAACCAATAAACCTGACCCATGTGACAATGCCTGAAGTGATAATGAATTACAAAGAAACGTGTTGTAAACTAATAATGACAATGATAAAGTCAGGCTAAAGAAGCATTCTGGCTTAAATCAAATGTTTTTATACTGATAGACTTACCTAAGACCACAAGTCAAATATGGTAAGGAAAAAGAAACACATAACGGAGGCATGAATTACATTTTCTACATGCAATGCCACTTAAACTGTGACACTTAATGGATCATAATCACTTAATTATTACAGAGCTATTCTCATACAAGTATGGAGCTGTTTTAGTCGGATGTAAAAATATCTTCATGTAGCTCACACATTAAGAGCTCTTTTTAAATTGTATTTCCACTTTATGAAGTGGTTTGCTCATGTGCACTTTATGAAGTACACATGTGCTGTGTGATGAAACCCAATGCAACTGGTCGGCCATAAAGCCTCATTTAGGACAACTTCTGTGGACACTGTCATGTGTAAAGTAACTAAGTACATTTACTCAAGTACTGTTCTTAGGTACAATTTTGAGGTACTTGTACATTACTTGATTATTTTCATTTTCTGCTACTTTGTACTTCTACTTTACTACAATTCAGAGGTAAATCGTGTACTTTTACTCCACTACGTTTATTTAATACCTTTAGTTACTTTACAGATTTGGATTAAATGATTAAATATAATCAAGTGTTAAATCAGACTTTAGTTCCACCTGGAGTAAATTCACAAGCTACCCTGCAGTATACAAAGTCATTAAAGCTAGCTAACTAATGATCAATAATTATAAAACATATCATATATATTATTCTGAAATGGACCAATCTGCACAATGACTACTTTTACTTTTGGTACTTCACGTATATTTTGATGATAATACTTTTCTACTTTTACTTGAGTAACATTTTGAATGCAGGACTTTTTCTGTAACAGAGTATTCCTACACTTTTACTTAAGTACAAGATCTGAGTACTTCTTCCACCTCTGGTTTTAACCAAATGACATGTGTTAGCGATGTTTCTGCCCCCTATACCCTATATGGAAAGGAAATGGTATACATATAACATAACATAACATTTGATTGATTTTATTACATTTTTCCAACTAATCTGCTGTGTGTGACGTACAGTAAGTTAATCAATGAATTGCTCGTGTACCAATTACCATAAAATAAAGCAATTATTTAATAAGTGAAACAGTTCTTACAAGAAAGCTACAGATTGATGTTTTTAATATATTTTGGAATTAATAAACTTTAATTCTTAAATGAATTACAATTAGACAATTTGGTATTGCTTTGTAAGATTTTGAAGGATATTGCGATGTACAAAGGGATTTACACCACCTTTAAGTATGACCAGACTTGATGCTTGCTTGTTGTTTTTCTTAAATGCAAACATTTTTTTATTTGCTTCTTTATAGTATAAGTATTTTATATTGGGTTTTATTTTTGTCTTTAATGGAGCCTCCCAGTGAAAACATTCCACACTTGTTTGGTGTGACAATAATCATCTTGAATCTATATTTAACATAAACTTAAATGTACACAACAACAATAATATGATGAACATATTAAGCTTCATGAAGATATGACTGTTGTATTGGTCTGCATTAAAGTGAACAGTGTACCTAATAATTCTGCACAGTTTCTATCATATTCTGTTTCTATTATATTCTATGTTATTTTATTTACTTGTACTATTGTATCAGTTGTATTGTGTTGCGCTGTTGGAGGAGCCTGTGACCTCAGATTTTCATTTTCGTAACTATACTGTAGCTATGCACACAGAGCCTTCAGAGCCTTGCTATTTTTGGTATTTCTTCTTATATTATAGGATAAAAAGGTGCTGTTGTCTTTCAAAAGAGGCCGATCTCAGAAACTCTGGAGTGCCTTTCTCTATGCGACTGGATTCCAGCTGTTTTGGTGGCATGCAAACATTGGTGGTATCCTTGTGGAATAATGTTCCTCTTTTGAAAACACACTAGACAGGAAACATTTGCAGGGCGAGGCATTACATGTATTCACGGGGGAGCACACTGATGTGTTTTCCTGCCGCTCCATCGGCCACTTCACCCCTAGAAGTTCAAGTTTGAGCAATGCCTCCGCTGCTCTTGATGACATGAGTTTAAGAAAAATAGCTACGGCTAAAAGGCTTGGCAAGGTGTTCTGCATGGGCATCTGAGCGTGTTTGTTTGAGGGGTTTGCACTTGACCTCCTCCCTCTCGAGGGGGATGGAGAGACGGTGGAGGGCTCCTCCGGGCTGTCACTCAGACGGTTTCCTCTAACGCTGCTGCTGCACGGCCGACACACTCACATGTTCAGCATTAGATTTGACATCTTTGTTTTAATGCAGCGTTTCTGGCCTTGTACAATGCCATGTCTTTTTATGCTGCTGCAATGCAAACATTTCCCAAATTGGGATCAATAAAGTACTATCTTATCTTATCTTATCTTATCTTATCTTATCTTATCTTATCTTATCTTATCTTATCTTATCTTATCTTATCTTATCTTATCTTATCTTATCTTATCTTATCTTATCTTATCTTATCTTATCTTATCTTATCTTATCTTATCTTATCTTATCTTATCTTATCTTATCTTATCTTATCTTATCTTCTCACACATACTAATTGTCTGCAGTTGTACAGTTTTCTTTTGCATCCTTGTGGTTTTCTATAAGCAAAAAGACAGATAAGAAAGGGAACATATTCATATTTGTAATTTAAAACCCAATTGATTCATACATCTGCTCCTTTTTATATTTTCTTTATCGTTCAACATATACATTTTCAAATCTTTGCAAAAGTCTTTGTGATATGCCTTTTGGTTTACGTAAAGCCAAATAAGAGAGGAAAGATATCTAAAAACATGACCATAATAAATACAAATTAGCCCTTTTTGTGTTTTTCTTGAACACTATGGTTCAAGGTTCAAGGTTACTGTTCTTTGTGGTATTTTTCACCTTCTTCATTGCCACAGAGACGTTGTTATTCTCAATAGGCGTCTATGTAATGTCCTTTCACCTTTTTCTATTCATACAAAACTGTTGTCAGTGTATTTAAATTATACTATGTGCATAAATAGCACAACAAAGAACCAGTGGATTGTCCTTAAATACAGAAAAATACTAAATATTTCAGTTTTTTGGTGTAAAGAATAAATAAAAGTTCATTTAAAAAAAATCTGTTTCAATAAAGTAAATTAAATTCATCAAGCTTCTTTCCTAATTTGCAAAAAACTAAAGAAATGGGAGATAAATCACACGCTGCCCACATACTGCAACAAACCTCTAACAAAGAAAAACTCCCTCCCACCGTCTTAAAACTTTAAATCACGCTCCTAACTTGGTTTTGTTTTCAGCGCCGCTCATCACTCTGAAGATGATAGTGCTGATTGTGATTTGTATTTTCAAAGCTGGGGCGGGAAAGCGTGCGTTCGGGGGGTGTAGGTGTTTGCAGCAGAAAAAGACAATACAATTAAATGATTAATGCACAGCGGGGCCACTGACAATTAAAACTATTATGGAAATTAAAATGGCATTATGTCACAGTGGAAAGCTGATGATACCCGTGCCGTCTTTTTAAAAGCAATTTTCATAATTTCAATAATTGAAATTACGGCATATTCATTCATTTACTGGGTGAGGAGGGCTAAGAGCGGCTACTAATGAAATGCAATCATTAGCATCCAAACAAAGTAATTGGGTAGTCTTTTATCCTTGGAGATAGGTGATAAGGCACAATCACCCCCATCACCCCCCTCCATCAAAATGCAAAAGCAAGTAATTAAAGCGCAGACAAAGATGAGCCCAGCGCTGCGCTGCGCTGCAAACCTCTGACAACAGCACTGATTGCCTTGATTAGAGACCTTACTGTACCCTCTGATTTTGTTTATGGATACTCTGACATTCTTGGGGGATCAAGGGTTGGGGGTAGATGGGCGTTAAATTATGAATTTGTTTTGGTGGGAAAAAGAATCTGTAAGGATGGGAGATTCTCTGAAAATGTGATATACAATGCACTCCACGGCGCCACCTGAGGGTCCCTCTGTTTCTGACTCATGCAGCAACTAAACCCACATTTAGCTCAGTTAGGCATTAGCTCCTTGTGCATACTCAGGTTAATGGAAAATAGTGCTGCTGTGTGTGTGACAATTACCAACCTGCTGCAGAGGACAGAGCAGCAAGGAAATGGGAGGATGGGTGGAGGTGGAGAGGTGAGTCGCAGAAGAAGAGAGAGATTGAAGTGAGAGGAAGATGGGCGCATGAAGAGTCTTGAGAAAAAGAGCTCCTTCTCACTCTAGTGGGGACACTATTCTCTCTCCCTCTTTCTTGGCTAGCTCCTCAGGGCGTTTGGGGCTTCTTCCTGGTATGTCAAACCCCCCGACACCTCCTCCTCCACAAGCAACGCCATCCTTGGAGAGCGTCATTAGGCCCTCCTGGAGGGGAGTCAAGAATATAATGCGAGAGGGGCCACCTTCTAAAAAAGATCCCTATGGAACCTTTTTATACTCGTGGCGTCGCCTTATTAACACTCTCCTCTGCTCTGCACCCGCTGCAGACTTCAATCTCACCTCCTCCTCTGCTGCTCAGCCCAGCGTTAGGGAGCTTGTGTTTCCCCCCCGCCTGAGGGCCTTGGAGGGAGCCCATTTCTTGCTGGTAGGGCACAGAGTGTGTCACGGCCACCTCCTCCCATGCCCTCGCCTTGTTCCTCCACCTCCTCTGATGGACTGATGAGAGGACAAAAGGACTCTCCTCGCTGCCTTGGCCCCTGAAGCCCACCATTCCTTTTTAGCAGGCTGTGAGAGTAGGGCTTTTCATCTCAAAAGATCAACACATTTCTGTGGCACCTACACCTTTTCTCTCTCCCATTTTCTCCCTCTCCCCTCTTTCTATACACCTCTCTCTTCCTTAGTCCTTGGCAAATGGGAAAACTGTCCTTGGTTGGATTCTGTTTTTCAAAGGATTCAATTCTCCTTTGTACACACTTGATCTGACCCTGTGACAGGCATTAAGTGTGTCTTCTGCCTGATACAGAGGGCTCGTGCTCTGTGTGCTGATGGAAACAGCCCATTATCACAGACACACACACACATACACACACACACACTTACACATGTCCATGCATGCAGCCACTCAAACAAGAGCCTCATGGACTCAAACGTATGTGCATGTAAGCAATCACACACGTATACAAAAACTCTGCCTGTGAGCTGAATCGCACTGAAGGCTGTTTGCAATTGAGGTTGGAGATTAAAAGATGTGTGCTGCTGAGCCCAAACTAATGGAGCAGGGAGAGAGGTGAAGAGGTCTCAGCAGAGACATGTTCGATACTGAAGATACCTGGATCGAGAAGAGAGGAGAGAGATTCAAGATGAGACATTATGACGCACCAGCTCAGAGATCTTTGGGTCATTTTAGGGCAGCAGCCGAGCTACGGTCTTAGGGCTGCAAGATGAATCGACTGGTTGTCAATTATTTAATTATTCATCAACTATTTTGATAATGAATCAGTCCGTTGAAGTTGATTGTTGAAGTCCTTCCAGCTTCTTAATTGTGAATCTCTTCTGGTTTCTTTACTGTCTTAGTCCATTATTATTTGCTCTCAGTTTTGAGCTGCTGGCAGAAACTGTGAGTAAGGATAAAGATATTTATGAACAAAATGATGATGGAAATAAAACCCATAAAATGTCACTGTTGGCGGATTATATACTCTCATTCATTTGTAAACCCTTCGACAGAAAGACCTGTTTTGTTGAAGGATTTGTATGATTATCACTAAGGTGTTTAGATAGGAACGAATATCGTCCCATATATTTACAGCCTTAAGTAAAGCCTTGTTAGCAGAGAAAAACTTAGTTAAAGAAATAGGGTATAATTTAATTATCACTAGTTGGCCAAATAGATAAGGTGATAATAAATGCATATTTTACACCTGGCTGACTAAATGGTTAAACCTGCAACAGCGGATCTGCAACTTTGTGCTATTGGAAAGTTATGATCACACTCAACCATATATCTTTTTATATTTCCTATTGAGTCAAGTTTCTGACCAGCTGATGAATATTAACATAACCTTTTATATATCGGATATATATCAAATACACTGCAGTTCACAGCTTCATTTGCACTTCTGGTTAGATGCTAATTGTATCTGATATTCCAGGGTTTCCCACACATAGACTTTACTTGGGCGGGCCGCCCAGGTATATTAACGGCCGCCCAGGTATATTAACGGCCGCCCAGGTATATTAACGGCCGCCCAAGTATATTTCGCGACCCATTTCGTTTTTTAAATTTATTTTTAAAAGTTTTTTTATGTATTGTGAACGCAATGCTGCGTAAATGTGCGTCTGCCTCACACAGGGTGACTGGCTGTCTACATGATGTGGCCTGCCGACATGGCCACTGTCATACAGATCATAAATCAAAGCCCTTGATTGGTCTCTGTGTGTCATTCAAGCTCGGGATAACCTCAGCTCAGGTGAGGTTAAGGACTCTCTGAGTGTTTAGATAGTTAACTTAGTCTCAGTTCTCAGTGGGTCTCAAACGGTTTGGTCACCATTTATGTAAACACATATTTCCATTTGAGGGGTAGTGATTAGTCAAATATGCATGAATTAAAAAAAAAAGTTAACTAGGTGAAAAAAGGTAAGATACACTTTTAAAACTTGTTGAGAGCTAAAACTAGTCTTTGCTGCTGCCTCAAAGAGGAGCAGTGGGAGAGGATGCCCCCGGACCCCCCTAGAGGATTTGAGGTCCACCCCCACCTAAAATCACATGGATAGGTTCCTAAATACATTTACCATTTTATTTAAATAGTAACCCATGTCCATATATTTATTTGTGGGTAGTAGATTTAAACAATAGGGCTATCACTATGGGCAGCAACGCTGTAAATATTGACAAATAAATCCAGCAAAATGGCACAAAAAAAAACTGGTAGTTAGTTGCCTGGCTGGGTGTATAATTTCCGTCCTGACTTATTGTCTCGGTCCGGCCTTGGCTGTACCTGTTCGCTCTGCCATCGCGTGAAGGGTCTGCTCACAAGCAACCAACAGAAAGGTTAATGTTAATGTTGTTGTTGCACGTCACCTCACCTTACCGCCCGCCCCCCCCCCCCCCCCCCCCCCCCCCCCAAGTATATTTCAGATCTGTGGGAAACACTGTATGCACTCTCTTTCAGCTCTGTTGTTAAAGCACTGTGGGAAATATTTGTCCTTTTAGCTGCTAGCAAACCAGAAACATGTTATTGTCTTTTGCAAAGTGATAAAGAAACAATGTCACACAGTTACACATAGAATAAAACGTACATCTAATAAACAGTTAGCATTATAAAATAAAAAGTAGTACAGTATGGCTGTAAAGTACACGTTTTCACAAGTTAATCATGTTATCATAGCTTGTTAATCATGTTAAAGAAAGCCTGTGTTATTATGTATCTCTACGTGGTGAAGCAGGAGATCATTTTCCACATTTTGAGCAATACCTGTAAAGAAATGCTCACTTACAAAGGAGATGAGACTTACACCTGCTTCTCTTAAACCAAGGTCTGTTATTATGAAGGTGTTTTTTATTCTAAAACTTCAAGTTGGAGGGCAGTTAACTCCTAAGCTGTGAAGAAAAGGAGCAAACTAAGAGCTGCTACATGTTAACAGATATGCATTCAGTCAATACTCTGAAATCATAAGCTGTACAGTATAATAGGCAGCCTTGGCATCCATGTAATTTCGATATATTCAGGGTTCTTCTTTTGCTTATAACTGCTGTATAAAAACAAGTATCTATATTTATATGTTCGTCGTGTTAAAGGAGGAGAATAAAAACCATCCTGCCAAACAACTGCTAGAAGTGTCCGTCTGAGGATCACAATTAACCGCCAGAGATATGAGACTGGCCCCTGTCTTCTCTGATTTCAGTCTTCAGATCTCCATCACTCATTCCTGTCCTTACTCTCTGCTCCACCTGTCTTTTCTCAATGCTCTTTAATTATCTGTGATTTCTCCCTTGTTGGTGTGTCTCACAGCTGATACAAAAACCCCAGCGAGTCTTGAAAAGGCACAAAAATGAGAAAAGAGGTTGAGAAAAAGAGAAAGGGAAAGACGGAAGAATGCGTTTGATTAGCGCAAGTTTGCTGTTCGCGGCAGACTGTCTGAGAGCCGCGGAGCCATTGTGTTTCTTGTGCGAATGTTACCGCGAACAGAGAGGCTAAAAAAAGACAGACATGGGAAACATGCACACTGACATTTCCTTAATCAAATATGGCAATCAGGGGGCCAACCAACAGCATACCATTTGCAATCCCTTTTAATTCATAATCAAAAGCCGAGCAAATGAGGGAGAAATTGAGAAAGACGGTGGGGGGGAGAGCGAGGGAGAGGAAAGAGGGAGAAGGAAAGAGAGGGGGGAGACATACAGGTCATTACATCTCTTTTTACTGGCCCGATGAGAGCCATGTAGAATTAATCAGAGGCCATTAGGCTGTATTTACTTACCACTGCAGGGGCTCGGGGCTCTCTCTCTCTCTTCCTCTGGATACAAACCCTGATATGATCCTACTCTGCCTCGACCCTGGAACAGAAGATGGAGCAGGGCTAAGAATAAGGGCATAACGAGAATGATCCCACATACAAGTGTGTGTGCGTGTGAGCGTGCACGTGAGCTGTACTCCTGCATCAGGTGGGTGTTGTGTGCACCCGAGGGCCCGAGTGCTGCACACAGAGGAGAGGAGCTGCAGAGATGCTCTTAAATCAGAGTGTAATCCCCGGGGGTCAGCCCGAGGCCTCTGATGTTGACTCACAACTCACACGTCTCCCTCTCCTAATGCACCGCCGCCATTACTCACACAGGACCCGCCGTTGCCAAAATCCCTTTAATAATGGGCCTGGAAAAAGTGTCTTGGCACTAAGTTAGGGTCACTTAAAAAAAGGGAAAAACTTATTGAAAGTGCATGTTTTATAGTTTGTAATCAATCACTTTGAATGGTTAATACATTGTTTAATTATGGTTTATACATAAGTAATGAGCCAGTTTTAATTACAGGTTTTGAAAAATCCCTGCAGGTGTTTGGAAAAGAACACAGATCTTTTACTTAGGTCAAAGTAGCAAAAAAAACTGAAATATTAAGTGTCAAGTAAAAGTTTGAATTATACAAGAACTAGTATCAAGATACCTTGAATTAGACAAACACACTTACCTGTACTAGAGATATTGTACATACTTAGAAATATGACACTTCCCATTCATCCTCATTGTTAACCTGAGTTTATATTTTTGTGAATACAATTTGGATTTCAAGTTTTGATTGATACATACATATATGCGTCCTACCTACTTTGTACTGAGACTACAGTTTCCCACAATGCATCATTTTTGTCTCATATCATCCTTTTTTACTAACTTACTACCAAAAATATTGAATATTCTAAAGAAAAAATGCCATTTCAATGTATAAACTTTGATATACTATGATATTGGATTAAAATGATTGGGACATTAATGCGTATGCATCACTTTAATGTTGTGGCTAGTTGGAGCCAGAGTTGGGTGTACAAAAGTAATACCGACAAAAGTAACAAAAGTAATATTATTACAGTAACGCGTTACTGTAATAACATTACTTTTGTCGGTAACGGAGTAGTGTAACGCGTTACTTTTATAATTCAGTAATCACACTACAGTTACTAACATTGCCCCGACACGCGTTACTTTGTTACTTTTATATATCAGACAAGAGGGGTTTCCGCCTCAGGTTTATATGTACGTAATCTGCGCGACTTGCGCTTCCACATCTTCACGTGCAGTGCTGCATAAACATGGCTGAGTCAGCGATAACTTTCGAGGTGTGGAGGTATGCCCATTATTTTGAGTTCGTCCGAAGAATAGACAGGAATGAGACGGTGAGGTGCAAACTGTGTCCAGGCCAGAAGTTGTTATCCACTGCTGTAAACACCACGCCAAACCTCAACAAACACCCGCAAAGAACACATGCTAAGGTGAAGCTAATAGCTAAGGACCCCCGAACCCAGAGTGAGGATGTTGTGAGTGCGCCGCCGCCGACTCCGAAGCAGCAACAATTTGAATTTGGAGGACCGGTAACCAAAGCAGAGATGGACAGGCTTGTAGCATCCTTCATAGTATAGGAAATGTTGCCCATTTGCACAGTGGAATCACCATCGACTGTTAGCTTGTTGTGGTAGGCTGGTAGCCTATTTTATTCAAGAGCATATAAACAGAAAGACTTGTGTTATGTCTTCCTTATTGCAATAGTAATTGGGGTGCAAGTGGAGTCTCGCAGAGGCAAAACTGTGGCGCGCTTACACTGTAGGTGCGCCGCAGTCTGCGTGATCTGCCTGTAGGGAGGGGCGGGCCGGCCCTGCGAGTAAAGTAACGAGTAAAGTAACGAGTTACTTTATGTAGAGAGTAACGAAGTAGTGTAATATATTACTTTTTTTTAAGTAATATGTAATATATTACTTTTTTTTAGTAACGACCCCATCTCTGGTTGGAGCTCATTTTAACTCATGTATTCCCTGATGGGTAGCTTCTTGGTAGCAGATTTGTTGATAATAATTTGTATAAAAAAATCCGTACTCAAACCTAAACAGTGGGGTAAAAAATACAATGTTTGCATCTGAATTTTAATGTAGAATATCATTAATCAAGTAAAACACAAGTAGCTCAAAACTGGAGTGAACTGCAATACTTTTAATTTCACTGACTCTGTCCAATAACAAATTAATGCTCTGCTGACAAACCTTGTTCAAACCCACACAACTTTATTTCTAATTCCATTAAAGATCCCCAAGATTCCACATACAAAATGTTATCTTAAGAAAATATAAAGCTATAACGATGTGTTTATCCTGAAGGCTGTTTAACTGGAATCACACGGGCCAAACTGTGCCGAAACCGATATATCCAAACCCCACTGATTAACACTTCATGACATCCACAACTCGTGAACTTATGAATGATTATTTTAAAGGAGGAACCGTTTTTAATAACTTTACTAATGTTCCAGTGTCCTAACCAGAAAAAGGACAGCCTCTTTGTTCACATTTCTAACACGGAGCTATGTTTGTGTTTTTCTCACAAATGACCTCTGCATTCATGTAAATATTATTCTGTCTAAACAACACATCCTCTCAGCCAATCAGGTCAATGTTTGGGTGAACATTGTGTATGAGGTTGACACCAGAAATCACAATGTTTTCTAACCACATCTGAGCTTTAATCATCGAAACAACAACCAAACTCTAATCAGACTTCCTTACAGAGCCCCTCCTCCAACACACACGAACACGCACACATGACCAATGAGGGCACGAGATAAGTTTGTGCACAGATGGAAGGCTGACAGGCAGGTAGGCCATCCAGTTATTTTAGCCGGGCCGGCTAAAATGATTGGTCGTGCTTTTTACAGCGCTACGGCTTCCACAGATGAAATATTTTAATGTATTTATTGTCAAAGCATTTAATTTATTCATTGCTATCGGGATGTTAAGAGCATTCCCTGGAATATAACAAAAAGTGTTTCTGAAGAGAATTACCTACCCTACCTTTAAGTCAATTGAATTGTATTAGCCTAACATCACACATCATTTGATGTATTTATTTTGCAGGGAAAGTCCCTTATCAAAGGTCACAGGTTTCTTCAAAACAAACCATCAATTTTGCCGCTATATGTCAGTAAGTAAATAAAAAACTATTATTACTCCATACTTAAGAGCTAATAATTGATGTCAAATAACCCTTTATTCAAGTTAATAAATGCTTAAATCATGTTTTTTTTTTATCATTAAAAACCTGTACACTTTTTTTTTTTTAATAAGCCATTAGTAAGTCAAAAGCCAATATTTAAGAAGTGTGTGTATATCAATATTAGTGACTTCTACTAAATGATAACGGCTCAATCGTTAATAGCATTTATAATAAGCCATACGCGCTTATACGTCATTTATAAACATGTATTTCTTATTGAATGTGGATCACCTTTTACTTACAGCAGGTCACACCTGACTGTCATTTAATATTTAATGTGCAGATATTCAGCGGAATACCTCAATAAGAAAATGTACAACTGATGGTTTATTCAAAAAGTACAAGTAGAATAACACATTTGTATAATTAGTTATGAATAATAATAAGCATTTGTGGTTAAGAAGCTTCACATTTTAATAATTAAACTGTTTAAATGCTCGATTTTAACTTTTGATGAAGACTTTTGATGAAGAGAAAAAACAACAAAAACAAAACAGAAAAAAACAATCAGAGGGATTTCTCACAACCTGACATGCAGTGAGCTGTCCTCTGGTGTCCCTTAATGCCTCATTCATGATCAATAAAGCCTTAATAAGTTACCTATTAACTATTATTTACAACTGATAAAGATGTCACAGAGTGTGCCGTATTAGAAAGCGATACCGTCTTTCTTTCTGCAGAAGCGTTATTGTGGGATCTGGCATTGAAAAAAAGTTATTTTGCCACGTGACGTCTTTAAATAGCAGCTCCGGGGTCGGCCTTCAGTGAGCGTAGAGGTGAGCTCTCAGGAGAGACGGCACTTCAAAGCCCAGCGCTGGCCGACCACGCCATCACAGCACAAACCTCTTTAAACAACTGATAGTGGGACAAAGGACGCTGCGGCATACTTTCTGTGAGCGATATGAGCAAACAGTTAATGACGTTTACTTTAGATTACGGGGACTCACCACCAAAGGATTCTGCCTTGGAAAGAGAAAGAGCCAGCAGAAAAGAGAAATAATGGAAAGAACAAAAGGAAGGCAATTCATCGCTTTAGTCATTTAGTCCACATTGTTGTTTGTCTGTTTGTTGGGTGTGCCGGAGGAGTGGAGGAATGCTGTGTTTAGAAGTGAATAATTCGCTCAGGCCTTAAATGACACATGCACAACTCTACCTGCACACAAAGGCACAGGAGAAAAAAAAACATTTCATGAATACAAGATAATTTAAGTAGAATGAAATGTTCCTAAACAGTATCACTCATCAGGGAATTCAATAAGTTGATTTGGAAATGAAGAATGCTTCGTCTTAGTTTGTGTTGAGTGGATCATGTTGATTGTGTTTAGTGATTTTTAGTGTTTGATATCAAAGAAAAAGTCTTGGGCTGCGAGTAAGAATCACTGTGAGCTTGAAAAGGCAGGTGACAATGTATGCTGATTTATAAAAGCATTAAAAGGCAATAAAAACGTATTTTACTCAAGTGTTGTTTCTGCAGTGTTAGCTCCTCATCATGACCATTTCCCTCTAATCCCCACGCAGATAGGTCAAAAGACAGCTGCGGGATATAAAAACTAAATAAGTTGAGAATTTTGAAGTAGTGGTAAAATACTAGAGCTGAGGAAACTGCAGATGTGGGTGATAACTATCCGAGATCAACACAACTCTTTCACAAAGTCGTTATAGTCTTTATATCACTTTTTGTATATATAATGTATATTTTTCTGTGATTTGGTTGACCTTTAAAGGTGTTAGAGGCAATGTGCCATGCCAGAAATATAAAATAAAAAGGGTACAAAATAGATATTGTCAGATGCTTAATCATATTTTGTTGTACAATCAAAGCGTTCCTACCTCTAGCTCTATATGCTCAGGCAGAGTATGTATATCTAATGGGTGGGGCTGTAAACTGGAGCTCTCACACCTTAAATCACTGAAGTTTACCTTCCAACTCTCCTCCTCCTTCCCCCCAACAAACACAGAGCCAGACGCCTGTCTCTGCCATGCAGATATACGGTCGCAGCCACACTGTAAAAAGGCACCCCAACAACTGCAGCTGATTCCTTTCCGAACGTGTAATTTTCTCATTTAGCTCACAAGCGTTCGGCCCGACACCAATTAGCGCGGGCCCTGACCTCAGATGTCTGCAGCAGGAGACATGGCGGCACCTCAATCAGCCGCTTGCACCCTCTTTTCTATTTTGCAGCCATCAAATCATCACCATATACATAATTCATACACCTCAGATTTGAAGTTTATTATAACCCCTCTCTAACTCTGAGAGTATGATTATATCTTCAACTTTATAAATATAGGAGGATGGGCTGTGTCTGTTCCATCTCCATATCATCTCTCAAGAACCCTTGTTTTACATAGTCTCACTCACTGTTGTTACAGCGTGCAATGTCAAGACAAAGACCGGTTTTATGCATGTCATTTACAAATCCTTCCTTTAGTACGTTATGATAGAGTTGTAAAGTATAATAATAGTAGTAATTTAAATCTCATACCAAGTGGTATTACATGTTTTGTACCTGCCTGCTGTGCACAAATGCAGAAAACACCTATTCCTTTTTTGTCTGGCTATGTTATGCAATACCAAATCTCACCATAGGGGGGTGGGGTCATACCAAAGTGCTGGTGCTGTCATGCCCTCTCAATGTGAGAGAGCCATGAATGTCTATGAGGAGGTTGCAATGAGCTATCTAAATGTAATGGTAAGATAATATGAAACTTTGATGCCTGGGGAAATTGGAGGCAGTGATTTCTTATTCAGGTATATGATGGAGATAAGTGTTAGAAAAGAATAATGACAGTGCGCTGAATTTACTTCACAAAGATGGTTTTGTTGTTATGAAACTCCATGTAGAACTCGGTTATAAATCTGCAGCGTGTCGTTATTATGCACCCTGAGCTACAATAAGATGAACTTTGGTTGTTTTGTCATTAACCTCCTGTGCTCATCTTGTTGTAATAATTCACATTTAGTGGACTGCCACTATATCTGATTGGTTTCCTGATGCAATTATTTGATTTAATTTGATGATGCTTGCACTCGTGTCTACAGGCTCATGATGTGTGTGCCCGAGTGTTTACACATGTATATGTATGCATGCAAGTGTGTGTCTGTATGTAGGTCCATTTGCACATATGTGCGTGCACATATGTGAGTGTGCAGCATGCACATGTCTCTCCTCCTTGACGTCGTCTGTGCACCCCACCAGGCAGCTCTTGGCCTCCTCCTTTCATTGCTAAGAAACCATCCATTCTGTGTGAGTAATCAGAGCTGTGCCTCCAGGAGCCCAGCCAAGCCTCTCATCCTTGGGCTGCTCAAGAGCTGCTTTAATTAACCATCATACCACAGATGGGATCAATTTTTCCCCCCCACCCCCTCTTTCTCGCTATTTCTCTTGCCTCTCTCTCTCCCTTCTATCTCTGCTGCTTCTTTCCTGCACCCTTCTCTCCCATACACAAGCCCCATAATTGCACTGGAACAGTGCCAGCCGCCAGTCGGCCCCAGACTGACGCCTCTCCTCTCCCTCTGTTCTCCCCCTCAGACCCTGGCCTCACCTGCTCAATACCTTATTAGTGTCAGGATCTGTAGAGAGCCATTGCGGATTAACTAAAGAGATGTGAGATTGATTTCTGCCCCTGCAGATAAAATTGAAGATTTTTTCCTGTGTGTGTGCGCACGACTGCATCAACGAGGGACAGAGAGAGAAATATATTTCAGAAAGACAGAACATGCTGTACGCATGTGCACATGCATGTTGCGTGTGTTTGTGCATTACTATTCTCTAGTATGTATGAGGGTTTTTGAAATGAGGGTTTGCTAATTTGCTATCGGAAGACCCACTTGAGCCGCTGCCTCTCTCACAACAAATTAATCCCCCCTCCTGCTTTACCTTCATTGGTTTTCATGTGGCGCTATGAAGGCAGACCCAACTATATCCCTCTGTGTTGCACTGTATTCTGGAGAGAGCCCACAACCATACACATGCACACACACAGGAAAAAACATGTATACACAACCACCAATCTGAAAGTCCAATCTCACAGTCTAATCTGCCGCAGTAATAGTCACAAGAAATGACCTGTTCTGGGAAATATGTCCACGGAAATAGCGCCCTTTTGATTATTCATGGCTCTGGCATGGCAATATGTGTGTCAACGAGGTCTCCGAGGCAGCCAGTTAGGCGAGAGATTAACATCTATTTCAGATATAGGTGAATTTGTTGTGGAGGAGAGGCGGTGGGGGTTGGTAGGGGTGATTGTGTGCGGGGAGTTGCAGGGGGTTGGGGCTGCAGCGAGGTGGAGGGTTGTCTCCTCAGGATTGTGCTGTAATCACAGGCCTCCGTCTGCATGGCACATCTCAAGAGTGGTGTCAGCTGGGCTCTCTTCTGTTTGCTAATAGCGGGGGGTCAGGACTCTCTCTCAAAGAGGTGCGTTTGATCCCCAGGTACGGGACACGGAGGGAAAGAGGTGACACTACTGAATACTAACAGGGAGAGCTACACGGCTGCTTATCTCTCATCTGATGTGTGTGAGAGTGTGTGTGTGGCTATAAAACACAAATGCCATTAAGGTATCAAACAGTTAGCTTAGCAGATTTAAAGCCAGAAAAATCGCTGTTAGATTTTTCCTAAAAACAGGTGAAACTGTGAATGGTACTATTCTAACACCTAACAACACTAATACTTATAATACTGTCAACACTTATAATATTACTGCTTCCAACTAATACTAACAATCATGCAGCAGATAAAGATTTACCAACCGGCCTTGAGAAACTTTTCCGTCCTGTTCTTGTTGTCGTGTGAGGGCAGGTGCATTGCCTTTGTGTGTTACAGCTGCTGATTTGTAGTGTGGTGTTTGTGCATTTGTATAACAGCCATTGTGGTGGCGGTTGTGTAGCAGTTCATGGGTCCCAGGGCCCAGCTGCCAGAGTGAGGCAGAAGAGTCAGACATCATTGTGGTGTGATTTCCTCCTCTCCTTGCAGATGGAGTGTTTTTGTCAGAGCGAGGGCTACTGTGATTGCCTCTTCGCCACCGGTGTCAGCCCGGGATAATACTGCAGCCGTCCCCCCAGGAACAAAACAGGATCAGCGCAATCCATTTTCTTTTTCTCTGCCAAAATGGAATAATTTCAAAGAGACGATCCCTGGTAGTCTCCAAAGCCCAGGAAAAATCAAAAGACAACCATTATGGCAAAAATAGTGAAAGAGGTGTTCCACCTTTCCCCTCGGCCAAATACTATGCCCGGCTCTAACTAACAAGCACAGCCACAGATAGACAAAGAAAGTGGATTGAAAAGCAAAGCTAGCAATCTCACAAAACAGAGCACTAAAGCGTTACATGAAAGATGCATGCACACAGACTGCAGATGAAGGAAGTGTAGCCGGCAGGATGGACCCCTCGTGTTGGGCGCCACACTTGGATCTTTACATTCAAAATATGGTGGTTTCATCTATGAGTCCATACATCGGTTCTATGGCAAACTGCCCTTTACAATCCTAATGACACTTCAGCAAAGTGTGGTGGCTGAGAGAGGGCGGGAGGCTTCCCCTCAGAAAGAGCTGAGAGCATCTTATTGGGAAAAGGGGCTAAGAGTGTTGTTGTGATGCCTGACTCCATATTCTCAGGTCATAGATATTCAAGAACAGCACCTCCCAATCCATCCTCTCCTCCTGATGCCATAACACGGAGTCCTATAGTCAGCCACCTGCGGATGAATATCCATGCAGAGACAGCATTATATAGCTTGAAAGTCTGATATGTGATGAAGATAGGAACGGACATAAAGACTCTTCCTTCTTCACACGTATATCAAAAGAATGAAAGCAACTAATCTGCACTTACCTGTAGCTTTCTTTCTCCTATACCTCTTTAAGAGACATAACTCTTCACATATTTCTCAAGAACCTGGCAGGATGTTTGAAGCTCTGCTATGCACAGGTGCTTGAAGGGCAATATCGGAGTAGTTGTCTATTATTGTACAGTGTGAATGAATGAAGAGTGATTGAGTGCAGTACTCCACGCCACCTATAAAGCAGAAGTATTGCAATGTGAGGGCCAGAGAGAGAGGGGGGGGGGGGTGAAAGAGCTCTAGAGGCCTAAATGAGGTGAAGGGAAGTGGAAGTGTCCAGTAGGGGGGCTGCTGCTGTGGGGAGTGGGGGAGGAGGGTGGCTCTACGCAGCGCCTGGGCCAATGCATGAGGGTTTGGGGCTAAGTGTCTCATCAGCATCCAGCTCAGGTGCTGCCAGGGCCCACGCACTAACTATGCCCTGACTTGATTGTAATTGCCTGAATTCAACTCCCGCTGCTCCCTCCTGGCAATATCACAGGCACATTTAACTCCAGAGAGTCTGGGGACGTGCAGCAGGGCCACAGAGAGCAGCTGACTGCCTCTTGTTGAAGCCTGTGGGCTGCAGGGGGATCCTCTCTTGTGCTGTCTGCTTTGTGGGGGAGGGTCACAGGTGCATGCGCCCCCTTCCTCTGGGTGTTTTGTGAACATGAAGCAAGTGTAACTGCATCAGGCTTACTCCCTCAGTGAAGGCATGAAAGAGGTATTCGCTGTTTTAACACCGACTTATGTGGAATTTAAATTAGCCCCCCTAGCTGTCCTGAGGCCACTTGTTCCAAAACGCTCCACAGTACTCTGTGTTTTCTGCAAATCCCCACAAAGGTTATTCATGAAAAGTGTTACTTCTTTTTTGATTTTGGTGGTGTAAATGTGGTTTTTCAGAGCTATGAAAAGCATAAATTACTTAGCATTACCTTTAAAATCTCCACACAATCTCCCCCTAAAAACAAGCGAAGCCTCTTGTTCCTGTCAGCCTGTGTTTATCATGTCCAATTCAGGCCAAACATGATTGCTTCATATTGCAACCAACAGTACTTTTTAGTTTACATAGAGTTGTGAAAATCATTACCATGCTGTAGTTATGCTAATGTGTTAGGGGTGGGAAAATTGCTCAAATCTGCTTTCAAAAGGAGAACAAAAACCCTCTCCACGCTAGAAATAATTGAGTGAAAAACACAAGACCACCATCAACAACTTTACAGTAAGTACATTTGGGTTTTCTACTAACAATGCATATGAATTTGGCTCTAAATGAGTAGTTATAGAACATTCAAGCTGCCTACATCCGAGTCCTTTTGTATGTGAGATTTTTAACTGACAGGGGCATGAATGAAGTACTTAGTTACTTCCGCCAAAAGCCCTTATTCAAAACAAGATACAAAATGACAAGCACAAATATATTTTTCCAGTTGTAATACGTAAGCTATGTTTCTCAATCGGGCCAGCTTTGGAAACTGCAGCAGGGTTAACTTTAGAAAGTTAGCCTGTGGCGCTCCTCATCCTGTGATAATAGGCTTGCCTGTAATAAAGAACAGGCTTGTTGCCAACAGGTGGTCTCTATAAAAGTCCAGAGCCACAGCACTCAGGATGGGGAAAAAACTGCCATGGCAAAATGTGTCAGAATCTAATGTTCTGCAGAGTGAAAAGCCTGTTTTCTGTCCTTTGTTCCTGGCTAGAGATTTAGCCTTGTTCCTCATTGTTCGGGGCACAAACGAGCAACAGTCTTTTTTGACACGGAGCCACAGATGAATAAAGACTGGAGCTGACTAGTCACAGGAAAGAGCTTTCTTTTTGGAGAGCTTGGAGCCCATTAGGAGTTTGTGAGATATGAATAGATATGAATCCTCTCCATCGACCCTACCAAAAAAAAAAATACAACTGGAACCATAGAAGACACGGAACACCTCTTTGTCTTTTAACCGAGGTTCCCAAGACATTATAAGAAATCAGGGCAGAGGGAGGACTGATTGACAGGCAGGACTTGCATAGAGTCAATGAGGAAGTGGCTCTTTGTTCATTTGAAAGGGTACACTATGCCCACCCAACCTTAGAGCACTAACCACTGACACTAATGTTGACATATTGACTTTATTTTCTACACATAAACCGTAGGAAATAAGCCAGGGATTACAAAATTGTATTATAGTAATTTAAAGTTTACATTTTGGTTTAGATTCACAGTAGGGGGCTGCATGCATAATGTGCTCATGTAATAAAACAGACCGGATAAAGATAATGAGATATTTAGTGAGCCACTTCATGCAGGCGCTAGTCAGTGTGCTCGGCTCAATGGGCAGATGATGGGTGGATCCCGGCAAACGCAGCCCACAAAATACAACCTTTTGTCCAACTCCATAATCCATTTGTTACACTCAGAGCAATTTGTCCTCATTAACCCTCATAAGGGGACTGTGTCTGAGACAAAAGCTCCCGGGGAACAATGAGCAACCCCCCCTTCAACGTCCATCCACATCGCTGCAGCTCAAGTGCTCCCCTTCCCAGCACATTGTGGCCCCTTGTTGCCCAGAAGGTTCCAGTCTCTGAGCAAGAGACAGACGGAGCGAGGTACACCTGAAAGAGGGGGTGAAAAAAAAATCCCCATTTCCGTGTTAAGAATTAAATATCTTCCTAAAATACACAATGCAACGTCTCCTATTGTAGTCAGGTCACTCCATCAATCAGCGCTGAAATAAATCTTGACGTGACGTACAAAGAGCAAGTGCAGAGAAAAGGAAGGGGAGTTACAGTAATTTACAAAGACGTGAGAAAGACGTTTTTTCCTGTTCCTGTTTGTTACACCTGGTGCAGAACTTTTTTATTTAATTTTAACATTAAATAATGTGTTAAAAGAATGTTTTTTGTTGCAAAAACTGAATTGAATTAAGATGGTTGCTACTTTTTTATGTTTTAAAATTACTCAAATGGACAGCTTTAGTAAGCATTTAAACAAGTATTGTGCAATTGCTTATACTGTCCTTAAATATTTCCGTTTAACGCTTCTTCCCATTTGACCCGTCCTACATTCAGAGATGCCAGAGATAACCCTAACCCACCGTTCTCCATTAAATGTTTTCGACTGCTGTGATTAGTAGTGACTATGCTTTTATTCTATTTAAAAGTAAAGGGACAATTATAAGAACCAATGAAAGATAATACAGCATTAATTAATCAACAGCTAATCCCTGTCCCTAAGGGTCTCTTTGAATACATAAAACGTAACAATAGAATATTACCATGAGTATAAAATGATCCATGTTCTTTTTTTTTATTCTTCGGGTAATATTTTACATAAAAAATCATAAAAACACAATACATTTTAAAGGTTGAACCAGAGTTTTGAATCATTTTTGACTTGACAAATAATCTGTGTGGCCTCTTGTCACGTTTCATATCATACGTAGATCTAGGAGTTGTGAGCTGTTCCATTTAAGAGACCTGGTTTATATAATATAGTTAAATGAGGCTCAAAAAGAGTAACATCATTTAGCAAAAAGCTTAAGATAAACCTAACAAATGAATCATTTCACACTCAGATGTAGCTAATGACCCAGGTGTGCAACCACTGGACTGAAACTGAATAGTCAGACAACTCACGTGTTTCTTAATATGTTTATTAGAAGCAGTTTGAGTTTGGCGTCTAGGCTCGGGCCTCATCACTCCACAGATTTACAAACAACATTGAGTGATAATTAGATAACTATCCCCCGAGCCTACAGGTGGAAGCTGGGGTGGAAGCTGGGGTGGTGGTGGGGCAGGCGAGCAGCAGAACCATGAAAACACAGCAGGAACATGAACGTAGCAATAGCAAGTGAACACAGCAGTGGCAGCAGCAGCATTAACGAGGCAGAGGCAGGAAGACCTGGCAGCTTAAATAGAGCGGCATGTTTAGGACAATGTGTTTGGTTGGTTGTTAGAGGGACGAGGTGCGTCACGTGTTAATGTATGATTGGTGCTCGAGTTGACTGCCTGAACTAGCTCGCAGGCTTCGCCCCATTAGTTGAAAGTAGATGCTTTAGTATTAACAATCCCACTTTATAATCACTAATACAAAGTATATAAAGTAAGTATTCTTACTTGGTGTACTGTAACTTTAAGAGTACAACTTGTAATCAATGTATTATCTGCAGTTAACAAGCTACTAAATTGTAATGTTCAAGAGAAAGATTCCAATATTTTGATGTGAATTGGTAAATTAACAAATTATTTACTTGCTCACAGTATCTATAACTACTATTAGTTGTTTATTTAACAATGTATAAGTAAAGGTCACTATGTTTATTATGAAAATGTAGTTGTAATAATACCATCAATAGATAATTATGACTGCTCCATGACCTTTATGTCATCTAAGTGGTCTAGATCAACACTATTATTATAAATAAGAAATCAATTTGCATCTGAATATTAGTTTCTGTCCAGGCTTCACCATAAAACTGTCAATAAATCTGCAAGTTTGGGTGTAAGAACTAGTTGCACTGATGACTCGGTGTGAGAAGAACCAGGGTTACTCATCAAAAGTAAAAAGAGAAAACTCATAATTGTAGCTCCAGCCGCACGCTCAGTTGAATCTCTACGTGAAAGCGTTTTATAAACATGTCACAGTGTCAAACGCAGCAGCGTCTCATTTAATGCTGGTTTGTTGGGTCTCCAATATGTTTTCCAAACAGAGATGCCGTAATCAGGTCATTTGGTATAATGACAACCATTAGGGGTGATCATTGTCACACAGCAGTCAGGCAGATAAATCAGGTGCTCTCTGATTCATCTCAAACACACACACACGAACGCACACACACCCCCTGCCAGCATTAGAGATTAATGCTGAAAATGTTTAACGAAAAAATGTATTTAACTTCGTATTTGTTTGCTGTGTTTTTGAGGAGTAGCTCAGATCAGAACTTGTATTATCTATTAGAGCTGGAATAATTCAACACATGTCAGAAAAGTGTTGATCATTAATCCTATGGAGAATTATGACATTACAGCTTTTCAAATGTTAGCATTTGATTGATTGCAAGTCAGACCTTACAACAGACTTTGAAAGGAAATTGTATATTATGTGAAATAAAAAAGAATCATACATTGTAGACATTTTATACCAACACAAGAATGACCAGGTTGACACAGCAGCTGAGTACTGTATTAAATGTAAGCTGTTTAAAGGGGAAATTAGAAGTAGGAGGGATGAGAAGGTAATGTTCTTGCATTTTCATGCCCCATTCTTTAGTATGTCATAAAAAAAGTCATAGTATGTCGAAGAAAGTTGTAAAAATAATTCATAGTAGTGTCAAATTTTTATAAAAAAGTCAGAGTAGGTCGAAAAATGTTAGTATGTCGAAAAGTTGTAAAAAAAAGTCATATAGTATGTCAACAAATTCATAGAAAGTTGTTAAAATTCATAGTATAGTACGTCGAAAAATGTATTATAAAATGACGCTTTTTATAACCCTTTGGTGACATTTTACCTTCTTATATGACACTCGGACATTTTATACTATGTCTTTTTATTTTAGAAACTATGGACAACATAATAAGATTCCGATTGCACATGCATCCCAGTTAATAGTTTACATGTAAAACTCATGAGTTGAAACATTCATGAAGGGAAAATATATTTAATTACAGGACAATTATGTTAGTTAACTAGAAAACTATTTATGGAAATACAGTCAAATTAAGCTCATAAGAAATGCTTTTGATGGTGAGAAACACAAAAGGACACAGAAGTTTTAGACGGACAGACAGTGTGTTTGGACAGAGGTGTTACAGTGACTCTTCTTCATATCCAGGCCCAAATTCATTCACCCTCTTCAGTAGCGCTGCTTTCACGGCACTGATCTTCTCATCCAGCTCCGTCAGACTGCAGGCCTGAAGGACAAATGATAACAGCCTGATCAACATTTCAAATAATGGCCGACCTTTACATAAAGAGTGCAGTGAAAGGAAGCAAAACTACTGACCTGAGCAGGGGACGTCTTCGGTCGCTTGTGTAGGTGACTCTGAAAAAAGTAGACATTCAACTTTTTTAATTAGTACAAATTCTAAACTAGATGAGCTTTTATGAGCAGACAGAGGTCGTTATCCGTTTACTTTCTGTACAAAGGACTGTAACAAAAAGAAAAGAAATCATAGGCGGAGAATTTCTCAAATATGTACTTGACAAAATACAAGAGGTGAACCTTTATAAGCAAAGAACAGCAGACACAAACACATTGTGTAAGGTTGCTTTGTTTAATTAGAGGCAGTTTACAAAGGAAGCAATGTGTCTGTGACATCCCCCTTTTAACACTGCTCTCAGAAAATGTGTCATCTTTAAGTTGCTGCATAATTTGTTAAGGATCCTCCTTTACTGTTTAGTGTTAAGAATTTGTTCCTGTGGGCCAACTGTGTGCAGCTCTTCAGCAAACACCAAACTACAGCATTTTTAGAAATTGCCACCAAAAAAAAGTGGCACTCCGAATATAAAAGACCCCATCAGTTTATTCAAAGACACTCAACATCCTTTGCTCGGCTCACACAAACATGCAGTGAGTCAAAGCAGACGGAGAGCAGCAGCATGCGGAGATCAGAGATACCCTCTGAAGAGACGTGCAGCATCTAAAGCACACTCACTCTATAACTGAACTCGTGCCGGACGGACTCCTTCAAGACGGGAAATTAGAGTCTGTGACTTGAATATTGAACATGGTCCAATGAATTACTTTCGGACATATTTAGATGTGCGCTGTTCTCTGGGTTTACATTAGCCTTGTTTAGCAAGATTTAACCAAACCGGAAGCGTTTATCCCCTTGTTGTGGTTCCTTTGGGTGATAAGGTAAGTGCAGAGGTCAAACTGGGGGAGACGAAACAAAAACTGGAGCACTTCATTTCAGACGTGAACCCCATTCAAACCAATTACAAGAAACGTACCACTTATGTATCATTTCCTTTGTTGAAGAACTGTTCTTCTGTACTGTTGAATTAGTACCCTCTATGCACATGGGCTACCATTTAAATTGATGGTTTTATTGTTTATCACACCACAATTAGCTAGCTAGCACAACCCACAGTCCTTAGACTGAGAGGAGCCTCAGAAAACAGTGGTCAGCAGCTCAATTTCAGTGAATCATGGAAACCTGGTCAAATTAGCCAGCTAGCAAACGACTTAACCGCTATATAAGTAACATTTAACAACAAAATGCTTCATCCACACTCTTGTCACAAAGTAGGAAAGCAAGACTATGCGAGGATCTAAACTGTATGACCAATAATTGAACGGCATCCCCAACACATGACTTACCAAAATCATCACAGTTCAAATGTCTTTAGCAAAGGAAGGGTAAACTATGACTTTAAGGGACTTAGGCTGCAGCCACACGGAGACGAAACGGGTCGTATCCGCTGCAGTTCTCTATCTTATAGACGGTTCGGCCACACGAGGCCGACAGGGAAACGCAGATAACGATAACGGGTCCCAAGGTGGGTAGATCTGCGGACGCAACGCTCTGGGGGGCCAAACGGCTCCGTGTCTACGCCCTATATGATCATTTCCTGATAACGATGACGCAATAGCCCCGCCTCTCCCACCTCTGCTGCTCACTGCTGTAGCATGGTCAGTAGCTACTGTCAGTTGCTACTGCTAATGCTACAGATGTTAGTGCAAAATCTACAGCTCCTCTACCACAACCATCAGCAACAAGTGGACATGGAGAACTACATGAACTACATGTTGCTAAATCCACCGCGGAGAATAAACAGAAGGGCAACCATGCTCGGGGGGTCTTCTTCGCTGCTTTTGGTGTATTTTGTGGCGGAAGTACAGCTTACGCAGGCCTTAGCTAATCTAAACTAAACATTGAATACTGCTTTGAACCGGTTTTCTGCATCTTGTGACACACTCTCTTGTATTTAAGGCATGTGAAGGACACTGTTCAGGGAACTATTTGTCCCAAATGCTCTGTATGTGAAGACTACTTCCATTCTTGCGAGGATAATAAATACATGTATCCTGATATTGAAGACCAAGCCGGTGACGAGTGATATTTTCTTAACATAAGCATACACAGTAAATGTGCAAATTTAATTAAAAAGAAGATTTAAAAATTGCACATTATTACAATAAAAGACATGTGTATACACTGACTTAATATGAAGTGCCTTTGATGTATCTATTTTAAAGGCAAAGACTCACCGTGGACTGAAAGTACTCCGGGGAGAGTCCCTCCAGCTCCAGGATCCGATCCTCCAGCTTCTTCAGCCTCTGGTACACACTCAGAGGAACAGGGCCCGCTGAGGAAGGAAAACACTTGTTTAACATGATGAACACAACAGACGTGGGTATGGATTGTGAGTAAGCCCTGTTCAAAAGAGAAGTCATAATAAAATATGTCTTTGTTAATAATTTGAATATCAGTTTCGAATCAGCTTGCTCAGACTAGAGAATTCATCATTGTTTTTGGTTGTTTACAATTAGTCCTGATGCAATATTTTAAAAAGCACTTCAGGAATGCACTACTACTAATATTATTGTTCTGTTTTAAGTGTGTTGCATAATGGATTAAGCTACAGCTTCATTTAGTTGTAAAATAACAATAAATTAACCTTGAATCCTTATTTTTCAGATTAATTCTACTTTGCATATAGACTATAACATTTACATATCCTATACAATGTCATTTTAAATTGCTATGATTGAACATCATCATGAACACACTATTTTTGAGCAAAATTGTTTCTGTAATTACATGTAAGCCTTTCAGACATGTTAAACGTAACATACAGTGAGACACTTTGTCACATGTCTGACCTGTGGGGAGTCTCAGGTGAGTCTCGATGTTCTGAAGTCGCTCTTCTATGGCTGCGTTTCCACAGTCTCTCAACATGGGGCCCCTCTGCGGATCCCCTGCCTCTCCCTTGCCCCCCCCACTGCGAGTCTGGGGCCCGTAAGTGTTCACCACCCGGGTAACTAGCCAGGCAAGAAGATCACACAAACAAAAGCCATGATATTAAAACCAGGGACGAGCAAACGGGTCTGAGGACAAAGCATGCAGATCTATAAAGGGGTCATACTAAACCCCTTGACATTTGTTTTGACTAATTCACAGTAGTTTATCGGTTGGTTCTTCAAATGGTTCAGCACTTCTTATTTAATGCATTCATAATACTTTTTATGTATTCATTAAATCAAAACATATTTAAAAAAAACACAATTTCTTATCTGTCAAGTCATTTTTCTTCATTAATTTGAATGATTATGGACCTATGACTTACTTAAATAGATGAGTGCAATTGAAAAGAATTAAGCTGTTATGAAATGTCACATTGACCTTTGTAGGAAATATTTATTTCCTTACCTTTCACGTGGCTTTTGAAACCTGGATAAGGAGTGAAAACTGCATCTGTCCTGGCACAGCTGTTTTCTACTGAGGAGACATTTTGATTAAAAATATATAATTAGAACGTAATGTCAAAATGTAATTAAAGTTCTTAGAAACATTTTATATAGATGGCTTAAATGCCAATTATTGCCATTAGTGTGTCCTGATTTCTATTACTGGTATCTCACTCAGGCTTTGAATTTAAAAAGCCCTCGGTCTCTTGTTTTTCTCGGCTAAGCTGGTTGTGTTTCGAGGCCGAGTGTGTTAGCTACTTCAGCCCCACTCTTTGTGCAGTTCAGCCTGACCTCTCGCCTGTGGAAATCAGCTCTCTCCCAAACATTGGCAATCTGTGTGCAGGCTCCCTCTCCACCCTGCCCCCAACCTCTTCCCCATTCTCACCCTGATTGCAGTCGATCACGTTGCAAAACTCGCGTACATTGTTTTCATTGATCTCCATCTGCTTGCGTTCCATAAATGCAGATATTCTTCGCTCAATCTAGGGTTTCAATGGAGACAGAGAACAAAGATAATGAGATACGGTGGATTGATGAGCTATTGATAGGTGTCAAGAAAGCAATGAGTTGGGGGGCAAACAGTCATTTGCATTACATGGAACGAGAAAATGCAGTAGAAAATATTTTCAGGTAGCCAAAAAAGTTGAATTGCTTGCCATCATCCCATGATGGAATATGAATACTGTTTGCTTGGCTACCAAAATAAATGCACAACAGAATGGGGGGCTCTTGTCCTTCATCCACATGCAATCTCAGAGTAATGAGCATCCACTTCATAATCCATCAAGGACCTGGCCCTCTCTCAAAGCCCTCCAGCAATGTGGTCTGTTCTACCCAACCACCGCACTAAAGGACCCCTCATTCTCTGCTTCCCTGCGGCACGTCATGTTCACATCCTTGGGAGCAATTATTTATCATTATTCATTTGGTTAACATAGAGTAAAGAGGTTTCTAAAACTGTCACTTCCAGAACAGCTGACAGATCTGCTGACGGAGACCAACCTCTGACTTCTTGGCTCGGATCTGAACCATGACGTCATCCTCTGCCGTCTTGCTGTCTTCGTCGTCGGCGCTCTGAGGATAAAACTCAGACAGATCCGTCATCTGCTCTCTGATTGACGACGAGGTGACGGCATCGTCTGTTGTGACGTCCTTTGTAGATGATGTATCGCCCTGAGCATCCACTAGCGTCTTTAAGCTTTCTGAAACAGCCTATTTAAAAATGGGAAAAAATAAGATAGCATTCATAGCACAAATAATAGTTTTTAAATGAAATAGGCCTTTACTAACTAGCATAAAAGGGTATAATGCAGTTTAAAAATAGCCTATACAAATAATAATGTATAGGCATCAATTGAAAAGCATTTCATCAAACCCTTTTAGTGTTAATGTGATGCCAATGTACCTGTAATTTAGTGATATGCTCCTGCAAACAGCTGTGCACGTGAGCATCTGGAGATGACGGGAGATCCGCAGCATCGATGTTGACTTCTATTCTCAGAGCAGCATCACTCAATTTGAGCTTGATTTAAAAATATAGAAAGAAACAAAAAGTGAGGCTACACTGCACAACACATTAAAGCAAATTGAGTGCTTCAAATACTTCTACTTATCAGCCAGTGTGCATTAGTAAGTGTTTTCTGCCTTTCTCTGCTTTTATATTATTTTTGTATTGAGTATCTAGGTGAAGTACTGTTAGTCGATAATGCAAGCTATTTCGAATATTATTTTGGACTCTGGGAATTATGATGGACATTTTCTGAGATTTGATAATGACCTATTTATCAAAGATAATAATCCAATTGGAGAGACTCCACTTTGATAATGCCAGATATAGTAGAGATATATTTGATTACATAGAGCAGGTGCAAGAATATGTGTACATAAAGAATTGAAGTGCTAATACATATTTTGTCACATACTTATGTATATATAATACCTTGCTTTATATCTTGTTATGGTTCATTTGTAAATTCAACATGTATTTTTACTTTCTTGTTTATTTCTTGTCTTTTAATTTGTATTGTACAATGCCATGTCTTTTTATGCTGCTGCAACACAAACATTTCCCAAATTGGGATCAATAAAGTTCTATCTTATCTTATATTTATTTCCCCCCAAAGATTGTGTTCTTAGTCTTGCTTTTCCAAGAGAATGGACGGGAATAGGAATCACGTAAGTGCTAAATAATTCAGACCACGTGATCCTGAATTACAGAGTTCACATGTTAAATACAGGTTTCAGGGAGAGCTAGAAAGAGAGAGGTGAGCGGGGTTAATGACAACAGAGTGAAGTGACATTAGGAGAGATTTGCTTAAATTGGTGAGGCGAGGTGGCTGGTCTCTCACAAGTAAGATTGAATCCCAATAAACAATGTCATGTTTAATGTTTTATTTTCCTTTCATTCATTTTTTTCTTAATGAAACAAAGATGTCTTATTTTCATTTGTATATGGATTGCCTCTGAATTTGTTTTTTACTATGTTCATATATTCATACATATGTACTACTTTAAGTTTGCTTTTATTACATTTAAATGCTTAACATTTACTTTGAATCAGGCCAATTTTTGAAAGGAGCTACATGCATACATTTGCCTTAAAAATGTAAAAAATAAAATGCAGGATGTTGCAGCTTGCTTAAATTGGTGAGGCAGAAAAGCTAGTATAACCACGTCTGAAAGCAACGAGCTAGTCAATTGAAATGAAATAAATACCAACAAAAACAAGGGAAGGTTACGTCGTTGCTACTTTCTTTAGCACGGCTTGAATGTTGAGTAAAATGAATGAAGTGTGTCCTGCTAACCCGGGATGCTAAAAACATTAGCATGGAGCTAACATACAACTCGGACGGAGAAGAAACGTATCTCGTGGCTAAAACAATGTGAACCAACCTCTCTCCCGAAGTCCGAAAAGAGCTTCAGTATCGCGCACATGCAGTCCCTGTAGCTGCTGGACATGTTGCTGGATTCACGAGGAGGAGGGTGATTTCCACTCAGCTTCATTGTGTCCGCCATTGCAGTTAAACAGCTGCAGAATACTGCCCGCTGATTGGCTTGTAATCAGACCACGTGATCAGCCTGCTCTCTTCAGAACCACCAGTACTGCTGTTTTTGTGCAGAATAAAATAGTTTAATATACAGTACTATATCAAGTAAATGCATTATATTTAAATGGACCTAATTTGGCTACATTCGATGTGGGTAGTACGCTATTAAAACTAAATATGTTTTAATTATATGTTTCCTCCAATTCAATTTATGCAAGCCACATGTCCCCTCAGCATAAGAATAACAATGTAAAAGAGAGGTTGTGGTTGCAGATCATATGTTTGTTTGTAAAGTTTTGTGAATCAACCAACTAGCACCACAATTTGGAACAAAAAACCGAATCAAAAGTGTGCCTTATCTCTGACCAGCTTTACAAGTAAGCTACCTATTATTATTATTATTATTATTATTATTATTATTATTATTATTATTATTATCACTCTTTAAAAATAGTTTTTTCCTTTGTTTTGATGTTTTTTCACATTTAATCCGCATTGCCTCGAAATGTGTTAGTATATTATATTATATATAATATATTTTTTCTGATATATTCCTTGTTCTTTGTTTGCTTTTACTGCATTTAAATACATATAAAACACTTTGAAACTGCCCCGTGTTTATAATGACTTGCTTTGCCTTTTACTAGAAGATACATGCAGGGGGTTGCAGATTATGCTGATATTATGAAGAGAGAATGAAATTAGTTAGAAAGGCTTATGGCCCATACCACAGATAACATTAACCTTTCAGTAATTGTTTAAGTATTAGATTTTTGCTCAAATAGGAACAAATCTTCTGGGTGCATTTACTCAAAGGAGCATACGTGTATCTACACTAAATGCACATCAAGCCTAGGATACAACTTAAATAACTAAAGTGCATTAAATGGTACAGGATTTTACTCTAAATTATATCAGCAGTCAAATGGGAAACAATCAGACATGGTTACCTGCAGACTGCACTGATTTGCAGCCACATTTAACCGTGTTCCTCATCACCATCACTCACTTTTCAAACAGGAGGAAGAATGGTCACTCAATTATAAGAACATTGTCCCTGAATCGCAGCGGACTGTGCAGCAGGGCATTGGGATGGGAACCCGGCCACAATGGCGTATTTTTCTGAGTTGAGTGACTGTGGGAAAATCTCCCTCCTCTATTCAGACATTTTTCCCTTCTTTTCATATAATGGGGAGAGAGACTGATGAAGGCAACATAGAAAAAGAACAATTATAGGCAATGAGAAAGCACAACCACTCAGAACTCAATAATGCAGTCTAGAAGGGTTAATCATTTTAGGAAGGGGTCTAAAGACAAGCCTTTTTGGTGAATTCATCTGTGGGGTGATTATTTCCCCCCTGAAACAGGAAGGGAACTGTAACACTTGACATGGTTTGACATGCTGAGCCATTGCTGAATGTTCCCACACAGCAAGGAGCTCTCGATAAGGAAAAACTGCTCACTTAATTTGCAGACCCTGCCGAGCTGTGATGACTTTCCCTTTCTTTAAATTGGCAGGGATTGTGATTTGAGGTGCTAAGATATTTAAAATAGGCAGAATTGAACTTCAAGGTTGACATTTAGACAATCCTACTCTTTCAATGTCAATTGTTTTGTGGTTCTATTTTCAAATGAACTTCATGTTGCTGAAATGAAAAAGACGGATGGTGAAATGTATCCTACCGAAGTAAAATTACAACATTACACACATATTAATCCATAGGTAAAAGTAAACATTGTCAAATACAGGTACAAAAGTCAAGTTTTGAAGTATCTAAAAGTAACCACAGTCTCAGAAAGCTTTTATACACACACTATACTGACAGGCCCAATGTATAATAAGTATTTCAGACAAATAAGAAAGCAACATATAAATACAGTAAACACTTAAAAAGTTCCTTAAATAGCAGTCAACTGTATTTCCAATGCTAAACCATTGTGTATGTGTTTGCATGCTGCTTTCAATCCTTTCAAATCCTTGTAAAATATTTTGTTTGTATAGAAAACTTTCAAAAACTAAATCAAAAGGCAAAACACTCAAGTAATGAAATACTATTTTAATCTGTTTGGATGTAAATAAGTGATATATATGTTATTAAGTTGACAAGAGTTTATTTTTAAACATTTAACCCCAAGAAATTCTTTAAAAAAAGCACCAAATAAGAGTTAAGGGGCATTCAAAGACCATGAATGTCTGCAAAACTGTGTCACAGTTACACATAAAACTGTAATCGTTAATACACTGCTTACACATTTTAAATAGGAGTGAGAGACAGAGATGCCTTTGTGGTTTCTTATAGTTTGAAACTATTTTGGCTCAGGAGAATGCTGTAGCGTGGAGCTGTAGAGGAAACGAGGCGCTGGAGGAGGAGGAGGGATTGGTGCTGCCTCTTGGTCACATCAGCCACCTGCAGGAAAGTAAAAAGGTCGTCTTTTGAGCCTGTCTGCTCCACGGCAGCAGATGATGTTGACAGAGCATGAGACAGAGTAAAGGCCAGACGGGAGGGTCAGGGGAGAGAGGGAGCACAATGCAGAGAGCAAGTGGATTTCAGTGGGAAGGTTTTTGTCTCTTTTAACTGAGAGAGGAATAATTAAATGTATTCTCTCCTGTGGCCTTGAGACTGGACTCAAAACAGCCACCGAACATCTAGAAATACTGCTTTTAATAACTATCAACCAATGAATTTAACTTACATCTTTTATTATGAGAAGCGAATCAAGAGTTTACCTTGAAACAGGAAAACATCACATTGAATCAAATGTGATGAAATGCCTGGTTAATACATTATTCAAACTCAAGTATGCTAGCAGCTCTTTGAGTCTGGACTTTGACACTGCTATGCTGTAAGCCTAACACTTATATCGGCTTGCTAATATGCTTACAATTAAAATGCAAACATGCACATTTAAAATTAACTTATATTATAAATAACATTAGCAAAAAACACTGTACAACTGAGGGCTATGGGAATGTTATGACCAGCAGCCTATTGTTCGGTAGGTATTTGGTCAGAAGTTTAACTATTTGAGAAAAGTTAAAGGTGGGGTATGTAATTTTGGAGAAACCAGCTCGAGTGCGCTAGAATTTGAAACTACGCAGCCGAAAACAGTCTGCCTCTTCCTTCAGACTTCCTTACAGAGCCCCTCCTCCAACACACACGAACGCGCACATGACCAATGAGGGCACGAGATACATTTGTGCACAGATGGAAGGCTGACAGGCAGGTAGGCCATCCAGTTATTTTAGCCGGGCCGGCTAAAATGATTGGTCGTGCTTTTTACAGCGCCACGGCTTCCACAGATGAATTTTTTTAATGTATTTATTGTCAAAGCATTTAATATATTCATTGCTATCGGGATGTTAAGAGCATTCCATGGAATATAACAAAAAGTGTTTCTGAAATAAATTACATACCCCACCTTTAAGGAGGTACAAATCATGCTAAGTCAAGAGTTGTAACATTTCACTTAAACTCATTATCAATCATAAATGGTGCAACATGTTAATAAAGGTTTCAGGATGCATACATGAATATCTATTGAAAATGTAATGGAATATGTTTAGATATTTTACTAGTTTCACTTTTTAGCTTAACACAACACAGGCTCCAGTGCAGGCTAGCATGAATGTAAATAGATTGGTTACTAAACTAAAGTAGCCTATTGCAGTAAGGTAAACTCCCCCCCTTGATGGTTAAGGGAAATGGTTATGGATTAGAAAATCTTAACCAAAAATGTCAACCAGCTGGTGGCACTACATGAAAAACTAGGGAATCACCAAAGTGAGTGGGATTCATCTTCTTGTGACAGTGAATTTCCATGATTATATATTTAATTGTTGTGATTTCTTGAGGCAGAACAACTCGCCAACATTGCCAAAAACATGTTGCAAGACAAGACTGACTAAATGAAGACAGAAAAAGGTGTTTACTGCTTACACAGGCAAACCTAGCTTCACATAACTCTCAGTGAGTGAACGTTATGTGGAAAAACACCACACTCCTATTTAACGCAGTCAAAGTTAGCCACAGGGGTAGGCAGGCAGATTATTGCTTTAAGCCACTTCTGACTGTGAAGAGCATTAATGATATGGACAAAGCGCTAAGGATCCTTATAAAGTTATTAACTGGCTTTTACTGCAGCACACTGCTGTTCGTGACACATTTCCAATCGGCAAGAGGAAGATGCACAGCCACTATTACTTCAGCCCTCGAATGTACTACCGCTTAATCAGCTTAAAACAGGTTCCCTTGCATGTATGGAGAGATTCAAGAGGTTAATTGTTTTCCATTAACTTTAACTCTGTCATGTGACCTTATACTATTGCTTCACATCACACAACTGGCAAAAACAACATGACACATATGTTAAACTAGTGAGCTAACACAGCATCAGTGATAGTGGTGAAAATATCATAAAAAGGCTAATTGACTAGCTTTTATAAAATTGACATATTACTTTTCTTTCTAAGCACTTTAAGGCCATCTCATATGTTTCGCTCAACAACTCAAAGTCCTGCATTTAAAACCTTGCTAAAAAGTACAAGTGCAATATATCAATTAATATGACTACATATGCATACACTGTACACACTACATACCGTATGCATTCTCATTATATAGTTGGATTAGTGATAATTGTGCAGTAGATGAATGTGGCTTGTAGAGGTGGAGCTACGTTTGTATGCAGTTTGCTAGTTGCCTCGGATTTTGACCCTCTTGAACCACAAACATTGAATCATTTTTCACATTTGTCAGTTAAATGTTCAGTTATGTCCCAAAAAAGTACATGTTATACTTAGTTACTCACTCCTCAGGTCGAAAGACGGTCTCGAGCTTGGACAGGAACCAGTGGAGTCTAAATGGCCGGAGTGAAGTGCAGTGATTCAGAGTGCTTCAGTCACTCAGCCGTCTTTCCCTGAGAGGCTGTATGTTGATAGTTCTCTTGTTATTACATCCTCAGTGAGAGCTGTGGAGACGCGTCTGAAACATGGCCGTCTGCCAGAGCCAGACATACCGATGAAAACACGAGATAACTGAAAGAAAACAAATCAGAAATTAATGTTATGCAGAAGCATGTAATGTACAAATGGCTGTAAATGCACATTTTGCAAAGTAGACATATTACTTAGCAGACATTTTAAGTACAAACGTACTTAAAGCAACAAAAGTAGAATACTCTGTATGCAGCAGAAAAGGCCCTGTCAGAGTATTATATTAAACTTTTTGAGTATCTCTACTTAATATTTACTGTGTAGGCAGCATTTTAATATTTACATGTTTGAGGTGAAGCTGCTTTAATAAGTTTTTGCTACAGGTTTGTTCAGTCCGTATAAATGCATTACATATTATCCGATCATATGCTTTGGGCTCAAAGTGTAAGTGATGTGTACTTTAACGTCTCTACATTGCATTATATCAACATGAAGTAATTTTTTGTAACAACGATTTCATTCAATATTTAAAAAGAACAAATATTTCCAATAAATACATTATTGTAATGCATTATAAAATGTTTTAAATACTTAAAAACCAAATAACTTTTAACATATATGGTAAATTAAAATATTGAAGTACATTTCAGTTTAAACATCAAAATAGCATTTAATACATAAGCAAATTAGCCTATATTCCACCTCTATATTTGGTGTATGTGTTGCTAAATCCTTATGAATATTAACTTGATAGTTTTAATACATATAGCACTTTTCAATCAGACAACCTGTCTCACCTCAGTCTGTAAATCTGTCCCCCGGTTGCCCTACAAATATAAAATCTCCCTGTATCACCCCACCCCACCTCCTCCCTCCTTATTTCGTGACAGCGTTCCCCCCCCCCACCCCCCCTCCAGCCGGCTGCACCTGTCACCTGGGGGCCTCTTCCTACATTCAGGATCAATTTACATAACCTCATTTAGCAGTTCACAAATCAGAGCCATTAAGAGCTACTAACAGGAACCAAGGGTTCTAATTTAGCTTGCCTTTCACAGTGGGAAAATTGTTCCGTTCAGGCCTACAAATAAAGATTCAGGTCTTGGCTTTGATTGTTGATTGTGATGGTAAATGTACAGATGATTAGAACAGCTTTTCCCTCCCTGTATTGATTTCCTGCCAAAACCCAGCAGGCACTGGTCCTGCACGGGGAAACCACTGAGCGCAAATGAGGTTAGCAGATTTTTGATTTGTACATATGTTAAGGTATTTAAAAAAATCATAAAACTGCAGTGGAAAGCTGCCGCAAAATATAAAATAAAGATCTAAGACAATCTATTCATCATTTGCCACTTGCTATTATAAGTTGTAACATTAATACAATCCAGATAATCAATATAATATATCATTATTCATTCATTATATAATCCATTTACAATACTTAACACTGTGTGATCTTTGATCTCTCTATGCACATTAGAAAGCATCCTTAACTGACAACCAAGCAATCATTTAAAATATGTTATCAAGTCTTAAATGCCTTTATTTACATTTGTGTGGCAATGTGAGAGAAGAAAAACCAATTCAGAGAGCCGTGAATAGCTGGAGTCAAGAGCTGGAAAATTATTTTCAATCTGCATTCAATTTGGTAAAGATGAGGCTCATAGAATAAAGAGGCTGATTCAAATTTCCACTTGTTCACCACTAAACTTGGTGGTACGGCATTGTGAACGTGTGCTTTTAGGGGGCATTTTTGGGGTAGCAATGTTTAATTAATCCACAAATCAGTGCTCTTCTCGCTGCCGTTGCAGACGCATATGTTTGCACTTCAGGCTGTAGGATAAGGAGGACGCTCTGCATGAGATGCATCCAGCCGCCTACAGATTTTGTCTGTTTCAAAATGATTGCATAACATCAGTGATAAGCAGGTGGATAAGAGCTGCAATAACAGTAGGCCAATAGAGAGGGCAGGCTTTGAGGGTATGCCCTGAAAGACCCAGACACATGTATTGACTGCATAAAAGCTTTGGGGGTCACACAAAATAAAAATGTTTTCGAGCTGTGATTCAGTAGAGTGGCCCAGTCCGGATCTGGTCCAGCTCGTTTTTAGTCGTTTCACTTGAGGATAATTTATTACAAGTGTGCAGAGCAGGTCTATGTGGGGGTTGGGATTTAGCAGAATGGTGCTTGAAAATGCTATAGCAACCAACAAGAGGTTGTGGGCCTTTGGTAAAAGCAACTCTGATTGTGTAAAAAGGAGATAAGATAGCATACTGATCATGATGGTGAAACATGACATTTTAACACAACACTCAGTCAAACAACAGAGTGCTGGTTTTTAAAAGCAAGTGGGCAGTCTAAAACAAATGAGCGTGAATATAAGTGTTACATAAATTGTTTTAGAATGATAACCATGGACAACATGGAGTTTTTTAAGCCTTATTAAATGGACCAAAACATTGCCATTTTGAGATAAATCCAAATGCTTTAAACTAATTTAACACTGAGTTAGATTAAACACTTTAAAAAGGGACTTGGATCCCAGCCAGTGTCTTGTCCATCATTCCCTAAAAAAAGGCCAAGGGAGGAGACAACTGTTGTTGCTGTGTAGCCTAGACGAATTACTTTTAATGAACATGTAATTAATGGAAATAGACTCAACGGTTTCAAAGCAAACAACGATTCTAATTGATTTGCATTTCCCTTTTTTTGGGCTGCTCCGATTCTCTTTGTCCGGCCTCTCTATTGATTACCTTCTATGTGTATCGCTCCGCATGTTTTTTCCTTCATTAACAGATAACGGGATCCTGACTACTCCCATCCCCGGGTTTAATGTTGCTTAATGTCTACTTTGTTCCCGTGTCATGTCGGAGGGCAGCGAGAATAATGAGAGAGTGGGTGGGCCGTGATTGGCCTGCAGTAAGGCAATGGTGTTTAGGACGCCGGCTGCAAGGGGATCAGTGGAGAGGTTAGAAAAGCAGAACCTTTTGGGCTAGCTGAGACGCAGCATGTGGTCTCCGAGTCCGATTCACTCCCACTTACTGCTGCTGTTTTCTGTTAAACTGTCATTTTACTATCAACACCTGACACCCCTTTATTGAGCTGCCTGTCAGCCTGCCTGAGATGCCTGTTATGGGCTTTTTAATGCTAAGTGTTTAACATAATGCAGCACATATAGCATGCTCTTTATTTATGGGGGATTAGGATATAAACCCCGATTCTGCAGTTCGTTTAGCCTGTAAATTGACCAAGTAAGAAATCACATATATAACGCTATATTCTACTGAGCTATTCAGCAACCGGAATAACATACAGTGACAATTGGCCCTAAAAAGAGAACTACGGAGTTGTGAACAGAATTGCATGTTAGCTAATTGTTAATTTAAGCGGCTCGCAGTGGCTAATTATGTCGGCACAGCCAAGCCATTTGCATGATGGACTAGCCACCTGCCTGAAGGCGCTGCCAGGGCAAACTATGTAATTACTGAACAGCAGTGGGGCAATTTTTGACTGTCGCCCCTTTTGTGTCACATGAATTCCTCGTAATGACATATTTCATTACGGGGCAAATATCACCCCTCCTCCCGGTTGCTGAACAAAACATGGAAGTCTCAACAGGTCCTAATATACAGGACCAATTTACACCCACCTCCACCCTGTGTTTTTATGAACCTGTAGTTATGTGCGCCTACTGAGTTAAATGTGCATGTTCTCAGCTCAGCTCATAGGCTATGTGATGCTCGGGTTAAAATGGGCCTGGCCTTTTCTTAAAGTGATTGCTGCCTGAACTCATTAAGCTGTCAAATGTCTAGCCTTTGGGATCTTGATTGCTTATTGTGAAGCAACATTCAAGGAATTTTTTAGTCAGCAGAGACATACCCCTCTATTCACTCACACTGAAGAATGGACTGACTGGGGAACCATGTGGTTTGTCCAAGTTTCCCCACTTTACATTTCTAAAGTCTTTATAATTTACTAAAATAATTATTACTAATTGTTTTTAGGTCATTTTAAAATGGTAGCCTTTTATGCTAATGGCCAAAGCAAATAAATAACAATATATATAACTACATATTTATATTAATGTTGGCTTTTCAGGATTTACTTTCACCAAACAATATATATAGTATTTGTTTATATAAAATTCTCTAAATTATCAATTATCCTATATTTGATTAGCTTTTACAAAGTGGTGACAATATTCTCCCTAAGGGTTCACAAACACACACACAATAATCTAATAAAAAAAACGACCCTTACCCTTATTTAAAAAAACTAAACATTATCAATAAAAAAGATAAAATCAACTAAAAATAAAAGATCAGAATGAGACATAACTATGCGTATAAACATTTGCCAATGGAAGCTTAAAAACCACAAATGGTCCCAAATGTATAGCAAAATAAAACATTATCAAAGATGTTCCAAAAGCAATGATAAGGAAAATACAAGTGAGAGGGTGTTATTGTTTTAGAGAAATGTAGCCTTGATCTGCATTTTATCAACACATAGTAAATATAGTACGTAGAAATAGGAAAACAAGGGAGGACCCAAGTAACTCCCTTGTGGGACACCATATAATGTTATTATATACAGTGTCTAAGCAAAAGCTAAATGGGGAAATACCAGACCCTTTAAGTTTGGCAATGAGTGGTCAGTAAGATTAAGCCAAGAGCACAGCCCAAGTTTCCTGACCCCCGTATACTCAATGAATAGTAAGATCACCAAGAAGTGATGTTCAAGCCAATAGTGATGTGTGCTATATGTTGGGTTTTAAGTTTTTTTTAATATATCTGTTTCTGTCGCCTGCGCAACTTGTATAGGCAGGAAATCTCAGTATGGAGCCATCAAAGAGGAGTCACTGGTGAACAGCTGGGGGATTAGACATTAAGGAAGCCTATATGCTTGCTTCTGTGTTTTTGTATATGTAAATAGAGTCAAATGCATAGGCTAATAAATGGAAAATCACTTCTTTTTTTTTTATACCAATTTGGAAAAGACTGCATATTCTATTCATCATGCAGAATGATCCACTCGGATAGTTTCTATTAATGTATTAATGTTTAAGAGGTGGTGTTATATTTGGCTCATTGGGTAAACTTTAACCACTATTTTTGAGTAGTTCAATCAGTGGGAATAGATATATGTAGCATGTGGTCATTTTACGTCTTAATTGTATAGTTTCTTATAACTACAACTGGAATACGGCTGTGGCTCAGTGGATAGAGTGCTGGACTTCAAATCAGGGGGTAGCCAGTTCGAGTCCTACTGCAGTCAGCATGTCGTTGTGTCCCTGGGCAAGACACTTCACCCCAAATTGCTCCTGTGGGGATTGTCCACAGTACTGAATGTATGAAGTATATAATGTATGTAAGTCGCTTTGGATAAAAGCGTCTAACAAATGATATGTAATGTAATGAATACTCTTAGTGATGCAAACATTAACATTTGTATTATTCCTCTGTAATAAAGGGATGTAAAAGTATAAACTTTGAACACAGAGGCACTACGCAAATGCACTTCCCACCATCTCTCTTTATGTTGCCTATAACTTTTAAAGTTAAACTTTTCTGGATGTTATGTTAAAGGTATTATATAATGTGTATATCTTAAGTGCCCTCATGTTGATGGCATGCAGATTAATTTAAATTCACTTAAGGTCTTGCCATTTGAAAGGGATAGCCTTGGACTATTCAGACCTTCAGAGTTATTGCTGCAGGCCTCTAGAGCGAGCAGTGGGTCGGTGTGGAGGGTTTGGTGTTAACGGGGTTAGTGATGGCTCGTTGGTTTCTAAAGGACTCCTGCTGCTACTGTACACAGACATGACAACTCAGCTTCAGTCTGGTCCCCTTTAATTGCCATGTTTAACGGGAGCACACACACACATTTAGCCACACAGCAGCACACACACAAATTTAGCCGGATACCAGCACTCAAACACAAATGTATCCGCAAACCAGCACACAAACACACATGCATTTCTTACATTTCTATCCTTGTGAGGACCTTCTATAGTTCTTAATTGAGTTTAAAACAGCAACACTTTTTTATGTAACCTGTAGTTATTCCACGTTGCAGGCCATGCATGCTCATGTCTGACGGTAAATGGGTTATAACATGTTTTAAAATAATGTAAACAAATGGAGGAGGTTTTTTTTTGTGCAGGGCATATAACAGTTTGCCCCCATTTAGACCAGTTTGAGTTGGTAGCTCTGCAGTGTTTATAGGTTGCACAAAAGTGATTGATCATGGCCGATAATATTTTTTGGGCAAAATCTGTTGATGACTGAGTTTGTGAGGACATTTTTGGTAAAACAATGTTTCAAGAATTTAAAAGAACATTTGGTATTTAAACTAATCCAAAATAGCCCACCTTTTTTACATGTGAAATATTCTTTACTTTACATAAATGTCATTATGTATATAAAAAAATGTTAAAATATAGCGGATTACTAAATTATCCGGAGCACTTTGCTGAGGAAAGTTCTTTCCTCCATTCATGCAATGTTAAGGTCACTTAATGTGTCATTCATCTTCACGAGACTATAGTCTGGTCTCATCAACAACTCACCGAAAGGGTTTGAGTATCACTGCCCTGTTTGGCCTAATAGAGCGGACATTACTTTATTTCTGTACGTAAACGATCATGAGGTTTCCATCGAGATGAGAATTACAAACTTAACCAGCTCGCTCAGCCTCTATGATTAATTCTGCACTAACATGTCTTTCTGCCTGCTAAATCCTTTTGACCAATGGGTGTCATTGTCAAGAGTGAAAGTTAGGAAGGTGAGAAGTGTGTGTTGTTGGAGGGAAGAGTAATTTGGCATTATGTATCGTAGTTTCCTTTAATATTTTTAACCAAAAAATGATCTTAAGACTATTTATGTTGAATGTAGCCCTAATTGAATATACATTCGGTATTTTATCAACTAAAGACCTTCTATAACAGGTTGGGATAAAGATGGAACAAACAGATCAAAGGCGGAAAGATATGACTGCCATTGTATTTTCATTTTTTATTATGCCTAAAAACGAGTTTACAGCTCAACAAGCTGGTGTTTCCGAGACGAACAGTTACTGACTCTGTAACAAAACTAAATCTGAATGGTCATCAGGAAACAGTCTCTCTCACTATGATCCACTTCATCAAACACGAGGCCCCACAGGGATCAGTTAATGGACCACTTGTTTTTTTATTTTAGATATCCCACCAGGCTATTGTTGTGGGTCCACATTTACTGTTTTAATTCTCAATTTTATGTCATGAAAATATGCTTTGAAGACTTTTACGAAGTGTCATTTGTAAGCACCAAATCTTTAAGACTTTAAAAAAGAAGAAAGTTACAGTTGTTGATAATGTTAGGCGTGTGGCGCAGTGGATAGAGCGTTGGTGTTCGGATCAAGGGAGCACAGGTTCAAACCCCACTGCAGTCAGCATGTCGTTGTATCCCTGGGCAAGACACTTCACCCCAAATTGCTCCTGTGGGGATTGCCCACATATTGAGTATGTCGCTTTGGATAAAAGCATCTAACAAGTAACATGTAAAGTAATGTTACCTGTGTAGAGACATCATTTATATTTTGATGCATTCTAAAAAAAAGTTTTCTCAAACGTATATATATATATATATATACGTAATATTTTTGTTTAGTCATCTTTAATTTGGTTGTGGTCCCATCTTAGTGTAAGCTAGTGGCTAGCTAGCTCTCTCTACTGCAGCCTCACACACTTTTTATATCTCAATGTTGATTTGATTGATTTCCTCTCGGGACTCACCCTGCATGTTTAGAGTCACTCAGAGTATCTAAAGCTTCAGTTGTGTGAAGTATTTTATTTCTAACTTCTGTTTAGCTCCTCAAAAGAAGGAGGGAGGCGTTTTTCTTCTTTCAAGTGTATGGGTTTACTATAAAAGCATCAGGAGGAGAATACCAAAGTTATGAACACTTAAATTATATAACATTTGCTAGATTATTGTGCAAATAAAACTAGGTATAAAGAATAAGATTAACCACGACCAAGAAAGAGTTTATAGCTGATTGTTCCTTATAGAATATCAGCATTTATATTAGATTTCAGTTGAATTTTATATTGTCATTAAATTATTCTGTTTCTTTGTTGTTGCTCCACATGAAGAGGATCAGTTATATTCAACATTTCAAAACAAAATCTTCACAGATTTGCTTTTATATATATTTGTTTTAAATAATGTGTAAAATACTGTTTCCATCCATCTCTTAGATTTTGGGCTACTCTGTTTGTTGTTAAATAATCATTGCAGGTCTGAAGACTCAATATCAAATGTTAGTTTTTTGGGAGATTCTTCTATATTTTAGAATTATTTTGAATTTCCAATCAAAATCCTTAGTTAAAGGCCTGTCATGTCAAAACTATAAAGAAACCTTGTTACATGTTTTCAGCTTTTTTTGGGGGATGCTAAATCCATTGTTAAGTCTTGAATTGAGAAATCTTGTGATTTGTGCCGTTTGTTTCGCCCGAGCAGTATTATTGAAATGAAGTTAAATTGCAGCCAGTCCCAGAGACATTGCCTTCAAAAGAAAAAATCCTAAAAAAAAAAAATCAAATACACCGAAGATGTATAAAATGCGCTTTGTTCATCAGAGGGAGGAGAGAGAAAGGACTCCACTCAGCGAGCTCTGAATGCTGCATTTCATGCCTGCAACAATTATGCTGAAAGGTCAAGTATTACAGCATCGTGTGCTCCGCTTTGCATGCAAAGTATTTCAGCTCACAAATGACCCTCGTTTGCGCTTTTTTAACAATGGCTTGAAGAACCAGATAAACGTAGGACAATTAAAGATTTTTGCAGCTAGCTGACAATAACATTTACGAAAGGGGGTGATTGCAGTTGAGTAATTGTCCTATTTGTGTTGCACATCAACGCCTTGGCCTGCTGCTATGAAATGTTTAGGAACTTAAGAAAGAGGAACGAGAGTGGTGTGTATTTAAAAAAAAGGTGTTATGTTTTGAAAAAAAAGCTCTGAAGAATTATAAACATTTGTTAGATTTTCTTAAGGTAAAAACCAATCAAATTATTATTCAACCGACATAATAAAGATACACATTCTGGTTAACATTTGTGCTGATTTTTTATTTACATATATTTCAGCACCGTGGACAGCACCCAAGTCCAGCTCTTGGATCTTTAAAATAATAAAAAGCTAAGACACTCTGAAAGTCAATACTTTCAGTAGATTTCTCTATTTATTTAATGTTTAAGGACCTAATCACAATGCACTGTTAACGCCACACACGTCTGCGTGATGTTTTCATTCATCAATAGGAATGTCAGGAAATCCCACTTAAACCTTGAATTCCAATTAATCAACGAAATGAACGAAGACATTTTTTGTATCAGTGTATTTTTTGTAATTCCACCTGCATAGGCCTGTAATATTCCCATATATTAAAGTTGGAGATAATTGACGTATTGGATGTGCAAACGCGTAATATTGCAAAAATATTCCTCCACAGGCAGTTTTATAAATAAAAAGGTGTAGTATTTTGTGCATTTTGGGTATAAGCATTGATTCCCCAAAACGTACCGAGAATTTAACAGCAGTAAAACGTACTGTAGAAAAACAGCATTTTTTTATATTCGTTAATAAAAACACAATTTTTTAAATGAACAAAACGACTTAATCGTGGTTAGTGGTTATGAGTATCTTATTTCTTTCTTAAAAACGACAATTTGTTTTGCTTTTAGACGCCACTGAAAAATCTTGTGGAAATGACTGAAGCATGAATCAATACGCACACATGTTTGATGTCCCTACAATTATTTCTTAACATGCCACTGATATACGAACCCGGATTTTTGGATGCCACACATCACCCAGAAGTAATACTGAAGCTAAATAGGCGAATAAAATTCAACAGCTAGTCACTAACTCAAATATGATTACCTTGAGATTAGGGACTAATTGCTCGGGGTTCACGGAGACCAGCCACCATAAAGCCAGGAGGACTTTGGGAGTTTCTCAGTGGATTTCTATAAAAGAGAGCGATGAGAGCACACACGCTTCCAACAAGTCATTCTCAACAGCTACAAGCTGCACACAAAGACCACACACCGCGCCAAAGACATGGTAATGTAATCCCAAACTTCTCACTTTTCTCCCGAACAAAACCAGCTCTGCCAAATACCTAATAGAAGATAGTTTCTGATGCTGGGGAGATTTCACTTTAAAGTCCCCGAAAGGGCTTTTTGGGTGGCTGCCTGGTGACCGGAAGATCTGCTGCTGCCTTAAAGTGGTACACGCACATTAGAGAAGTTTCCTATTAAGATGGAAAATCACATTTATCTTGATAATATTTGTGCAATAAATAGTTTTGGTTTTAAAGTTACATGTCCAGAATTATTTACTGAAATAAAAATCACTTCATGCTTATAATATCATCCTACATTTGCTGGCAGGTCAAAAAGCAAACCTGTGATGATTTTTTAAGATTTCTTTAAAAAATAAACACGAGAATTTACACCAGGTTGTATTAATGCAAAAACAAAAGGGTTACCAGATAGAGCAGTAGGTCATATATCGTTAAATATAATGGATTAAAATTGCAGCAAACAGACAGGAATCAGGTATTACAAGGGGAGTCAGGTGCAAACAGGCCTGGGGGCAGCTGCATCTGAGCGATGATCCACGGTAGGCACTTTTCGACATCATTGGGTTCTCCTTATACCCTTTTGGGTAAACTAGCCTACGTATTTTTTAGGTTGAGCGATGGTCAGCCGATTAAGCGGTGTTTCTGTTTTTATTTTTAGCCTTAACTAAGACCTCAAAACAAGACGTTTTGATGAAATCTGAAATAAGTAAGATGATGGGTCAGAAAGGCCACATTGCCTCTGAAAAGCTCACGCGTTGAAACAAATAGTCCGTGTACATAAATCATGATTCTCAAAACAGCCGATACAAGTCCAGGAATAGTTACAAATCTTCGTTAAGGTCTACTTTTTTTTATAAATACGAGACATTTAGGACTGGAAATAAAATATAAATACATAGATTCATTTTGGACAGATTGATTATTTTCAGACCAAAAATAATATGTGACATCATAGCTCTGGACCTGCAACAACACGGGATTAAAAACGCTTATTTTCAGCCGTAAACGTAAATCACCTGTCGTTATCTCCGTATCTTAGCAACGTCAGTGTTTACAGTTAATACCTATTGAGCTATTAGTTGGCGGGAGAATAGCCCCTGATGATTATTATAGCTTTTATAAACAGAGCCTACAATTTAGCAGAAATAAATTACTGGTTGTGTGAGGCCGTTTAAAAAGAAAGAAAGAAAGAAGAAACATTGGCAGTATTTAAACGGCCTAAAACAGGTTAAAGTCTAATCTTTAAGATACATGTTTGTGCTGGTTTGTTATTGACACCCCGGCCACAAGCAGCCTTTCTCCGTTTCCTTTCAATTCCCATGATTGATTATTGATAAACCAGCTGATAGCCCCGAAGAATACCGCGCTGTTTGGTCAGGGATTTCCTCGATAAGCTTTTTCTTTGAGCAGCGTTTGTGTTTGATGTTGTGAGCCGAAAGACCTCACCTTTTGACTCACAGTCCAACAGAAAGAGAAAAGAAACAGCTCATAGAGGCTCCGTTTGCTCTGCCTGTGTGAGCTGCAGTCTGCAACGATAAGCGGTGTGTGATTTGTCAGAAAATAAAACAGAATAATAGCCCTAGTTTAATTGGCATGTCAGAATAAGAGCCTGTGTGTTGATTTAGTCATTCATGCCAAACCTGAAACTATTTGGCGACATGGGTATCTTTAAAATGTTCTCACTAAAAGAAAATCACCCCTAATAAAAACCGAGCAAATAATAATCCTAATATTAGTAGCCAGGTAATAATAATATCGCATGGTTTCACTTTTGCTCTTCTGTGTTTCCTCCCAAAGGAACATTTCGGCCATTTTTGACACCGCATTTGTTGACATATTTCACAAAAAAAACCTTAACTGCCTTGTTTCCATAATTTATTAATAGGACTGTTTTGTAGTAAGTCAAATATCTATATAAGTTACAAAGAAATAAAACGTACAAATACCAATGAAACGACAACAATTGCGTCAAAAACTTTGTACAACAAATAGCTAAAACCTTTTACAGAAATATACAAGCTAGATCTACGGCTTACATTAAATTCTATTATAAATCAGAGTCTTGTGTTTGTGGGGGGGCGGGGGGTTAACAGCATTGTCACTGTTCAAGTTCACTTTCCCCCCCCAAAATACTGCGGCCTATATCACTTCTTTTGTCTCAATATAATTTACATAAATAAATCCCAAGACTTCCGCAGTTTCTGGTCAAAAATGTTTTTCCCCTTCTTCCTTCCGTTATAAGTCACATTCTTCCAGAAAGGTGAAATTCAAGACTTTGTTCTTGTTCAGGTTCGCACATTTACAGTGAAACTTGCCGAGTCTTGAAAGAAAAGAAATGTAGGCCTACTTTTTCTTTAAATAGAAGGTTGTAAATGACAGCCGGTGCCTGTCACCACGTCCTGCCGTAAAGCAGGGCCGAGCACTGCAGGGCCGAGCCGTAATCTGCGCCGGGGGGGTTGAGGTGGGAGAGGCTGGACACCTGGCTCTGCAGGGAGGGGGGGCTGGAGGAGTGCGGCGCTAGGTCCGGAGAGTGGCCCGTGCTGCCCACCTGCTGGCTCTGGTGCTGCCCGAGGCCGGACGAGTTGTTGGACATGATCATGACATTGTTGCCCCCTTGCTGGTGCAGGGTCCCCGCGGAGGATGTGGGCGTGTGGCCGCTGCCCTGGCACGGCTTCCCATCCTTCACCAGCACCGGCACGGCCACCCTCCGCGGGGACTGCTGCTGCTGCTGGCACGAGCCGCCGTCCTGCTGCATCTGCTGCTGGGACACTTTGTCCTTAGCCTGCCTCTTCATCTTGTACCGGTGGTTCTGAAACCAGATCTTCACCTGGGTCGGGGTGAGGTGGATCATACTTGCCAGGTGTTCCCTCTCCGGCGCAGACAGGTACTTCTGCTGCTTGAAGCGCCGCTCCAGCTCGTAGACCTGCGCCTGGGAGAACAGGACGCGTCTCTTTCTCCTCGGGGTGCTGGACAGGGAGCCCATGCCTTTACCCACATCTGCCAGCGAGCCGAGGCTGCCCATGCTGCCCATGTTCATGCCCGACGACGAGCCCATGAAGCGAGAAACTGAGGGGGGAAAAACGAAAAAATAAATACAATGAAATTACTGATTTTACGCGCAACAAGTGTGCGCAAATAATTCTGTCTTTATGTGGAAAACTTCATGTAAATTCATTTTTGAGATCCAGATTCGATTGTTTTTTTATGGATGTTATAATGTGGCATTCATGAGATAACAACCCTAAAGATTATTTCAATGGAGTAAAAATTTGTTTTGAAATTATTCCTGTAGTGGCAGGTGCCCTTATCCATTAAACAAACTAATGCGTGTCAAAGTCCGTTTAATTTATTATCTTAACTATACCATTCAAGCCAGAGGGCACACATTGCAGCAATAGCTCACGACTGACAGCCAGTAATTATTTGATTCATGTGATAAATATAATACATTAAATACAATATCTTAAATAAGATATTGGTATATTTTCGGCATGATTTATCCCTATATTAATATTTGTTCCAGATCTTGCAAGCCAAAGAGGAAATGCCTGATTTTGCTTCTCCCTTGTAATTTAATTAAAACATATTGGGTGAAATATAAACTACAGTATTACTTAGAGTGCCCACTTTAGAGCACAGGTGACAGAAACACAACGAAGCATACACATAAATCTGCTTCCCAGCATGATCCACCCTCAACACAAGTTAAAAGCAGGTGCAGGATACTCACTGGAGGAGAAGCGAGGGTCTGGGTTGCCTCCATACCAGCCGGTAGCCGTTGTGCTACCCCTCATGCCGTCCTGGTACGACGGCAGGTCGCCCATGTTGCCGTTACAGTAGCCCCCCATGGCCGAGTGTGACAGCTGGGAAACACCTGCCGCAGTCATGTGGTAAGCCGCAGACATAGTCCCATTATGGCCCATGTGGTGCTGCTGCATCGCCGCCTGAGAGACCTGCGGCTGCCGGTAAGAAGTGAGAGGTGCCCCCAAGTTGTTATTCTCCATACTTACTTTCTTATAGCTCTCCTCAAGGGGACTCAAGATATCGGAAACAGAAAAAGGAGTCGTATGCTTAGGGCTCATCGACATTGTTCTGGGGCTGGAGAGGGAGAAATTAGAAGGCAAGGCAATCTCTCCTTCTCTGTTTTTTTTTTTTTTGGCCAAAGCCCCTCTGGTTCCTGTTGTCTCAACGTCGATCCTGGTAGATGAACACGTAGGAGAGAGCCTCAAGTCCGCCTTAATTGGATTGAGTGGGAGCTCGGTGCTGGCTTTGGTTTGTTTTAGCTGGGTGCCAGGTTTAAGGCTACCATCAGAGGCGGGGCATCGGCAACAATACAAAACAGCTCTTGCCTCCTTTCGCCGAGCGTAATTTCACTTACAAGACATGTGCTCTCCTCCCACTGACAATAACATATGCGCTGTACATGATCAGTAATGCTGGCTGTCAGGGTTTGCTGCAGCTGCTGCGTTTGGGGTCTCTGAGCTGCTGCTGAGGCTGATAAAAACAGCGCTGCACCTTGGGACTGCACTGACCACAATACACTTTATTAACTGTAGTGATGTTTACGAGGACCTCTTGATGAAAGGAGGCCTATATGGACTTGAGAGTTGGAGAACCACTCCTCAGTTGAACTACTGACTTTTAATGGCCATGAGAGGCCTCCAGTGATTGCAGGATTGTTTGTGTTATGCCTTATCGTACTCAGACATGCAAAAGTGCACTTGCGGGGAGGGAAATTGACTGATACTGATAAGTAAATAAATACACATCCGCGTGTTAAGTGGCTGAGTAAATGATTAACCCCCCTCGTTTTTTCTCCTTTTGATATCATTGGACGCAAGCAGCGTGTTACCTTAAATTCATATGCACACACTCGTATAAAAGATGTGCTAAAAAAAACACAACAACAAAATAAAAAAATAGAGTGGAGAAGGAGTGAGTGGAGACTCTCATGTGAAGTTAACGGCGTTCAAGTACTCTCCTGCAGCACGACGCAGGTAGCCTCATAGCATCTTGCCTTAATGCTCAAGGAGCATAACAGTTTAACTCAATCAAAACTCAGTTATAATTGTTACACAGGAACTATAAAAGAGTTTGGCTCCTTGTGAACAGCTTTGAGGTCAATAAATGGTAGAGTATTCTGTGCGTTTTAGAGCCAAAAAACACTTTTACGTAAAGGGACATTTTCTGACATTTCTCACCTCAAACAAGGAATATAAAACTTTCTTAAACCATCAATGGGGTAATAACACTATTAATATAGTATTTTTCGTTAAGTTAGTTTGAATATTAATATCATATGTGTAATTTTCACAAGTTTTTCTACTTTAAAAAAATAAATATATTCCTTCCAAGTAACACATTATTTTTACATTGTTTTGTCCGTGTTTAAATGTAAAGCAAGGGCCTTAACAGGTTATTATTTGGGTACCAGGTTATAATTTCTGCTGCTTTTCAGGTTCAAAACATACGATATTAGATATTGCAGAATAAAAATGTAGAATAACTTGAAACTTACACAATCAGTGGATGCCAGGATCAAACCGGAGCTGAAACTCTATACTGTAAGAAAAAGAGAAAGAAAAAAAAGCACTTATTTTAACAATTATAATTAGATTTCGGTTTTGTAAAGGTCTTGCCGGCAGGTCTCACGTCAGTGCAGCAGCAGCAGATGCCTCCAGCAGCTCAGAGGTCTGCGCCTCTCCTTATGGAGGAATTAAAGAAACACAGCGTCTTCTGGTGGCAGAGCAGAAATTAATCAAGTGTAATATTGTGATCCAGTTTGGTTCCACTGTGACTCTAAACCTCTGCTTGTTTCATGATTTTAACTAGAACTGGATCAAAAAACAACAAATGTAATGGTTTATTTTTCCTTTTACTCAGATTTATGCTGATGCACCTTCAGCAACAAGCTATTATGGGTCTCTGCACAGCAGGCAGAGCAGCAGTGACCTGCAGATCCTGACAGTTTGTCACGCGGATCACCCGCAGCAGATGTGTATTCTGCAGGCTTCACGGCTTCTGGCTGCATATGTCACGGCTGCCGGCAGAATAATCTGTGCACTACCTGCAGCCTTGCAGAAAGGTGCACTGGTCCAATTTAAAGAGCGGTGCACAACATCACAACAATCCATATCGTCCCATTGCCTTAATTATCTTTAATTAAGCAATATTATCCTATAGTCCAGGGCTAAATATTACAGTTAAAATAAATTGTTTGGATGATAGCCGAGGTGCAGGCGCATAATTCGCAGGCCATATAATCACAGGCAATTAAAATTACAGCATGTTTCTGCATCCAAGGTAAATCTTGCTTATGCCTGGCTTAATTACGGCATTTCGCAAGACATTCTTAATCATCTAAATCAGTACCTTTCCCCTGTTCTGGCACACGGCTATTATGAGCAATTAGAGGTAATTAGTCCAAATGTTCGGGCTAATTCCTCAGAATAATGAGGACACTTTGAAGTGGCGGGTATGAGGCTACCGAGCTTTGTTATCGAGGCTTCACGTTGTTGTTCATGAACTGATTGGCGCATGATGTAATCCAGAGAAGAGCTTCACACGGGGAAACATAAGTTTGTGCAATTAAAACTAAAAGGAGAAAGTTACTGTTATTATTTAGCATTTAAACAAATAAATGTTCTGTAAATGTTAACATAAAAACATCACAGGGAAAGCTTGTATTTACAACCATGCACCTCGATGGAAAAAAAATTGATTAATCAAATGCAAAAATGTCACATTATATCTGCTAATGAGCCACCAATTGAACTAAACATGTGCATGACAAATATCCACACAGGTTTCTCCATTGCACAAATCTTAAAGGGCGTATAAAATAGATCAAATTATGCATCATTATAGTTGTTTTACATTCAAGCCATGAAGACGAACATTTGAGGTCCACTTTAATATAATGGAAAATTCCATCATTGGTCATTAACTAAAGCCTGCATACTATCCTGCATCCTAAAACAGTCCCTATTAAATCTCATTTTTACAGCTCAAAGGTTTGGCCACATTTTGTCTCGACAGAAATGAAGGATTTTTCCCCTCAAAACTTTTTCTGAGTTTTTCCTCTATTGTGACATCTTATACAACTCTTGTTCTGCAGGACATGAGCTGCAGGAGAAAAATAGACTCTGAGAAGAAGGGAGAAAACTAAGAAGAAAAGCTTCAACATCACACTTATGGGTGGCAGGGTGGACTACATCTTATTCATTTCTAAAAACAGACCAATCACCTAACATTTGGAAAGTGTTATGATGTAAAAAGTTATGCTGCAGTCATTACAAAAATAATAACTCATCGCTTTCTTTTACCCTCCATCCCAAGGGACTGTAAATCATAAAGGGACAAAAAACTTGACTCATTAGAGGGCAAATACTAGAGAGCAAATAGTAGTACGGAGGCAATTTTTCTGCAGCCAATCAGCAGCAGCAGAGTAGTGGGGATTCAAAGAGAGTAACGCATGGTGGAGTTTTCTCTTTTTAGTGAAGCACGGCCCCTAGTGGATCAACAGCTGCCTCCATCCAAAGAGCTACGTCACCCCGTTGGATCTCATTTACTGCAGGAAGGGAGAAGTGATACAGGGTGTTAGTGCGCCCTCTAGTGGAGAGCTGGATCATAACAATCACTTCCAAGTATCAGGTGAAGATGGGAAAGATGTCTTAATGTCACTACAGTTAACACTATCGAGTACTTCATATACTGTATTTACAGACAAGATAGGTATCATCACTTAATCACATGATATATTAGTGTGGTGTTTACATACACTGTACAAAATGTGCTGCAAATACTCACAGCACTGTCCCTTTTGCCCTGTAATGTTATCTCTATTTGCCATTGCCTTGTTTCCATCTTTACTATTATTCTTATTTTATGTTTATGTAGCTGTTGTTTTGATATTGTTAAAAATATATATAAAAAGTACTAACATTTTCTTTTATTAGTCACAACACGTGCCATTTTCATGACCAGCATCAGTTTTGTATTATTCGAAGGTGTGTTTCTCAAGCCCCCATGCAGCTAAATGTGATTTTACAAAACCTTTGTTGAGACTGATTATAGGGCTGACTGTGGCTGTGAGGTAGAACGATAAATAGTGAGTTTTTGGGTTCGATACTGGCCCCTGAAGTCAACATGTTAGATGTATGGCTGGCTTTTCTGCTGTAACAACGTACATTTCCCCTCTGTGGGATTAATAAAGGTATTCTGATTCTGTATCCTTGGGCAAGATACTTAACCTCAAGTTGCAACGGTGTGAGTGTGTGTGTGTGTGTGTGTGTGTGTGTGTGTGTGTGTTAGCTTCCTTTAGCAGGTGGCACCCTGCCTGTTTGAATGAATGGGTGAACGCTGTATATAAAAGCTCTTTGACGAGTCAGTAAGACGGATAAACGCTATACATGCAATCAATTTAGCATATTATTATATTCATTAACTTTATTGGTAAAAACATTTGTATATGTATTAAAATGTGACTTTAGGGAGTTTCCACGTTCAGTGTCAGATGTTTCTAACAGTATGTTGATTGAATAGCTGAGGCTAAACAAAATGGTCAGTTTTCTTACTAGAGCTGATTAAGTTTTGTTTCTTTCTGATATTGCTTATTGCAGGTTCATATGTTGATATTTTCTTGTCATGTAATTTCTCCTGTTCCACACAAGATACTTTTACTGTCTATCTTAAATACTGTATGTCACAGGATGGAAAAATCCTCACTGTATGAACACATTCATCTGTTAATAGACTGTTTTACTGCCACTGACTTTATTTAAGTTAATAATTTTCCATTTATCTCAATGAACAGTTAAATGGAAACGCTGAAAACACTTTACTCAAGTAAGAGGGCTATATATTTGCTCATCTTCATACTAAATCTGTCACATCTCAATCAATTTAGCATCAGTTTCAACATTTCATAGTGGTCTATCATCAAATGACTCATCCAAACTTTCACATTTCGCCACCTAACCTGCTGTATTCTGTAAGTCTGAGTCTATAAAGTAAACCGTGTCCTCCCCTGACCCGCTGCTGTTCACCTGCAGAACACCACTCAGAGCTCAGAGGCTGTAAATCACTTCATAAATACTGCAGCTCATAGGCTGACACCAGTTAATGAAATGCTAATTTAATAGTTGTGTTGTACGTCAAACAACCAACGACCTAAAAAGCTGCGTTAGGTCTACTAAACTCCAAATCATTTAACCACAAAAATTACACATCTTTTTTTGAAGTTTTTTTGAAATTTTAACTACATCCAATCTTCTGTTTTCTTAAAGAGCCTTTAAACAAGCAGCATGAAGAACACATATTTTCAGTATGACAATTAGCTAATGTTTTGGTATAAAACTATTATATCTTGTTTACGTCATTATATTATAATTGCAACGTTTTAAAATATCGTTCGCAAATGGACAAAGACAAACTGTAACACCAAGGCCAGCATTTGGACAAATGTAAGTGTTTGAAATGCATATTCAAGGTAAATGCCTGTGGTAAAATTTGAAAAATGAATTTGTCTTTGTAACTCTGAGGGCGATAAGGACCTAATATGCATTAAATGTTATTTGCAACATCTTAACAAACCTCCTCCTGTGGCCTGGTTTATGTGGACCTTATAACTTGCCTAAAGGGGCCCCGGGTATAAGGCCAGTGAGTAAAACTAAAGGATGGGCATGGCTAATACAAACCCATCCTTTTCAGACAATTCCTCTGACCAACTTAAAAAACCAATGGCAACCTCTAAAAGCCTGTCTTTGTCACCCTTAAACCCCAAGATGCTCTAAAACACCATTGTGCAGTTAAACCTCATAAATTTGTCGCAGGGACTGATTAAACATCACGGGAATTGAAACACTAAAGATTTTGTCTCGGTGCCTTTTGGGTGAGGGACAATGGTCCATTCAGGGGGAGACACGCAGACAAAAAGAGTGTTTAAGGGGAGATGCAGCGAGCTGAGGGGTTCGGCCAGTCCCCTCCATATGTGATACAAGGTGGCCCCAGCGAGGGGGACAAAGGGCCAGGTGACAGGGACGATGGGCTGCAGGGTCACAGGACGAGCAAACAACATTATAGGGGGCGTGAAAGCAGAAGACCCCCCTCGTCACTGATGAAATACTGACATGATTTTAAACACTGAAGCATATTTTTCATGGTGAAGCGTTTAAATGAGAGCGAGGGAGGATTTTTCCCTTTGAGAAGATGATATCAAACACGAGCTCTTCTCTAAATCTAACTGTTCACTGGAGTTGGTTTCACAGTTGGGGATAAATATGTTGTTAACATACACTGTACTCTGCTAAATGTGCTGCTTATAGTCACACAACTGTCACTTTTGCCTTATAATTTAGTTTTTAAATTGCTCTTGCATAGTTTCTACTTTTACTTAGTTTTATTTGTACTTATTTCTGTCCTTGCTGCTGCAAAACAAATGTAACTGCACAAATGAATGGCAATGAAACACTACACTTGATCGACACTAAAATCTGCTGTGTCTGTGTCTCCAAAAAAAGGTTTTTTTTCTTGTATGTTTCTTGCTTTTAGTGCATTTTGCATCTCCTCAAATGCACTTGTTCAGTCATCTAGTAAAATATCAAGGATTAAAGCTTGTAAAAGTCAATATCTTCTTTTAATTCAGGCCACTTTAAATACCATATCCTTATCAAACTCACAACACAAACTAAGATATCCACATTGAGTGTAGCAGCCGTATCTATCCTACTTGCCTCACAATAACAAAGTGAATTGTATAAAAGTGAAAAGCAGCCCAGACGACAACAGGGTGCTGTGGTGAAAGAGGCTGTAATGTTTACTGGGTATTCTTATGCTTAACCAAAGCCAGTCCTTTTTAGGAGTGATGTTTGCTCAGCTTTCGGTGCATAATTAGTTTTTTAACATTATAAAAGGCCTCCAGTCCCCTGTCATGACCTGCTACATATTTTACATTCTGCAAATTAAATATGTTTTAGACTTCAACCTATAATTTAAAAAGCACTGAATAGACTTAGAGCTTTAATTGAATATAGGAAAAGTTATACAATTTTTAAAAAGAAACATTAAAGTCCTTAACTTAAAAAAAACATTGTTACTTCAAATAGTAATCCAACAGTTGCAAAAAATATGTGTTTGTGCAACTGTTTGATTTCAGAAATTGATGCAGATTATAAACTTCTGGGGGATAATTGAAAAAGAATGCACATTACACAGTAAATTGTTATCTTACAAAATATGAGAAACTTTTTATTAATAATTTCGTTCACAAAAAAGAAACGTATTACACTTAAAACCTTTAAGGAAAGTCTCCTTAAAGACAACAAATAACATAATCTTTCCTTCAAACATTCAGGCTAATAGTGGCCTAAAGCCTACTGTCCCGTATTTGTCTTCAACAACAATTATTTATACAAATATTATCAAGTTTCAACAGCTTCACATAAAAATAATTATACATTATCTCTCCGGATAATTACAAAATCTACAGGCTACCCCAGTAAGCCCAAGTATGAGAAAATATCAGCATTTAAAAAAATAGTAAAATATCAAAATAAAATGTGCAAAATATCTTTGTTCTATATTGAAAATCTAAATGTTTAAGTTGCTCGAAAATATGCAAAACATTCAGAAAACATTTGATGCAATTCTAAATGAGTTTTTGCATGGAGATGAGGCCTTCACTTGAAGGCATTAAAGTGGACCGAGTCGCTCCAAAAGTCTCTCCAGGCGAATCTGGAGGCCGCCGCGGCGGGAAAGTGCTGCTGGTACCGCGGAGGAAGAGCGACGTGGGACGGGTGCTGAAGACTGGGGTAGGCTAAGGGGAAGGGAACCGCTGAAGAATGAGGTAAACATCCAAGTTTCTCCGTGTCGAGTAAGCAGGTGTGAAAAGGTTTCCCATCCCGGACCAGGATCGGAACGACGACCCTTCGCAGCATCGGAGGCTGCTGGAGGTCCAGGTCCTGAAACAGCAGCCCCTCGGCCCGGCCTCGCTTCATCTTGTAGCGGTGGTTCTGGAACCAGATCTTCACCTGGGTCGGGGTCAGGCTGAGGATCCGGGCCAGCTGCTCCCTCTCCGGGCCGGACAGGTAGCGCTGCTGCCGGAAGCGCCTCTCCAACTCCAGGGTCTGCGCCTTGGAGAACAGGACCCGGCGCTTCTTGCTCTTCTTGCTCCGGTCCGGCTCCGAGTCCAGGGACGAGTCATCCGGCTTGGTGGAGTCTGGGGAGGCCTCGAGACTGCCTTCATCAGAAGCTGGAGAATTAATTGTGCATGTTAGTACAAATTGATAAAGAAATAAAGGATATTTTCAAAAAATGTCAAGCCTTTATTGATCAATGTATCTGAGTATGTCTATCTATCTCTATCTATCTTTATCTATGCATCGATATCTATTGATAGGTATATAATATATCTATGGATCCTTCTATAATATATCTATAGGATTATAATATATCTATGGATCTATCTTTAATATGTATATGGAACTATATGCATCAATGAATCAATGCATCTATGTATATATCTATCCATCCATCCTTAATCATTTGAAAATAAAGCATACGAAAACATCAGTGAATATATCTATCTATTTAAACAAATGAATAAAGAATGTCCTTACTATTTCAAAAATAAAGCTAGAATATGTTAAACATATATTTACATTATGGTGGAATCATGGATGATATTACAATAAATGGCATTTAACAAATTCAGCATCAATAATATGGTTTGAAGACATCTACTTACACATGCAGGGGCTCCGGTCGCAGTCCATCCAGGAGCTGTAGGGCGAGCTGGAGGAGGAGTACAGCGGGGAGGACCGCGGCGCTGCCTCCGCGTCCTGCTCCGGAAGGTCCAGGATGCTCCTCACGGAAAAACTGAACTTGATCGGTGCAGCCATGGCGTGTAAATCGTAGGTGCAATCCGGGGTTTGTTTTGCGCAAACAAGTAAGCAAGTTTATCCAAGGATGAGAAAAAAACGCAGCGGATCCTCTTCACTTTACGCACTGTCCAAACACCGGCTCGGAAACCAATGTGTGCACTGGGCTCAGTGTTTACACAAACAGCACTCCATAAGCTGCAAACACAAGACTGCCCGCTTATAAAGCCTCCTCCCACAGCTGAGTACCTGAATGGCTGGAGTGCTGTCACCCAATGACGGTAGGTGCGGAATAAGAAGAGGAAGAAAAAAGCTTCAACAATGAGCGAAGGAAACACTCGTCATCATTACAGATTCGTCCCGTATCGTCAAACTGGGAAACAGATAATGGTAATTGTTGGAGCTGAATCACGTCTTGGGTGGCAAGTGACAACAGAGCCCGTCCCATCATCACACTCCCCCCCCCTCCTCCTCCCCCCTGTCCTCAACCCCACAACGTGTCCAATATTTGCATACAAAGTGAGCAATTAGCGTGATGCCCGCAAGTTGGTTTAACTAATACGTCCATTAGAGGCGTATTAATTACAGCGTGAGAAGTTTTGACGTTTATGGATGGTGGAGGAAACTTCCTTAGACATGTTTAGGTGAAGCTCAACAGGAAATTCTTTCCTTTGAGTTTTCTAGATGATTTATGATGATATATATTATAACTATACACATTTTCAAAATGGTAAAACATTTTCCAAGTAGGTTTTGAACATACTTTAATGTTGTTAAAAGCAAAGGTAAGTATTCATTCGTTTATTGTCAATCGTTTTAAACCCGTTATAAACACAATAAGTAAGTTAATGAAAGAATATTATAAGATAATATAGTAAGACAATACAAAATGTGTCTGAATAGAAGGAGTTATAATGGCACTTCTGTAATAAAAGTGTGTCATGAAGATGAATTTAACATGCATGTTCATGTAGAATAAGGGCTTTAAAGTAAAGTGTTACAATACAATTATAATTGTATTGCAGAGGCACATTTATTATACAATAGAGAATGTATTGCGTTTACTTGAACACCCAAACAGCATGACTCAGATGAGAAATTGGATCAGTGACCGATGACTGCTGACAAAGATTGTATTAATTGGTAATCAATAGAAACCATTAACAATTCATCATGCTTAACACGCAGAACACGATGGCTTCTATATGTAATATATTTTCTAGATGTGTATCTCTTTCATTTGATTTTAAAATGTTCAAAATCCTGATGCTATCATTCTCCTCCCACTCTGACGCCTACAGGCTGATATTGTGTCTCTTTTTTGTGGCTCCACAAATATAAAACGCATTAAATGCAAAGCCCCCCTGTATTTGATATTGATATCCACCCTCATCCACTTCAGCGAGGTGCATGAGGCCGCGGATGAGAGTGCTGGTGGTGGACATCCCTCCCCAGGCGTCCTGGGTGGTCGGACGAGATGAACACAAATACATGCCAACCAGAGGAGGGGAACAAAAGGGGAAAATGTAGCCCCGCGTCCGAGACCCGTTGGAAGCATTTGTTCCAGTCAAGATTTTGCATTTGTTCAGTCCCGCAATAATGCCTGATTGACGCCCCGGCACAATGTCCTTTAACTTTGCAGGATAAATCCGAGCTTGTTCCGTGTTGTCATGGTTCTGAATGGAGCTGAATGGGATCTGGGACACTATCTACTGCTCTGCGTCTACTGCCGCCAAGTCTATAGTCCGGAGCAATATTACATGTGTGATTCAAGACGTATTAAATTCTCTTTAGATAATCAGAGTTCAACCAAGTCGGTGACCTGTATTAGCAGGCAAAAAATGCTCTGAAATCAAAATTATCTCCGGTTTTTACGCACATTACGCACACGTGTTTCCCTGCAAAACAAACTGTATTAAGCTTAAGCAGATTTTATAAAGAAATGTGCTTTTAACAAACACATAGAGGACTCACTCCCCTTCTAGCATCCTGTCTGTGTACACAACAGCCTCACAGCGGTTGACAAACACCAGAGGATTACAGTACCACAAGTTTGCTGGAGTGGATAGTTTACAGAGTGCACTCGATTGGAGAGCAAAAACACGCAAAGGCAAAGAGAAGTCATGTCCAAAGAGCGGGAATTTCTCTGTCCACAATGACACTTAATCTATTTAACACCCGCAGGCTTCACTAGGAGAGGGTCCTCTGCATCTCCCAAGAGCTCTCCACTGCCAAATATTTACTCTGTTGTTCAGCTCTCTTTCCCAATCCCTTTCTCAGCCAAATGGAGATTTTTTTCTCACATGGTTCTGGATTAAGCAGCTGAAGTGACAGTTCTAACATTTCAGACCTCAATGAATATTTTCAACCCTGTAATTCAACACTAAACCACATGTGATTAAGTCCCTTGTTGAAATTATATATACATTTAGACTTCCATCACTCCAAAATGTATTTAGCTTATTATTTCAGATGGACGTTCGGCTTTCAGTCTGCAGGAAAATGAATGTTTTCAATCTTGAAAGGTGTTTTTTTACATTAATCTGCCAAAGAGGTAAAAAAAAATCTCTGTGCTTATAGAGTAAAACATTTGTATGTATGACATTACGACTAATTAGAAAGACAATCCTTGCACAAAGTGATAAAGAGATGTGAAAGACAAGTGTGACTTTAAGAAATTGAAGAGTGTAAAATAACTTGGGTAAACAACTATTTGTTTTTTATTTGCTAAATATTTTACTGGGGGTGATTATCAAATGTTGTTTTGTTAGTGACATCACTTAGGGAACTTCAGACTTAACACAGCTCACTCAGGAGCATCTATACTTAATACAATTATTCCCTCACTAATTTAAAAACCTTTAATCCGACTTTGAGGTTGGAAAAACTGTGAAAATTCCCCACAAAATAAACAATTGAACAGGCCAGCCATGATGATAAAAAGTGTGAATATGTTCCTGTATTCTACCTTTGCTTTACTGATCTAATTTTGAAACATTTAACAAAATCTTGATTACCTTAACGTGTAAATACATCTTTACAACGTTCATACTTAAAACTGATCCAGATTTTATTGTGAGGCACTGTCGTGACTATAAGTGCTGTGTAAATAAATCTTAACATAACTTAAAACCAATATCACTGCTTATTTAGTTATTTTAGTCACTCAATTAATCAAACCTGCACAACTTCCCCACAACTGTCCTATTTTACTCCGTTTGTCCAGTGATAAACACTGTATTGTGTCTCAAATTGTGAGCATGCAGTTTACAAGTGAGCCCGACACAAAGCTACAGCGAGGATGTTTATCTGATCTCAGACTGACTGATTACCCATCACCTAACGGCCACAATGCCCCCTCTGTTCCCCCTCAGAGCAGCACGATGCTCCAGCAGCTGCACCTGCCGCTGGTGTCCTCTCCCCTCTCCCTCCTGTAAATACCATTAGCATTCTGCAGAGGGGCTGCAGGGGGATAATGACCTGGCAGCCACAGCACCCTCTCTGCAGGAAACGGGGGTCTTGTGAGGCTGCTTGATCATCTAGCAGCTGTGTGTGTGCTGACGAGTGAGAGTGTGTCAAAAAAAGTCAGGTTTGTTTGTACGGTGCTTTAAGGAACAAATCTTAGTGTGTACCGATCGGATTTCCGCAGACAAGGGGGAAAGTGGGACATGAATAGGAAGGTTTTGAAATCAAGAGCACTTAACACAACATGTCAAATATTAATATAAAAGTATGTTTTACTATTAATTGTTATGATATTGTTATTATATGTGTATAAGTGTAAACTTCTTCCCAGCCCTTTTCAGATGTTTAATTTAGTAGATTATTTGTTTATACATAATTTAGAATCAGTAATATTTTTGTATATCAATTTGACACTGATTCATTTTGTATTGTATAATAACTCTCATGTTAAATTGTTGTATTATTGTTTTACACATTTGAAATAAATCAAATCAAATCAAATCAGTTGTATCGACACTGAATCAGCATTAGATAAATTAAGTGCATGGAAAACGGATATAAAAGAGGATATTGATGAGGAAGATTGGAATGCTGCTTGCCTAAAAGCACAAAGTCAGACAATAAATACTATGTTCAAATTACTTCAGTATAAATATGGTTAATGAGAATGTACATAACTCCTGTCAAACCTCATCATATGTCTGCCAATATTCCAGATGTCTGCTCTAAGTGTTGGGATGAGAAAGGAACTTTATTTCATTGTCTTTGGGAATGTCCACAAATTCAAATCTTCTGGAAGGATGTTATTAGGTGTCTGTCAGAGATGTTTAACATTAATGTCCCTTTGAACGTCAAACTTTGTGTACTTGGAATATATCCAAAGGACTTCAAACAGACTTCAAAACAAACCAAGCTTCTGGATTGTGGCCTTCTTCAAGCCAGGAGGGTTATCGCTTTATGTTGGAAATGTACAGATGCCCCATCACTGAGGATTTGGTTGAAGGAACTTTCTGGAAGTGTTGGTCTAGAAAGACTGACTTGCATCGCTAGGGCAAGCGGAAGGACTTTGTTCAGCTCTGGGAGCCATATATGCACATTATGAGGGACGGGAATGTGGACTGCCTCTGAAAAGAAACTGTGAAATGTTTTCTGTTTTATTTATTTTATTTGTAGGCCTATGCTTTAAATACTGGTGCAATGTGAGGGTGTGTGTATGCGTGTATGTGTGTATGTGTGTATGTGTTTGTGTTCAATAAGAAAATACCAATAAACATATTGTGAAAAAAAAAAATGTTGTATCGATTAGATCACTTTTGAATATTTATTATATTTCTTTTTAATTTAAATCTTGTGTTAAATTCCAACATTATTTAGGTAGAATATTAAAATAGGCCCAGTGGTTTTTCTGCACTGTATATTATGTTTCATCTGTTGTGTTTGTATGCTTTTTAATTGTGCAAAACAAAAAACATTTTCTTTTTTTATAATAGTTCTGGGTGAGTTAGTATTTGTAATTGAAGAAAGACCGGTTGAGAAGAATGAACTGAATTGAGTTGTTTTCACAGCTGCCATCTTCCCAGCCCGTCAGATATGAGTCCCAATAAGTTGATGATATGAGTTGGATGTCGATATCATGGAGGAAATACATGTTAACATAAGTATACAGAACATGCTTCTTGAGATATTCTTTCTCTATTAATTAAGACCAAGGAAATGAGTTCCAGACTGCATTATAGAAGTCTCACTGTATTCACTTCTATCAACCATCTTCAAGGTTCAAGGCTTTTATTTGTCATATGTACGTAGCTACAGTGTAGTTATGACGATGAAAATCTTAGGTCACAGGCTCCTCCAACAGGGCAACACAATAAAACAGAAAAACAGAAACAAATAGTGCAAGTAAATACAAAAAGAAAAATTGTAAAAAAGTGAAATAGTGCAATAAGAGTCTATATACAAGTTATTGGAATATGATATATTAGATACATAATTTCTAAGTAGCAGCCAGATTAATGTTATGGATGTTGTTTCAAAGTTCAGGTGTTTAAGGTCAACATAAAGTAAAACACATGTGAGTTTACTTACATCAAGGCAGTGGACCAGTGGATGTGATCGTGGCCCTGATAACCTCTGCGCCATGCTGAAACAAAAAATAAGAAGGTATTTGTCTCTCATTCCTCCAACACCAGCTTCAGACTCTGGACTGACTGCTCCAGCTGACCTGTGGGATATCTGTGATACTTGGTTGCCCTCTACAGGACACACATTAAAACTGACTGACGCCTGTTGGCCTCCTTCTAACTTATCTAACCAAACACACACTGTGGGTGGAGTTCACTTCATCTGTGTTGGAGAACAAGTTCCTCAGTTTGGTAATCACTGCAATTAAAATGTAAGTGTGTACCTGTTGCTCCCCATGCTCTGCATCAATGAGAGAAGAGCAGTGGACTTAGAGGGGTAATCTGAAAGAATGAATCAGGGTCATTTATTTCTCTCGTGCTGCAGTTATTAGTTCAGTGCTTTATTGAAGGGCAACTTACATGTTTAGAGGAAGCTGTTACTGTCTATCCAGACCGTCAGATAAAAAGGCACTTAGGATGCTAATGTTAGATCAACCAAAAACTAATTTGATAAGCCTTCACTTGGTATGATGCACTTCAAAGTACCACACCTTTTTTACTTCACTATGTTCAGACAGCAAAAGTATGTAATTTACAGAATAGGATTGTATAAATAAAACATTCAATTTGTAAATTATGACTGACATTAAAATACCAAATACACAACTTCCACTAAGGAGCTAAAAACGTTATTGTTTTCAGTAATGACTTGATCATTTTACTCCTAAGTGTCCACCAGATGGCGCCACTGTATTTTAAAATAAACATGATGTCTGTGTTGACACTAATCTGCAGCATCAGTGACCCTCTGCAGACAGTCTGACCAAAAAGAAAGACCTTTGATTACGTGTGTACCTTATTGACTGTAGGACACAACAGGAAGTGTTTGATTTCAGTTGCTTTTGTTGCTTAATGTGCACCGCGCTCCCCCTTATTATTATTATCATTCTGCACTCACCCTCACTGTACCTGATCCTGCTGTCAACATATGCAGCTTCAGGTTCCAAACCATGTTATTAAATAAAGCAATTAAAAGCATGAGCCTGCCTCACCTTTTATCCATGTTGGGAGTGGCACTGCATGCCGCTTTAAGGAGGCTGCATTCCATCCTGTGAACCTCACTCTTCTTCTTTAACAGACACACACAAATGAAATGGAAAAAATTGATTACAAGTTATTCTCATTGATGTCCACTCCAACTTTTACTCGTTTGTTTTTCTGTCTGGCTGAATGTCAGCTAATTAAATAACAAAAATAAATCAGAGGAGTTGGATTTTAACACAATTCTCACTGACATTATACATCTGACTGTGTGTTTGTTTATGAGGATATTGAACACTCACTCAGTAATCTAATAACACTATGTACAAATCTGACGCTCCGTGTGCCCAAAACTGACGAATTGCAGGAGTGTTTCTGCGCCTACGCGGAGATCTTAATGTATGAGGAAATTTAATATAAATGCAATCCAGGTATGACTCAACCATTCCCCGAGTTTAGCACATAACGCCGCGGTGTGGTCTGCATCAACACCCCATTTGCACTTTTCTGTACAAAGGAAACGCCGCGTAAAAGCGCACTAAAGGTGCAGCTCTCCGTTTTTTCCCAGTGTCCTTGGCCCCGGACAAAGAGCACTCCAAATTAGGGCGGAATGAAATATCTAATACTAATGGATGCCAGGTGCCAGACGAACAGATGTCAAAGTGATGTATGCTTAAAAGTGTCGTAAATATTGTTTCTTTTTTGTGCCACTCCGCTGAAACCCGGGTCTGGCCTCTGAAACACGAATACAACCATCGTTAACCTGCGATCGTCCTCATTAAGGCCGCACTAAAGTTCTAACCTGCAGAAAGACTTTAATGGTGTCAGTGCAGTTTGGGCTGCAAAGGTTAGAGTCATCAGTGCGGGGTATTTTAAAGGCGAGTGAAGGCTCCATATATAGACCTGCGGGCGGCCTTATCGCGCATTAAAGCTTCATATTATTTGTATCAATCCGCATAGACGACACCACAGCTCTCTGCGCCTTAATACCCGGATTAGGGGTGCTTTAGGCGACAAACTGCAGGGCCTTGAAAGCAGCACACACACACTCTCTCTCTAACTCTCCGCACGTGTGTATCTTAATGCAGATGTCAAGTCAGTTTGGGGACAGTTAGTATAAAATGACAGACCTCCAACCCCTCAAACAAGAAATCACTGCTCGTCCCCATAATAACCTATTAGTGGTGACTTGGATTTCCCGCAGGATCATACTGGGAACATTAAACCGGGAACTTTTTTTTCTTTCAACATATTTCTCTGGAGAATCCGAGCAGCACCACGGATCTGCACACGCGTGTACCACAGATAAATCTGTCTGGCACTGTATTTTTTAAAACGTATTTATTTTCACAGCACAAAGTAGAATCCATTGACGTCTCAATCCATTTACTTGTCTCTGGTGTTTTGAAAGTTCAGGCCCACTGACAGAGTCACGCATGATGTCAGGTTGCAAGGCGGATGGATCTGATTATGAACAAAAAAACAAATAACTGCATGGAAAATAGAGCCTGCACAGCTGTGGTCTTAATGAGATTACTGATAATGTTAGAAATTGCAATTGATAATTGAGGGACGTGACTCATAGGTAATAAATAAAAACAGATTATCAAAGTGTCAACAACTGAAATTACCGATATTGTTTTCTATTTTCCAGTCGAGTAGTTATAGTTGTTTTCTTTAACCGAATAAACTATTTTCTGTAAATTTATAGCTGAGAAACACTTTTTTTGAACGTCGAAATCATGACTGAATAGCAATTTTTGAGCGGGCTTTTTTTACTGTAAAATTATATTATTTCGTTTGCCAATATTTTAACTTCTGAAATTGTGTTTTTTTAAAATAAATAACTATGGCTTATTTTGCTCTTAATGGGCAGTGCATGATAATAGGAGTTAAATGGAATTATTGGTGATGTAAATTGATTTGTTGTCGATTGTGTCCATGTGTTTCCTCATGTCTTTGGTTTCTATTTAACTTCCGGCAGACCTATTATCTAAGAGATTGAAGAACGAAGAGAGATTTTTGGTAAAACTAATGAATACAATATATAAAAGGCTTAATAAATACAAATGTGTGACCTGCTTTATTTGGATTGCAGGTGTTTTAAACCGTTAAGTAAAACATTAAGATGGAGGAAGAGGAATCCACTCATCATCATTATTCTTCTTCACAGCGATAACTGGATTTGACATGTGGTGAATATAAATGCACATTATACAATGTCATCCCTAAATTATCTTTACAGTTTAAAGCTTTGATTCTGACTAGATTCTTTAAAGCGTGAACTCTATTTTAAGATGAGAAAGAGGTTATTTATCGTCGTGAGTTCGTTACAGTTTTCGACCGGGTTTATTTAAGTGGTCTGAGTCTCACTGTCATAAAGCAAATAGGTGGATTATAAGATGCCATTCGACATTGGTTTTAAGAATTTCAATTATAGCCTACAAATAGACACCCTTGAGAAATAAAAACACATTTTCGTAAGATACACACAATTTTCGGTTGATTTAAGATTTTTCTAAAAAACGTTAGTACTTTCCACAGAGTGTATCTCATCACCACCGACCCAAAAGAGATATGCAAATCCTCTTAACACTACGGTTCTTTTATAGTTTTTGATCAAAATACATCGAAATCTGGCAATTTATGCGCACGTTTCCAATCTGACTCTGATTTCTAGAAACCTGGACAGGTATTTTTTCACAACTCGAGCTGTATTTTATCCGTCTCGTTGTGGTGACAACAAAAGTTCCCTCAGGTCCTCACTTGCTGGAAAATGTGGAATTTAAAAACAAAATGTGGTTTGCTCACACACGAAGAAGATAGCTGAGGTTGGAGTATGTGTCTCATCACATTTGATATCTGTACAGTGTGTAGATGTAAACAAAGTCACGTTGGCTCAGCACTTTCTTTCCTCATGGTCACATCTCTCAGACTGCAGCTGTTATATAATTTATAATTGAGTATATTTGGAATGATTTATATTCCTGGATATTTGGAAATGTGGCATACAGTTTTCTGTGAAACGCACGAACAGTTTTTTTTTCATATTTACCTGATAAATAATGAAATATTGATGCATTTTGTTTCCTCTGCACTTGGGCATCTCCTCCAATTCTGTATCATCTGGGACAAACTGCACTTATTTATAGAACTAAAACAATTACTGAAATAAGCAGCACAAATATATTTTCGCCTTCACACTTCTTTCTTCATCTTGAGTCAATAAGGACCTTCTCTTATGAGCAAAGCAAACCAAAAGCAAACCTGTTTCCTACACATAGGTAGAGGATCAACAGAACAGGACAACAGCTGTTGCTGAGCAGATTAGACATTCAATAGGAAAACACGTCTGTTAAAAAAGAGACACAAATATAAACACACTGCAGATGATTTACCATAATAAGTATTATACTAGTTCAAATCTTAAGCTATAGCTGGGTCCATAATATATTTACCCTTTTCCTTCTGTATACACCTTACAACCTTATACTGTTTATTAAAGTACATTACTGCTTTGTGCACTTTCGCAGCAAGGCTGTTGTTTGGATGCTTAACTCAAGTATATTACCATTATGACATGATTGTACTTTAGTTGAGTACTTTCACGTTGTGCTACTTTATACTTCGACTCCACTATTTCATAGCCAAATGTTGTACTTTTACTCCACAACATTTATTTAACACATCCTGGTGACATAAAACACGTTATATGCTTAAATGATATGATGCAGTAGCCTACTTTACTTCTAATATATAAATACAACACAGTATTTGAAAAGCATATACAATTGGCTCCATGCGTTAGTTATAATATCAGGATAATATATTTGTAAGAATGCAATACTTTGAAAGTGCTGTTTGCTACTTTTACTTTGACTCCATGTATGATAATACTTCTGTAATTCCACCTAAGTAACATTTTAAATTGAGGACTTTTTACTTAATGGAGTACTTCAATAATATGTATTTCTCTGTTACTTAAGTAGGCTATGCGACCTCAGCGACATGATTGGGATGATCTAATTTCATTGTCTTAGCTCTCCGTTCATGCTTATCTAAAATATCTCGCATCTCCAAGAGCTGAATTCCATCTCATTGGATACATGCTCCTGTACTTCAAGTGTAACATAATTAATTGGAAGCCATTTTTAAAATGTAATGCAACTTTTTTAAGGAAAACAAATACTTTTATAAAGAAAAACCGGTACCACTTTACAATAAGACTACCCTTATAAAGGATTCATAAAGGGTTGATAATTAGGTTATTAATTAGGTTGTAAACACTTTATTAATCATTAAGAGCCATTTGTAAACCAGTTCTAACATAGTTTTCATACATCAACACAGGCTCACTATTTGGCAAGATGACTAAGCCTTATATTGGCACTAGCTTACTTCGTCTTCTTCATCAGCCAGCATCCTTGGTATCTGTTGTTCACTGAGTTGATTCCCCCCCTTGATGTTTCTTGGCATCTCTTTATGACCATTTATTTATAGTTAGTTACTAACATTTATAACTGCCAAAAGGGAGCCTTATTGTAAAGTGTGAAACACATTCCCATTTTTTTTATGAGTTACTACCATTTCTAAGACTTAGCAGTACAGATAAATGTGGGCTCACTATTTGGCAAGCAACCGGTCACAGTTGCCCTGTTTATCTCATGTCTTATAAAAGCTTATTAAGGATTTATAAAGTGTTCACAACCTAATTAATAAATGAATTAGAAACTATTCGTAAAAGCTGTATAAGGCTAGTCTTATTGTAAAGTGGTACCGAAAAACCTGATGTTAAAATGTAGCTGCTTGTCACTCTGCATCAAACATACTCAACGAATGTGTCAGGATAGTATTAACAAAAGGCCTTCAAGCAATACATGAGATATAATGAAGGCACAGTGATTACTTGAGGTAGAATCTGTAGTGCACATTTTTGCAAATAAACCCTTAAAGCACCGGACATCCAACCAATGTTGAAACAAGAAGAAATCCAGAAAATATTCTGGACTCGCAAAAACGCATTTTTAAAACACAAGTTGTTTTAATTGTATGTAGCCATGGGGAATATAAAGTAGGATTCATTTTAGGCTGCAAATCTGATTATTATCATGTGAAAGGCCCACAGCAGAATATTTGAGGGAGGATAAATCTGTTGCCAAATCCACAGAAACTCTAAGATGCTGGAATAAATATATATGTCTCCTGCAGAGACGAAGCTCTGAGTCCATCGTTACACAATTTGTCTGACAAGTGATGCGTTGCCTTCAACAACTCAATTCGACATGGACGAGTTTGGTCTTGTGAGCTGCAGCGGCATGTGACAGCCATGTCGAGTCTGGATATCATTATTAACAATCTGCGCTTCAATTCCAACTCATAATAATAATAATAATAATAATAATAATAAACTAATAATAGCTTCGCAATGACTCTTCGGTGCAATTATCACATACTTTGACTAACTTTTGTACAATTATTTCAATAACATACAGTTAACATTTTCCAGTTGTGTGATAACAGGGTTTTGTGGCTGCAGCGTAATGCATGCTCAGGTGGGCTATCATCTATTAGCCTATATCACGGGGGGAAGAAGGAGGAAGTTCAGGTGTCCGTTTAGCCAAAGATGGAGCAGTTTGCGCAGACCTTTGATCCCTCACCACTGACCTTTTGTTATTTCAGCCACCAGAGGAACCTCAATGGAAACAAGTTGAGCACGTTTCCCCACGGTAAACATTATCCTTGACGCATTAGTGGCCTGTGAGCGGAGCAGGGTGGGCAGGTGGGGGCAAAAGCGATGTTAAAAAAATAAATATACAAACATAAAAATAGTAAAACATAAACTTTCAGACACTAGGCCATCTTAAAGCAAACAACGCTTTATGTAAACAAAGGTATTTTGCGAAAAATGGTCAAATACGCTTCCCTATGAAGCCCGTCTACTGACTTGAATTAGTGTTAGGCCCACGCTGCTATATGTGCAATTTCAGAGATTTATGCCATCCTGAGAAGGTGGGAAACTAAACCGAAAAATGTAGGTGTAGTACCTCCAATATCCAGCCCACTGAGCTCAAACAAATACTGAGAAATACTTAGTGTGTATTTTTGGCCCCTCACAGGCTTTTCTGTGTTTAATGTCAGCGGAGGTTTTCAACAATATTCCTAATTGCACGGCTGTACAGGAGCCCCGTTTGATGTTAACATGCACGTTGATCCCTCTCGGTAGATGAAGGTCAGTCATGCGCCATGGCCTTTTTAAAATATGTCACGAGAAAACCCAAAGCATGTGTCACGATGGGGAGAGAGTGAAGGCGCAAAGTTATGGCGTGTGTTTGTTTCTCGTGTCGGGAAGCAACAAATCTTTCTTATGGCCTGCAAGTGGTTTCTGTACGGAGAGAGCAGGAAGCGGAGGAAGCAAAGCTAGAAATAATCCCTTAAGGAGATACTGGTCTAAGGACGTTTGGCCTGAAAGATAGTTATGGAGAGATTAACACATACGATTATTTCCTTAGAGCTCTTTTTAGCTTTACCTTTGCAGTTCATAATTGGCAAAAACGCAACATTTGGCCTTCCGGTGCGAGGCCTTAATGCAGATGAAATTGCAAAGAAAAGGCAAATTATTGAGTTGAAATAGCACTTTAAGGTGATGTTCGTTTCACGCGTAAACAAAAAAAAAACACTTCATTTTTAGGCCAAATTTAAAATATTGATCCAAGAGATAAATATGACGTCTGTGATTTATTTTCAAACAACATGACAAGACAAATTATTTACAAAGTGTTAGCCTTGGTTTAAATATGATCCACGTGAAGGATTAGTTTATGGCGTGTGAAGTGTAGGGCTGTTTGGTGCGTAAACGTGAGTAAAAAGCGGAGCGACAAATGATCACAAAAGTATGATGGTCCTCGATTGCACTGGGATTCAATTAACCAACATAAAAATAATCAATATTTTCTCCCAATTTCCTTAATGATGCCATTCTGAAGATTGATATGAAGGGTATTGAAGTGGCGCGTAAAAGCCCCAATAACTCAAGTTTTCTGCCTTTTGATTTTCAATTGAACTCGAACTTTTTTGTCTGTGTTAAAGGTTTCAGCTGTGGTGTAAAAACAAAACAAAAATAATCAATTCATTATAAGTTACAGGGTTTAAATTGTAGAAGCTTGTGCGTTTTCATTAAAAAACATTTCTGGTGATGGTTCTTTGTGATGGTTTCCAAATGGAGCTTTTTACACATATTTTATGTAGTGCCACATCTAAAGATCTGATCCAAAATCTTGATATATCTTTATACTCACCATATCTGTGTCAATAACAAAAGCATTCATGGTGCTATATCCCAGCTTTGCTTTCTGGTGGGAGCGAGCAGGACGAGGAGGAGGACTGGGGGGATCTCTGTGGACTTGTCATGTCAAACTTTTGGACCAATAGCAGCGAAGCTTTGAGCGATCCCGAAAGTCTAATGGAGAGCTGAGCCAATCAGCGGCGGAAAAGCTCTGGAAGTCCAGCCTCCTAATTTCAACAGATTGAAATGTAAGCCTGTCTCCAGCGCCGTCAGGAAACAGATCGAGCATTTTGTCCCTCTTGTTCCTTATCGCGCAAGAAGATTTTCGTGGACGCGGTTTTGGACAGTGGACACGCTGGACGAGGAACAGGATCCACGCAGGAGGCACAACCCGGACGCCGTGCTCTTCCTTTGCGGCTTTAACACGATGGGTGAGTTCATGTGGGATCGTTTTTTTCTTGTCAGGGATGCAGCGAAAGGTCCAACGGCAAGGTGGGAGAGATATGAAGAGATACCGTGTATGTGATTTTTTTGATGGGTCAGATAAGTCTGGACTCCAGAGGAAGACACCAGCATACTGAATTATGACATTTGTCAGAAACATGCGAGTTCTACCATCCGCGTAAAGTTTAGCGACAACTTTCTGCCAGTTATGGGTTGGTACTTTTTACTCAAAAAAACAAAAAGGTCAAAATGAACTATTTTGTATTTTACAGTAAACACTTTTTTCGTGAATGCACTAGCAATGTGCTATACTATACTATAATGGGCTATTACTACATGTTAAAGCGCTTTGATAACACTCTTCTGAATGCAAATAAAATGTGCAATAAGTATATAAAAAGCAAAGTTTAACATTTAACAGCTTTTCCCAATATGATTGTGCACAATTAAGTGTTTGTTAATACATTTCAGGCATTTTAAATGTGCAGTTTAACCCGGGTTAAAGAGTCTTTGGTGGGCCTCAGTTACCTAATAGCTTTCTCATTGTTCTGCTCGTTTGTGTGTTTGTTTTTGACACCAGAGCCTGCCTTCGGTGAGGTGAACCAGCTCGGCGGTGTTTTCGTGAACGGCAGGCCGCTCCCCAACGCGATCCGGCTCCGGATAGTGGAGCTGGCCCAGCTCGGGATCCGACCCTGTGACATCAGTCGGCAGCTGCGGGTGTCCCACGGCTGCGTCAGCAAGATCCTGGCCCGATACAACGAGACCGGCTCCATCCTCCCAGGGGCCATCGGAGGCAGCAAGCCGCGGGTCACCACGCCCACCGTGGTCAAGCACATACGGACATACAAGCAGAGGGACCCCGGGATTTTTGCCTGGGAGATCCGGGACAGGCTACTCGCCGACGGGGTTTGCGACAAGTTCAATCTGCCGTCAGTGAGCTCCATCAGCCGGATCCTCCGCAACAAGATCGGGAATCTGTCCCAGCAGAGCCAGTACGAGTCAGGCAAGCAGCCTCACCCCCCGCCACAGCCAACGATACCCTACAACCACTTATACTCATACCCGACATCCAAAGTGCCCACTCCCCCAGGCATGCACACCCTACCCGGACACATGGCCATGCACAGGATATGGCCTTCCTCGCACTCGGTCACAGATATTCTGGGGATACGGTCTATTACAGAGCAACAAAGTAAGCATGGCTGCACGGAGGGCGGTTGCATTTGTTTATTGCACTACATTTAAACAGCTTTTTGAAAGGGGGTTTTGCTCGCAAGGATGTGAATGTTTGAAAGAGAATTCAATTTTTTTACTTTGAGTTATTGTAATTGTTTTTATAGTCCTCCAAAAGTAACCACTTGGTCTTTATGACCTCCATAGAGGGATAGAGCTTAAATGCCATTTGACCTGCCGGCTGATATTGATTTGAAAGGGAGGCAGGTTAGTCCAGAAACAGATGGTTTGGCTTGCAGTAATAATTAAGAGGCGGATGTGGAATATTAGAGGGACAGCGGAGGGAAAGGCAGTGGGATGAAGTGCATCAAAATGAGGTGTGCTGAATGTTTGCCATGACTCGGAGCCAGACATTTTGTGTAGGGCTGCGTGTCCTGCAGGTTTGACGGTAATTCGGGTCCTAAATAGCCCACTAGCTTGACATTAATAGGCGTTTTCTGTTGTATGTTTGTCGTGTATGTGTGCGACATGCAGGTAGGCCCGGATAGCTTTGGCTTGCACTCAACAAGACCACAACTGTTTTGGAAACAGTGAAACAGGATCCGGCATAAATCAGTGTTAATGGCCGGCTCGGTGTTGTGAAAGGGATTTTCGGAGAGCTTGTTTTCCAGTGGCAGGAAGCGAAGTGCTGTCAGTCCTTAGCGAGCCGTCGTGCTGTCAGGATTCATGGCTACCAGGCACACAAACACGCCCGGCTCCTCTCCACTTTTACCGCCATGCGAAAAGCTAACTTGGGCAATCTAAACAAGACAAATGTGAGGCAGATATCCACGAGAAATCACAAGTGGGAGGAATGTGTTTTTGGAAGGCTGCCTTTTTCAAACAATTTGTGCATTTTTAAGTTATGAGCAGATGTTTGTGGCAAGTTTTAAATGCAACGTTTTAATGGAGATTGGTTTTGGTTTTTGATTGAGTGATTTCACAAGTCAGATAACTACATAATATTAATATATTTGGAATGTATGGAAATTTGGAAATAGGCCTAGTAATTAAACAATCCAAACACAGTGTGCAGGAGTAAGTAAGCTATTCTTTATTTAACTTGAGTTGATTTTTTTATTTTACGCGCATACAGACACACGATTAAAACGCACAAACTGCATTCAGTAAATTGCTGATATGTTGGGATTCAGTTACAAACATCAAAAATAATATTTACTTGTGTTCAATATTTTAAAAGGCTCTTAATCGAGTTATAGCCTACCTTTGGTGGGCTTGCAATTCTCAGTGTAAACGTTGGGAGCTATATAATATCCATTACGCTCAAAGGAGGGAGACGGTGAAAGTAAATCTAATTTGTCCCCCGACAGGAAGACGCTTTGGTGGGCTGAAATGTCCCTGACCCTCCAGAGAGGCGTCTCTCCGCCCTGCCCATCTTCAGCTGGGCCTCAATCTGATTTTAAGGGGGAACTAAAACATTTAGTTCCACTCTGTCAATTTACTTTAAGGCCTGTTAAAAATACGCAAATTATAATTCTACCATTTTTCAATGTTCTCAGTCATAATGGCGAACAGAGAAAGTCGAGGCTAACCATTTTAAACTCCTATATTTTAAATGTCTTTATTACAAATATATCAATTTGCCGAGAGTTAGAAAGTGTCAATATCAGATTATGCAAATGTTGTGTTGGACACTGGAACTGATACTTTTGTTTACCTGAAAGGTTTTGTAAAACAAAGTACACGCACACGCATACGAAAGCCCATAGGATGTGTGATACATTTGTGCTTAAAATAACAAATAATCGCCTTTATTGCAAAATGTCACAGGGTTTATGTTTTATGCAGCCTGGCTAACCTGGCCTGATTGCGGCCTGTGCGGATCTTTTTCCTGATCTTACAATCTCCTCTTCCTCTCTTCTCCTTTTCTCAGTTAGTGACAGTCCATCCTTTTCCTGCGCCAAACTAGAAGAATGGAGCACTTTTAACAGGACTAATTTCCCACCAGCAAGCTCTCCACTAATCAATGGCTTGGATAAACCGCATTTAGAACATCAAGCACAATACACACAGGTAAAACAAATATATAAATATCTATTTATTTTGTAACCTAATTTGCAACAATAGAGTCTTTCCAAACTTCTGGCAAGTGCGTTAAACTCTTGAGTTTTCTCTAATATTTTAATTATTATTTATACAATTATGTGGCTAGGACTTTCCACAGCTTTAATGCTCTCCTTCTGTTGGCTAGCTGGTAATGGTGCCTTTTATTATATCTTATTATTTTTACTTCCATAGGGCCTGCTGCATGTTCAGTGCTTTTATGAATCATCCGAGTGTAACTCATTTAATATTTAGTCGGTTAAAGAGATTTGGATAGCCTTGTGATTCCTCTTGATTCTTGTTTTCCGGCTCGACATGTTAAGGTTTTTAAAATTAATTGTAGCGTGCTTAACACTCAGAAACTAGATGGACTCGTAAAAAAAAGACTCAGCATGTAATATATAGCCTTTTTTGGTTTCCTGGTAAATTATTAAAACATAGGCCTACAGGATTTTAATGGGTTGGTTTCAGTGTTAGGATCCATGTAGGATTTGGGCCAAGACTGCATGGAAGGAACACTGACCACAACATCATGTGTCTTTTTCCTATTGCAAAGGACACAATATATAAGCTAATATTTTCGAAAACAAACTGCATATTAATAAATATTATGCACAAAGTTCATAAAGTCAATACATAAACGTGCTAGCCTAATCAAAGACACATCTGGGTTGGGATTAATGCAGCGATTTCTTTTCCACGAAACACATTCACATTTAATAATTAAGAATAATTAAATAAAGTTTTCAAATGTTGAAGACCATACGCATAAGTAGGCTTATAAATTAATATGATGGTTCCTTAGTCTCAAATTGTATGTCAAAAAATACATTTTAGTAGCTTGCTATGCACTAAAGTGATTTCACATCATTTGGAAAAACAAATATATTTTTTAGTAGCTGGAGTACAAATATTTGAATGGGATTTTATTTTATTTTTTAAAAGTATAGGTACTATCTCTTTTTGACAGGGGCGTGCAATTCTCAAAAACGACAATTTCATGGCGCATAATTGACTTTTGCACTTTTATGACAAGGGTGGTATAGTTGTAATGCTCGTTACGCAGAAACAACCCCGATGCAGTGAGATTATCAGCAGAACAGCTCGAAGTGACTGAGCGGTTAGAAAACTGTAGAAAATAACAACTCTATAAATTACAGTTTATTGCATGAAAAACAGTGGATGGTGAAGCGAAGTAGTGTTCCACCATTCGACTGGAGGAGTTCCCGTCCGTTTGTGCATCTGCTCACATCTGATGTTAAAGGGATCTGTGTTTGTGAGGGGAACAGTAACACAAAAAGATGTGTCATGCAAGGAGCGATCTGTAGAGTTTTATATTTTTCTGTTACTTTCCAAAACAAAAGGCTCACGTTTTTCCACATTTTACTTTCCACTACAGGCCTAATTTTTAAACTCCCTAAGGTTGACAGCTTTGCTATAAGTTAATTCAAATGGGACCCTGAACGCATCACGGGTCGGCCTAATTCACGCACTCCGACTCCGGTATGAGGCCAGAGGGCTGTGTAACATCTGGCCTAAAGGCGCTGTTTGCAGGGCAGATGCACCCATGGGACGCTCGGGGTTTTCTCTGGAAGAAGATGATCATTAAAATAGATTTAAGGTTAAGTCTCGAGCTCAGGGCGCGCGGCGGCTCGGACGTGATTCCGTTCATGTTTCGATTGAAACATTCAGTAAAAGTTGTTTTTTGACCACAACACGTGTAGGTAATATCATATTATTTTTATTCGAGCAGGATAAACATGCCTTTTATTAGTTTTGATGATTTATTTAAATATAAAGTATGGAAGCTGAGCGTGACAAAGTTAATCCGTTTGAGGTAATTATTTGAATGAATGTCGTCAATGCTTATTCAAACCTTATTCTGGTTTTACTTGTTCTTATTAATACTCATTCAAAAAGGCATGAAAACAGCTACACGTGTATTATTATAAATACAATATTCTGACTAACATAAGAAAAGATTAACCTAACCTACTTTTTAAGGTTTTTAAACGCAGCACACGTTGTTTCGTTAGGCAGCATAATGCATATTTTATAGATGTATAAATACTAAATAAACACAGTCCAAAAATATGTGTATACACAGTATAGTGTGAACGACATAAGTATATTACATTACAACAGGTACACCTAAACAAACAATGCAATTTAATACAAGAGTCATAAACACACCCTTTGTAAACTTTTTAATTTTGTTGACTTCTTGTCAGCATGTGTTGATTAAACTCTGTGGTCATTTCTGAGGAGAAGTGTTCTTGTAGTGATGCATTATACAGGAAGGTGTTTCCTGTTATATTGTTAGGAGTATACGTATTGTATGCCTACTGTATTGTGTGTGTGATTTATAATGCTTTTAGTTGGGGGAAGATGTCATCATTTTTAGTGTTATTTAACATTTTTCCAACTAACTTGCTATTTCTGAAATAAGATTCAGTTTTGGTGAGCCAAGTGAAGTCACACAAACACAAACAGAGCCCCACAAGTACCCAACACAGACACCCACAGGCGCGCAAACACACAACTAGCTTTCTCTCTGGTTTAGCTTTATAAATCACCACAAATGTCAGCTTGGAGCTAATTATTCATATATTTTTGAGCAAAAAGCCGGCAACTCTGGCAGTCAATAAAAATAGGTCAACAAACACAGAAATGATCAGAATTTTAGAAATAGTTCTCAGTAGTCGCAGACCACCCAGGAACAGCAATTCGGCCTCCCTGTTGAAATGCTTTGGTGAATTCCTCAAGTTAGGTCCTGTCGCTGTGCCAGAAAAGCAAAGCCCATTCATTCTCCGAATCCTATGCTCGCCTGGTTCTCTATCATATTTCCCTTCTTCCTGGCCTTTCACTCTCAATCTCTCATGACATCTGTTTTGTGGCGCCCCCAACCACCCTGTCTCCCATCGTCTGACGTGCTATATCAACGCCGGAGGAGTAAACGTCCCCTTCTGGGCAGAAAACAAGTCCTTTAGACAGAGGGGTAATCATGCATGTATGGTTTTTATCCATGTTTAATATGTTCCAGGATCAGGAGAGAGCATAATTGATCATTCATACTTTCATCAAAATTGGGAAAATTGTTTTTTTATGTGGTGGCTGTGAAGTTTGAATTTATGGTTTCTGCCGTTTATAATTCAATCACTATTCCTTTCACTTTTCTCTACAGCTTTCCTCAGCTTTTTTCAATTATAACTCAGCTGCTTGTGTGTGTCTTCTTGAATTGGGGGTCACTAAATAATGTAGCTAAAAATGGTCTTCTGTCAAATATTGTCCTTTTTTGACAAGCAAAACTACAAAATGGAAAACACAAAACATGATATTTCCACCAAGTCACCAGTGACCTTTCAGACATTTAACACAGATTTCTCTCTCTCTTGTCTCCAGACGCTGAATGGTTTGCCCACAGTGAACAGCTATGTCACAGCACCCAGCATCCCTCCCTACCACCCTCCCACCACCCAAGTGTCACCCTACATGGGGTACAGCGCCACCACGTCGGCCTTTGTGACCGGTCCCACATGGCAGCTGGGCAGTGGCAGTGCGCTATCTCCCCACAACTGTGACATCGCCGCCTTCTCGGCCTTCAAGGGCTCGATGACCCACCGTGACGCCATCCACCCAGTCACCGCCTCGGCACTGTGAAGTGGCGGGAGAGGAAGGGGGAGGGAGTGAGACCTGGCGAGGACAGGAGACACCGAGTCTGTCCCATGCGGCTTCATGCGATCCCTATGCCTCCTTTCTATGAAGGACTCGGCCCCAGGAACCATTTTTGTGCCCCCTTCTTGTCCCTGCGACACAAAGTCACACCAAAGACACACAAGGAATAAACAAAAATTCATTTTTTTAACAAACTTGTTTTCTGAGAGAAGAGACAGGTGTACTGAAGGACTGATGTAAGACTGCTACTCCATCCATCAACACAATTCCTCTCAGATTCTTTAATGCACACTTCTGCAAATGTCTTTGGGCAAAATGGGGTAATGTATAACTTCATGAGTAAGCAATCAAAGAAGAGGGGGAAACTTTGCATTAGTGTTTCAGGGTGTTTAATAATTGCTATCGTTTTCTTCTTTTTTAAATATGTTTGTATGCTTTTTTGTGTTACGTTTTGATAAAAGCCTTATGGAGCATTGTTTTCCAACTTCTCTAAAAATGTAGCCTATGCGAGAGCTCCAGAGAGAAGTCTTATTTATTAGATTAAGGTACGTTGAATGAAGTGCAATTCGCCTTACAGACAGCATGGGGATCCTCACGCATGTTTAGACAAAATTGGCATTGGTCTTATGTTGGAGTTTAGAGCATTAACAATTGACAAATGTTGCACAAGGAAATTGAATGTATCTTATTAAATTGTTTGGCTGTTATTGGTCTCCATGGAGTTTGCCTCAACAGTTTTTATTCTAAGAGAAGACATGAAATATAATTATCCTCCCACTGTCAGTGTAGCTTACTATAGGTAAATTCCGAATATTGTCGTGTGCCGGCCTGTTTTACATTAGCAGGAAACTGCTTTTCATAAATAATATATGTGCACGCTCATACAAAGCCTGTGATTCTATTACCTAGCGTCACGGCTCACTAGGAGAGTTCATCAGAAATGCTTTGGGCACACACAGGCTTTGTCACCACATAAAGACATAGTTTTAGGCATTAAAATAAAATCACCTCATAACTTAATATGGCCCTTTCTATTTTCATAAACATTTATGCCTGGATATTTGCTCAATGCCGCAGAAGTACATGGTTTAAAGAAATTATATTAAATACTTCTACATCTATATATACACCGTGTAAATATATACCAATTATATTGTTTAACATTTCTCCAATAAATGTAGTGTCTGAAGCAGATATATTTGGGTTGAAAATGGAGGTATAAAAATATAAAATACATTAGTATTACAGAAATATGGAGAGATCATATTATCTAATCTCGCTCTTTGATTTTTTTTTGTAGAAATCAGGAAGTTTGGGAAGCTTTTGTTAATTAAAGCCAAGGTCTATTGTCAAACATTACAACTTAAAGTTATATTTAATTAAAGCCACGGTCTATTGTCTAACATTATAATTTAAAGTTATATTTGAGAAGGATTCAGGCGCACATAAAAAACAATAAATTAGAACATCGCTGATGCTTTCAACTTTGAGATCTGTGAATCGAAGACTCGGCGCTGAACTCAGAGCACGAATGCGGTCTGTTAGGTCATAAGACATGAGACCCAAACACGAACCTACAGCCGCCACAAACAGGGCCCAAACAGGGCCCAAACAGGGCCCAAACAGGGCTCCCCATGGGCCGACCCAACATGTTAATTACAAAAGGAAAAGCACACAGCCTGGTTTACAAATGACATGTCTGCAAAATGATGCAAAAATACTTTTAAGGGGGGCCAGTGTAATAAATCATAAGTGTGTCTAGCAAGCCCTGTCTCGCAGTGAAAACCAAACTGGGCTTGAAGTTGTATATTAATAACTTGATGATGTTGCTCACCTGCTCTTTTACATAACTCTACCTGCTGCAGAGGGGGGGTGCAGCAGCGTAAACAGGCCCTGCATGTGACAGTGTCAACAGTCCTCCCTTAGCAGGAGCTGATTTGACTTGGAAAGCACTCTTCCCCGCAGCCAGTGGTCACGGACCGTTGCTCAGGGATCGTAGTGTTTCTTTGACCGTATGTGAACCACATCACAGGGACGTGATGATCATACACTCGCTGTAGCAGCCACCCATTCACCATGCACCATCCATCATGTACAGTAAATGATGGTTAACTCTCGGAGTGGCATGAAAAAGTTGTTACATGCTCTTTCTTACCTCAGCCTACACACAACAAGGCCAAACAACTTTTCCTTTCAACTAAGCTACAAGAATTGAGCACAGTCTTGTTAGCCTCCTCTGAGTCATGCAACGAAATTAAAATGTGGTCGTTTTAATTGACACCAGTGTTTAAAAAATAGGAACAGTGTGTTTTCTAGATGGGAGGAAAAGCTTCTCGAAGGTCTAATAATCCTTGCTCTTGTAGTCTAATGTTGGTCAGCTTTAATGGAGGCTAGGGTCTAAAAGGCGTGGTTTTAAAAATAGATGCAGACACGTGTTTATAATTAATGATGTTGAGTCTGACTTCAGTGTCATATGGATATCTTTACTTCTCCACATGCAATCAGAAACAAGACAGCCATTTGCAGAGTAACACAGAGCAGAGAGCAGGGTGAGAGTGTGTTTCTGCTCCATGGACATTTCTAAAAGAAGCTGACAACAGCCAGAATGTTTTCTTAATGCCTTAAAACAGCAACGCTGAGCACACAGGTGAGTAAAACCTCTTAAAAAGAAAAGACTGGGCTGGGAAAATCACAACATGTCTGGAGCAGTGTCTTTGGTATGCACACACTAAGTCCCATGTCCAATCACTCTGACATGAATCACTGCTTTTCACATGTTATCCTGGACATTTTAATGTATATTAATCATTAACCACAGTGGGAAAGACAGGTACGGCCATGTTTAAATTGCAGACTCGTCAAAGTGGAGCCACTCAATTGAAATGTAACCGGCGGAGACGAGAAACACGCATGGAAAGGGTGTAAAGAAAATGAGGAGATGGGGGACTTTGCTGCAGGAGATTTATGATCAGCGTGGTGTGTGCAGGGAATTCAGGTGAGGGGTGGCACTGTTGCTAAGCTACCTAGCAATACACGCGGCACATGTTGCAAGCTGTCAGGTCAGAACCAAACATACACATCCAGCCCTCCTTTACCCGAAAGGACACGTTAAGCGCTTACAATTCAATCAGTCTGCAAGCCGCAGTTGTTAGTCTATCACCACCTGGGCAGAGAACCGGGAGCCGCTCCATAATGGCAGTGAGAGACTCCCACATTAATGATGACTGTCAAATGCCAACGTGGCTCAGTGTAAGCCGCTACCAGATGAGGTTAAGATGAGCCACCAGCCTACCCTGAAGGCTGTGCAGCAGGTGTGTGTGTGTGTTTTTGTTCGTGCATATTTGTGTAAGAGATAGACTGGCAAAGTGAGAGAATGTGTGCGGTAACCCCCCCCCCCCCCCATTCCTGCAGTTACATTTTAATTTCTTGAGCTTGTTGTTTTAGCTTGCACTAAAGCTACGCTCAGGCAGCGACTCCCCGGCTGACACTCGGTCGGTTAATACAACTTCAGCAGCTGACAGCTTCTCAAACAACTGAGTGCTGTGATGGAGTGGAGAAGAGGAGGAGGAAGGTGGTAAAGTGAGGTAAAGTGATACGCTTATATCAATGCCAAGCTGGAACGCTCCCAGTGAGAGACAAACACGGAACAACATAAAACTGACAGGACGAAAAAGTACTAAACACACAGACAGAAACACAACACACAGACAGAGAGGAAGTTTAATTTTATTCTTTCTTTATTTTTAACCAAATCATTCAAGTCACTTTTTCACAAATGCTAACATTCCACATCAGGAAAAAAAAATGAACAGAATTTCTTACCAATAATAGTTTTCATACTAATCTAATTTAAGAAATGAAAATAAAAGATCAGTCATGCAACAATAAATTCATTAAAAAGGTTCTGCAATAGGCCTCTATAATAGAAATGTATAAGAAAGTATTCCTACATGAATTATCAGGCACTATTGGCGGTTTGTTTGAGATATACAGTAAGGCTCAGTAATATTGCCGCGAACACAGTATATATTTGGAATCACGTATACATTGTTGTATATGGAGATGTTAATACAAAAAGTGTGTATTGTATAGGAACATCTTGAAGTGAGACTCATGTGAACTCGGTATGTCTTTGTTTCTTCATATAATTCATAAAACATGTACTGTGCATCTATAAAATGAAGATCTATACTATATTTCGTAAATCCTTTGTAAATTGCCTTCACTTAATTCTTCATGTTGTATTTCATTTGAAACTTAAAATTAGGCCCACTGAAAGCCAGTGTTCTATAATAAGCAATGTTACTTTAACTTAGTTTTTTGACTAAATAAGCTACTACACCAAAACAAACATTCACACAACTCAAACGCTCATGAGGTGTAGGTGTATTGAATTGACAGACATAAAGCACAACATACTTGTGAAATATCAATAACCGTTCTAAATCTGTATTGCATTTCAACTAGGGCTGCACGATTTGGGGAAATAATCTAATTGCGATTTTTCTGACAGATATTGCGATTCGATTTGCGATATTTGTTTTTAAGCGACCCAACGGAAGTTTATTGTAAAATGCGGCCATATCTCCGGCTAGGAAGGTCGCATCAACGTGCTCCCGTCTCTAGCACCCCCGCAGCCCGAGCTACGAGTGAAAGAAATAAACTTACATGAAACTTCCGTTGGGTTGCTTTAAAGTCAAGCTTCAGTTTAAGATTCACCCTGTAATAGATGTAAAACATGTGATGGAGCATTACTAACCTGACTGATGGTTGGTTTCACCAAACCATCTAGGAAAGCTCCATTGGAAGCCATTTGGAAAAGTATTTCAAAAATATTTGGCAGGTGATTGGATCAATCTGTCTATCACTACTATCATGGACCACTTCTGATTGGTTAACAATGACTGGTACATGTGGAGCACAGCACTTCTGATTGGTGTGGATGACTGACACACAAGAAGAACACAAAAAAAAAATTGCAGGCTTTGCGCATTGATAATTGCATCATTTCAAATCGCGAATTCGATTTAAAATCGATTAATCGTTCAGCCCTAATTTTCAAGTATTGTATTATTGTAGGACCCCATGACTTATAGTAGAAAATTGATTGAGAAAATATGTGTTCAGGTCCTGTAAAACTCACTGTTAAATCCTCTTCTACATTAGAAATGTCAATATTGGTATTGCAGCTGTTTTTAATTCCTGAGAAGGTAACTTAGATGATGATTACGTTTTTCCTCAGAAAGCTTCATTTTAAAATATATTGTAATGCTGAGTTGGTATTATTCTGCAAAATGGTGTATCAATGTAGAAAAAACAATCAACAAAAAACTAATTTGGTCTGATGTTAGTAGAGTCATTTAAGAATATTGGCAATGAGGTACAATCCATAAGGCACTCTCTTTGGTTTCTTTCTGTGTTTTTAGGTTTGTTACCAGTTGTTCTGTAGCCATCCAGACACATATTCATAGACCAGCAGCATCACTGCTCCACCTGTAACCCGACAGAAGAGAAACCACAGTGAATCAACACGTATTTCCCTGCTATTGGATAAACAGCCAGAGCTACACAACCAATAGAAACCGAGTTTTAGTGTCACGTGTGGACTTTCTGGGAAACACAAAGGAATATTACAGATACAAAATAAAAAGATGGGTACATTTTAAAATGCAAGTTGGGTAGGCAGGGGTTCTAACTCGCAATGTTGCCTTTCAATTGTATAAATATTTAAAAAAACGTACGCAAAACATCGATTTTACATTTTTGTGATTTGAGTGCACAGTTAAATATAGATAGAACAAAGACATCAGAGAGGGAAATAGTGCACTCAGTCATTCAAAGTGTGTTTTAACAGTAACATGACTTGGGGGTTCTGTCTATATTAATAAACTGAGATTTTGAAAAACCTCCATACATTTCAGTCTACCAATCTAAAAATGATTCAAACTAAAACTTGAAGGTCAAGTTGAACTCTTTTCGTCTGCTGTAAAAGACAACTTGTGATTATAAAGAAATGTTTATGTCAGTATATAAAGCTTTTTATTGTTACCTGGTCCAAGCCTCATTATCTTGGGCACCAACCCCTTGTAAAGCGCCAGGTACCTGTAGGAAAAAGAGGATTTTAATAATGTGCAAACACAAAATACCACAGTTAAATCCAAACATGTAAATTCCGTCAAGAGAACACTTCTCTATCCATATATAATTTCCGTGTGTGTACTCGCCTGTGTGTGTAGGCTGAGAGTGGGGGTGAGCTCTTTCCTGTCTGCCTGTCTGTCTGTCTCTCACCCCGTCAGGTACATATTTGGGGTCTAACGGCCAGCAGTGGCGAGTACCTGCCCCTTAATGCATTCAAGGTGATCAGTGGCTGGCTGCCTCCGCCTCGTGCTCCCTGTCCCGCTCCCTGCCCCCGCCACTGATGGCGTTAATAAGGCTCGACCCACTTCCTCCCTGGCCCTCTGTCTGATTAGATTGACCCGTGGAGCGCCGCGCGGCTCGTTAGGGTCTGCTTAACGACGTCTCCCATAGGGACCACTAATTAGCTGGGACTGTGTTGTGTTAGAGCAGGGGACTGGATGTGGCGGAGGGGGCACCCTCGACGCACCCCTGCGACGACAGCGTTTCAGTGCCGTTCCTGCAGCAGCCCCCGAGGCTCCTGCATCCACTAACTACAAACATCTCGCTGGCCCTTGTCTAGTGGAGCTGCATGGGGGAAAGTGGAGAGCCTGGGGCAATTGCTAACATAACATACATCTTTTTCTTGAAGCTTCCATTTAGAGCTGCCATTCTCTGAGGCTCGAAAATATGTTAACGTTTACTGTACTTCTGACAGACTGCAGAGATGTATGATCACACACGTGGGGAATACAGCTCGCAATGTAACGTTACCCATTGGTTTCCTCGGATCACAGCTTTGCATCAAGCCGTTCATGCACTTCCACTGTAGCTGGCGCAGGAAACTCACACTGCAGCAAGCGTGCTAACTTGTAGCTGCAGCTGCTACATTTGTCTTTTTTGACAGCCACTTTGGCAGATAACCAACTATTCATTGCTAACAAGGCAAACAGAGTGCCTCATTAATTATTGGATGCATCTGTGACCATTTTCTTTCCATTTTTAATATACTGATGATAAATTATTTATCCGTGCTTTCACATACCCCTCCTCCCGGTACACCAGAGCCATGGTCTGGAAGCAGGTGCGGTACTTGATCTCTCCGGGCACGGGCTGGGGGCCTTGGATGCGACTCTTGGCTACATCGAAGGGAATGTTCACGCAGGAAGAGATGGTCCCAGACACCAGGCCGATAGCAAACTTCCTCATGAACTCAAGAGTAGGGTCCTGGCAAAGAAGAGATACATGATTAAAATAAAGTATTAAGGTTCAACAAGCACATTTTAGAGAGGGCACCAGGTGTCAGGAATCATTGCACAAGGCATTAATAGTAAATAAAACAGAGCAAAAAAGAAAAGTAGTAACACGGAGTTGACAAAGTGAATCGTGAGACATTATGTATATGTGAGCGAAAGTGGGGCAGAGAATGAGGGGGCTTGCGCATATGATTGCAAAGCTGGCATGAAAGCCCTGATCATTTTATGGTAGCGGGGGGCAGATTAGTGCTTCCTGGCTGTGGTGCAGTGTTCTGATTGGCTGAACAGAAGCACATGTTCTTTGGGGGAGCCAAGACCGAGGATTTATAAACAGGGTGCAAGCAGGCAGACTGGGGAGGCATATGGGGACAATTTGGGTAATTGGGCTGTGACTCGGCACAGGGGTATTACTGTACCAAAGAAGCCCAGACTCAGAGAGCTCTGACAGCTAATTGGCCGGGATATTTTTACAAATGACAGCAGCCTCTCTGGTCCAGGCCTTTCTCAAGCGGCTGGACACCCTGAGAGCCGAGGTAAATCAACAGCTAATCCCACTTCTTCAGTTTTTTTCAAGTGGGATGTGGGGAAGGGGGTAACATACCCTTGGCCTAAGTACACCCATCAACCCACTTCCTAACAGCCTAAAGCAAACATCTCCTCACACATTCACTTGTGAATGATGGCAGTGTGCTATCTGCCACCTCTGTACTGTTAAAATAGAGGTGGAGAGATGTCTGAGCTCGGACAGTTTAATTTGAATATGGACATGTTTGAGTTGCAAGCCCATCGCTCATTTTGCGGACAAAGGGGGTTTGGAGAAATGCCACAATCAGTTCAGCCTGTAAACTGACGGAGGCCGCAGTATTTATCCTTTTCTACCTCAACAATAGATGCTGTTAGCCTCTCACAAACAAGATCACTCCATCACCGTACATACCGATGGATTATTCCCAAAAGAGTCTCAGAAGAGAGCTATTTGGGTCATCCAGCCACATAATTATCATTCAGACGATGACCACTTGCTTCTCTGTATAACATGCGTCACTGGAAAAATGTTGAATATAGCAGCGCTTGGGCACACACTGTAACTTTCTCTTGAAAGTAGTACCGTTGTCTGCTTCCAATTAGTTCATTGGAGTTAATCTAATGCTCCGGTTTGTACATGTGGAACTGGCGTATGGTAACGTTTCCATTAAACAAAATTAACTTTTGTTTGGGACATCAGGCGCTGCCGGATGTGTAATCTGAGACTTTGAGGATGTTATGACGAGCAAACAGACGAGGTATTAGCGAGGCTGATCTTACAAGCTCTTCTCTGATTTCTGTTTCCTCCTCTCCATGGCAGTCAGGCTAACTAATCATTCTGTCAAACACTTGCATTCCCCCACAGGCGAGGTGGCTGGGACACGTGCATATCATATAGCCTGAAGTTAGAAAAATGAAGTGTAGTCAAGGCTACAAACACACAGTTTGGTTTGTCTGAAACTTAGGTTGCAATTGTTTCCCAAAAAAACCAAAACACAGCACTTGAGGAAGGGATGTGATCACAGATTTTGGTTGTAATATTACCGGGCTGGTAGGAATAGCATCCTTGACATTGAAGTAGAAGCCAAAGTAGATCATGTTGAAAACTCCATGGCGTCCCAGCGTCGATGTGAGTCCTTTATTCAGGCCCCTCAGTCCGAATCCGTCCGCATTAATAATGCGTCTTGCTTGAGCGAAGGAAGACGGTTGCTGAATTGGAGAGAGTGAATTAAAAAGAAGGATATTCACATGCTGACGAAAAACCTCATCTGTAGAAACACATCACAGAGTTTTATTTGTATCAACCTCTTTGAAGGCGTCTCTGTTGGCCTGGAGACTGACTTTCACCACTTCAAATGGATTGACGACAACTGCTTCAGTCAAGCCTGCGCCAAGCCCTGCTACAGAAGCGCCTGGAGGGAAGACGGACATGATTTAGTATGTGCAGATAATATTTGGGTTGAGACGGAGAAGAATAGAAAAATGTACGTAGACAAAGAGGAGTATTTTCAACGTGTCCGAGCTACAAGAGCTGAATCAGAGTTTCGCTTTCAGGAACTTGTTTCCAGAGTCTTTTGTCTCGTTTAAAATTGACATTTGTTTCTGTCACGCCTTGTCATTGTTGCCGTTTGACAAATGAAGACACACAAGACACCTGTGTGCTTTATAATTTGACAGCATGTGAGATGACAGACAGGAGGTATAGGAAGGTGAATGAAAAGGGAGAAAAAAGGAATTTGTGAAAACAGGCTGTTAAAGACTCATCATTAGAAAGTCGGAAAAAATTCAATTCAAGTTCGGTCAAAAAAACATCTTATAATCACTTGTTTTCCTGTAATCACAGCACTTCAATATGTGCCACCCAAATCGGTAACAAGAATACTGGCTATTTATAAATGTATAACCCTGACTTGTAATTATATAATCATGGATGTTGCAACACGGCATGTTTTTACATGGGGCAGTATGAGTGTGTGGGTGCGTGCTCATGGAGAAGCGTAATGGGAACAAGTCAAGAACGTGTCTTTAGCTCATTACTCTTCCTGCCTCTTTATCCTGCTGTCAGGGCCCCGGGACCCATCCTCTCAGACATGCCTCTCAATGTTTACACAGCCAGCCAGCCACTTTTTAATTCCTTATTTGTATTATTACTGTGCGTGTCCTCATTAATCAGAGTGAGGGCATTCAGCTGTGCCCCGCTGAATAGACGAGAGAGAGGGAGCCAGTCAGGAGCAATGTGTAATTCCCTCGCACTAATGATCTGATGTGATTACAGCACTTGATACGCAGGGGCCTCTAGGGGAAATGGAGGCACTTGAGGCAGAGGACGACGAGGAGATAGAAGGAGGAGGTGGAGAGTGTGATGGATGGGACAGGTAAATATTTCTCCACCAAAGGCTTTAAAAACAAGACGAGTTCCAGGTAAGCGATCCATCACACTGACACTTGGCTGCCACTTGAATAGGCTGTGTGTGGTGACCGCAACCCGGTAACGTGGATCCGTCTAACGTGGAACTCTGACGCAATGTAACAGAAACCAGATTGGTGGAGATGGATGAAACCGCTTGTAGATTCATGGCCTGAGTTGTAACCATTCTCTAGAATTAACAATCTCCATGCAAACATAGACTTGAGTCTGTTTAATTGGAGTTTTGTTTGCAATTGCTTTGGCTTCACTCCAGCACACTGGATTTGAAATCAAACAATGACTCGACAAACACATTTCAGATGTAAAAACGGTTTGGTTGCTCACATCTTTATTTTAATACAAATCCCTTTCAATTAAAAAATTAAACCGAGATTTGTTAAAACACAAATTACTTGGATTGATTCTTACACCATAATCCTGCTCAACATAAAATATCGTATATGGTTATCTCCATATGGATAGTTAAGGAAGTTGGTTCATGGACTGTTGTTTGTTATTTTTTTATACCTTAATTAAGTTATAAGTTCATTAAATGTGTTAGTTGCATCAACACTGCTTTCATTTGGGCTTGAGCCCGGCTCGAGATACACTTTTTGTTATATTCCATGGAATGCTCTTAACATCCCGATAGCAATGAATATCTTAAGTGCTTTGACAAAAAATCCATAAAAAAACGTCATCTGTGGAAGCAGTAGTACTGTAAAAAGCACGACCAATCATTTTAGCCGGCCCGGCTAAAATAACTGGATGGCCTACCTGCCTGTCAGCCTTCCATCTGTGCACAAACTTATCTCGTGCCCTCATTGGTCATGTGCGCGTTCGTGTGTGTTGGACGAGGGGCTCTGTAAGGAAGTGGCAGATTTGTTCCGGCTGTGTATTTTCAAATTCTAGCGCACTCGAGCTGGTTTCTCCAAAATGACCTACCCCACCTTTAACAAAAAGTGTTTTTCCAGTCGTCTTCACTTAATCCCCACTCGAGATGTTTACATTCTGTCCTGTCTAATGTGAGATGACCTTCTGTTTGGTCAGTAAAGCTGCCATGATTCAAATTGTATATAATAGAAACAATATGCAGGGTTAAGGGTCAACAGGTGAATAGCCTCTTAAAAGAAAGAAAGAAAAGCAAGTGCAGTAAATTCTCTAGGTTTACATGAATCTGCAATGACGGGAACATTTACAATAACTGGGTGGTTGGTGATATTTTTCTTGGCATTAGTCTTTGTTTAACCAGCTTTTGGCAGATGAGCTGATATGTTGATTTCCGAGACAGGGTGTAACGCACTTCCTGGTCTTGTGCGTGTTTATTTTTCAGGTGAGAGTGTGTTCAGGTGTTTCTGTGTGTAAAGACTCACCACACCAGCAGACAAAGGCGTCAAACTCAGCGCCTTCTTGTATTGCTCAAAAGTGAAAAACTGCAGAGGGAATATCAGAACAAATTACTTGTCAGAAAGTCACAGAGCATGTTTTAAATGTACACCTCTACACCTCTACACCTCTACACAACCACATATGCACACTATCAGAAGCAGCTACCAAGGCCTCTACACACCGGCCCGACTTTGGGAGTCAGAGGCCGTCCGAAGCCGTCAGAGGCAGTCGGGCATTCGCGTCGCACTACTCAGGTTGGTGTGTCGTCTCTTTACGGCACATTTTCAACCCTCCCGCCTCCTCCCGCCGCCGATTCAACATGTTGAATCGGCGGCGGGAGGCCAAAGAACGTCGGGACAAATCAATCACTCTGATTGGCTGTTCAGCTTAGCGAATCAGTGCATCAGAAGTGAAGCGGAAGTGAGGGACCAAAACAAACGATAAGAAGGCACACACAGACGGCTAATCTTCCTCATTTTCATCTCACCCGGACGCAAGAGTTTCTTTTTTATCATGACGGCATGGAATGAAGAAAGTGAAGACCAACTGATCAACTGCTTATATTACTAAGTCTGTTCTTCTTCTCTCGGTGTATAAAACGCAGTCTGTCTTCCGGTTGTTGCCTCTTTTGAATGACGAATACACACTACCGCCGCCTTCTGGTAAGGAGAGTTATTGCCACTCGTCGGCTGAAGTATTTGCGGTGTGTTCGTAGGCGGGCGGCTTTATCCGACGAAGCCAACGAAGCCCGACGTAGCTGACGTAAAAGTCGGGATGCCTTCTGTACGCGTTCTTTGGTCTCAGGTTGGTGCGTAGAGACCTTAAGGTGAGCCTTGGATTAACCAAACTAGCACATTAAAATGATACAGTAGTGTAAACCTTAGATTATATTCTCAGTGGGAAGAAACACTTCTGAGAAGGACACACATAACGCTCATTTGTTTATCTGATCAAAGGGCAAAGCGCCAGAAGAGGCGTTTTAATCGGAGCCTTAATTTGCTGCGCTTTGTTCGCTGTGTGAGCGATTACCCCATTTTCTTAGTGTGTGTGCTTATTTTTAAAGTTCACAAATAACCGTGTCCAGTATCTCATTACAGAGCAGCTCCATGCCAGGCTTCAGGCTCCCTTTTATCCCCCCTACCTCACCCCAATTACATGTTGTAAGTCTTCCTACAAACACATATCAATAGATGGAGGCTCAAGTGGAAGGCTTGCTCTAACTGCTTGTAAGTCAATATTTAGTAGGAATAGTACAAATAGGAGTGGCTGAGGAGGCAGACATGTCATTTTGTTTAATCAGCGTGTGTGTACCATGTTAAAGCAAATGTGGTCAGACTGTTTTTATTCGGTAGTTCACACTACAACTGGAGCGTTGCACCACACCTGAAGTTGTGTGGTTTTCTATGAATCAACATGCGCATCTTTCATTTCACCTTGACTGCTCTCTTCGGTGTCTCCGCAACAATCGGAGGAAGGATCCCTTTGTAGAAACCGGAGATTCTGTAACAAGAGTAGACACATTTTTAAGTGTTATTATCATCATTAAATTATTATTATCGGATGCCGTTTCAATTTCCACCTTGCATTTTAATGAAAGAAGATGCTGTCAAGAGCCGAACGAATAATTGATTCATATTTTAAGTATTTTCTAAGAAATATGCCATAAAACCAATTTCTAATTTGTGAAGATGTATGCTTTCCTTATTATATGTAATAATAAACTGAGTATCTCTTCTTATTGTACTGTTGGTCGCAAGCAGAACTCAATATTTTGTGTTTGTGTGTGAAGTAGTAGGACAGAGGCCTTACAGAACCATACCCGTTGTTTTACATTTTTTATCCCATTAACTACAAATGTATATTATCCTTTACATTACAGCTGAACATTTTGGAAAGAAACCATGCTAGTGTTAGTTATGTTTCAGAACTTTTTTGAGCTGATAGCTTTCAGGTAATGTGCAGATTTTTCAAGTGAATCTACACAAACCTAATTAAAATGCAATGATAACATTGGTTACAGCAGTGCATTAAAGGGCGAGTTCACCCTAATGAATATAATTATCTATGCGGAGAGTTGTCTGTTTATTGGGCATCCTGTGTGCATGACATGATAAATCCTGCCTTCTTATTATTTATATTTAGGTTATCACGTTCAGAACTATGTCCATTCTGAATATGGACTGCGGGACATATACCGAGCTCAGAAAATGGAAACGGAAAGTATATTGCTGCTGCTTGGCAACATAAGTACCAACATATATTTAAAACCACAAACCCTGGCATACAAGTTCCCCTGGAATCCGCAGGAAATGATTTGAGAGTTTATTTCAGACCTTGATATACTCAATGTTTCAGAAGAGAGTAGCCGTATAATTTTAGTCAATTTGATAGTTTGCCTATCCTCAATCATATGTCCTGCCATGATTTAAAGCGTACTTGGCGGCAGGAAAAATAATAAAATGATACACTGAGTCATGCATATATAGATATATGCCTACAGTTTACACTGTATTTTGAAAGCAATCCATTTTGTGGAGTATGTTTACAGAGCAAATGTCCAGTCTGGTTAGGTTGTTGGTTTGATTTATTTTTCAATTCCATAGTTTAAAACACAGAAATGTGATTGGATATTTCTTAAATATACACACATGTCCTAATGGTGTTTCTCTAGAGTTAAACTATATAATTGATCTACAATTAATGAATCTAAAACCAAATATTTAAACCTATTTGTTCTATATCAAAGAGTATTTTATTTTGCTGGGTTAATCATTGGAAGAGTTATGGTTTCTCGTTCTCAAAAATGATGTATTTGATGAAAACATGAAAGAAGATAGTGTGTTTTCTGTTTTGCAAAGAAGGCACAAAGCATGTTTCGTATACATTCAGAAGTGCATACATGTGCGTTTTCCATGCTCTTCAATTTAGTGAAAACATGGGTTCAATAGTTCACTTTTTATAGCTTGTGAAGTTACAGGGCGAGGCAGATGATGTCAGACTAGTCATCAATCAAATGATATTATAAAGACAAATTATACAATGGATTATTTTTATCTGTAAAAATTTTGCTAAAAGCTTTTCCTAAACCCCACTTATCTATGACACAAGTGGGCAACAATAAAAGCTGTCTGTGGCTAATTAGTCATTAGTTGTTGTGATGATCAACCCAGACAACAGACTAAATCTCTCATTCCTAAATGTGGGATTGCCTCAAAGGAAACAGGTCAAACTGGTCTAAATCTTTTAACAGGGGTAAACATAATATGTTCTTACATCTTGAAACCTATAAAAGTCTTCAAGGAAATGTTTGTTTTCAGTTAAATAATTAACTTTGGGCACTTCTATACATGACTAACCAACCAACCAGTAGGAATATGTCAAGAATATATTACACAATATAGGGTATACCTGACAAAATGAACATTATAAAAACATAATGTCACTGCCAGTGCTGTTTTGAAGCATGTTTAACAGTGAGTTTTTGTCCATTTTTTTTCCTACTGTGCTGCGAGAGCAAGGATTCTAACTACCACCTACAAACCTGTAGCTTTGTCAGAAATAAAACGTTTGAAGTCAGAAGCGGTCAGACGTAAAGACCTAAAGAAAGTATCCGTGTGCCAAAGCCATAGCTTATTAATATGTGCCATAGAGCTCAATTGTTGGTCAAAAACGATTAAAACGCACAAATGAGCCACTTGGTTATATGTACCTTAATTTCGATGAACTTTGACACTTTAGTTTATTTGAATGTTAAGTTATTAAAAATAGAGCAGCAAATGTGTCTAATCCGCAGCTGAAATGATTCCACAACAAAGACTAAAAATCATTGAGGAATTAGTTAAGCTTTGTTCTGTATTATAGACTTTCTGAATAGCTGATAAAAGATGCCTGACTTAACTAGGAATGGGACAGACTATGAAGGAAGTCGTAAAGTATTGAGAGATTGGCAAAAAAGAGGTATTGACATTAACAAAAATAAAGAATACCACCAGCCTTATATTTGTAGTCATCAAAACAAATACAAATAATAAAAGTTAAAAAAAGGATGGAAAAAAACACACATGTAACTTTCCACATGGCTTCTGGCCAGAAACAGGATAGAGAGCGAAAGTAAAAGAGTTAATATTGATAGTGAACACAGCTCTGTGGACAAAGAGGACAACATGGCGTGAACAACTATCTTGTGAACAAGCGCCACCAGCTCTGTTGTGCCAACACAGATGATCTTGATTGATTTGGTCCAAGTGTAAATATTTGTGCTGCCGGCTCAAATTTCAACCGAATCTACCCAGAGGAGAAGGACTGGTCTTTACACAGTGCACAGAATCCACAGCAGCGAGGCGGCTTTCCAGAAACAGCAGTGAACCACTTCAAATTATCAAAACACTTGTGATCGGGTGACAGAGCCAACCTCTTTCATCAACACCTGAATTTACACAAGTGCTACCGGCTCTTGGTAATAAAGCCATCATCATATTACTGGAGCAGGGAATTATGGACAGGCAGAATCGCGCCTCGATGCCAAAATGGAATCCCTTGTATTGTATCAGTAAACAAGTTATTTCAGTCGGACGGAAGACCCTTCTCTCTGCTCTCTTTTTCTATGCAAATGGTGGCCACAGATTTCCCGGGTGTGGTCAGAATGGGGAACCGCCAGGTGATGAAGGAGGAGTGAAATTTGTTACAGAACAAATATGACCTTTAGTGAGTGCCCATCATTTGAATCCTAATTTGATTTCCAATGTAAAATACACACTAAGTCCCTTTTTGGCTTTCCTAAACAAATGGCCTCCTGACACAGAGCGAGGGAAGGGGGGGTAGATGGATATGTGTGTGTGTAGGTGTGTGTTTGTACACACTTGTCTTTCATTTTCATAAACCTTTCCTTTTTTAACAGCCTCCATCCATATGGAGAGGTGTGTAGCGCTGACAGGAGTACACCGACAATGGATTCAATTAACTGGCCAAACATATTCATCAAGCAAAAAATATTGACTTCTGAGCAGTTTAAATGTGTAAACACATAAAGCGACATCATTTCCATCAGTAGACTTCTTCATGTTCACACCATTGTTGTTGGGAAATATGAGCTGCCCTGGGGAACGTTTTAACATGTCAACAACCGGCATGCTTCATCTGCAAATATTTTCACTTTCCCAGCGTCTAGTGTAACCTTGACGTTGTCACATAAATGGGACAATGAAGTACAATTAGCAGCAGCCAAGATTCACAAGGTAAAAGCACAAAGGGCACATGTCACTATTCAATGCATTATAGAAACGTAAAATGAATATCATGGAGGTAAAAATAAGCATTAATCCTCATCTAATATGAGCTCAGAAAAGTACGAAATATATTTAATTAAGTTTGCTATATGGATACGGGAATTGGAGATTTATGATTTGAAGGCGCTTCTTTACTGCTATTAGGAATGATAGATATAATCAGAATAGTGTATGCTAATATCTGTCAATATTGTAATTGATTCCAATATAACAATTTTCTGATCATTAAAAAGAATAACATGAGTAATCCTATTTTGTATGCTCCTATGAATGAAGAAACTTCAAAATTGAGAAGAGTATTTTCTCATTATACTAATAATTTAGTGCAAAATGAAAATACTTGTTGCAGAAGAAATTGGAGAAACAAATACATTTAAAAAGGGCCAAGCCGTGTCACTTTAGATAAATGAGACACCAAATATAATGTGATAAATAACAGCTGATAACATTTCAAAGGACAGGTGGCAGACATTAAGAGTCATAAGAATTCACATATCTTGATCTGAATCAACTACATAAAATATAACTGCTCCACCCTGCACTGTTGTTTTCAGGAACTTGTCATTGCTCCACTGAACGCTGGGCCTATGTGCTCTATTGTAATGCATGGACCCTTTAAATATTCCTGTGGCCGTGCTTAGGGTCCCGACCCAGTCTCTGGATACCACACTGGTGAATAATGCTGGAGAATAGAGTCTTTTTGTTTCCTTCCAGACGGAAACAATTAACACATGCTTATGCTGCTGCACCCACATGCAAAAAAAGAAGCGTGGCCTGTAAGACGATACACCAACCAATTGTTGGTGAGCATAGTTCACACTGTCACACACCTATGAGCACAGCTACAGGATTTCATGCTATATTTTACAGATTTAATAATAATAACTTAATTTATATTTTGAGTTTTCAACTGAAATGATCCAAACTATTATAAAAGTTGCGTAATAACAAGTATAAAACAATCCAATACAAAAGTGAAATCCTCAGTTTTTGTGTCAAACATGGTGTCACATGCACATTTCCATGCCTTTCCCCCAGCTTAATCACAGAGCTCGAGCAGAGAGCTCAGGTTTCCTCCCTCATCACCTCAGAGAGAAAGTGAGGCCTGGAATTAGCCCAGTCGTGCCACGAGCTGACAGGAAGTGTTTATTTTTAATAATAATTCTACAACAGTGGGGTTTAATACTATTTATATAAACTATAACTAAGTGGTTTTGCCTGGAGGAAATCCACAATGGGCTACTGGGGAGTGATTACAGCTTCAGCAAAAATATACTTTCCGTGATAATTGTTCGAAAAGAAAGTGGATCTTTTGTCTGTTGAGAGTCTCTGGCACATAGCTTTGTTAAGTGGGACTTCCGTCAAATAACTGTCATATTTGATGCTGCGTTATCTGACAAAAAATTGTTATTGTTAGAGAATGTACTGGAAATTACTCCCAGATGACACGCCCAAAAAGCATGCTGGCACAAAGGCATTACATTTTACACTGAGAAAGTGTGTGTGTGTCTGTGTGGGGGGGGCACATCTCCTGTAGCAGGATAGCTGTGTCTGTTGAACTACAGCCAATGAAGGTTTTCCAACTGTCACCAGGCAGCCTCTCACCGTGCACTCACGCACACCTCGCAGCAGATCAACTTTATATCCGCTGTAAAGCTGTCGACTCGCCGTAAACAGAGCGAGTGGCAAACACTTTCTCCTTCACCTGCATTGTCTCACAGTCCTGTCACAGGAGCAGGAGTAGGAGGAGGAGGGAGCATGGCGGGATAACTGCCTTTAGTTAGCTGGAAAAATGTTTGAGGTTTTAAGCCAACAACAGCTGCTCTCTTCTCCGTTGTGAGACAAAAGGACTGACGAGATGCGTTCACTGCTGTAGGATGTTGACGTGGGCCGTTGACAGACAAAACGGCTCTTCTAAAAACCAAACCTGTAACACTTTGATGCCAGTAGAACATCTTGCCAAGTTCCTTGTAGTGGCATTTGAATAAAAGCATCTATCACAATATTTCACTAAACATGTATTTCCTACCTAGAGCTTTTCCTCAGCAGATTATTTTGATGACATAAAGGATTATTCTACTTTATGTAGAAGCTACATCATCAACAAATACAGGTTAAACAGATGTATTAGTCCATTTATAAAAGGCTTATACACATTTCTACATGATTGTTTGTGCTTTTGGACAAAGCTACAGCCACAGCTTGACCACTTACAGTATCACTAATTGTATTTAAAAAATGAGGCATGTGGATGAATTTGAATGAATTGCTGCATAAAGGTTACTATAGTATTTCAAATTGAAATATAAGATACAACAAAGGGCACCTTAATCTAAGGCATCCGAGTGAAGACTGAGAAATGACTGCTTTTCCACTCATCTAAATGAATGTCTGACATCATTGGTGCTCTAACGAAACATTATTTTGTTTGGAAGTTCGATATAACTGATTTTCAATAACTTACCCCTCGTTACGGAAGATGGTCCGGAAGCAATCAGTCAAATTCTTGTAGCTGTTTGGGTCGCTGTTTCCCCTTTGGATCTGGAACCTGCAATGATAAAGTTCTCATTAAAGCGTCCACATTGTAAATATTACAGCAGCTAGTAACTTTGTTCTCAATCTTGAAATGTTCTTTATCCTCCTTGTGAGTGTAATTGACATTGTGACACCTGTGTGTGAAATACACTCAGAACAAATCTGATCTCATCATAAATGAGCTCATTTCCCTCCTTATTTCCCCCTCCTCTCCCTTTCATCCCTGTTTTGCTAAGATGAGAGGCTCCTGCAACCAGGTCCCCCCAGCACAGGGGAGAACTCAAACATTTATTTAACCCAACCGATCCAATTAGTCACCCAACTCCCAACGACCAGGCCTTTTGCAGCAAGCTTTTCAGCGACTTACATGCTAGTAAGCCAAATGTAACAGCTCTTCAGTTACGTGTAAATGTTTAATATGATGGGGCCAGTCGAAGGACTTTTTGTTGTATAGCAAACACGCTGGTACCCTTCTAATAAAGGCTGGTGAGATGTGTGTAAATCTTTTACACGAGAGACCAGTTGGGGTTGAAAGAATGAGTATAAATGCTACCTGTTAGAGATAAAGGGTTTCAGGTATTGAGACGATAAGAAGAGGTCTCATTATATACTGCCACATGGCCAAGACAAAACTCCAACAAATCATGTTAAACTCTGATCAGATCACAGAGAGCCAAATATTGGAGCAGTTAAAAAACACAATAAACTAAAGAATAGTTCAAAAGATGATACAATTACTTGATACTTTTGAATAATCTCCCTGTGAAAGAAAAGGGCTCAGAGGGTAGAAACAGAAGCAGAATGAAGAGAGAAAGAGGTAACGGGACAAGAGAAAGATTCCCTCCTCATATGGCTTCAACTGCAAGGTCATTAGGTCAGCAGTAAGTCGTCCATGCGGGTGCCTGATGGGGCCATAAAGGGCCCCCAGGTTCCAGTGGAGGGGGAGTTTAGTGGGGTGAGCGGCCTTTCATATCGCTAACAGATTAACATCTTAGAGGGGTGTCCCTCAAATCCTATTTGGTGGATTCCCAAATAGCTTGTAACCCGTTCCTAAAAACCAGTTAAAACAGCATAATAAATAGATGTCTGACACCATATTAAAGAGAAGAAGAAAAAGAAGGACTTGAGGTATGAGGGGACGGTGGTATAAGGTGTACGGAGGGGGGGCAAAGACCCGGAAGATTTAAGACTACTGGGGCTTGTAAACATATTCAAATCAGGCTTAATGAAAGGCATATGATGCTGGGGTCAAGGATGGAAGGGACCCTGTCCACAGCCTTTCCCTGTCTCCTGTGCTCTGCCTGCTCGACCCGGACCAGTCCTGAGAGAGTGGAGTTGGCAGGGCCGTGGTCCAGTTCCAACCCCCTGACTCCCCTCTGTGACCCGGGGTCACCTCATTTCCTCATGGCCCTCTGCTACCCTGCCATAAAAGCCAGGGACCAAACAGCAAGGCCAGGGGAGAGGGAGATAATAGGGAAGACCAGAAGAACTAGTGGCAGCAGGGGTACTGACAGGCCCCTCGCTAGGAAGCTGCTCTCCACAGCAACCAACAGTGGAAAAACAAGACTCAAGAGTTCAGTCAGTCCTGGTTGAATCTCCTGATTTAGAGGATTTGTGCAGACAAAAAAGCTCTAGTTTCTGTTAACAAGGCCTCTGTGAATAAGAAGATATACTGGTTGGCTGAAAAAGAGCACAAAGTAGCCTCCATGTCTCTGGCAGAGTCACTCGGCCTTGGAGTCAGCCATGCGAATCGTAAACTCAGCAGACAGAAGATGCAAAGAAAATCCCGGGGCTTCTGTAAAACACATCGCTGGGAGCATCTCCTTCAATCATCAGCGAAAGCTAGTGGCGATACAGTATACTCAAGAGGTGATGAGATCTGTGAGTTCATCAAGAGTTCCCTTTCCTTTCCTACTCTCCTTGTGTTTGTGCTTTACAGGCCCAGAGCTGCACAGGTGAGGGTGAAGGCGAGGGCAGGTTGGTGCTTCTGTGAACTAGACAAGCACTCTGGGGGAAATAATCCAGAAGACCTCGCCCACCTGACCTCGACTGCCTATAAAAGTACAAATTCTAGGCCTCCACAAAGAAGTCAAAAAGGTAAATGAGGGCGGAGTAGGACGCCTGAGCCCCATTCTTTGTATTTTTATGGACAGGAGCGCGGCGTTTGAGGGTCTTACAAAGCTGTGTCCGCTCCCAGACCCCGTGGTAATGGGCTCGAACCGGGCACCAACAAGACGGGCTGTCACCTCGCAGAGGACGAGATGTTGAGGTGAGGCTCATTAATGCTGGTGTTAAAAAAAAGAAACCGCCTATGGGAAAGAGGTAGGTGGGTTTGATCAAAAGGCAGAGGCTTGATGGGTTTACTTTAAAAAAAAAAAAGGGGCAGGCTAGGCTTTTTAGGAGATCTCTTAAAAAATAGGCCCTATTAAATAAAGGGTATACCTCAGTGGCACGTTTTGATGACTCAAAATGTAGAGTCTAATAAGGCTGACATGGAATCATCATATTTATCGACATATAAATTAACACTCCATACAAAGAAGTAATGAGCTAAACTACGACAGGTAGTTAACTTCAATTATATCAATGTTATCAATTATATAGTAACATTTGAAATTGTACCATTTTCACCGAGTACAAACAGTTTAAACATGTGAAAGTTATGTGCGATGTTGTGTGTTTGGATTGATTGCTACAGTGAGAGCTTCGTTCTGCTCATGCCTTCCCTTAAGGAATGCCAAGTGCTTTGTCAAAAAAGAAAAGAGACAAAAAATATGATTGAAGAAAAAGAAGTGAATCGCAAAAGGGGAAAGGATAAAGGTTCAGCGTGAGATCTGAAGTGCAGGAGACAATCCAGAAGGCAACATAAAGGGGAAATCTATTTTTTACTGCCAGACAATTAATTTTAATGAGCGGGATCATAAAGATGGTGGAAGTCCATTGCATTGGTACATGAGGTTAAGGGCACTTTACCGACCTAAATGGACCAACATGGCAAATGCTGCCAATCGTGACTTTAGTCATCAAACCTTTTTTCAGGGTAAGAGAGTGTAACCAAGAATAGATAATGGTTCCAAAATCTGCTTGTTATGAAAGCTTGATGTCTTAACACTGAGCATGACTTAAGATAGGCTTACTGACAGATTGAATCAATGATAAAACAGTTAAGGGAAACGTTTTGGAGCATGGCAGGAGGAGGCCAATAAAGCCAGAACTTTGTAGGTAGGAAAATAAAGTTCAGGGAAGAGATGGGAGCAGAGGGGAAGTGATAAACTTTCGGTGCTTGTGACACGACAGGCTGCCAGAGCTTGATCTGAAGTCAGGTTGGGTTTCACCAGCACCACAATCCTACCAGACCTGGGATAGCCCGGGTGGTGGAGTAGGTTTGGGCATGGATAAAGGGGAAAAAAAGGTTCCTCTGGCTGTGAAGATTGCTACAACGTCCCTCCGCTTTTTTGATTATTTTTCACTCCGATAAAACTGACTTCTCTGATTCCCTATGGTTATGCTGAGAACAGTTTGCCAGGCCAGATGTCTGCTCATATACTGTGACCTGTGTGACCTGAGATCAGGCTGTGTTAGCGTGAAAGAGCAGGAAAAGAGCTGCATAAAACAGCACGAGGACGGGCCAGACTGAGGCTCAGATGTTTTCAGCATTATAAACTTATGGTCGACAGACAGATCACCCTATGATGTTGAAGAGGACTGTAGCACAAATAGAAAGCTGCTAATGTGGTGAAGCAGATAGGTGGAAAAAGCGATTGGTCTTGCTGACATTTCCAGTAATTGGTTGTATAACAGAAAGGATTTCTTGGGTGTTTAAATGGGGGTCTTTTAACCTCTGCCAAATGCTGTTAACTGAAATGATGGTGCTAATGTTCGAGCAATCATTTTAATGATAGAATGCATATATAACATATATCATAACAGTTCAACAGAGTGCTCCTAGTATTATTCATAGACCTTTTCGTTAACAGAAGTGGAGCTAGATTGATTCACATGTTCAATGTAGGGGAAAGATGGAAAGCAGAGGAAAAAAACAGAAGCCATGACGGATGACGGCAGGCTAGACATGCTGGGTCAGGACTACCCGGGGACAGACTGGCCCAGCGACAGTAACCTCCACTTTGATGTGGGGAGAGGCTGCAGGGTTTTGGAGACTCCCCTGACAGCAGGTAACCACTGGCTATAACACAGTGCGCTCCAGACAGAAGACCACTGTCCCACATGGTATCAGGAGAGAAACCCGAGAGTCACTAATAGTCCCCCGCATTATCTTGCCTTATAGTCCGTCTCAACAGGCCACGACACAGTGCTCTGCTGTGGGCGCCAACAAGCATCCCACAGACTTTAAAAACAAGTGAGAATGAGGTGATTTCACAAGCCTGTTACTTTCTTTAGTCTAGGTTAATATGTTTTACTTGATGTGTTAAGGTGATCATTCTTAAGACTGAAGCCATCAAAGAGACGTACGTGTGTTGCAAACTAGAATTTGCAATAAAAATACTTGCATTGGATAGCTTTTTTCAAGCCATAAAGGTATATTGTATTGGTCCCTACCTAATAACAACAATGATTACAATTATTTAAAAAAAAAAATGTTTTGCAAAGGCAGACTGATAAGCGGAATGTGCAAGAAACCATCTACTACTACTACTACTGTTATCTTTCTCCCCGTCTTCTTTCTCCATTTACCTTCTCTTTTATCAATTATCTGACATAAACATCTTTCTTGTACAAGTACTACTCTGTCCTCAACTGGCATTACCGAGAAGGAACTGCAGGCTAGTTCAGACACTTTTAATGGATGCCAACCAGACCCTGCACCTTAGATATAATAGTTAAGTGCAGCATGAGTGACAGGAAGTATTATGGATCAAGTCAGCGATGCAGATTTGGAACATTTGATAAGTAGCAACCATACAAACATTTATAAACAAGCTTGAGATGCATAACTATTGGATCTAGGACTTGGAGGCAAAGATTGGGTGATTATGGAAGACGTGTAAGGCCTGCTGTAATGTTCTTGCCCTTTTCTTTGCAATTCTGTGCATGCCAGCAAACCCCTGCAATTACATAAGTAATTGAGGCTGGCCCACAGACCTGGCACACGCCTCTCAACATTTTAAATGGCATGATCTGCAGCCGTGACAGATGTGTCTTAGTTGAGGATTTGCTGTGGTATCCCGGAGCCAATCACTTTCGTTTCCACCTTCTTCAAAAAACATACACGCAAACAATGTTTTTTTTGAAAACGCAAAGAAAGGGGAAGTTAACACAGGGCTCGACAGTAACGGTTGCCAGAAAAAATGTCAGCCACTCCTTGGCCTTTGGTTGCCATCAGTGGCAACCAGTTTTTCACATAAAGAAATAAGGACAGCAAACAGCTAAATGTGCACCCCAAAATAGATAAATGTTAATTATTTGGTGTATTAAGAGTGATATTTAATTATTGTTGTGACCAGTCGGAACCTGATACTTTAAGCCCCGGCCACACGAGGACGATAACGCAAACGGACCGCAATCGTTATCAAAAAGGTCTTCCGTCCACACGCAACAGGCACCAGAAATGTGTCCGTTCACACGAGACCGCTCGAAAGTGCTGGAGCCAGGCCTGTAAGTGGCGCTGTAGTCCTGCCACAAAAGCAGCGAAGAAGACTTCCCGCGCATGGTTGCCCTTCTGTTTATTCTCAGCTGTGGACGCTCTGGCTCTTTTTCTCCCTCCCCAAGGCAAGCGTTTGCTCCTGCTGTAGATCTCTCCGGTAGTCCACCAGCAGATGAAAAACACCCACCTCTCCGCCTCTTCCAAGGGACGAGGGGACCATGCGGCAGAGTTTTTTAGTTAGATTTTTTTCCGCCGGTCAACATGTCCAGAGGCGCGGGAAGGTCATTTGGGTGTGAGAGAGAGAGAGAGAGAGAGAGAGAGAGAGAGAGAGAGAGAGAGAGAGAGAGAGAGAGAGAGAGAGAGAGAGAGAGAGAGAGAGAGAGAGAGAGATTGATTGATTTGCCAGTTGCATAAGAACTGGTAAAATAGCAGGGTTTCCCACACATAGACTTTACTTGGGCGGGCCGCCCAGGTATATTAACGGCCGCCAAAGTATAATTCGCGAGCCATTTAGGTTTAATTTTTTTAATCCGTCAGCGAGCACCACTGCATCTGCGATCCCTCGCTCTACCCCTCGCTATCGCGTGAAGGGTCTGCTTTATGCGCTCCGCACAGTAACCCTGCTGCGAGGCTTCATGAGCGTGCTCACTAACCCCCCCCCCCCGTTCATAAAGTCAAGTACCCCTCAAGAGGTCCGGTTTATTTCATTTTAAGGATGCGCACCAAGCAACATCTCCAGGTGCTCCTTTGAGAACTAGGGCAAAAAAGTTATGTGCACCCCTGACTATAGAGCACGCACAAAAGCACTAGCACACACACTACAAAGATGTAAAATATTATTTTATCAACAATGTGGAATTTATTGGCTACATATTACACAAATTATGCATGGCTGCAGCAGCAATAACCATAAAATAATAATTAAAATACCACAAACATGATATTGACCAGTATACAGATTATGCACATGATTTTGCAGATTTAGCGTTTTTAGAGAGAAAAAATTCCGAGATACGTTTTTGCGCCATGTCAGTTACTTGTGTTGTTGTGCGTCACGTTAAAAGTAGCCGACTAAAAACTAACAAAAAACTTTTTTCCCACATCTTTTTTATTTTTCTTCCCTGAAGCAAAATTATTTATTATATAGTTTTAAATTATCATTTGAATAATAACATAATATAAAATATAATCTCAGGCACAATGAAATTAAATACATATATATAAAATAAAAATAAAATAAATTTCCTGACAGGGGAGCTCCGCACCGCCTGCCTGCCGCTAGGGGGTGCTGCAGCGCCCTCAGCACCCCCTTCCCGCGCCCCTGAACATGTCCGTTAAAGTTTAAATCTTCCGGACAAAATTCGAAAAGTGCCGGTCAAAGGTCTTCTTTGTTATTTATTGAGCTTTAAAACAACGGAGGCTTCTCTTCTGACAGGTCAGGCTGATCTCTGAGCAGGAGAGGTGGGGAGAGGGGGGGCTATTGCTTCAACATTATCAGGAAATGATCGTATAGGCGTAAACACGGAGCCGTTTGCCCCCCCAGAGCGTTTCGTTGCAGATCTACCCACCTTGGGACCCGTTATCGTTATTGTTTTCTGCGTTTCCATGTCGGCCTCGTGTGGCTGAACCGTCTATCTGATGGTGAACTGTAGCAGATACGAACGTTATCGTCCTCGTGTGGCCGGGGCTTAAGTTGCACGTGCATTGGTGTGATTACGGAGCCAGAAAGCGATGCACGTTTACTCACGTGCGCCGTGTGTTTGTTTTACAACAAAATGGCGAAGCAAATTAAGTTGTTTGACTGTGGGGTAAAAAGTTCGGCCAACCCGTCAACATCTCAAACGAATGTTCAAAGTGATTCAACTGATAAAGCGCAAGATGAACCCGAACAAAAGCAAAGAGGACATTTGTAAAGTCTTGGGAGGCGAAATATATATGTACATTCTGCTCCGTTGTCCATTCACTTCCGGTAAAAGTTCCTTCAAAATAAGAGTCCCGATCTTATTACTACCAAAATAAAAGTGCAAAACGAAACTTTACCATAGAAAAATATTGGCATACAAATATAATCACTTCTATAAAAAGTTAACACATTTTAAATATAGTTAGACATATTAAAAGGTAATTTACAGCATTAATAATTAATATCTAATTCTTAACTGTGAATGGTTTTCATTTATTTAACATTAGAAATGTATTAGTCTGGCCAATCCAAGACTTCAATTGCTGAAGGGCCAATGGATCTCTGGTGGGGATCAGCACAAAGGTCAAGGAAACCCACATTTGAAAGGGAGACAACGGATGACCAAGAAACTAGTGATCTGTGAAGAACAGAACAACAGCTGCATTACTGGTGTTTTGTATACCAGCAATTGGGGGTGGACAAGTTTCCTACCACTTAAGTTTCAAATAATTGTGTTAATTACTTATTGTAAACCATTTGAACATTATTTTGTGTCACATGTTCATTATTAAGTTGATGTATAACAGTATAGTATCTTAATTATTTAAAATATAAGGTGACTAAAAAATGGCAACCATATTTTCATTTTTTGGCAACCAAAAGCTGATGCCTGGTTGCCAGCCTGGCAACCACTTTTAAAAGTTAGCGTTGAGCCCTGTTAACAGAAATAAACAACACATGTGCTTAGCAATTGCCACAGGTAGCCATTAGGGCTGTCCCGAATACCAGTTTTCGGGCTCCGGGGGGGGGGGGCTGTGTAGTAATCAGCAGCGAACCGCTTCAACACGTGTATTTCGGTTTTATTCACGGCATTCATTTTTTTATTCTACAGTATTGTTGTTTTATAGTTATTTGTTAATGTATATAACCCAATTTGTGTTCTTTGAAATTGAAAAGGATATTGCATTGTGTTACTTTCGTTGCAGTTGTAGCCTATATGTGTAATTTGGCTTGGCTTCCTATTTTTTAATGGACATGCTTTTATTTTGAAGGACAATTAGTGCTGTTGACAGGAAGTTGTTGTTGCTATGGAAACAACGTGACGGAGATTAACGGAGAAAAGTCATATCTACATATAAAGACGGAGAAGTAAACGATAAAGTTTATGGTTAAGTGTTAGCACCCCCCGAAGAGGCACAAGCTCTTACGTTGATATTGGAGATTTCAATAAATTCAATTTTCGAAAAAAATTAATAAATACGAATAACGAAATTGAAACCCGAATAGTACTCCAACGAACGAATATTCGGGTAAAACCCTAGTAGCCATTGGGAACGTTATAACATAAGACATGCAATTCTGCTTTTCCCGCCATACTCAGAAGCCGCTATGTGTGCTTGCTGTAGAGAAATGGCAACTCCCAAAAGGACGAGAGCAACTTTTGTGAATATGTATAAATTGACGATTTGGCGCATGGATTCACCAAATGAAGTGCCTGTTAAACACTTTAAGATCAGGACAGTTGCATCGACAAAAGGGAAATAGATTGTGGCTGTTCCTCAGGCAACAGGTGCCAAACGGCAAAGCAAGAAATGATTTAACAGTTGAACGGGAGAAAAAAGCAAAGGCGTTCCATTGAGCACCAAGTTATTTTGAAATGCCAAGCGATGGTCATCTACTGTTTAAGTAGTGCCACAGCGACATCAATTTCCTTCTAGTTTTAAGATGTCTTGATGAGTGACTCAAAAGTGGAAAAGCTGCTTGCAAGAAGGTAATGAAGGGGTGATATAGAAGGGACATACAGACATGCATGTGTGAGTTTTGAGAGTCAAAAATAAAGAGATGGGGCAGCAGGAGGGCAGGACTGTGGTTGCAGCACAGTCAGGGTCTAGTGAAATCAAAGCATACAATGCCTTCACTCTGTAATTAGTGTGCTGGAATGTGAAGCCCTACACTGATAATGATTACAGGTGCTCCGGTACGAGACACACACACACCGACATGCACATCTGCTCTTTATGTGCACATCTATCTATAGCTGAAATCTCTAATTTAGTCATCCGTTTGTGACCACTAGTTACATCATCTGCAGCAACATCTGTCACAACATTAAAAGTAATGGGTCATGTTTTAAAGGTTTATTCATAATGCTATCATTATATAGTTGACATTAAAAGTTGAACAGAAATTACAATATAGTCATTGCATCATATAGTAAGGGGACCACCGGGGCGCCCAGACATTTAGTTCCCAAAATTCACTTAATTCAAGAAATACAAATGGCCAAAGTAAACAAAAAGGACGATTAAATTGCAAGAGTGTGATAGGATATAGATTTCAGCACGATTGTAAGACGTACTTAATTCACACACACCATTACACTGTGTCTAGCTGCACAGAGGGTAGACAAGTCTATTTATCTATCGGTTTCATCTTGCATATCACCACTTTTACATTTTATATTTATTTGACGAATAACTTGGGTGAGAAGAAGAGTGACAGAAGAGTATGACTGGAATGCCAAGGCATGCTTTTTCATCCTGCCAAATATGCTGCTCTGCTGCACTCATGACATGCTCTCTACCTTTGGCACCAGACACGCTCATGCTCTTGCACTGAAGCGATGCTCAGGCTGAGCAGGGTTCATCCTGCACACACGCCGCTTGTGTTTTTGGCTTTACACAGTGAGTAAAGTCCTGGCCTGCAGCCTCACAGCGCCGGAGGAATTAGGACCCGGCTTGACGACCGCTGACCCGCCTGCTCCTTTACAAGGCAAGATCAGCTATCAGGCTGCTGCTGCTTTGTGCCCTGCTGTTTGAGGGTTGTGTCAGGGATTCCTCCATAAGTGCACTGGGGTTCACCAAGCAGCTGGGGGCAAACAGAGGTGGGAGGTTGGAGGGAGGGGGGCCTTTGGGGCATCCTCAGTGCTGTCACACGTTCCCCAAAAAGACTGGACGTCATCTGTCAAAGCCCTCATCAAAGATCACTTTCAAGCGCCCCAAGTGAACCACACTTTCATGCGTGCTGGGACCAAATGGAGGTAGTGTTGCCATGGATACTGCGTGAGCAAGCGCCAGTACCAGGTTTTTCTAATCAGGCTTGTACCAAGCTAGTGGCAGGCTTAGTGGTTTGCAGTGACTCTGACCGACATGTCATACATGACAATTCACAGAATTGTATAATTCAATACAAATCTAAAAAACATGAACAGGGATTTAAAACAAACCATTACACAACCAATCAAACTACAACTTCAGAAGGAAAGAGGGAAGTTTAAACAATGCACTCAAGATGATGTTGATGACTTTGTTATACAATATGTTTTTTATTAGCTAAACTATTATCCGACTTGACATCAGCCAAACTGAGATGGTTGCTGAAAAGCTCAAACCTGTATTTTAAACCAACCCACTCTCTTCAGTCTGCGTACAAATGACACGACTTTACACATTGGAAATGCGTGCAATAGATACGCAGAAATCCGATTTTGCGTGCATATGATACGCTAACCATTCCCATTGAGATCTGAGGCCGAGTTTTGCGTGCACATTATACGCCACATTTCTTGCCTGCACCACTTGTTTTTGTCCGGTCGGGTCTTGGTAGACCGGAAGCTGTGTGGTTCATAAAAACATGTTCTTACTCAATACCAAGCCACGATTATTGTTTTTATTTTAAATCGTATAATGTCGGACTTTTTTTGCCGTCTGTGAGGAAAAGAAATAGGGCTCAGAGCTTCAGAATAATGAAATCTGTATTTTTTAAAAATCTTTTTTTCCTTCTAATTTGTTATTCTTTTCTAAATAACACACTGTTATTTACTCAACAATAACACACAATTATCCTTGTTTTTATTTATTCGTTTAATTCTATAATCTCTGGCTTTTTAGCATGCTTTTTAGCCGTAAATAAAGTCACCGGAAACAGACGTAGGCCTATAAGGGATATTTCGAGAATCATTGCGATACACACGACAACCACAACCCACTGAACTGATTACCCAAGATCCTTAGCCGCAAACTGTGTACATCCCTGGAGGTTTAGGCGATAGGAAACACATTGGTGTGTACAAATGTAATGGGCAGCATTAATATATACCCACATGAGAGCTCATTGTTACTTTGTAATTCTACTCCACTACAATTCAGAGGTTAACCTGGTATTTTTACTCCACTACATTTATTTTAGTTACTTTGCAGATTCTGATTAATGATGTGAAATATAAACAACCCTTAAAGCAGACTTTAGTTACACCTGAACTATGTTGAAGTTATGCAATGAATGAAAAACTTGGGTCACAGGTTCCTCAACAGTGCATTACAAGACATCTATCAATATGTGTGTATACATCCACCATTAAACTGTCAAATTCTGCACATTTCTTATACTATCTACATACATAAGAGTATAATTAATGTGTATAATATCAGTTAAAATAAGTGCTTCAACATAGGCAGGAAAGCAATATATTAGACGTTAAGTACTTTGTCAGGCTTAATATTTATGTGTAGATATCCCAAAAGCTTTTTTCTTATTTAAAAGAAGAAGACCTTAACCTAAAGTATTCTTTAATGTTTAAATAAAGGTTAATTAGTTTGTCTGTTTTGCACATCCTCATATTAATATCTTTGTACATCCGGCACTAAACTGTTTTATTGTAGAGATCACTTACAGTATCTTCTTGATTTTTTATATTCTATATTTCTATCATTGACCTTCTTCTTTCCCCCTATTTTGTATGTACTCTTAATATTTTTTTCATCAAATAACATTATTCAACAAAAATAACATTATTCAACAAAAATAATTCAATAACGTGCTTTAACCACTAGGCGGTGCACACAAGGTACACACAGCATACTAATAATAACTTTGTATTATTAGTGTAGGACACTTATGTATGTATAACATCTGAAGATGTGTAGTTTTATTCATGTTTTCACATAATTTTACAGGATATTGCTATATTATTTCTCATGTTTTACTTCTACACATTAATATCTGATTTGTAAAACATCACAGACAGAAAGGTATATCCGTCATTTAATGGTAAGCTATTGAAATTGTGATTCCATAGATGTGTCTCCCATCACCCAAAAACCCCTGACTATTCTCTCAACTCAGTATTTACATTCTTATATTCAAAGAAAATCAGTAATATCTTTAAAAACTACAAGTCCTTTCTATCAGCTGTGCACCGTTATGGTGTAAATATAACCTATCTACCAATTGGATCAAATATAAAAGTCAGCCGAATTATGTTGATACTGCAAGGAGACGTATTGTGTGAAGAGAAATTGAAGATGTTGTTTAATTGCTGATATATTTATGATCCACGTCACATATTCAGTTTCGGCGGCATTTCTTCCAGTTTGTCTAGAAGTCTTCTAATCAGGGCTCTATAAATAAAGAACTACGGCAGATGTGTAATATTTAATGCAGCCGAACCGTGTATTACAATGCCGTTATGTGATGACTTCCAAAGAGAAAAGCAAGCACACTCGGAATAAAGTATTATTTTCTTTTTTTAAATGTTTTTCGGATTTCATATCGCATTAACACCATATCCCAGCGTGCATTGCGGCTAAACAATCCAATCACCGAGCTTCTAGCTGAGGATCTTGGGTAATCAGTTCAGTGGGTTTGTGGTGTGTATCGCAATGATGCTCGAAATGTCCCTTATAGGCCTACGTCTGTTTCCGGTGACTTTATTTTGAAATTCAGTTCCTGAGGAACGGCTAAAAAGCCCGAGATTATAGAATTAAACGAATAAATAAAAACAAGGATAATTGTGTGTTATTGTTGAGTAAATAACAGTGTGTTATTTAGAAAAGAATAACAAATTAGAAGGAAAAAAAGATTTAAAAAAATACAGATTTCATTATTCTGAAGCTCTGAGCCCTATTTCTTTTCCTCACAGACGGACAAAACGTGGCGTATAATATGCACGCAAAACTCGGCCTCAGAACTCAATGGGAATGGTTAGCGTATCATATGCACGCAAAATCGGACTTCTGCATATCTATTGCACGCATTTCCAATGTGTAAAGTCGTGTCATTTGTACGCAGACTGAAGAGAGTGGGTTGGTTTAAACAGCATAAACAGTTCATTTTCAGTGGGGGGAGTTAAACAATAAGCGTCTGGGAAAAGTGGATATCTGAGAGAGAGAGAGTGGAAAGACGAGGGGCGAGTGAAAAGGAGGAACCTGAATGGGGAAGCGTGAAAAATAAAGAAAGTGTGTGTGTGCAGAGAAGGAGTGGATCAGTCCAGAGTTTCTGCACAAATCAATTTTTGGGGAAAACACGAGATCATGTGCACTGCGAAGAAGCTGCAGGGAGTTCATGATGACAGGAGAAGTTGCTCAGGGAGACACAAACACGAGGAAGGCGTGGTTTCACTCGTTGAGAGGAAGTCAAAGGGCTGATGTGAAGCTGCTCTAAGATGAGCGCGAGTGTGTCTGCGCGTGCATGTGTATAAGGGTGGAGCTCCATGTAACAGGATCTCGACATGAAGGGAAATGCAGGCTCAGTGCAGCTCTCTAATGAGAGGGAGAACCTGATCAGAGTCAGATGGGGTGCCCCGAGCGCACGGCCCCCTGCAGAAAGTGCCGCCCGACACCCTTTGTTACCTCCAAGTGAGCTGAGACCAGCCCATGAACCATGTAACTAGGTGGTTTCCAGGTTAATGAAAAGCTGTAACTCCGGTCCCACTGTCTCTCTCTGCTAAACCAACGACTGCCGTCCCTCCCTCCCTCCCCACACCGCATCGCACCCTCCATCCTCAGCCCCACATTCCTGCCCCGACTCATGGGGGAGGGAGGGGAGGGTCAGGGTCAGGGGCAATTAACGGTTTACTTTGTGTGAAGTATGCTACATTTACATTTCGGCCTGATTATTATCAGCAGTGACTCACGAGAAAAATGTTTCAATTTGTGGATTAACTTTAATTTCCTTGATTCTCGGTATTAACGACAGAGAACGTGACACGCAACAGTTGCTTTAAAGTTACATCTGCTGTTAAATCTGTTGTCCTAAACTTTAAATAGTACATAAAAACTAATGATGGCGCACAACTCTCCCACATACCATGTTTATACCCCAAACTACTTCGCTATTTTGCCTTCATCCTACCCTATACGTGCTTGTCCTGGATCTCACTTTGGTCTGTTTGTGTGCTCAAAAACTGAAGAAAATACATAATATATAAAATATAAAAGTCTCCTTTTTGTTTTATATCATTGTAAAATGGAATATCTTCAGATTTTTTATTTAGACAAAAAAAGCCCTTGAGATGGGCATATTTTACAAATTCCTGAAAATGTAACTCGCAAACAATTAATTCATAAAAGAAAAATAATCATTAGCTGTAGTCCTACTAGTGCTAGGGTACTTTGATAAAAAAGTGAATAATCTATTCACATTACAACTGATCCTATTAATAGTGATTTATCCAGTGAAAAAAAAAAAAAAAGTCTTAAGCGAGAAATTACACCATTACACTTATTTAAAAATGGTCAATTTAAATTTGTACTTGTTCCACTCTTTTAACAGGATGAAAGAAGTAGACAGTCACGCTGAAGGAAGGTGGGCTCTGCAGGAGTCCCTCAGATGTAAGATAGATGTACTTGTTAGCAAAGGTGAATAACAAGGGTCACGGCTCCACTGGTCAGTGAGCACACAACGGGGAGTAAAAGTGCAACAACAAAGGCCAAAAATGATTAATCTGACAAGACTTTTACGTCTCATATCCAACCCAAGGCCCAGTGTGGTCTAGTAAAATACTTGTGATCGTTACCCAAAAGCAATTTGCCCATCAGTCTTTAGCCCAGGTTTTGTTCTATTAATCATGTTGGAAGTTAAATTCTGTGGAACCCAGCTATTCATATATCTGCCAATGCAGTCACTTGGAGGGTGAATCACTATTTGTTTAAAGGGAAAAGCTGCCAAATGCTCCTGACATGTTTTTTTATTCATAACTTGGCTACTGGTGGAATATCTCTAAACTGCTGCAATGATTCCTTAATCTGCAACTTTCTACCCCCTCCGCCTCCTCCTCCCTCCTCTTCAGAGAAAGATAAAGCCTCATTTGGAAAATAGGTAAACATGAGCTGCAGGCAGGTACACATTTAGTGAAGTTTACCTTGCAAAAAAAAAGGAAAAAGGGAGAAAAGAAAGGGGGAAAAAAATCCCTTTGATTCTGAGTTGGTGGAAAAAAGTAAATTTACTCCAGTTGCCATTCAATTTGGACCGGTGGACATTAAAGCAGGAGCCGGTGCCTAATAAGAGCCATGCCTGAGCGAGAGAGAGCCAGTGGAGGTGTGTCTGCGTCTGACTCTCGGCTCCAAGGTTCCTGCTAATAGATTTCAGCTCCCTCAGTGTCCCAATTAGCTGGTATGTATGCTTGGTTTATGAATTCATGTGTGGATGTTAAGCGTGTGAACATGCATGTACAGTGTAAGCATGCATATCTACACTCGTGTGGTTTGTCTGGGATTCAGCAACCTCCTTTTGTTTAGACACTCTTGACATCATCTAAAGCTCCCATCATCTAAAGCTCCCGATTAAAAAGAAGAAAGACTATTCTGTTTGTTCATTTTGTTAAAAGAAGAAAGTAACAAAACCCAGAGCCAAGAGCAATGGATTTAATTTACACAGACCCATTCTGAGCAACAGAAAACCCATCAACATAAACACATGGCGACACAAACAGAAAACAAACAGATAAACCTGTCCAGTTTAAGAGCAGCCTTTACCGCTTTTTAAGGAAGAGCATTACAAAGAAAATAGAGGGTGCACTTTTAACCCTAACCCCGTGTGAGGACGGACAGGCAGAGCTCCAGCCTTACCTGTAATAAACCCCCATAGCTGCTACATGTGACCATAAATCACACTGTGTGCCTTCAAAGTATCAGATATCGACTAATACAACACCGCTCAGCCCGGGCTTTTATCCCTGCATTTCCGTCTCTCTGTTCTGGGGGTGGCACTGCCTTCAAAGTGCAAGCGTCTCACTTTTTTAAAAGGCAGGCCAAGCAATTTATTTACCAAGAAACTGCTGCCGTAAATGACAGAAAAAGCAGCACAATTTACTGACAAGTAGTGAATAGGGCTGGGGAGGGGGGCTAAGAACGAAGCCAGAGGTCTTGGCTGGGCCTGTGAAAGACTATAAAGCTTTAGTAGAAGCCCACGACCTGTTTATGGCCGGCTGAGACACTGTGGTGTGAGGCTCCTGATCACTCAACAGCTCCACACTGCTGCCACTCTTGCATAACGCACAAACAGGAGACGGAAGCTGAAATCAATCCATTAGACTCAGCGAGTGCATCTACTTTCACAAGAACATCAGGTCGTACCAAAAATATTGCTATTTTTAAATTAAGTAATAAGGTGTATATGTGTAAATGTGAGTGATTTGCAAAGATCTAATGTTAACATTTTGTGGGGAACGAATGGGTAAATGATGCATCTCATTTTCCACAAAATGTTTCTTGGCATTGGTGCCCAATTGTTGGGAGAATGAGAGTACAGCTGGCCAGCTTGGGGGAAAAAAATAAGGTGGTATGCTTGGAACTTCACTATGTAGACCCAAATACCCACTGAGAGAATTCAAGGCAGATGTGGACTAAAAATGTCCCTCTTGTAAGCAGATTATACGTTCGGTAAAATTACACGAAATATGAGTTGTTCAGTTTGAGGGTGGCTTACCTTGTCTTCACTACATCGAGTGGATGCATCAAGCAGATCTCCACCAGACCTGCAAGGAAGAAGTCAGGATATGTCATTAATAACTATGGACATTAAAGTTGAATGCTTGTATTTCTCAGATTTCAGGACGATTTGATGGGATGTTTTTTGTACATCATGACCACATGATACAGTATTTTAGAAGTACAAGAGATACTAAATGAGAGATTGTATCTAGTTATACAATTGAGTGAAAATATTCAGTGCTTGGTCTGAAGCCACCAACCATATCACCCATGCAAACCCAGTAACATCAGCGCAGTGCCAGCAGCTGGAGTATCAATGCAGCGGGTTGATCAGCGAGCGACTGAGGTTTCACACACATGCTAACTATGAGCATCTGTGTTGAAAAGCCACTGCTTTGGCACGCAGGCTTTCTGACTCCATCAGGTTTTTTTTTTAACTCACTATTCTTACTGCATCCCTTTCCTGGTGCCGTGCAGATTCCACTGTGTGTGTACACAGCTGCTGTACAATACGGACCCTTTCTAATTTGCTCAATTAAACATATTGTCTATAAAAAGAGTGTGTGTCTTCTGGGGTTTTTCCAGGGAAGTAATTATCAAGTAAAATACCACAGAAAAAAATTACTTTGTCTACAGTTGCATCTTAATGTACGTATGGGAATAACTACTGAACCAAGCTACCGGCAGGCAAGAGTCAAACTACATCCACTCGTTCACGGATCAGTAGACTCGACTGTGGTTGTTAATGATACTGCACTGAAAAGGTAAATACAGGACGGCTTTGGACACATCAGTCTCCTTGCTATTAGCAGGCCTGCAGTGAACATGAGGCGCATCAAATCTTTCAGCAGGTAATCGGATTACACAAGGAAACCAAACCTGCTCGATCAGCCTGTGCAAACACTAAGATGTGGGAAGTGACCGAACATGCTCCAACAAGTGATGGAGGTGGAAGAGTAAAGTGGTAGGGTAAAGTCAGGGGGAAAGGAGAGCTGCTGCAATCTCAAACAAACAGAACACTTGGCTGCTAAGTGAGAAGCAAAAGCAAAGAGAAGACAAAAGAAAAACGGCGTCCAAAATTCTCTAGATCTACAAAATGCTTCTGTAAACTTTATAGACGAAAAACCAGGTCATTGTGTCACATGTCCTATACTTAGTTCCCATAGACTCCCTGTAAGATAATTTATTGGATATTTACTAGGGTAAAAGTACAAAAGGGCTACAAAACGTAGCACAGTGTGTTTACAGACCTGAACAGTGTTTTTGTAACTGATTGTAAAGGCTGATTTAGCCAAGAAGCTTTTCCAGTTTGAACTCACTTTGATCATGAAAAGTTACATTTTGATAAATTCATGACTTGGTCCTCCATCTTTAATCTCAGTTCTTCTGTGTTAACATGTGAATACAAGCTTTCCATTATTACTTTGTTGAAATGAAGCTAAAAGCATTTTGTGTTAATGAGTAAAGTATGTTTTGATTAGCAGAAGTGAGGTAAAGACTCATCCTACAGTATAAATGGTAGAAAACGGTTTCTGCATTTCCATTATCAATAAGCTAGAAAGACAATTATTTTCATTAGTAATCATAGAGGTTCACAGCTAATAGTAACTTTTACCTGGCTGCAAGTGACCACATCTGGACATGTGCACATCTGGATACTTCACTTAAAATGATTCACACTAGATCTCGGGCCTCGTCGTAAACCTCGGATTACAGGAACTCTAAAGGATACAGGTTAGCAAATGCTTCATTAACTTGGAAAGGTAACAGTAGTTAACACTCTTTACTAATTAACAGGCCTGCCCCACTGCGCCAGTCAGATACAGTGATTAGTTCAGCGTGTTGTTCACTTCTCAGGCTGTCTAAGTGCACTATGAATCAGCGTCTTTAGATGAGAGGTTAATGTCAGTTAGCAATGCATGCGGCATCTCCAAGATGGCAGTTGCAGGAGGATTAAGTGATGACAAGCATGAATGCAAAACTAGGCTGTGTTTACTTTAGCATCTGTCTAACGGCCCTACAGACAAGACATAAGAACAGCCGATGGCAGATGAGCTGACAAGCTGTATGTGTTTGTAGAACAACTAAAAGAGAAAGTGTGCGTCCATATTTGGTATTGACCTTTACATGTACACTACAGATGTTATTTCACCCTATTTCAATTGGCTTGCGTCTAACAATCTTGGCCTTCGCTGCATGACAAGATACTGACTCACAGAAATGTTGTAACAAATGAATACTGGTATTTAGTACACTTCCTAGTCAATAACTAATAGTAGCAGTCCGGCAGTGGCTCAGTCAGTAGGGGCTTGGATTGGGAGCTGTAGGGTCGCCGGTTCAAGTCCCCGACCAGACCTAAAATATGGAGTGTGGACTGCTACTTGGAGAGGTCCCAGCTCACCTCCTGCCCTGCCGTGGTGCCCTTGAGCAAGGCACCGGACACCCCCCTTCCCCCCTCACTCCCATTGCTCCCCGGGCGCTGTACAATAGCTGCCCACTGCTCCTAGTACTAGAATCCTGGTACTAGGATGGGTTAAATGCAGAGAACACATTTCACTGTGTGTGCTGTGTGCTCTGCATGTGTGACCATTAAAGAGGGGTTCATCCCTCCCAATTCAAAAATTCTAGCATCAAATAAGTACTATTTTTTTAGTGTATCTTTACATTGTCTTCACTTAGTGATTTCCTTCAAGTCCCAGAAGCCCATTGACAACCTCCAGTCACAAAGGTCCTCTGTGCTGTATGTTAAGGTGACGAGTTTTATTTACAGTCAGTAAAAGAACAAATGTCATTCAAACTAAATCAAAGCAGCAAAAGAGGGCGTTACAGTTATAACTGTTGACAGATCCACAAAAACGCAACCTGTTGCTTCAATACTTTGTGATCTATTGAGGCTATTATTAGTGAAGCAATTAATCACTGATCTCTTAGGGATTTGTTTCCCCCTCGTTCTGTAACACATTTTTGATGATTTAACCATTGACCACAACAAGTATTCTTGTCATTTGTTTGATTCAGCTCTTGTGATCTGCATTTAGGTCTAAAGACACCAAAAAGGAAATTCCTCGACACCACGAGAGGCAGTTTCTCGCTCCACTGTGCCGTGTGCATCATGCTCCTCAAATCCAGCTGTCAGCACATACTACTGTTTAATCATAGAGTGCAGCAGCAGTGAACCCACACACTCTCGGGAGCACTTCACACCCCTGTACTGCCTCTGATGCACACTCAGTGAGCATGGTGAGGGCAAACCAAGGAGAAGATGCTACTGAGTAACACCGCTCAGCCCCCCCTTCTCTGGCTTCAGCTTCTCCTGATGGCACCCAACTCTCTTATCTGTGGGGAGGGGCGTAATAGAGTGGTGCAGGAATGAGTCCTTAACCCGGAAAATTGTTGCATTATAGCCCTTTTAGGTTCCCTTTGAATTAGTTTTTGGATATCTAAAATAAGATCTGTGGTTAAGCTTAACATTTTCATTCACTTTTTGTCTACAATATAAGTTAATTACCCACTGATGAGTTCATGACTGTCTGAAGCTTCTATGCGTCTTAAAAACGGTGGTTGGTGAAAAGTGACTAAATAGGACAACTAAATGTCACCATGCCATATTCCAGTCTGCCTTTGGCTCAGTGGTGGTGACGTCAAGTTATGTAATGTAGTTTGTTTCAAATGTGCTTCTTAATTCTGGAGATTGCATTTACGCTTTAAATATTACAAAAGTGGTGTAAATAGAAATGATCCTGCTGAACAAAACGTGTAAGAATCACAAATAGTTGTTTGCGACAGATCTTTTTTCAAAATCCAATTGCTTTTTGTAAAAGGGAGCCATTGTGAAGCTAACTTCTGGGTCAGCCTACGAATATATGTCATCAGTACAACACTCTATTTTACAATGACCTGCCATCTGGTTGATGGTGGCTTTGCATCAGTGTGAGACATGTTGGGAGATTCCATTATTTGAAGGTTCTTTTGTATCTGAACCACAATGGTAGTGACAGGCCTTGTCGTCCAGCGGCCTTGCAGACGCAAGCAAACACTCAGTTTGGTTTGCTAATGACAAAGGAGTGTCTGGAGCACAGCTATTAAGACGATATACACACTACAAGACTGTGCCAATACACAGTGTGCAGTTTTGGAGTGGAAACAAAAGAGCTGCATGGATACAGTTAGATCGTATACCTTGACAACTTGTAGTTTTGATTCAACGCCTGGTTTCAATACTGCACAGAGCTGACGTCATTTACAGCTTTTAAAGAGCAGAAACAATGGGTCTGGGTGTTAAAAAATGCTGAATCATCCCTAGTCCAGCTGCAGTAGCCTCACTGGTAGCGTCACCACCGTATTGGAAAGACATTCCAGGTCGTAAGATAACTTGTCTTCTAAGGAGAGAGATCATACATCACGCAGATGAGATGATTATCTCAGTTGTTTTTGGCTCGGGAATGCACACAGTTTGCTCCCACGCAAAAGTGAGAAAGAAAAACAATAGTGCGCCAGGGAAAGATTGCTTAACGGGTGCAGGTGTCATCCATCATGCCGAGACACACACTGAATGACTGTAATTCCCAGCAGCCACAGGGAGAAGGTCACTGCCACAGGAAGCACAGCTCCCCCAGTTAAATGGACTAATACATGAGAGACATAGTGGTCGCTCATTTCACACGCTTACTTGACCTGGTTAATGCTGGTCTGTAATGATGGCATTGCTACTTTTCCTAAATATGCTAATAATAGTTTCTTAATAACTATTAGAGGGGCTAAAGAACTGTTTTGTGTTCTTGATAACTATGGACTGAATCAGCATGTGACGGAGCCCACGCACAATAAGGGGCACACTCTGGACTTAATATCTCAAAGGGTCTAAATATCTCTAAGGTTGTGGTGACTGATGTTGCACTCTCTGATCATTCCTGTTTTCTTTGAGAGCTCTATTTCTGTTCACAATTTTTTTCAAAAAGAGGTAACCACAAAGCGATATTTAACTTAAAATACTAGGGAAATGTTTGCCCCTGCTAACATCTCAGTAAATGAGCTAGTAGATCATTTTAATTCAAAAAATAAAAATGTTATAGATGCCATTGCTCCAACTAAGGTAAAGGAAGTGACTGGGAAGAAAATATCTCCATGGAGAAAGGCCATGACCGTGAGAAGAGAAAAAAAAGAGTGTCGAAAAGCTGAACGCAGGTGGCGAAAAACAAATCTCCAGGTTCACTTTGAAATCTATAAAGAGAGACTTGGCCTTTATAATTTGGAATTGAAAATTGCCCTACAGTCTTTCTTCTCTGATATCATTGCCAAAAACAAAAACAACGCAGGTGCCTTGTTTGCTACCGTTGACAGACTAACTAACCCCCCAGTGTCAGTAGCCTCTGAATTTCTATCCACCAGGGCGTACAATGACTTTGCCTCCTTCACTGACAAAATTCAGAAAATCAGACAGTCAGTGCCTCTGCATCAGACACAGCAAATGTCTTTGTCTCACTTAAAATCAATTCAAACACCATGACACAATTCCATCAGATTAATGATAAAAACCTAGAGGACATTATACAACTTCTGAAATCCTCCTCCTGCTGCCTTGATATTATTCCAACATGGCCTCAGATCTACTTCATATAGTAAACAAGTCTCTTCACTCAGGTGTTTTTCCACAGGCCCTGAAAACTGCAGTCATTAAACCGCTCTTAAAAAAGCATAATCTAGACGCTTCAGTAATGAACAATTACAGGCCAATATCAAACCTGCCATTTCTAGGTAAAATCATTGAAAACGTAGTTTTTCAACAGATGAGTAATATCTTGCATTTAAATAACTGTTTGGATGTGTTCCAGTCAGGCTTTCGTCCAAACCACAGCACTGACACTGCTCTTGTAAAGGTCTTCAATGACATCCACTTAAACACAGACAGTGGCAGAACTTCAGTGTTAGTATTATTAGATCTCAGTGCTGCATTTGACACTGTTGACCACAACATATTACTAGACCGACTGGAAAACCGGGTGGGACTTTCATCAACAGCTCTAAATTGGTTTGAATCCTACTTAAAGGATAGAAACAACTTTGTTTCTATCCTTTGTTTCTATCCTGCGGTAACAAAGCCAACACGATATCCATCAGCGACTGGGCTGGGCACTGTGACACAGAAACTCTGATTAATCTCAGGCTCGGTTAATGCTCAGGTAAAAAAGGTACACATTCCATGGAGTAACTACAGACAACCAACAGGACCAAACAATAATAAATAAATAAATAATTGTTTAATTTGATTGCATAGCGCATATCTTTGCCTACAGACTTTGTGTTTTACAAGGCCATACTGCTACACCTCAAACGTTACACACATTTTATCGATTTTAGCAACGTTTGTCTTTCATAGAAAATAATTAGAGCCTGCCAGCTTAAATATTTAAGGGTTATTTACTTTGTTGGTTTATTATAACATAATGACAAATTACAATAAATCTACAATGTACTACTTGTAAGATAAAGATTAAGGTTGGCCAAAAGGAAAAATCAGGGAAGTGGGTGAAATAAATGTTACGTAAAAATAACATACTCTAAAAACAAGAGGCCTAACTGCTTAAGAACTATAGTTACTACCGAGTGAGACACACTACAGTACTGAAATATGGCCAGGGAGCCAAACCTGTTTTTAAAGCAAACAGGCACTGTAACACTTCTAAACTGGTCATGTTAAAACTGAACTGGAGTATAAACCATTTTGTGCATTAGTGGAACAAATAATCAGTCATGAGAACATATAATCTCCTCATGGGGAGAGGGGGTTGTAGCAAAAGAAACGCCTGAAATTCCTATATATGAAAAAACAATATAGAGTAAAGAATTCCATTAATGCAGAAACAAACAACCATTACTAAGTGATTTATTCTCCATTTCTAACTCTGCTCTTCCATTTATATTTAGAATCAATACATAATATAGACTTTTGCATCTTTTTGCAAATATAAAGCACAATATTTGCACTCCTTTGGTTTCCATGATCCAGATTATTTCATTTTCTAAGGATTTCGTGTTTTGGTGTGTGCCCACTCAATTAATGAAGTAACGGGAATTGTGTTTGTGGTGCTTACAAACTCCAGTAAAAGGGAGTAAGAGGGAACTTTGTGTACTCTTTAGGTCTCATAAAACACATGATTGTAGATGAGCACAATCCTGACTTTAATCCCCCTCCATGCCCAAGTTAACGACATCCTAACAATAAGGCCGTGCAGTGTATCCTGCAGCGCGTCCTGTTCACAGGGCAGTGGTCGACAATGCATGAGTTGAGATGAAAGGACGAGAGAGAATAAAGAGAAGATTCAGTCATTTACTTCACCTGATACTTTTACCTCTTTTGCATAACAGATGGCCAACACCCTCAACCATAAATTTTATCCCTTATTTCCTTATTGAAACTATCGAATACCCAACAGAGGCCATCTATCATACAAGATATAGACAAATACATCCCCGTTTGTGAGTTATGTATTCATTTATCAGTTGAGCCTGCTGTCTTCAGTTATGATTGATTGTTGTGCCATGCGTCATGGTGCATTTTCCCCCACTGGCTACGCACAGACAGCTAGGGTATGTCCCTGTCTGTCAAACTGGAGGTGAACTCTGTGATATTGATGGATCGGTGAAGGTGTGTTTGTGCCTGTATAGGTGTGTGTGCTGACTGGGTCAGGACATGGGCTGATGATAAGTTAGTGACAGGTTGACAGATTAACAGACATACTATGCCGACTGTGCTCAATTAGCTACTGTCACTGTTTTTTTCACATCTGCGGCCACTTTTCTTTCGACACACAACCATCTGATGCAAATACAAGCGACAGCAGCACGGAAGCGAGTGGCAAGGGACGAAGCAAAGGGGACAACATGGATGCAAAACTTGGTGTAACTGATGTTTGAGAGGAAGTGCTCCGTGTCATGTCTGTCTGATTCTTTCACGAGTATTGCTTTTTAAACAAATTGTTTCTAACTCCTGCAGGACACCTGTCACCATCTCAATGAGATGGATAATCCTGTAACAAAGGACATAGTTCTGCAAACACAAGCACAAAATGTAGCCAAAACCCCTGGGGGTATTTAAATAATAGTTGCCTGCATTGTTCACTCTTACCAGTGGTTTCCAAATTGGGGGATAGCAGACTTAAAGGGTCACAAGAACATTTCTTGTGTAGAAAATACAATTTGAAAAACAAACTGTTTTTATACTTTATATTTTCTTCAGAGATACTTTCTTCTTCACTGATTTATTACTTATTAGCCCTGAAAGTTATGTTCAAATATACTTCGGAATAAGCTTATCAAATACCAGCCGTCAACATTGTAGACTGCCATCCCCCACAGGCTGGCAACCCCCTCGCAAAACAAAAAACGTTGGCAATATTTTTTTATCCATTTGCCCAGATTGGGGGATTCTGGGTCATAAAGTGGCATTTTCTTTAATATAATATCGGTAGAACATCAAAAAGCAAGTAACACTTCTGAAATCCCAATCCTTTTGTATGCTGTAAATGAAACACTCAAAGAGTACTATATTGATTTTCCATATGGGTTTGGATACACGTGCAAATTAAATGTATATAGGATGGTTTCCAACTGCCTTATAAGCCCATCATAACATTTGCGTAATCAGCAGCTAAAAACCATTTCATCCTTAAATCCAAACAAAAACATGACTCTCACTGACTGGCACAAAAGGTTTTCACCTGGAAAACTACCGTGCTAAATAGTTCCTCTTCCCTGACCACAGCGCCTTGTGTAATTTCCCTCACACTCACCTGTTGGTACATCCCTCGGCTGCTTTGATAAGCAGGCTATAATTACACGCATTTCACAAAAGAGAGTAATCGGCGTGTGGCAACATTATTAAACTGTTAATCAAATGTGACAAAGATGTATTTTTAAAACTGGAACTAAAACAAATAGATCAGTTTGTGCAGCCAACAGATTCCACTGAAATAGAGTCCTCAGTAAACAAAGATTACAGGTAACAAACACAGTGAGAGATCAAAATAGCCCATCTCACCGAAATCTACTTTACCATCATCTGTTTGGCAATCAGAGGGATATAATGGGCTGACAGTAATTACAAACTTAGATGTTTATTTTTCCGTACCACAGTTCAATTAACAGTAATTTCACCTGAGGAAAACAATTTAATTGTGATTGTCTATAAGAATGACAACTCAATCCTTGTTTTTCTTGCCATGTGGGTATGTGCAGCGAGGCCTGTTTAATGGTCATTCCAAATAATTTTGAGGTCTGCTCACAAAGTTCTTGTTTGCACATGTTTGACATTTCCACTGTAATACAATAAAGGGGAATAAAGAGCAAACACTACTAACCGATTACTGGAAAGGTGTGTGGCAGACATTCCAAACTAAGTGCTTCTGCAAGGGGTTATCTGGAAAGATGAGATTTTTCTTGTGTGGAGGAAACATGTACATCGGTGCCAATAAAGATCAGTCTGCCCTGGTTCCGGAGGTAAATGTCCATTTCCTATAGACAACGTTTAGTGACCAACTAAGTTGATGTTCTATGATGGCTTGTACGGGCAAGAAACTCTCCAGATTAAATCAATAAAGATCTGATCCTGTGATAACAAAGCACAAGCCTGTGTACATACATTTCCGGTTAGAAGTTAACTACGGCTGCCAAGTGTATTGTACCGTTGAAAAGAAAATATATTATAATCTGCAGTTTAAAACACAATTAACCTCAGTGTTTCCCATACATTGATTTATTTGTGGCGGGCCGCCACAATTAAATATCGTCAGCCACAAATGGATCTCATACATTTTTTTTAATTTATTTTTAATTTTAATTTTGGTGGTCTAATGCAGGGTTTACCAAAAAAAAAACATTTTTCAGGGGCAGACTTACGGTGGCCCTGAAGTGCAAGACACCACAGCATTTCACAAAACGCCGCAGCATTTCAGAAAACACCACAGCATTTCAGAAAACACCACAGCATTTCAGAAAACACAACAGCATTTCAGAAAACACCACAGCATTTCACAAAACACAACAGCATTTCAGAAAACACCACAGCATTTCAGAAAACACCACAGCATTTCAGAAAACACAACAGCATTTCAGAAAACACCACAGCATTTCAGAAAACACAACAGCATTTCACAAAACACAACAGCATTTCAGAAAACGCCGCAGCATTTCACAAAACGCCGCAGCATTTCACAAAACGCCACAGCATTTCAGAAAACACCACAGCATTTCAGAAAACGCCGCAGCATTTCAGAAAACACCGCAGCATTTCAGAAAACACCACAGCATTTCACATTGGACGGAAAGGGTATTCCTTTAGGGAGAACACTTCTTGTTTGTGATTGGACAGAGCCAACCAGAGAAGCACTGCTGTGATTGGTTGTTTTTGCTGCCAGTCAAGAAATGACGCTTCGTGATTGGTCACCACCCGACAGCTCAACATGTCCCAACACATCAGCCGTTAGCTGTTAGCACACACTCAGATCTCACAGCTCCTCATATCTGTTCAGAAACTGGACAAAAGTTAAACATGTACAAAACACAGACTGTCTATGTAATGGCGAATACAGTTGCTGCTTTATTTATGTCTGTATGACGTTGTTGTGAGTGTGGACGGAGCAGCTACAGGTTAGTTTAGCCTGATCGATCCGATTCCGATAGGATTTACATGGAGATACGCCCCGCCCCCTCTCCAGCGCGTCTTGTTTGAATGACACAGCTGACAGCCGCGGTGAATTAATAAAGCATTAATTCATGGTTTTTAAGGGACTTATCTCCATGTAAACGGTAGACGGTAGACTACCCAATATTCGCATCGCTCTAATCGCTCGAGTTTCACCGCGGCTGTCAGCTGTGTTTGCCCCTGTCATTCAAACAAGACGCACTGGAGAGGGGGCGGGGCGTATCTCCATGTAAATCCTATGGGAGATACCAACTACAACAAAATGAACATATTTGACCGTGATTTAATTGTAATACACGTTTCAAAGTGATGCCGAAGTAACTACATAAAACCTTAGTTAGTAAAAACCATGAATTAATGCTTTGACAAGTCTGCAGACAAGACGGCAGGCGAAAAGCTTTTAAAATGCGTGTTTTCTGAATTGAATCGGATCGATCAGGCTAAACTAACCTGCTGCTCCGTCCACACTCACAACAACGTCATACAGACATAAATAAAGCAGCGACTGTATTCGCCATGACATAGACAGTCGGTGGTTTGTACATGTTTAACGTTTGTCCAGTTTCTGAACAGATATGAGGAGCTGTGAGCTCTGAGTGTGTGCTAACAGCTAACGGCTGATGTGTTGGGACATATTGCGCTGTCGGGTGCTGACCAATCACGAAGCGTAATTTCTTGACTGGCAGCAAAAACAACCAATCACAGCAGTGCTTCTCTGGCTGGCTCTGTCCAATCACAAACAAGAAGTGTTCTCCCTAAAGGAATACCCTTTCCGTCCAATGTGAAATGCTGTGGTGTTTTCTGAAATGCTGTGGTGTTTTCTGAAATGCTGTGGTGTTTTCTGAAATGCTTCGGCGTTTTGTGAAATGCTGCGGCGTTTTGTGAAATGCTGCGGTGTTTTCTGAAATGCTGTGGTGTCTTGCACTTCAGGGCCACCGTACGGACTAGCCATCTGTATAATTTCCCCGCAGCGAGGCTCCCCCCGTTGACAATCCACTAGCGCAGTGTTTCTCAAACTTTTTCATACCAAGGACCACTTAACCAATAAAAAAAACACTCACGGACCACCTAACTCCACAAATATCCCAAAAACAATAGGCCTGCTTACCACTCCAACAGTACATAACAGCCTAATAATGACAGCTTAACCTTCTCTACTGTATATCGCCTCGTTCCCACATTAAATCAACAATACAAATACAGCTTATATAAGCATTTAGCATTAGCATTTAGCCAACTGACTCACAGATCGTTGGCTACTGATAGATATGCAAAATACACCGCATGTAGTACGACACAAACCTCCGCTGTGGATTTTCAAAACAAAAATACAGTAGAACTATGGTCGCAGGCCCAAGTTTAACTCTCTGAGGTCTAAGCCATATTTTCACATGTTAGGCTTGCCTGGGCTTTTTTTGTAAAAATGCTATTAAAGCATGAACCTTGGTGACCATCGGGCTGGCCTGCATGGTCTGCCTACAAAACAAAAAATAAAAAAACGTTTATGCAGCCCCAACAGCAGCCTCTGATCATCAACAGACTTCATGCAATGCTTCATCAGATGCATATATTAGATAATAATCTCTATCTCACTCCTAACACATCTAAATCTACTTTCACAATGGATAAATGTTCATAAAATACATCCATTGTTTGTTCTATATGCTTCTTGAAATCTTCATTTTATTATTTGTGACAGAGTATAGTACTATTTGAAGCGGTTTGCCAAATAAACAAATGGTCAAACATGTTTTGGTCAAAGTAAAACAAAAATGTAAACGTTCTGTAAATCTATCATACAAATGAGGGTTCAGTTTTCTGTGTTAAGTAAAATTGAAGAAATTCTGAAGTACGTGAAGAGACTTTCTGCCACTAAATCTAAGCATCAACATTTGATTAATCACTGTGATGTGTGAAATGTTCTAAATATATCCACTTCTACACATGTAATAGTGTTTAATATTCAGTTATGATACTTGTTCATCCAACATGGCTGTAAAGTTACATCAAACAAAGAAAAGTTGGGAACCACTGCTGTTTGGATTCATTTGAGCCTGAACAGGGTCAACCTGGTGATGGTACTATTACCTCTTCTACTGGGTGCGACAAAACAATCGAACCAGTTCCTATTTTCCATAAGACTTTTTAATCTTTCACAGAGGCTATTATGGTAAGCCTTTATATGCTGCTGAGTGATGTGAAGCGGAATAGTAAATGGATGGTAAGTGGACTTGCCACTGTAGACACCCCCATCATTACCTCCACCACCAAGTCACCACATCACTACGACGTGACCACTGCTGCTGACAAACCCACCCAGTCCATAAGCTCTCCATCTTCAGCCAATTCACCTTGTGTAAACAAAGATTACACCTCCTCTCATCCCCAACCCCCAAAGGGGAGCGCTGTGTCGTTACTGTCACCTAGTGGACGGACGTGAGAGGGGGATTGATTAACACAAAGAGGTGAGACTGAGGGACTATGGAAAGCACATGTGGGAGAACCACACAAAAGATGGCTCTCTACCGGAGAGGGAAGAAAAGCAGCTGCATAAGCACATTTAATTTGATATAACAAGAAAAATACATGTCAATTATCTATCAGTAGAGTGGGTCATTTCAGAATCAGTAATCTCTCCATTAAAATAACTGAATTGATTTTAGCCTATGAGCTTCATGGCTGTATCTAAAATCCTTTTATACAGGCTCGGAGCTGACCACTCAGTAAAAACAAGCACAACTTTTCTCCGGAAGCTTATCTGAGTCCATAAAAGCTGATAATAGAGCCAATAATTAGGAAGAAACAGCAATAGGAGTTTTAGTGAGGCTGTTAATACTTTAATTAGCTGTTAACACCCTGTGTCTATATGGATAGGTGGAGGCGTCCCCCAATGCTTACTGCTGTCTGGATCAGGCAGGATGGACATTCAGGCTGCTGAGCACCAGCATATCATAATAGCAAGCTGCTTGGAGACCTCTAACACTACAAAAGCTAAGTTGTAACCTTGCAGCTGAGTAGCTTTGAAGCTAGCTTGAGGTTGAAAACGCAGACAGGGTGGTGATCTGCTGTGGGCCTCTTGCCACGCCTGGAACAAAACCCTTGTTGGCTGACATTTGGGGATGCATCATGGTAGGGATCTTCTCCAAACATACAATCTTTGCGGGTAAAGGAAAAGGCTGCAAGGTAGATAAATGCAAATGATGCACATGGATTTGAAAACCAGCGGACATTCCTGGAAAGTGATACAATCTTACAGTACACAGACTATCCATGGCAGGAATGATACAGTAGAGGAGAGAGTGAATAATCTGACAGGGTGGTCCGTCCTCACTGGGTTTGCCGACGGGCGCGGGGGTGGAAAAGCAGAAGAGCTGCGAGCCTGCAGCAGTAGCAGAGGCATGACTTGCGGCAGTAGCAAAAAGGGGAAGTACCCGCGTGGTTCACTCTCGCCTTAATCCAGGAGAGTTAAAGGCAGGAAGCCATTACCAAAGTGTAAATGCACTCAGCCATCACTGCTTAAACAGTCGAAATGTGGTCCAGCACTCGTAGAAAGTAGGGTGTGGACTGCAGAGGGAGGTCAGCCCCATTCTAACTCAACAGGGCTCTCTTATACCCTTTAAATAAAAGGCTCTGGGACACGTTAGGACCCTACACAAGCTCACCAGCTTCACACATATTGTTAGCAAGCCCGCCGCCAAACATTGCATAACGTCGCTCCAGATGCACGCTGGTGGTTTTCATGATGAGACAGTGATTATGTTACATACGCCGGCGGTTGGATGCAATAATTATGCAATCAGCAGCACAGCTTTGTGTTATGTCTATGATTTATCAACATTATTTGAATTGGGGGTAATTAATTGTTGCAGGCGGGCTTAATGGCTCGCTGTGTGACAGGTCATCTCTGACGGCTTTTGTTTTGGCAGATGGCCCTGTGCCACGTTGCTCACAAGCACCAGGAAAACCACGCTCAGGCTTAATCACAATACAGGCTTTTCCCTCTGCCTATCTGTGCTTTCTAAGTCATACACAAACACACTACAGATCCACTGATAGAGGAACAGATGCTGGGAGGGAAACGGGTTCTTGAAAAAAGAAAGAGGTAAAACTAGGGAAATCCAACATAAACCAGAGCAAACGTGGCTTTATTCCTGCAATCTTAGACAGTTAGGTCACGATTTGTATACATGATCACATGTCACTCAGGCTGGAAATGAGAGTCAGTGCTTTCTCGCTGTTGTCCTTAAAGATAAATACGCTGGAGCTGCTCCATTGGCACTGAATGACAGACAGACTCTCTGCACTGACTCTGTGGCCGAGGTGATGCGGAGAAAGGTCAAGCAAACATTCTTTGAGTGTATAAACCTCCGATTCATTGCCAATGGAGCAGATCCACGTTTTGTCTCGTGATGGCATCAGATTATAGCCTTGGTTCTCTGGTTTCTGGCTTTGTTGCAGAAGGTATTGGAAGGAACCAAAGATCAAAGCAAACAAATGTACTTTGTTGCACTATAAAAAGAAACTATATTAAGTCAGAAACGTACAACAGTTTAGGCAACAAATAGGAGGAAAAACTTTTATGGAAAAGTTCAAAGCTTCATCGAGTTCATTGCACATGTGTGGATGCGAAATTGTTAATGAGATTCAGCCACACGAAAAAGAAACAGCTCCATCATCCTGTAATTGAGGGGTCAAGATCTCCTCGTTGGACAAACTCCAACTGAACCGTGCACGGATGCGGTGGTCGCTTTTATCCTGCTTTCTGTCAGAAAAGCTGAAATAACTCCAAACTGTCAGCAGAAAATTATGAATGAGAACCAGTTTTTGGAAGAAAAAAAGAAAGTGGGATAGGAGAAAGCCTCACGGTAACCAGACTAAAATCTAAATCAAAAAGGAGGTGTGCTAAAACGCAAAGTGTGCAACATCTTATTAGGTCAAACTAAATTAATAGGAGAATCAAACTACAACTTCATGGACTAATACTGAGGTTCTGACCTATTTCATTTAATTAAAAAAGGAGAACAATATAAAAGAAGAAAAGAAAACCTGAGCTGAAACATGCTGTTGTAATCTTGTTTCATGAATTTCATGAGCCATTTCTATTTTTGCCTGAAATGGAAACACAGCATTTTCATCTGGATATGTAAAGGCTCATAAAACTAACAGATGACACCTTGGCTCTGACTCTGTGTGGGGGCTCTTGTGCAGGAGCCAGTCGGGTCTTTGGACAGATCCTAACATGTCCTAAAAGGATCTCTCAGTTTGCTTACGTTTAGCCATCGCTGAGGCCAGTTTGGCGACAGCAGTTGCGTGGCCTGTGTACATTTGGAACACGAGCGAGGCGCTGCGGTGTGAGAGTAGAAAATGCACTTTGGGCGCTGGCTTTGCTATGACAGATGCTGGCGATGAACTCTTGACACCGGCTCGACCGGTTTATGTTCAACATGTGTGTCTCTGTTACTGTCTCTGGTTTCCAGGAGGCTGGCTCACTGTGGCCGTAGGTATGTGTGAGTTTGTGCTTGTGTTTGAGGCCGGGGGAGAGATGAGAGGAGCAGCAGGATCTGTAGCTATCTGGGAGGTTGAGCGTAATGACACACCGGGGACAGATTAGGTTCCTGTCCATCAGGAAGACTCTGATTTACAGCCATGCTGACCAGCCAGCCTGCCCTCCACCCAAAGCAAACACACACGGAAAACACCACCGCCTCTGTGTGGTGGCAGCTGGTGGGCTCGCACACATGTTGCATTTGGCTGTACGTCGCTCAGTTTTTGACTTTAACTTCAGTGCAGTGTGCATGGAGATGCTTTAGGGGTAAAGAAAAAAAAAGAACCCTTGAAAGTCAATTTGGATAGAAATGTCTTCAAGAATGTGCATATGGGTATAAGAAAATCTAATTCTATGCATGCTCTTTAGTGCCTACGTCCCAAGAACAGTGAAAGAAGGGCGATAGACAGATCCATTAAACAAGGTGTCACCCCCAAACACAACAATGATTAATCACTCGCTGCAAATTATAAGCACCTGTATGAATGAACGGCAAAGGAAAGCCCACTCCCACTGTCTGACTGCATGCTTTCACTCTCAGACAGCCCCCCCCCCCGCCCAGCCCTCTGGCCCCTTCTCTCCTTGCTGACCCTCTGCCCCCCTCACAACCAAGAGGATGTCTGCCTGAAGAGAAATAACTCACCACATACACAAAAGGCCATTTTGACTTAAACTCTCCATGAAATGATAGATTTTGATGTTTTACGCAAAGCCGAACTACAGGAGCTACATGCAAAGCAAATATGTGACACCTCAAATGCTGCATGGTTTTATATCTTGAGGTGTGGAAATGAATAAAGGCAGATCAATATTAGTTTTGCCTTTAGGTTATAGTGTGAAAGAACTCTCTTTGAATTGGCACAATTAAAAAACGGAAATGGAAAATTCAGTTTTTAAACTATAAAGTCAAAACAGGCCTTGATTTATTCATCCAACATACCGAATTCACTTTTAGCAGACTGTGGCCCTCTGTGTGAAACCACCTGAATTCATTATGCTAACAAGCTAGCCGTGCTGATAGGCACACAGGCTGATGTGAGGAAATGTGAGTTTGATTAATGTGGGCAAAATTGAGCTGTGCAGACCGCTCCCCAGCCCCAGTTAAAGAAGTCGCCTGCCATCAGACTCAAAAGGGCTGCAGAGAGGACTCTCCATTCTCCACCGCGGCCTGACACTTCACAGCAGACCTCCCTCTCCTGCCGGCCACACAGAACAAGAGTGGCCCCTGCCTGGACATGCATAAGCTGGCACCCATATCCCTAAATGAAAACCATATTCTAATAGCTTACGAGGGAGATATGTGTTCATGTATGTATCAAATAAACCTGAGCTGGCTTGTCTCTGTCTGCGATCCTCCACTCTCTTACTCTTACTAGCCAGACCACAGCTGACTCTCCTGAGAGCCAGTCCCAGGAGACAGACCATCTCACGGAGCCAAGCCGGTCCAAAAGCAGCAACCCAGGCAATCTGTGGCCCTTAGGGGAGCGTGGCCCACCACCGTGCATGAGGGAGGCATAGAGGTAGAGGGGGAGAAGGGAGGGGGAGAGAGAGCAGGAGGAAGCTGAGCTACTAACAGAGCCCCCAGGTACCTGCCTGTACAGTCGCCTCTCTCCAAATGTTTACTTTGGACCAGACTGGCGGCCAACTGGTTGCAATTGACCCTCTACCAGTACGAGTTAGAGAGTGAACATGAGACTTTTCCTTCTGAGGAAAGATGGAGCGAGTGAACACACACATACACACAAACACACACGAACACACACGAACACAAGAGCAAATGCAAAAATACACGCTAATAGTACAAACGTTTTTGTTAGACCAATGCATCAGACCAAATAAAAAGTTGAATATTTTAAGAAATAAACTGGATGAAGTCAAAGCAGATCCATAACCTACGCAAGTCCACCTGCCACAGGTGTTACAGCTCAGTCTGTTGGCTGGCAAGTCAGACACTGTCACCACCAAAAAACGAATCGGCATCCCACATGTTAACGGGCTGGTCATTCAGACAACAGGGAGAAGTTAGTAGGTGATGGAGGAGGGATGCAGAGAGGACGCCCGCTGGCCCCACAGACTAAATAAAACCTCTTAATCCTCATAAACTGCTCCATATGAGTATTACGTCCCTAACTCTGCACAGGACTTCCAAAGGAATGGAATTCATTTTGCGGCTAAAACATAACCAGGATTCCTCCTGTTGCTGCCCGGCTTCTATAATAGATTCCGTGTTCTGCTGTGGCCTGCTCCGATGCAAACCCTAATTTCCCCCCGCAAATATCGATGACAGAGTGCGCTTATGATGAAAAATGCCTTGGAAAATGTAAATGAGGGGTCTTGCTGAGATGAAATGATTGCTGCTTATGAGTGAGCGTGTGTGTTCGGACAGGAGAAGCATGTTGCCTGATATGTGCTCAAGCTCTTTAGGGATTCATTACCAAAAGAAGAAGAAAAAATAGCAAAGCCAACATGCCACCCACTTGCTAAACATGTTCTTAGAGGCTAGTTGATATGATTCATCAATAAAAATCACATTTAAAATAAACACTTCGATGTAATCATTTCCCTTGTCAGCTGGCCTATTCATGCTCCACACGCGAACCCTGTCTGCGTACACCTGAGCAGTGTAAGCATGCGCCGACCGGCAGGAAACAAGGGAGGAGGGGCCAGGTTGGCATTTTACTCCAGGCCAGTCATTTGTCACAATTGTCACAGAATGCACAAACACAAATTACTGAATTATAACTGCGGATGTGTGTGTCTTGCCTTGGCTAAATCAAGACAGCGCTGGGAGCTGTCATAACAGGGGCCGGTGTCTGGGCCACCATGGGGGGGAGAAGGTGGGCTGGGCTTATGACTCCTGTGTTAGAACAATGTGAATGCATAGCTGACTGACTGAAATTCAGCTAGAGAGAAATAAAGTGGGGGAAGCAAGGCCGAATTAAAATATTGCTGCCTTAGTGTAGAAAAACAACCTCTTGACGCTTTGTGATACATCTCATTGTGACATAAGGATGTAATGACTGTAAACAAATAAAAACTACTAAAATATCTGAAAGCTTTGAATGAACAACACAAGCGGAATGCTAATATTTTTGAACTGATACCTCAATATCAATATTAGGACAATATTGTAGGGTTGATCATTGTGTTTTTCATAAAATATTAACATGACGAGAATTTGTATACAAATCATCAGTAAAGTGGATTTGACTGTTCTAGCTTCTAGGCAAACAGCTAGAAGCTAGAACAGTCTGGTAAAGACCGAACAAGTTATTCACTTAACTGCAATGTGGTCTTCAAACTAGGGCTGCACGATTATGGGAAAAAATTTAATTGCGATTTTTCTGACAAATATTGCGATTGCGATTCGATTTGCGATATTTGTTTTTAAGTCACCCGGCGGAAGTTTATTGTAAAATGCGGCCATATCTCCGGCTAGGAAGGTCGTATCAACGTGCTCCCGTCTCCAGCACCCCCGCAGCCCGAGCTACGAGTGAAAGAACTAAACTTACATGAAACTTCCGTTGGGTTGCTTTAAAGTCCAGCTTCAGTTTAAGATTCACCCTGTAATAGATGTAGAACATGTGATGGAGCATTACTAACCTGACTCAGATGGTTAGTTTCACCAAACCATCTAGGAGAGCTCCATTGGAAGCCATTTGGAAAAGGGCAGGCACTTTCAAAAATACTTGGCAGTTGATTGGATCAATCTGTCTATCACCTTCTATCATGGGCCACTTCTGATTGGTTAACAATGACTGGTACATGTGGAGCACAGCACTTCTGATTGGTGTGGATGACTGACACACAAGAAGAACAAAAAAAAGAAATGTAAAAAAAAAAGGAAAAAAATTGTAAAAGAAATGTTAAAAAAAATCTCAGGCTTTGCGATTTGATAATCGCATAATTTCAAATCGCGATTTCGATTTAAAATCGATTAATCGTTCAGCCCTATTTCAAACAAGGAAAAGGAAATTATAATTATAGTCCAACTTCCTATTATTTTATTCGATAAAACCTCCCTACAGATTTACTTAAAATGAGACCCAGTGGCATGCAAGGTAAAATGCAGTGGCTACTTATCTTCTTATTCAGAATTACCAACTACTAAAACTCTAAAGCTGAAGACTGAATGATGTTGAAATGCTACAATGTGGTAAACAATAAACATTTAGGTTCAGCACAGGACAAAATGTCTCAGCCATCTGTATCATTCCTGCAAACACTGAATCCCTGGTGTTACTTTGAGAGGTGCTGCTGTGCGTCTGACTCGCTGTGTTGTACAGAGTGTGTTCGAGGTGAACCACACAGGTACGGCGGGCCAGACACAGGAAACGTATTAACATGGACCGCCGTTTACTTTCCTAACCACACTGTGTCCCACAGGGACATGGATAAAAAGCTCAAGCCACAAACATACACACACAAACTTACACTCACACAAGCACACACACACCTATCCAAACAAATCCAAACCTTTAAATTCAGATATGCTAGACAGTTACAGACAAACAATAATCTTAATATATACAGGAACATTTAGACATAAGAGACACAGACACACTCACACAAAAATGCAGCTATAGACACAAATCAGACATAAACCTGATTTTACAAACATTCACACACAGTGATGCTGTCACAGAGACGGATCAGTTTCTCCACCTCTCCATGTTAACACCTGTCCACATAGACATTCACACACTATCCATTAACACCTACATAAAACACCTACAGGCACCCGTCTTCTATTAGAGGTCAGAGCCCAGCTCCTCAATTTCATGGCCCGTGCATGAGGGCGGCAAAGGTGAATGTGATGACAAGGCATTCGAGCTGCAGCGCTGCACACAGACTATCACTCACTAATACACACACTAAAAAGACACGTGTGGAGAACATGCATGAAACTGTCTCGTGCGCACACCTATACATCTCAATTAAAGCAGGGACTTTTAACATAGAAAAGGAAATGTCTCTGAACCACCAGAGATGGACAAACACATTAATGTGTCAAATGTAAATAAAATGAAAAAATAACTAAGTTTATTTGAATCAAATGGGTGATAAATATTCAACAAGCACTTCTTATTCTTCAGATCTCCGATTTCCATTTCCCCCTCTTTTTATCAACTTCGCTCTCAGAGGCATTGAGTTGTTCTTTTCGCTATATGACTATGAGCTCGCCTCTTTTCCTCCCCCCTCCCTCCCTCCCTCTCAGGAACTACGTCTCTTCCATGGCTGGGAGCTTGTAATTTGTTACAGGCGGCTGGGCAGGCAGCGAGGTCGCCCTCTTATCTGGACAAGGGATCACCAGGAAAATCATATCAGAGGGAAGGCGTGTTTAAATATAGTCGTAATTGCAGCAATCATTTCTTGCCGTTTCCACCACCCCCACCTCCCGCTTTAAAAAAGGCCCCTCCCTCTGTTCTCTTAACTTTCTCCAGTCTCCCCATCATTCCCCCATCACCCCCTTCCCGCCCCACCATTCCCAATTCCCCGACGTTTTTTCCCCTGGCTTTTCAGAACAACTTCGTCTTCCCCTGTGTTTCCTCCTTTAGTATCCAGTTAATCCTGGCTCGTGGTGTGGGCTCGGGGGCTGACAGTTGCATGACAAGGAATGTTTCCCTTTGTAAGAGCCTACTTCCTCCTCGCGCAGTTTTATCCTAATTGAAATGTTTCCTATTGAGCTCAATCAAGGGGGCAATTACCTAATTATTCGCTTATGCCTAACTCGACCCTGAAGAGAGAGAGAGAGAGAGAGAGGGAGAGCTAAAGAGAGGGGAGAGGGATGGAAAGAGGGGTGAGAGGGGGAATGGAGGAGAGAAACAGAAATATTGAGATAAAGATGTGAAGGGAAAAAGTGAAAAAGGTATTGATTTAAAGTGATATTATTATGTTTTTATTTGCCTCACTATATTTTGCATCATCCTTTACTCACTTTATAAAAAATTCAATTTGATGCATATTTTTTGCAGTGCACACAGGAAAAAGGTGGTTCTGTGAGAAAGCGTCTGGTTTTATGGGCTCATAAGGAAAAGTATTATCAAAGAGAGGAGCGAGGGGGACGGGGGAGACGAGAGGGAGACATTAAAGGAGCTGGAATGTTTTGTCCCAGCTCAGCCGCCTTCCCAACACATTTAATAATGAGACAGGTAATAAAACACACTGGCACACGCACCTACACACGCACCTACACACACACACACACACACACACACACACACACACACACACACACACACACACACACACACACACACACACACACACACACACACACACACACACACACACACACACACACACACACACACACACACACACACACACACACACACACACACACACACACACACACACACACGTGTTTTCATACGCTTTCTTCCAGGCTTTCCTGACATTAAAATAGATTGCCTATGTCATGTTCTCAACCATAATAAACAACATATTATAGCTCATTTGAAAATGGAGTATGTTAAAAAGCAATCAGTACGTCGTTAAAAGTATCCATCTTGTGCAAAGTAAAGCTTAACTTCTGAATAATTTACTTCAGCTCTGTGAATAATGTCCCTCAGCGGCGCGATGGATGGCGTAAATATCACTACCTGTGTGAGGGAGGCTGTGTATGCTCCCATTTGAAATCTGTCCTCCTCCTCTCATCTCTAAGCCCGCCTCTATCCACAGTTTCAACAAGTGTTGGCTGGGCCACTCTTAAATCAATCATTTAAATATATGGATAAATCAGAGAGCCGTCTAGGTTTAAGCACACATGCCGTAGCTTAATTCACCCGAGCAAACGAGCACAGCAGCCATATATCAGCCAACATGTGCACCACTGTTGTCTAAACAAGCGCTGCGAGGCAGGCCGCAGAGGAGGGTCCTGGCTGGAGGTCATGGAAAGCAGTTATAATGCGCGCACACAAACACATACACACCCACAAATATATAGACACACACAGGCCGTGAAGGGAGTGAAGGGCCTGGCTTGAGGTCATGGAAATCAGTTATAATGCCGCCTTTCACCAGGGAAAATGAGAGGAGCAGGGGATCACAGACACAAGTTGCTTTCCTGCGACACGTATGAGCATACACACACATATGCTCCCTGGCCTTAAAAACACACAGGCAAATATATGACATATGACGGTCTGATATGCTCACACACACACTGACCTCTACGGTCCGCAGAGAGAAGAGAAATGGAAGCCCACTCTCTCACGGGCTGGGTGGGCTACTCAGCTGGACTTAGCAGGGCAGTGCATCTGGGAATTCTGCTTAAACGCTTTAAAAATGCATGAATATACACGCAATTTGACTATTTTCACAACTTCATAGAGGCATGGTATTGGCTGTTCCACTTCCTATATATGCTAAAATGAAAACCTAAAAGAAAAACGTTTTAAAAATCCACGTTATCAACGTGAAGTTAAAACGCAAAGCAGTGCTAGCTGTGGAAATGCAGAAGAAGAAGAAAAAGAGCGGATCTGTGGATCGTCCAGGTGGTCCTTACCCCCGAGCCTACATGGGCACTACACCGACTTGAAGGGCAAAACCTGAAACCCATGCAAATGTGATCACCAGAGCCGGCCTTGATTGGGACGGCCGCATATGATTAAATATAATTGCAAAGAACCTTTTCCAAATGCTTCAGTGGTTTTTAAAAAGTAGGAAGGAAGGATTTAAAACCAATTCCCGGCATTTGCAGAAAACTGAGAGGAAAAAGGAGCTGTGTGTGCTTGTGAGAAAAAGTCTATATGGTAAGATAGACTTAGAGATAAAAATGCGATTTACTTCCTTTAAAATCGGGCTGGTTTTTACATGCACACACTGAGCAGGAGGCTTTGCTGGCAGATAAAGTACGCTGGGGTTCAGGGGCAGAGCCGTCACACTCGGATGATTGATGGCTCAGTCTGAATGCTTAAGTCAACAGAGCATGAGCACGTCTCAGCAGCCCAGCCTAGGCCCTCCACTCAGCACCTATTTAAGGGTCAGGTGCTTCAGAACACACTCACTGTGCAACGGCTGCCATTATCTTATCAAAGCCCACACTGAGAGGTAAAGACACACGGGGAATCACCACTCAGTCCTGAAAACTATGACGCACTTAAGATTAGTGCAAAGTAGCCTTACTGTTTTAAACACTACTGCATAAACATGTCCATGTGAGTACTGTTTAAGTGTTAAAAAGTACGAGTTTAGCAAAAATGCATGCAAGCAATGAACATATGACTGGACTATACTGCAATAGTTTGTTAAACATGCCCCCCCAACTACTTAAATTCATCAAGAAGTTTCAACTTGTTGGGATTATTTGTTCAGTGTGAAGAAGGGATTTGCATTTAAAGCAAAAGTATTACTCAACTAGTCCAAGGTGATGTGTTTAAATCACTATTTGACAGCAATAGTAAAAACATGTTTGGCAGTTTATATTGGATAAATCAACTTCAATAATTAGATCATTATTAATAGTGTTATTTTTCTGTTGATCTACTTCTCCATCTCTTAAATCCCTTAGAACAAAGCTTTCATTATGGCAGATGAGGTACTGCTGCATGAGCAAAAGATTGTCTGACAAAGTTTGAACACTTAAATACACATTTCTGACTTGCCATTTCCCCTGGTTTGAAACCTCGTTTCTAAGGACTCTATGAGGACATATGAGTGTGTGCGTTGACTAGAGTACGAGTCATTTGGGGAAGAGTAGTGCTCCTGTGCATGTGTGTACATAACCCTCCATTGTGTGATGAAGGATTTGGAAGGCTCGGGGTCACATGTTCCAGGGGGCAGGTGTCCACCCTGCTGATCTGTGGGCTGTTCCATTTCAACACCTTGTCACCAAACCCCCAAAGCCTCCTCCGAACTCCCCACCCACTTTCCGCTCCATCATGTCATAAAAGAATCCAGGTGAGAAATATGTCTCTTTTCCTATGCATTTAAAGTGCTTAAAGGCCCAGGTCACACTGGGTTGTAATTACAGTTTTCTCTTGTACATCTGGGGGGGGGGATGAGCCTGTTTACAGTTCAGGAGGCGCCCCACTGGTTTCAGGAAAACCCGAGTCTTGTCTTTTATGACAACATTTAACTCACCAGACACCCTTTACAACCAAATGCATTAATGAAAGTAACAGGAGCAGACAGACAAACAGATGATTATTTCTATTGCATCAAATAGTGTTTGGTTATTTGTCTGATTTGTTTACAACCTGTCTGAATGTCTAACCACTGTCTGAAGAGGTAAGAGATGAAGCCTGACTATAAACATAAGGTTAGTGCATTGTGAAAACTATATAAACTAGACTAGAATTATAACATTCAACTTTACTTAAATATTTCAGGCTGTTTTGCTCATTAAACCTCTGCTTTCCCACATCTGCAGCGGTATCTCTTTTACTACCAGGCCACCCTGACAGAAGCACAATGTGAATATATATCTATATATAATCAGTAACAGGTAAGAATATTTTGGAGATGATGGACATTGGACAACAACAAAAAAGTTCTGAAAACTCACCCATAAATGCCTTAGAAGTTGCATTATGATCTTTACCCCCAACTTTCCACATGTCTAACCTACAAAAATCAAACACAGATGCACTACAAATACTCTCGAGCATCTGAGTCTTCAGTGGGGTTCTCTACAGATTGGCGACATTGCCGAGGCAGCACAGAGTGTGTTTAAACAAAGTACAATTCAATTGTGGAGATGTAGAGTTTGAAATTTGGTCCATGTGCTGTGCAAACATGTGTTTAAAATGCAGTAGATATTTACATATACAATGGATTAACCCCCAGAAAGGGAAAAGAAACAGAAAAAGAAGTAGAAGTAGAAGCAGGAAGTTAAGAGAAGGAGATAAAAAGGTCCTGTGGTCTGAGTCATTTTCATCAGTGTGTTTGTCTTTCACTCCAAATGAATGGCAGATGCTACAAGGTGGGCTACTAACAATGTCAAAGAAGCTACAACAAATAGCACACACACCCACACACACACTCATCCATACACAGTTAAGATATATCACTGTGATACAGTGTTGCTGCAATCTCCGTTTGATTAGGCGCAGGACAGAGTCAGCTGCGAGGAGATAAGCTCGGAGGGTTGGAAGGTGGAGGAAACTGAGACAGCTTTGACATGCTGTAGGTCTTAGTTGGAGTGAAGCCCAATACATCGCCTGGATTTCAGGCTCCGTCATGGTTCCACTAGCCCTGTGCGTGTGGGCGCGCGTGTGTGTGTGTGTGTGTGTGTGTGTGTGTGTGTGTGTGTGTGGAGGACTATTTGCAGATGTCTCCACAATACGCGTACAACTCTGACAGGACCTAAACACCCCTGCATATATGCAGTACTGTGTGTGCCCGAAAGTGTCTTAGGGGTGTGTGTGTGTGTGTGTGTCTGTCGTCCTGTGGGGCCTGCAGCTGTGACAGGACCTACATCACAACACAAACATCAGAAAAATAGCTCACAATCACTGGATCACACAAGATCAGATTCAGTGACTCAGCGGGGCCTGGGGAGCTCTAACGAAACAATCACATGTAGACAAAACACACAGACGCACACACTACAGGAACAGCATTTAACCTTCACTCTGCAGGGGGAGTCTCATCTCTGATTTCCCCAATTTCCCCCCGTTGATTCACTCCCTGTTAGAGCCAGATGAGGACGAGGATGGCACAACAAAGGCTGGCGTTTTTGATCTTCCGCCTGGTCATCAGTGTCCACATCGTCATGCCGACCAACCCCCCCAGTCTTCTCACTCACCCAACCCCTCACCCGCTGCTACCCCTCACCCCCACGGGTTGGGTGCCTCCCAGCTGCAGACCGGCTCGTCCTGATTGCGCCTGATTTGGGTTAAGTGATTATTACCCTGCTGCGGTTTGGGTAGGGACTCTCCCACAGGCTGGAAACAAGGAAGGAGGGAGACCTCTCACGCTTAAACACACACACACTCGCACACACACACTGTCTGTTTAGGTGTGTATCAGAAACAGAGAAACTGCCTGAAGGAAAAAGATGACTGTAAACACGGATGACTAGAAGAGAGACATCAGAGAAACCTGTGTGTGTATCTGTTTTGTGTGTCTGTCTGTGTGAGTGAGAGAGAGCGAGAGACAGAGAGAGAGAGACTCTATCCAAATTAAGCATACAGTTTAACAAAATGTCAAGAAAATGTGCACATGAAAACACAAATGATTGAGCATTCCATCAAACACCAAGACAAATATTAGGAGTTTGGCTAATTTAGTTATTAGCGCTAACACTCAGATGCTATCAAATGATTAGCTCCTGTCAGACAAACAACGCAAAACCAGTTTACATACATATCACAGGAAAGGCAAATCTCTCAACGGACTATATCCTCTCACACTGTGAACCTCAAGACAGCATATAGGGTAGTAACGGGGATGTTACGGTGAGCGTGGAGGGAGGGCGAAAAATGCGAAAATGTCCCAAACACATATTTACGACTCAGAGTTAAACTGTCTCTCACTCTGTAATTCTCAGAGCTTTTTACTGCAGGCTGGGGGTGAACAAAGTGCACGTTCTGTTATTCTACCGTCCGTCTCCTCTTACATCCACACATCAGATTTAGGGCTGAGGTTTCAGGGCCTCCGCTAAACAGACTCAGGGCCTTCTCTGCATTAGTGACACCCTGAGCATTTGGCAGAGTTCAGGACGGGTTGCTATTCATATTCTCTTCCCTTCTATTTTGCTATTTCTGGAGAGACCCTGCCGTTTACATGGCCAGTTTTGGTCTGCAATTTTGCTAAAATGTTATATCCGGCCTCAAATTTGATTAAAATTGCTTTGATTTGTGACTAGTATTTGAAAAAAATGTATTGGGTTAATTGTGCCCTCAAAAAAGCTGACCAGTCATTTCAAAAGCTAAAAACTAATGTTAAAGTACTCAAATGGTTTTAAAGGAAATCTATCAACACCATGAATACCTGTAAATTAAATGTTTTTTTCCATTATTTTTCAAACTTGAAATAAAACCGTGCCGTAAAGCAGAAGGCAGACGTTTTTGTTCAACGTTTTTAGACAAAAGTAAAATCTTTTCCAATTGTCCGTGGTTATTTTAGTATGTTAATGCCGTGCTACTTGTAGAATCCCAAAACATTTCCCTATCTCCTTCAGCAAATGAAAAGCAGAATTTTTGGTTCATATATCCGTCCTATCAGATGTTCCTTTCATTATGAATTCATGGTGTCCTGAGTTCACATGAAGATAATGAGCGCACAGCTGCAGTCCAGCTTTGGCTCCCTGAATGAGTCTTTTTCAGGCCGAACAGCTCCCAGCTAAGATACTGGGCAGATGAAAAGAGAAACAGCAAGGACTTCAAAATGAATCCAAACACAACCTCAGAACGGCGGGGAGCCAAAAAACACACCATAATCTAAAACATACCAATTTAATCATGGTGGGAAAGATTCAACAAGGCATGCACACCTGCTCAACGGAGCATTCCCACATGGAGGGATATTTCACAAGTCCAACAATGAATTTTAATCATGTGGCTGCAGTGGACATAATGCTAAGTAACTGTCAAAGCCAAAAATAGATTCATGTATGGAAATATGTATAAAGTACAGAAATGATGTTGAACACCGGTGAGTGGCATAACAGATGGTGTTATTTCAACAGATAAGTGACTAAACACTAGGTTAGGCTTTATGCTACGATGTTACACTCCTGCCACCAATCTACACAGTAAAGAAAACATGTCTAGCAATACTCTTTTTTTAGTACAACATCCACAACTTGAAATCAAACAACTTCACAAAAAGGATTGCAATGTGGAAAAACTAAAACTTGTTTCTACATTCCAGTGCAAGTTTTAACAAAAGTTATATCAAAATGTATCAGTCAGAATCTGTATATGATTCATATAGTGTACGCATATATATATATATATACACTAGGGATGGGAACGATTAATCGAATATTCGAAATTATTCAGGTTTCGAATATAAGAATATGAGTTATGAATATATATATATATTTTCAATTAAATAAAAAATGTTTGGGAGGGGTGCCTAAGTTGATTACATATTATCAAATGGAATAATTCAATGTATACGACAGTGCCATAGCTAAATGTGTTAGGTCCAAAGGTGTGTTTTGCTCCGCTCACCGGTCCCTCACAGTGGGCAGAGCTGCAGGTGCTGATCTCTCTCTCTCGCGTCCGGCTATACTTCACTCGCGTTTATGTCCAAATCCATCAGAAAACCAAGTTATGTTTTAAGCATGAAAGCTGTAGGCCTATAGCTGTCAACTGTTCAAACTGTGATCACAAGTTCAATACATTTGACAAATTCGACTTGGTTTCTATACTTATTTGAACATCTATTTATTTACTTTTTTGTAAAAGTTTTTCCCACATTTTTTTTCATTTTTTTTATAGGATATGTACATTTCGGTTAACCGTTTTTTTGGGGGTCGAATATCCGAATATACATTTGCTTTCAAATTCCCATCCCTAATATATACTATATCAGGGTATATGCAGGAATCCTGAAGTCAAATGTAATACCTTTTAAGACCTTTTTTAAGACCCTTTCCATACATTTTAAGACCTCATCGCCACTTGGAGTTTTAACCGGTTACATTGGCGACACACTTTACCTCACATTTACTATATACAGTATTGATTGTCCTTCCTCCTTATCTTCCGACCATTTGGACGCAAACTTGCATTTCCCCATAACGATGTTGTTAAACAACCGGCGTAAACGGACCTTCGCGCGCTATCAAGCAGTGAGCGTGCGATGTCCTGTTCAGATGACGTCAAATCCAACGGGATGCCATAAATAAACTACACAGAATCACACTACACACCTACGCAATGATTGACTTCAGACAGACTGTAGAATACAACCTCTTTGGACAATTTATATACTTATTGAAAACAAGCTACAAAATGTAATACCTTGGAAAATGCCGTTTAATACTTTTTAATAGCCTTAATTTTCGCTAAATTGATTTATCAACTTTTAATACTTTTTAAGACCCCGCGGACACCCTATATATGTATAGGCATAACTTATACATTGACTCTCTAAATAACAAACATTAACGAAATAAAGCAGAGAGCACTTTCAAAGATGATATTATGAGAGTAATTCTATTTTTGATGGAAAACAAAAACACATAAGTAATTATGTATGTACGAACATCTATAGAGGTCATACTGCTCTTTTGTTTTTGTAAAGCTATTTTAAAATAATACTTTAAAAGTGGTTTATTGGCTTTCAAAAATGGTATGCTGTCAAGTGTTTTATAAAAAAAAAGAAAGATTAAATAAATCCAGCAAGTAACGGTTCTAAATCTGGTTTATACACTGAGCCGAGACTAATGATGTCTCAAACTGATAATTATCCACATCAACCTCATCCTCCTTCCCCACTTGAACAGCTTAAACTCAAACATCCAAACAAACCTTTCTATTATAACACCGGTCAAAATAGAGCGCCAATTAAGAAATCAGATATCCATCATTGAATTTGTGGCATTTATACGAACATGGCTTCTTGTTACGTAGCAGCACAGAGATACAGTAAGCCTCAAAGGTGCAGCAGTAATGGGACAACATACCTTAGATCAGGGGTCACCAACCTTTTTTAGGATGAGGGCTACTTTCAAAAAATAAAAACAAGTCGGGGGCTACTTTTACTCCTCCTTTTTTTTGCAGTGTATATATTTAGCACATTTTAACATTATTATATGCTGACCTTTAACCCTTGTGTGCTGTTTGGGTCTTTGGGACCCGTTTCCAGTGTTTACTAAAAGAACATGTATGCAATTTAATTATTTTAACCTGCTTTATTTTGGTGTGGACCTCACCTCCTCTAGGGGGGTCCGGGGGCATGCACCAAGTTAAATGCATCAATCTGGTGCACTTTGAGCACAAAATGAATTCATAGATACAGCTCTCAACACTCATATGAAAGGGAGCTGTATACTTTTCAATAATCCAAACATCTTTAGAATATGATCACAACCAATAACAAATCATTTAAACTTGTTTATTCTTATCTTATGTTACCTAGTCAGCATTCTTTCTTTCTATTTATGCATATTTTACTAATCACTCCCCTTTTAAACTGTTTTTTTTACTGTCCTATAGTACACATTGGAATGATTTCTTACTTTATCTATATTAAATAGATAAAGTCTCTCTCTCTCTCTCTCTCTAATAATAATAAACATATTTGTAAAGTGGGGGGACACAAACGGGATTTCGAAAAGTGGGGGGGACATGTCCCCCCTGTCTCCAGTGGAAATTACGCCATGCGTGTGTGTGCGTCAAGTGCAATAAATATATATGCAAGTTGCAACACACACACAGAGTACAACTCTGCCCCTCATGTGCTGTATGGCTGGCATGACTAGGCTGTTCAATGGGGCTGATGTGTTGTGTAGATTCTGCCAGAAGGAAAATCACGGTCAAACTCCTTATGAAGCAGAGAGGTGCCACATTGCTTTTCTTCCCGACTGCAACGCTGGTCCCGCAAATCAAGCAAGAACGTGATTGGTCGATATTCATTGTGGGGGGTGGGGGGAGGAGGGGTGTTAGATAGATATAGAGTTGTAGTAAGTAGATAGAGTTCGCTATGATTTAGGTTTCGTTTATGCATAGGGTAGATTCTTTTAATTACATTTCCTTTTTTTTGTGTGTATTTTATACATTTTGGATTTGCTTGGCGAGCTATTTTTAGAACATGCCCCGCGGGCGACTCACGTTGCCCCTGCGGGCGACTAAGTGCCCGCGGGCACCGTGTTGGCTACCCCTGCCTTAGATAGTACTAATGAGTGTGATGGGAATGCATGAGCTGAATTGCAGCGTTGTGAAGCACGGGCTCGGGTTCTGAGGCCCAATTACACACACCAAAAACATGGTGTGAAGTTTTTGAGAAGCAAATTGGTCTGCTTTTAATTATGTAGAAAGGCAGTTGGACATTAAGGCTGGAATGCAGGGTGTGAATAGATTCTTCAGCAGCAACTAATCTCAGATGTTTACCATGCATGAGCTGAAAGTTGAAAATGGTGCACCAAAGCGGAAAACATACCACTGAACATTATTGTTTTTTTGGGAGATTAAGAAGAGATGAATTACATTTGACACTGATGCAGTGGCGCACAACTTTAAATATACAGACTATGAAGCCACTGTTCTGCAACATGCTCTCTTTAATGTGTGGCGATGTACCATAACACAGCTTTCATTTTCATCAGACAGCGGGACCACAAAGAAGTATAGTACAAACATATATATGTATAGATGTTGGATCATCTCTATGGAAACAAGTTGCTGTGTGTTTTTCCTGACACACCCCACCTCTCCAAGTGTATCTATAGAGACCTGTGACAGCATGACATTAGGCTGAATTTATACCAGTGCATCGTGAATATACAGTAGTGTATTCTCGAGCAAAGCAAACTACGAGACTGGGCCACTGGGGAAATCGCACAACACTGCACACTGTTGTCAAAACAAGGGCAGAGGAGAGAGAAAACATCAACTGAAAAGGGGGGAACCCGGACCACCGGGGTTATCCCTCCCTCCATATTTACTTAAACTTTCATGGTTTGGCTCGGGTCCTACAGGGCCATCTTTCACTTTCCCCTCCTTCACACCCAAAAACAGCATGCAGTGCAAGAGGTTTCCTGTAGCAGCCATCTGACTAACATGTCACACACACACACACACACACACACACACACACACACACACACACACACACACACACACACACACACACACACACACACACACACACACACACACACACACACACACACACACACACACACACACACACACACACACACACACACACACACACACACACACACACACACACACACACACACACACACACACACACACACACACACACACACACACACACACACACACACACACACACCTGACCATCCCACTTCTAAAATGTTTAAACAAATGTATTTACTTTGAAAGCAGATCTGATTTGAAAAGATAGGTATATTTGTATAGAGTAGACTTTCCATCCAAGAAAAACAAGCATAAATGTTCAAGTGACAAAGCCGTATTTATTATGTTGGGAGCAAATAAGGAAGTATTCAGAGTGTGAAATATAAGCTTGCTGTTTGTTTGCTATCTCACAACAACTGTCAACGTTGGTTCCTTTGAACCATTAGGAGGAAGTTCCCCTCTTAAAAAAGTAGTTATGGATGCAAACCGTAATGTTGTTTTGTCTATAGTTGCATGAGAAAACGCTTTTGTGTCGTTATGGTGGGGATGGACCTAAATAATATGTTGCTGTGTTATTTAGAGGGACTGGGGAGTGAATTTCAAATGTTGGAAACTTTCCAAACTAACAATTCAACAAACGGGACGACTTCAAACAGAGATTGTCCAGGTAGTGCCTCCAGTGTGGCCATTTGGACAACTAAACTATAAATGTTGTCATTTCTATGTTGATCGAGGTATTACACCTGAAAACTACTGTATTTCAAGCAAATGTGCCTTAGGTTTATACCAAGCAAACTCTGCATTTAAAATCAGGTTTTTAAAAGACAACAGCAAAAAGGCCATGTGCATTTGCTTGCTTTTGGCAGGTAGGAAGACGGACAGTCTCCCTGTCTGGTTGGGTGAGGAAGCTTACAGCTAGGGGAGGAATTCTGTGTGTTCCCCCCCTCCCAGGGGACCTGAGACCAGGACGTTTGCTTGTTGATGAACATTCCCCTGAGATTCTCCTACTCATCACAGCATCAAAACGACTGCAATCACTGAGAAGAAAATCTAATTGTGACACCCTGTGAGAAAGCTCCAGAAAGTCTGTTTCTTGTGGTGTTGCGATGCTCTCGTCCATGTCTGAAGTCAGACCTCCTTGTCCTATTGTGTGTCTGCTTGAGCACATCTTTCCTCTCCCACACACGCCTCCGTATGATACAGACTTCCCACAAAGGTCTTGTGCTTTGACAGGGGCGAGGTTTTTTTTTTTCTGTCTGTGGAAAATGGAGGCGAGTTTTATGACCCATGTTCCCTGTCCTCCTGTAAAAATCACACCAGCAGTTTTCCAGCGTTGCAGCATCATCGTTTGCGCAGCCAATGAAAACAATGGAGCGTGTGGAGAAGAAACAAGGCAAACAAAGAGAAAAAAAGGCCTCTTGGAAGGAAATACCTGCAGGTCTACTTTATACATATACATCATCCTTTCCCTCTCCATCAGGCTGTGAGGTAGACCCCTTACCTACTCACACACATGTAGAAATCTTTAAGACTCTTGAGAAGTTCTCATGGGTTTTCAGTGGCAATCCAACCTGGCAATCTTCCAAAGCTCTCTGCAGGCACTTTGTTTTGCGGAAGGGGGTCTTTTGGGTCAGACCCAACAAAGATGCATCACTGCATGGGCCAACCACGTGTGGGTGGATAACTGGGCACAGTTTTGTAATTCCATATCACGAAGGGAACGCTGCCAGGCTACTCTGCGTTCGCCCTAATTGTGATTGTCAAACTCTCTATTGAATTATGCGAAGAGAGGGGGGATTGCAAGTCTCTCCTAAGCCTTGAAGATGAGAGAGCAGGAAATGCCAAAGTGGCTGTCCTGTGAGGTCCTGTCTGTAGAGGTCGGATGAAGACATGCATTGTGTGTACGATTCATATGCCACATTGTGTTAGCGTACAACAAGGGCTGAGAGGAGGCAGATTGGCTTGGAACGCTATATGAGAAGGATAAGGCATTTGTATTCTCCTGTGCTGGTAATACATGCTAACAAGGGTGATTTGCACAGCTAAATCAAAACCAAGTGATGGTGACATTGAAGTCCAATGCATCTTAAGATGATGAAGCTCTTCGGTGTGTTTCACATCCAAGCCCACTGCAATCCATTTGCTTCTCAGGAGACTCAGTCACTCGAGGTAACATGAAGAGTTGGTTAACCTGTGAGAGCATGCCTGAACCTTAATGCACTGCAGATGTAGCCATCTTAGAAGTCACACGTTTTATTGAAAGCTCTGCCGCTTCTCTGTCGCTTAAAGGACATTTTTACAGAATGAGAATTTATCCGGGGGAATATATGGATGCAAACACTTTGATCAAGAACACACGTTTTGTGTTACAACAACAGGACTGTGGGGTTATTTGAGAGTGTTTAAGAAAGAACAGGCTGCAAGCCGCTAAGGCATCACTAATGCAGGATAGGTGCAAGATGGATGCATGATAAGGGACTTCTGTTAAGGCTTCCAATGGACATGCCTGCCAGGCAACCACATTACTCATGTAGTTGGAAGGTCTATTATAAAATTGGCTACGCATTACAGGGACCTAATGTGGGCTCCTGGCAGTCCCGCACACTGCCTGCGGTGAAGCTATCTAACACAGTCAGTAGGATTTATCTGCTGTTATGATCGGACCCACAGCAGTCCTGCACAAACGCAGTGTATCTGCCCCCCTGCATCCCAGATCACATCCAGCACGCTGAAAAGGTTTAAGAGAATACACTCAAGATGTGAGAACAAATCCCAATGAAGATGATTCAAACTTAATATGAGAAAGTCACATTTAAACCTGACAAGCACCTCTAATTTCTTCATCAAGCCCTCCCCCTTCAAGTCTCCTCCTCATCCCCTTCCTTCGCTCAGACCCCCCTCTCCTTTCCTCCCTCGCTTGCTTGCTGGCTCCATTGCTCCAGGAGATCCTATCATTTCTCCCGCAGACTAGATTTCTTGGGTGACTTCAAAGCGTGTTCACTAAGTGTTTAGAAGAATGCAATGGAAACAGGAAAATAATGTTCTGATTTCTGTAAACTTTATAACATCTGCTTTTGCTTAGTGCTGGTGCAGTGTGAAGCGGGAGCTCCATACTGTGTTCAGTTTGGGACATTTTTTCCCACAGTTTAAACAGCATCTGCACACTGTGCACCGAGGGAGATAAAATGTGTTACATTTAAAAAAACATATTCATAATGATAAAACAATCGACATTGATATAGATTTGGTAAAGCAGGAGCTGGTTTAAACGGTGGGCAGTTTGGTTTGGTCCCATATTCAGCCACATCACAGACCATTTGAAAAGCAGGTGAGGATGAATCCCACAAGAAAGGGATCGTTTAACCCTCTAAGACCTAATTTCCATTACTGTTTGTATAACCTTCATCTTCTGAGAATTCAGAGGATGCAATGAGTATATTTCCACGGAGGGAAAGGAACCAGGCGAGGCTATGCTTGTGTCCCAAAAGGCCTGTGAGTAATGTTGCTGGCACCGTACAAGCATACACACAGACTAACGCTACCTCCTTGTGTATACACAAGATGACAAGCCGTTTTTAGGGCCAGGCCAGATAACTCCATCACAATCTCCCCATGCTAACAGGGCAGCATGACAAGAGCGCCATGTATACACACACAGCATCCGACTGGCAGCCTCAGGGCTCCTGTCTCCTTTCCCCTAACTCAATCATGCTCCGGTTTCACTCTCGCCCATCCGAGGCTAACTCGCTTCCTTTCTCGATCCCCTCACACTACCCCCCATCCTTAAAATCCTCAACCCACATCCCACCCATACAGTATCAGTTCATAGTCCAATATCTATGCATGTTAAGAAAAAGGCAAGGCTTATAGAAAAGGCTTTTTAAGATATGTTGTCTCCCAAATGACTGAAAACACGAAAGGAAAAGTCTACGTTACCGATACAAGATTTTGTATTTGTTAATATTATTTGTTAAGTTTAAAATAAAGTGCAAAGACCATTTTCTTCAGAATAAAGGCAGAGGCCAAGCAGTACACAAGCTTCAGAGACAGCTCCCTAAACACTGCATTTCGCCATTAATTTAAAACATTGATCTTCCTAAATCAGTCTGACACTGCTATAGGAAAATACATTTGGGCAACACACCTTGCACTTCTCCATTTCAGTGTTTGGTGGTAGATTTTCCCGTATTGCTGTGCAAGTGCCAAAATAATAAAACCATGAAGTCACGTTGAGCTATTTCCAGTGCAGCTACAAAAGGTGATTGCCAAGTCTGCGAGGAAATAGTCAAGCTATTTAAAACATCATATGTCAGTTCCTTGGAATCAAAGTGCAGGAGCATCTTTGGCCTCATTTTCACTCTGATCTACTGGATAACTATTCAACAGGGAAGAATCCATCGCTTAGAGCACATGTGTCAAACTCAAGGCCCGGGGGCCAAATCAGGCCCTTGGTGGATTTAATTTCGGCCCACAGGATAATTTCTAATTACTGTTAGATCTGGCCCGCCGGTATATTGCATGCACACCTTCACTCAATCCTGAGGGTTTCCTCAGCTCAGAGCCTGAGCCCAAACATTGATGAACTTGCACCCAAGATGAGATGCCAAGTATCTGGCTTGAACTAGCATCACAGCAGCAAACTGAGTTTCAATGGATGTTTCCTTCTGCACTTTTTTCTTGCGACAACAGGGCATGTTTGTTTTTTTCTTTGAGGGAAATGTTTTTGTGAAGCTGTTGTTGGCCTGTGGAAAAATGTAATCATAAGAAATGACTGAGGAAAAGCTGCAGATAGAGCCATAAGAAATGAATGCAATTGATTATTTAATGTTTAATGTTGTTTTTATAGGCAATCATTTAAGCTTTGTTAGTTCCAGGTTTAATATGTGCAATAAGTTCATTTCAATAAGTTTTGCAATAAACATTGAACCGGTCCGGCCCTCGACTAGTACCCATTTTTTTATTTTGGCCCACTGTGTATTTGAGTTTGACACCCCTGGCTTAGAGGAAGAGATAACCATATCCTCACTGACAGCAGCAACAATAAACCACAATGCCTAGGAGACGAAAGAGATACAGGCATGTCTTTAAAATCAGGCCAAAACAACCCAGACTCCCTGACCTGAATGTTTTGGCTTCCATTCACACAGAAGTCTTCCTCTCAGCACTTTCATCACTTTTAATGGCCCCTATAATGTCAGTGAATAACTATCTTAAAACATGAAATACTTGAAAGATAGATAGATGCAAGTTTAGGCAAGCTGTCTCTAAATTCACAAAAGACCATTTCAGAAGTGAAGATTTCCTGAAAATGAGTAGTTAAGCAGTGAACATTATGTCCACATTTGTGTCATTTTGTTTCATAATTGTGTGTTATAACAACAAATACCATACATTTAACCATTTCAATGGGCCGATTGTTCAAATGTCTGAAAGTTGAATTTTTAGACAGATTTTAATAAAATAAAAAAAACATATTTCTTCCTTAATTAACCTTTGTTGTTAATGGTAAATCAAATGAATTGTTTTACTGCTTGTGAATACAAGTCAGCATTTACCCATTCGCACACATTCACTCAGAGTCAAATGCTGACATATAATGTGCCACCTGCTCAGTGGAACTAACATTCACACCCCGTTGGCCAGTATTTGCCCAAGGACACATCGAGATGTTAACTGCATGTTCTGTGGATGGAACCACGACCTTTCAACTACACTATCCTCTGCTTCCTTAGCCACAGCTGCCCTGTTAATATGTTGGTCTTGCAATGCCCTCTGTGGTAACCACCTCTTGATGACCTCTGATGTCATCGTGGTGCCAAAATCTGTCGACAGACATACCTTGCATCTTTACTCCCCGCTACAGTAAGCGTCTTCAGGAGCAAATGTTGCCTTGATGACACACCTACACACATATAGAAGTTCCAATAATCCTTTGTGTTCAGAAAAGATCACTGGAGGAACTGGAGGTTAACTCAAGCTGAACTAGGCCACAAGTGGAGGGGGGGGGAATCCTTGTCAGGCCTGTTTGGCTATGTGAAGCTGAACATGTGCGGGGTCCACCCTGTTCGACCCTGCTCTGTTCTCTGTTAGCCGAGACTTCACACATTCACTCAAACAGTGACAATGCCATGTTGTTTACAGCATTGTTGTACTGCACGTGTTGACGGGTTAATGACTTGCAGACGCAGTGTCGGGTTTGTTTCTACTAGATGAGGAACTAACAGGGTGAGGGTGTTAAACACAGGACATGTTTTGAGGGTCAAGTATGTTGTGTTGTCAGACTAGGTGCAAGAAGCCAGGCGCTGAATACAAAGTTCAATGTGGGATACGAACATGTGTGCATTTGGCTCTGGTGCAGGAATACACTTTTTCTAAGTCACCTGTAAGTATTGTGTCATATAGTATGTGCTTGCTGCAGTGAATGCAAGCACAAATGCTGAACAACTTAACAGATCTAACTGTTACTTAATCTAGTTTCCTCACTTTTTGGACTGGTTACATTTTATCTGTTAACAAAACAACAGAGCTGAAAAAATAAAAGGCAAGGCAATAACAATTTTGCGACACTGAGTGGAAGCAACACACTTATTGCTGACCTACGCTCAGGCTGATGTTTACTTAAGTTAGCTATGTACTGATATAGGTATACTTAAGGTGATTTTGAAAAGCTCTGTGCATGATTTTTGATTTAAAGGTTAAATAAAGATGACATGTCATGAAGCCTGAGAACATTTTTGGGGGTTTTGGGGAAAAAATAATTGTCACCATGGGCTTAGAGACTACGAACCGATCACAGTAAGATTGGGTTACAAACTGGGGGCTATGGAGAGGAAAACAAGCGCATTGACCAAACACTCACAGGGACAATGAAGGGCAGCATTTAAGTGTAATTAAGGGTTTCTGATCTGTAAATAATGATGGCTTCACCATCAAACTGGCTTTTTACATGTCATTGAATAAGAAAAAACACTGTTAATGTTAACCAATACACGCAGAATGTCCTGGAGTAGTATTCATTTTGAGTGGGATATGTGTAGCATAAACAGGAGGTGATTAAATAGGCGTGTTTTCAAGAGTAAAGCACGTGCAGTGACACTTTCTTTAATGGCCATCTTTTGCAGTTCTGTCGGCTGCAGGGGAGGAGTTTAGGAGCTGCTAATCCTCTCTGGTCACGACTCGCTGGGTAAACATTAATTTCATGGCCAGTTGGACTCAGGTTATGTCTCTTGTAATTGGCCTGAAAAAAAAAAAGTGACATCTTCATCCAATGGCCTGCTCTCCCTCTGTCACCCATAATTCTTCTGCACATCCTCTCCCTCCATGTCCAGCCATTGGTTTCTTACCCTAGACGCCCACTACCATGATGAATGTACCCAAGCTCCATTCAATTACGGCCAAAGTAAGAGGACGCAGGAACAATGGAAACTGGCCTCAGCAGTGCAGCGCAGACCCTCGGCATTCTTCGCAACAATTTAGTCTAATTAGCATCAACTCTTGCTCCATCCATCATACTCCTCAAGAAACATAAACAAACTGTCGGCTCTAGCGTAACAAACAGATCGCCCAGCTACTTAGCACAAATTATTCTTACATGAAACGCAGCTTCTCAGGCAACCTTCCTCCCCCCTTCAGGCCATCTGGGGGAATGGAGAGCTATTAAAATTGAAGACATATGTTTCAGTCAAGTTCAACTCTCCAGAGTGCCACGGTGGACACAGTGACAGTTTCCTCTGCTGGTTTCGCTCTGACAGGGTGTGGTGACCAGGATCAGTGTGTGTAAAGCTGTGTATGTATATATGCATGTGGCATTTGTGTGTGTTTGTATAAGATGTATATGTCTTTTAAAGGATGACTCCATGTTTATGTCAAGTAATGAATCTTTGAAATGACTTTCTGACCAAAAATGGTGATTAGTTGGACTACTATAATGTGCATGTCCATTAACATGCTGAATCAGCAGCTTAGAATAATGTTTCAAAACCACAGACATATTGATTGCATGTTTTTAACAGAATAATATTCTTAACTAGAAAAAATGTTTATGTCATGGAAAAAAGATTCTCTCTCTTTTTGTCCTGATCCATTTATATAAAAACCTGTCTGAAAATGAGCTGATCAGATTTTGGCCACTTTATGATGTCATAACGATGTTTTGGCTTTGGTAACCATTAGCCAATAACCAACCAAGGTAACCCCCCCCACCTTATCACCTGAATCTCCTCCTAGAGCACCATTGTGTTCTTTTTAATCAAATATCTCTCAGAGGGGCGTGGGGAGTGGCTCCTTATTTTCATCTAAAGGAACAGACAGAGAATCAGCTCTTTTGAAACAGGGCTGAAACAGAGGGGATTATGGGATGCTGCAAAGATCTGTTTGGTATTTGGAGCCAAACACTTCAGAGACATGTTTTGTATATATCTGAGACCTATAATATATTGATGAAAAACAGTATAATAGGGGACCTTTAAGTAGAAACAATCACTATGAAGGAGCTTATTGAGAATTGTAATTGCCTGGCATTCATTGTAGGCAGACGAAACGAGAAAGTAAAACAATCAACACTTAATCAAAAAAAGCCTACAATGTGATCAAAATCTGTTTTGGTTTTTGATTTTTTTTAACAGGCTGTCTGACCCAACCACTCAGGAACTGACTGCGGTAGCAACATTTAAAAACATTCTTTCTGCTCTAAAAATCCCCATTCAGGACTGTGGCTGCATTAAAATACAATTGAGCACATTCTTCCCACACTTATCTTGGTGCTTATAATCAGTTATGAGGCCTCTATGATAAACAGCTGTAAATAAATCAGCTAATGAATTCAGAATAAAAATATCTTGTACGAATCACAACAGGGCTTTAAAGAACCCACAGTACTGCTGATTGGTGTAAATTGGAAGTTATACTGCAAGTTTTTTTCAAGTGACCATGTGCTGCATTGGATCTCCACCAACTCTCCAATTCTGAAAAGGGTTACAGAACGTTCCTACTTTACAGACTATGCTTAATTTGTCCATTTTCCATTTGCGTTTTGATGTTCTGCAGTGTGTGAAATGCTTCACTAATTATCTAGGAAGTTTGGCGGGCGAGGCTTGTTGTTTTAAGAGAGCTGATGGCAAGCTTCACTCATCCCAGTAAAGGAGGAGCTGTGCAAACTCACAATGACAGATAAACCAGACCCCCGCCTCTCTGTTAGCAGCTAAAATGTTCAGAAAATAACAAAATTGAGCTAAACTAAATTTCAACACCAGAGTTCATTTTTCTTTCTTCATTTAACACACCACAGTAGGGGGGGTGGGGGGGGGCTATAGGAGCTGAGAGGGGCTCTGACAGGCCGACTGCAGAGGAGCCAAGGTGAGCTCTGAGGGTTATTCTAATCAAGCTAATTCCCTCCAAACCTCAAAATGATATCATCCAGTGTTTGCTCATTAGAGATTCTTGTCTGGAAGCCAAGACTAGTTCTCATTGAATCAGAATGCTTCTTCTTCTTCTCTTTTCTTTTACAGGACACGTTTAAAAGGTCTACACTACATGAACTTCCTCAAGGGTGGGAACCGACTCAGAATGACTAATAAATGGACAACATTTATCATATAGTCAGCTCACTGCACAGAAGACGAAATGGCGTTTGATTCACATTCTGAAAGTCCATTTCCACTCTCGCTTTCCCACAAAGCTACATTTTTCATGTAGGGGTTTTAATGCAGAGCTTTCTGCCCCGTTTCCTTCCTGATCGGCATCACTTACAAGCCGTTAAGCTTCTGACCTGCTCTCTGCTCTGAACTGTCAGTGCTGTGACTCTCAGGGTGATCCTCAGATCAAATGCATGGATAAGAAGATAGGTCAGATAAGGCCAGAGCTCTTCGTCCTCATGTCCTCTTTTGACACTCCAAATCTTTCTGCTCTCTTTTTCTTTCTCCCCGCCCCCCCACCCATGTCCTCTGCTTATTCCTTTGAAATCTCACCACCATATATGTTTCTGCACTCACTGACATCCTACAAATCTGAACCAAGAGTGCATATTTTAACTATTGGCTAATAAAACAATGATTTTTGTCAAAAGATCATTTGGTCTATAAATTATCCTTCAGACTAAAACACCTAAACCATTCTAAACTATCATTGGAGGCTTAGAAAATTAAGCGGATATTATCATTTTAAAAAAGTGAAACCAAGTCTGGTGATTTTCTAATGGATTAACGGAAATATTGGTTCAGCTCTTTTTTTGTCTGTTTTCTGAATTTCTACTGGATTTTTTATTAACACAAAATAGACTTTCCGAAAAGGGTAAGTGTTGAAAAGTGGCAAACAACAGAGCCCCTGAGTGTTACTGATAATTCCCCTGTAAGCATTACATGCCGTGTGCAAATCTGGGAGCATGGAACAAATACACATCACCTGCTCTGATAAATATGCACCAGACTGGGAGTTCTTGTGCCATGATCAAAAAGAGACTCTGCTACAGTTATTCTTGGATTCCTGTGTGTGTTTGAAGACGTTAACATCAATGTTTCCCTATAGAGCAGCTGGCAGCCTGCGTGTTCCTGCAAAGCTTCTTCGGGGTTTTTTTAATTGAGAAAACAGCTAAAAGTACCCGTCACAATTTCCCAAAGTGACCTCTTCAAATATCTTGTTTTATCCAACCAGTAGTTCTAAACCAACATATATTCAGTTTGATTCATGTTAGACAAAAAAATAATTGTTGCTGAGCCATCATCACAATGAATACAATTCTGAAACGTTACTGTGTTAAACTGACACTTCTGCAGTTATTACACCTTTTCTCCTAAATGTTAACTAAACTAAACTCAGAATTTCTTTCTGGGACTGGCACTCAGTTTTTCCTTGGGGATAAAGCCCTCAAGTTGCCAAAATAAAATCAAGAACCCATTTTTCTTTTTACATTCATCTCTTCACTGGGTTGTATTTTGTTGGTATACTGCCATCTTATTACATACATAGTGCAATAAGCTGTCAGTAGTGAGTGGGTTGAGTATGTTTATAGGTCCACACAAACATTTTCAAGCCGCCTTGAGGAGACCGCAAAAAATAACATTTGAGGCTTCATCTACCTACAAACGCCATCCTCCCTGATCCATTATATTTCAGTGTGATGAAGCTGACTTAAAGATTTCCTGCACACCAAGCATGCCAAAGCGTCTACAGTAAATCACTCCCCCTGCTGACGGTGGTGGAAGATCTGCTGCATTTCAGGTGCTGCTCATCTGGCAGAAGTTTCAGAGGCCTGCCTCCGGAGAAAGAAAACAAACGCTGATCTGCTTCCACATGCGCGGCACCCTGCGAGCCAGCCAGCGGCCTCCAGGAGGCTGTCCAGCCGCTACGGCCCTCGGACCAGGATGTTTGGGTTAGAAAATGACTTTCCTACTCCCTCAGCCCCTTTCTCTAATTGCCTTAAGGGTAATTACCTTGTCTCCTTTCCACTTAAGAAAAACCAAGAGCTGTAGTGTTCTGTATCCAGTAGAGAGCAAAGTTTGCTAAAATTAGCATGAGTAATATTTTTATAATCATCATTAGAGTTAAAATAATAAATGTATTAAATCAGAGAGTGTGGGTGATGTAAATATCAATGAACTAATAAAATAAAGTACACTGACATCTTGTGGTCTAATAACTGATGAACTTCTCAAATGACTGGGCAAGTACAATTAAAGAATCCTACAGAAAATGTTCTACTAACAAAACATTTCCTCAACTAATCACAAAAAAAACAACATCTGCGAAAACGCAAAGACCTGTGCATGATCACTCAAGACGTTTCCTTCATGGAAAAAAAATACCATCAATTTAAGGTAAATTCTGAATATGATGGGGGGGCCGTAATGGCAGAGGCCTGAGTGTCATTCTGCCTTCCCCGGCTGGGGACTGATGGATTGGTGCAGAGTGCAGATTCTCCCCTGGGTGTGATAGATCAGCCTGCAACGCTCCAAGTACCATTATGAAACACACCCGAGAGTACTGCAATTCAGGAAAGACCAGAACACCAATGAAGCTCTCAAAATATTTCTTCTTGTGCGGTATAGGCAAAGACGCAGGAAACTTTTTGGACTGATAATTCCCCTCTAACCGTTACATACCATACCTGAAAAACACAAATGTAAGCCGAATAAAAATACACGTCACCTGCTCTGATACATATGGACCAGACTACAGGGATTATTGTGCCATGACTTGAAAAGACACTCTGCTACAGTTATTATTGGATTCATGTTCTCCGTTTGAAGACCTTAACATCAATGCTTCACTATGGAAACAGCTGGCTGTCTGTGTGTTCCTGCAAAGCTTCTTGGGGATTCTACGAATGGAGAAAGCATCTGTCAGAGCCTCTTATTACAGAGCCGCCCAGCTGAGCGCTCGCCCTGTCAACCCGCTGATAACTTAACCCTCCTGCGTCCCGATTCTCCGCCTGTATCTGCTTCAAATGCCGGAGTCGCTGCGCCGGCGCCCTGTGTGGTCTCCGTTCTACTAAACGCATCTCAGTGTGGACTCTTGTTTTAAAGCTCACACAGGCCATAGAAAATACAGACCGTGTCATATCTGAGTCATGATTTGGATCTTGATGTGGGATGAAACAATCTCAAGAATCAGTGTGCTGAAGGAAAGTTTGGATGGCTTTCAGAACAAATACGCGTTTCGTACTGGTAGAATTAACATTTCCAATGATACCTGCAGCAAACTCAACACAGATGTGAGGGGATATATCATATTTTGAGAGCTGTACGTCTCGGTTAAGTGAAATCATTGTTGCATACATGAGAAAGGGTAAGCAAAGTTATTCATCTTTATAATCCCTTCAAATCCATGAACTTCACTAAGCTGTGCTACTAAAAGTGCCGCTGGAATCAAGTACAAACTCTTAATTCAATACATGAGACAGATTAAAAAGAACCATTATGGCTTTCTTTTGCCCTCTAGTCACTATGTCTGAGTCATCATATCCATAAAGTACTTGGATCGGATCGTCCTCACAGGGCAAAACACTTTTATCCTCATTAAATAGCTGTGCAGAAAATGAGTGCCAAAGCAGATCCATTTAGAACATATTGCATCATTCTCAGGATTGCCGCTTAACAAGAGATGAACATTAACACACTAATACTTTTTTCTTCAACCTGTCAGCTTCTCTCTCATCTCCATCTCGTTTGAAACAAACCTAACCCGGTGCATTACCTCTCACTGTTCTTCATTGGCTCTTTCCAGACTGTGACATTTGTGTCTGCTTTGATTTCACTGCAGAACTCTTTGATTTCAAAACGATAATGAAATGGTAAACAAATTCCTAACGTGACCTTTCATTCAGTTTTGTCTCTGATTAAAACATTTTTCCTCGTCCTCTGCCAGGATCCTTTCCTTAAAGTATGTCATCCTTCAACTACTCAAGATCAGAAATAATACAAAGTGTCTATACATTTGAACTTCCCTAATTAAAGCCTTGCCCCGGGACATGCTCTCCCATGGGCCACCGGGCACGAGATATGTCCTCTGAAACGACACAAATTGGCCCGTGAGCACAACAAATTACATTATGATTACTGCACTGCCCAAATGCTGTTCATCTTGATAGAGTTAACCCAAAGTGGGCAGGCCTGTCTCAACTACAGATCTACAAAAGGGGAGAACAAATTACAGTTTTTGTCCGGAACTTACTGTATGAACCTGTGTTATAAATCCCCAGCTCATCCAGAGGATCACCACACACACACACACACACACACACACACACACACACACACACACACACACACACACACCACACACACACACACACACACACACACAAACACACACACACACACACAACACACACACACACACACACACACACACACACCACACACACACACACACACACAACACACACACACACACACACACACACACACACACACACACACACACACACAGTAATTCAGGGTTTTTAGTTTGTCCGGTTTTGTTTTTGTTTTTTTGACAGTACTTATTATGTTTATTTATATTCCACGCTTACAGCAGGAGAACGGAGGGTTTGTAATTACTGTATCTGAATCGTGTATCGTATTCTGTTGAAATAACATGAGGTTTTCTTTGGCCTGGACTTTTTTTTTTTCTGAAGATTTCCCAAAACAAAACAAAAAACTATTAAACAAAAGATCAAAAACCGGTGAGCCTGAAAAACCTGCATTAGGAAGGCATGCAGCGGTTACTTCCACCGCAATGCAGCAGGCCCACATGTCTGACCTGCACAAACTGTGGCTCTGAGCTACAGGGCAGGAGGTTAAATGCCCAATTCGAGACTTTTCAACACACATGTCAGTGTTCATGAGGAACAAGGTGGTAGAGGATAAACAGAGAGCATGTTGCGGCTCTTGAGTAGCCATGTTGACATTTTTAACAATCCGATTTTTTCCCGTTTTCTGCAATTCATATTTATTGTTATTTTTAAACGTCACATAAAAGATTTACTAAAATGGCCGCATGAAATATTAAGTCTGATGGGATGACAAACAGTAGCTCTCTACAGGACGACCTTGTTCCTATTGCGACTTGATTAGAAGCTTCAAGACAGAGCTGGGGTCAAAAATACACACTGAAAACATAATCCAGATGCATGAAGAACACAAACACACACACACACTATATATAATATCTATTTCCTTGGATGCATTCCAACACACGCAATTATATCCAATTTCCCGGCATAAAATGTGTCATCCGGATGCACACAGGCAAAGCAAACCAACACGTACACTTTGTGGCATTACAAAGCATGCATGCACACAAAGCCATTTTATTTTGCACGAATACATAACCCAGACCCAGGTAAAAGTACAAATGCACAAAGTCCATTCTAACAGAGGGAAACTTTCTTACATGGTCACCTTTACGCTTCTTTACTTATTAGTCGAAGTGCTTAATTAATCATAGCTGGAATTCCCTCCCAGTTTTATTATTGTTGACATGTATGCCTTCGCTTTTCACTTTGGCTGCAATGGAATTTGCAAGAGTAATCTCAGTGCTTACTTTACAACTGTCTTCCTCCCTTTTTTACCATGCTTTTTCTTAACACCCAAAATGGCTTTTAATGCTGACTTGATAGGTGTAAAAGACCTTTGTGATCCTCTTGTTTGCAGAATTTAAATCGTGCAAAGACGAGATGAAATACTTTCAAAAAAATCAGCTCTACTGTGCTTCCTGCAGCGAGCACTGTGTCCTGGTTTTAATAATTGGTAACTCTAAATAGAAGGCAATGATCCAGAGAAAGCCTCCCATGGAGAGCAATCATAATTATCTGACTAAATCCGCTCTTACAATAACAGTATAATTATTATTATTATTCCAGGAACTTGGATGTATGATAAATGTCCTGTGTGTGCTGCCATGCGTGACCATGATATTCACTATCGGCTGCTATGAAAACAAAGTTGTTTCTTATGCCTGACCGGCTAAAAGAAACTGTAAATTACCGATAATATTAATGCACTAAACCAAAGGAAAAATCTTACTGACTGTGACCTGTAACAATAAACATATTGGAGTGCCCATCGTTCTTTAAAAAAAAACGAAAATGCTATTTAAAAATAAATTGACTTGGTTATCCATTAGCGTGATTGGAACAGCAATGGGACCAAAGACTGTAACATTATGCAACGATAAATCATCACTCCTCAATAGCATAAAAAAAGCACATTACATTTTACCCCAAATGTAGTTATTTTTCTACAATTTTTTTTAAAATATATATTTGTTTGTAAATCCATGTGACATATGTAATGGGCAACTAGTGTGAAAACTACTGTTTGATGGTGGAAAAATATTTTTGGCCCAATTACTATCAATTAAAATCAAAGATTTATTGAACATTTGTAAGCCGTTTAGCTTTTTATTGACATTTGCTATAATTATGGATGTAGATATAATGCCATTATGTTATTAATGATGCAGAAGTGCGTCACCTCAAACCCAATATAACCCAGAGGACTCCCTGACTAACAACAGCTGATTCAGAAGTCACTGCCGTGCGCTTGGCCTCTCTTGGCTCGCAGCGTGCGCATGACCATGCAGCTCGAGCAAAAAACAATCCGGTAATTGCGCGTTCCGTCTTGGCTGGACTCGGGGGTAGTTTCTACAAAAGAAAAGAGGATTCCCCCTCCTCAAAAAGAACTGGGCCTCTCCGGTCCCCTGACCCCTCCTCCTCCGAACCCATTTAATAAATCTCGTCATTAAGATAATGTCGAGCGCGATACTGAGGCTCATACATCACAGGCTCCCTGAACTGGGACACACTTTTATTTCTGTCCAGACGTTCAGTACGTCAATGTATCTATTAATAGAACTGAGTAAACCTGCATTTAAGCTCTCTCTCTGAAAAACATCATTACTGGATTTAAATTCCACAGTTCTTTTGTTTATCAGGTATGGTATCATTTTTACACCTAAATATTTTGGCAATGCCTCATTTGTATTTTTGGATTCAGTTGTCTCTGTTAGTTCCAACATTTGACAAAGACATATCTCAGTCGGAGGCAGATGTATTTTCACTGAAAATTGATGGCTCTTGTCAAATAAAGATGATTCACACATGCAGCCTAAAGCCTGTTAGATGCCTCACCTGTAGCCACAGCTGAAACTGAACGATTCTCAGGCATGGTTTTTATTTTGCAGCTGGTATTACATCAGATACAATGTGGATTTATAGATAAATCACATCATAATATGCAGTCTTGATGTCTCAGTTAAGAGTTTCTTTTTTTATATATATATTTTTAGGTATACTTTTTGGATGTTACACAGGGCTTTAACAGCCACTGCTGATTTTTCAGGCAGCCTTCAGAGACTTCTTGTTTGGATGACTGAGAATCTTCGTGGGCATGTTGCTGTCAAAACGCAGCGATTAGCTACGCTGATTGGAGTGCAGGAAGTCAGCCAAATGGCATACGAGCAGACTAAAAACAAAAACATGAGGAACATCGGTCCCTAAATAAAAAACAACAGTAATGATGCCGTGAGATTTGTTATAATGTGTTGAAGACACAATGAATGTGGTAAAAGAAATACTAAATTCCCTTCTGAAATCTAATAAAGAAGTATAGCAAAAATAAAAATACGTAATATTGTGAATCAGTTTGTACACTACTTGGGAATAAATGTAGTTACTTCCAACACCATTTAGTGTACATTTGCTTTAAGCAACATGTGGCATTTTTACCTCATGGATGTTTTAGTTCATAGATTTGCTTTTATAAATAGCAACTTGAGCCCCTGCAAAAGGTCCACTATCCTAAAACATACATTCATTTGACCTATGATGAATAATTCAGTCCTACGTCCCTCGTTTATTAAGTTCACCTTTTTAACCAATGCAAAAAGTATCCATTATTTGATGATTTCCGTGGCCGCTAACCTTTTGGGTCTTTACATACATTTTTTGGATGCCAGAAATTAGCAGTGCATTAATTAGCCTACCATTAGACCTAATGCCTGTTTGCATTCAACCAATTTCTAATGACATTGTGATCATTCACATTTGCAGAGGACGGTAATTATCGGCGGAGATAATAAATCTTTAGTGTTTGTTTTAGGAATGCTGGTGTATTGTAATTTCTCCAAATGAAATGAGGGGTAACTTTCATTATAATGTACACCATCGCCTGCAGCATGCCATTTATTCTTAAAGACACATCTGAAGAAATGCACTCAAATTAATGACTGAGATCACATCTATTAAGGAATTATAAGAAGTCAAACGTCCAATATTGTATGCCGTTTCCTCTCATGTTTACAGGCTTGTCAAAAATGCTGCCAAATCCCGGCGTTGTTCTGAAGCTGACACATAAAGAGAAGCATTGAGAACAAAAGACAGATGTGTCCGGTTAAGTAGCCATCCTTCAGCACCATCATGGCTCATTTTAAACAAGCCATCCACGACCCTAATGCACGGACATCTGTCTGTCAAATATGGAACAAAAAAAATGTAAATGGCTGCAATTTTATGCGAGCCAAAGCACACGTTAAATATGAAGGACATGAGCCACGGCATGTCCTCTCAGACGGAAAAAAAAAAGATGGGAGGCAGAGGGAGCTGATTTAGAGTAACAGGCCAAGAAGCAACCCATCCAGAATCAGCATTACTTCAAACATGAGGTCATCTAAACATCTGTCTACAACATGTCCAGCAGGAGATCAATCAAAACCCCGCTGAAACATGTACAATTGTTTCTGGAAATAAATATTAGGCCTAATTCGGCTGTGATTGTTGCAGCCACTTGGGATTGCTAACTGCAGTCACTGTCAGCCGTACAACTACACACGCATATGCACAGACTATATATTTGATTCCCCCTCTCCTCCCTTCTTCCTCTCCTTCATTTAGGCTAAGTGGCTTTATTTGTTCTTCTTTCCCCAACTGATTTCAGGTTCACTGTTTAAAAGCAGTTGAATGAGGAGAGCTGCAGTGAGAGCAAGGCTCTGACAGCGGGGGGTGGGGGCTGCAGTAATCACACGCCGGCCGTCTGTCTCAAGTCGTCACAGTCCATTTGCTGGAGACGGATCGATTTACTCATGGAGTTTTAAAAAAAAAAGCATATACTAAGGAAATAACAAAGGCCTCAGAGAAAACATTACAGCAGCGAGCATGTAACTAGATAGATTTGCATTTTCGACTTTTAAAATGTGGTGCACTGTGTATTAATCAAGATGACATTGTTATTTCAATTATGTTTTATGCCCCTATCTTTTACATTGCTTTTTTTTCAGATAAGAAAATACATTTTATTGAGTTGTTTGTTTTAAATGGTTGCAAACTCCCGATTGTATAGAGCACAAATACATCACCTTTAAAGTAAGACTGGAACCTAACCACTAAAAAGATGCAACATCCCTTTATGATGCATGGAGATATAGTATGCAACTACTACCCCCTTGTGGACAAAAGGAGAACTGATGTTTGGTATTAAGACTTAGTGAAACACACTGTTAAAAGGCCAACGCACATACTGTATGCAATAAATAATAGTATGTTAATTAAAAATGAATCTGCAGATTTTTTCTCAATTAAATTATACATTTTTTGGGCTATGAAAAGTCAACACTTATTTTTTTAAATGACGACTCCCTGAAGCCTAAACTATGAAATATTTATTTTTAGACAGCAAATACTTTTAACCTAAATAATATTTAGTTTAATACTTTATTAAAAATGTTATCTCCAACATATTTTGCCTGTGATATATTAAGATAAAACATTGTCTAATTGTGATCTTTCAGGAGGTGTATGGAAGTCAAAACTTTCAACCTCTTAACTTCTAAAATTGTCTAATTTTAATATATTTACACAGCCAAAAGCACTTCAGATTTCCAATATTTAATAGAGCAAATAAAAAAACTATTGGAAATATAAATGCATATTTGTGCAGCAGAGCTCCATTCTTTTCATCCTCATCCAACCTACTAATCATCTTGTGAGCCCCTCGTACCAATCGCCATAATCAAAGCAAGTTTTTCTGTTTCTATATTAGGCTATAAAACATACTCACACAAAAATGCATAATAATCATCATCATATTGTATTACACAAGGCATTCAACATATAGGTAAAAAATAACCAGCCCTGTTGTGCCAGCTTTTACATCAGAAAGCCAAACGGTGCACTAAATGTTGCTGTCCCATTAATTCCTATTTGATTTATTGGCTTTATGACTCCCACGTAAATGACCATGGGGCTGTCTCTGTCCTTGTGAACAATGAATCAGGAGAATATCAAATCCCTGGATGGGAGGTAGTGTGAAAGACTGAGGTCATTCTGCTCAGCGTTAAAACCTGTCCCATCACTCCTGGTGAGGACAGAAGAGAGGCCCTGAGCCTCTGGCTGGGGGTGACAGGACAGCAGGTTGTCAGACCCAGGGGGCTCATGAGAGCTACACAGGGAGGGCCAAGCAACAATGCCAGAGTACATACGACACCTAACTTCTCATAAAAACATCATCTGAGACAAGTCGCACCCAGATAACTTCATCATTAGTTGGCAGCATGAGAAGAAGTGTTCATTGCCAATTTAAAAAAATGTTTCATACAACTGCCAAACATATACCCAGCTTTCATTAGCTGATCCTGGTCCTGTGTAATGATGATAAACCAGCCATCTTTGCAGAGCTCCAAACATAAAAGCAAAATAAATCCAAGAATAAAAAGAAAGACTCCGGTTTTACTGCTGGGAGCTCATGTTAGTTCCTTCTTTACTAATCCATTGAATGTAAGCAAAGTAAGAGTAAATTAGGTCAATATCAGACACCTGAAACATACTGCAAAAGCTGGTTAGAGATGCTCTTACATTTGTGATTCTGTTGTTTCAAGCAGTAAAAGAATTACGCCGTAACTTGAACAGAAAGAGAGAAGTCTGACTGGTGACTAGCACTGTATAATGATAGGTGTAAATATTGAAACAATTTTGTTTAAGAGCAACCGCTCATTGAAGTGATGCAGGAGCTCTAGCAACCTCTATCAGTAGCAGCAGGCACTGCAACCATGCCATGACCTCTAAAACATCAAAGCTGTCACATTTTCACCACAGACACGAGTGAGAAAGATAGAGAGCAGAATTGTAATAGAAATGCAGCACGGCCGTGATTCCTTAACTATTGCACACTACTGGCAAGAACTACCCCAGCCAAAGTCCTTCAGTTCAATAAATATTCTGATTAGATTTGTACAGCTAACAGTTATTTATAACATAATTTATATTTTCTAAAATAAAAGTCTTACAGCATGAACTACTAGATCATTGATTAAAGCAGAATCAGTGAAATTGCATTAATTGGCTACAAGGTTTAAAAATAAGTCCAGAGCAAAAAGACAAGCCTGGCATGGCAGCGAAATGGAAAGATGTTTGCAGACAAGCTACAGCAATCTTCCATTGACCATCACAGGGACAGAGACACTGCCAAGGCTGTAGGCTATGCGAGGTGACTCTCTAATTGTTACATTATTGGTATCTGCAGTGGGAAGTGATGCTTGGAAAATGTGGTCTGATAAATGGTATGAAAAGTGTTGACCCTGTTTGAGGTCGATTGAGAAACAGAGAAATGTGTTGGGCTTCACAAACAGAAAAGTGTTGTTAAATGGAGGGAAGAGAACAGAGTTGGCCACAAAAAGAGTTGGGAAAGAGATTTCTTAAGCATCTGCTGAGTCACTTTTACTTATAGTCATGTTCTGCAATTGTTCTATTTGAAATGTAGAATGTAACACTGACAATACACTTAGGGTGAAGAAGCCAATTTGGACATGCAAACAGAAATGGATATATATTCCTGGCATCTCTAAAGTAAACACTTACATGTATACTTACAAAACTTGCAACACACATATTATATGAATTTCTGAATCTGAAAAAATACATCCCAAAGCTAAAGTTCACTTAAGAGTTTGGACACTTTGGAGAAAACTATTTCAAAACGCCCATCAGTGTGGATGTACTCAGTGAGTGAGCACAGCAACAACACTGGGGAATAAAAACATGAGGAAATAGTTTTGTGCTCTTTATTGTTTCCAGCTGTCCGCTTGCTCGGTTGGAGAAGAGAAGTTGACACGATAAAGAGACAGTCTATCCTGATCATTCCTTCACAGTCTAACTTGTTTTCATAACTCTATGTTGTTACTTACGCTTTACCAAGAAAGTTAAAAGGAGCATATCAGATTTCCACTCATTGAATATGTAATCCAATGTGTCATGCTTGGCTACAAAACTGGCACACCACTCCACAAACACAAAGCCACTACATGAATGGATGAAGGAGGGGCAGAGTATGCGAGTTTGAGATATTTAACAATTAAGTGTATGAAATGACAATTTAATTAAATATTCAAGTGAAATCAGATATACAATGCACTAAATGTCACAGTAAATAAATAAAAAGATATATGTGAATGCATCACCTTCACATCACAAATACACACGCAGGCCTGGACTGCTGTACACGGCACATGAAACAGCTGATCTGCAAAACCTCTAACAGCACAACGTTATATGACGTGCTGCTGTGAGCTCAAAGATTTTAAAAATGTTAAATGATTAACTACCAACCTTGACTTTGGTGTTGCCTTTACATAACATGCATGAAGAGATGCACAGATTTTGTGAAGCAATGCAACCGACAATTAACACGAGACCAACGAGGTGGAGCAGACAGAATGAATCAACGTAAGATTAAATATGCAAAACTACCTGCATATTACAACTCATTCAGATACGTAGTGATTCAGAATAATGGCTTGGGTGTGTACTGTTTGACAGGCTATTACAACAATCTCATAATGATTGTGTCATTATCACAGTTAGGCTGGAATGAACAAGTGTTTAGTAAGTTAAGGTGGTAAATATAATGGGTCACATGAAGGTCATAGTCTTCATGGAGGCTCAAATCTGGCACTGAAGGCATAACTTGGTTGAAGAAGTTATATTTTAAGAAAAACATTCATTTTTAGAATGCTATTCCTACCAGTATAGACGTGTTTCAGCTTTAGTCAGTTTAACAAATGTTAAAGACAAACAGTCGTGTTTTCATAATGTCTGAGATACCTTTATTCCCACAATGTGTATTAATGTAGAAATAGTTTTTGTATATGTGCAATATATACATACCCTAAGACAACATATATGAATTACAAATGTGCTATATTTTATGAAATACATGCATTGTACACGGTCCCTGTTTTTGCTCATCTCCGACACCCAATCACGTGGCTTCCAAGATTTTCGTTTTGAAAGCCAGCCTACTCAGTAAATATCATTAAACTTAGAGTGAAGAGTTTTGAAATGTTTCCTCCTCCCCCGCATCTCTTATCAAGGGTATATTATCAGGATGTCCACCAGCTGTCTGTCTCTACGTCTTTAAAATGAACCGCTGCTTCCACGTCTGCAGTGTGACGCAATATCAACTCACTACTGACATTTGAACGGATGAGGGGTTTTTTTAAGGTTAAAAGAGGGAAAGTAAAGCAAATAAGCGAGAGGATTGACTCCTGCTCACTTCCTGGTTAGACAATCTGTACACCAACTCTGTATTTTATACCGTGATGTGTTTTCTAGTTAAAAAGGTGATGTATACGTTTCAAAAAGGAAGCCTCAGATGGCCAATACTGTAAGTTTACATTAGGTTTCAAGCTATATTCATGCCTGCCTGATATATATAAAAAAACAAAGAAGCACAAAAAGGCTCTAATGCGAGTAAAATCAACCATGAAGATTCAAAATTCAGAACAGCAAGTAGTTTTCGCAAGTATTTTAGATTCAAATCAGCCAGACCATTTTAAGTGCTAGTGCCAGTGGCGTTTTTACATGTACAAAAGTGGTGGGGCACAAAAAACGTAGATGTTTATATAAGCTTCTGCAGTGACGTGCAGTGAGGTGCATGGCTGCTGAGGCACTGGCACTGACTCTTCAGGTTTACAAATATTATATTTTGACCTAAATCAAAATATTCTATTATTTTCAAAAGCTTTTTTAGTCTGATGCTTCGATTAATTTTAAACAGAACATGTAATTTTATCATTTAAACATTGGATTGTTCTCTCTTAATAAGATCCCTTTTTCAATAAAATTGTGGTCTTACCTTGACTTGAAGATGAAGTCCATGCTATCCTTCTGGACAAAAATCTCTATTACTTTTTTATAAAGTCCTGTCCTCCTCATCTTTTTTGTAGTTTCAAAAGTCGAATCATAAATAGATTTATGTTTGGAAAATGATAAAAGTAGGGTAGACATGTGGATATTATCCGGCTGAACAAAACGTGCATTTATCTAACAGGTACGTTTCCCACAGACCTTATTTCGAGCTATTTTCTAAAATCCTATGGAGAATTCTCATAGCTTTTTTGTCGGAACCCATGCGCAGCTTACTTCCGGGTTTTAGGACGCGTCACTGCGCCTCTCTCGTCTCCTCTTCACACACTACACTTTTCGCGGCACACATACTTACAGCCAATCAGCTCTGAATTATGTGAGATGACGTATGGTGGGGATGGCAGCTCAGTGCCCCTATGGTCATTCTTTTTTTGCCACACACATTAAATAGGAAAATACTCTGAGCATGCGCAGTGTAGTTTTTACAGTCACCATTCACTTAGACAGTGAGAGGGAGGGGCATGATCGGGTTTTGTGCCACATGGCTCAAAACGTCTCAATAGGCACACTGTAAACACTAATTAGAAGAACACAGACTAAAACAGCAATGTAAAGACGAATCAGATGATTAAACATGATCTTAAAATATATTTTATATTTTTTTTTATGCATTTCTTTGCATTTTTTTGCAATCATTATTTGTAATACTTTCTGCTGACACTAGGTGGGGCTGTGCCCCACCTGCCCCTAATGACCAGTCGCCACTGGCTAGTGCATTAGCTTCAAGTTAGCCAAAAGTTTAAAGTGCTAGTGCATTAGCTTCAAATTAGCCAAAAGTCTTAAGTGCTGGAGCACTACCTTCAAATAAACGAAAGTGCTGCCCCTGGTGGCCGGAAACAGAACAATACAAGTATTGTGTATATTTTTCGACAACTAGAGGCAACTGTTGCTTTGACTGCAGAGCAAAAAATAAAACCATGTAAAAGCTTATAAATACTTTTTAAGTAGCCTATTGCAAAACTCTACAAACATAAACATAGAATATAAGAAAAATCCAACAAAATATGAGAATTATTTCATCGTGGGAAGAGGGCTTGAATTAATAAAAAATTGGTCACTAAAAGTATGAAGGAATACTACAACACTACAACAAATATGTACAGGAAACATAAATATAGAATAGAAGAGACAGACAATAAAAACATATACAAATACTATGAAAAGTACACAATATCTGAATTATAAAAGAAAAGCAGCGCAGTTTTAGAAATGGTAGTTTTAGGCAGAAAATGAAAACTTTCCAATAATTGAGCAAAGGTTCATAATATGAACATTAAAAGAATATGCAATGTAAAGAGACACAGTCCAAAAGACGTGCATTACTGTAACATAGGCAGAAATAATGTATCTAATTTCCAATACCACCAATATAACAAGTAACTATAGCTGTTAGATAAGTGAGTGGAGTAAAAAGTACAACATTTGCCTCTGATAGTGGAGTAGAAGTATAAAGTAGGATAGCAGAAAATGGAAATACTTAAGAAAAGTATCTCAATATTGTACTAATTATTGGGAGATGTAGGCCTGGGTCAAATGTTATTGTACAGTGCAATGTGTTTTCTGTGCATGTGGTGATAATTCAAGATTCAACGTCATAACATATACACAGCTATGGTGTTATTATGTAATGTATGAAAAACTTAGATAGCAGGTTCCTCAACAGTGCAATTTACAAGACATCAACAAATACATATAAAAAAACAACAATACAAATAAAATGTATGCAAGCTCAGGTGTTAAATAGTCTTATGGCCTGTGGGTTGAAACTGTCCCTGAGTCTGGTGGTTTTTGTAATACTTTGTATATTGTAATTTAACCTGTCAAAACAATTTTGTACAGAATAATTATAATATGTGTCCCCATTGAATTATAAATATAAAGATGTGTTGAAATGGAAACACAATTATAGGAGGCTAAAGGTTCCCTTAATGTGTCCTTAAGTACAGTATAATAAAAATAGATGCTATAAGTCAAATTGCACAACATATTGTCATACCTTTGCATTTTACAATCTATTTATCAAAAGAGTTATCACTACGATGAACAGCATTTCATTTAATTTTACTCTCTGTTCTTGTTTATCTTACTCGATTCACATGTTTATAGACTCCTGCATTTACTTGGTCACCTACAACATTCTCTGCATTATTAGCTTATTGTATTTTTATTTTCCTGACAAGTATATAGTTTACTTGCACATTGGTCTTGCAACAAAATCTGCACTATAATATTCTAATTTATCTTCTCTTTTTGCAACATTTTTTTTTTAATGTGTTTAATCGTTTTATGTCCTAAATAACGAAGTTGCAATGTTGTAGGAGCTTGGGACTTAAGCTATCCATTGCCATTTCTACACTGTAGCTACTGTGCAAATGTCAATAAAGCCTTTGAATCCTTGAACTGTACGCATGCGCAGACTGATTGCCCTTCCCTTTGGCTCTTCCGGGAACACTGCAGTTTTGCAGGGTGTGAACTATCTTGCTCTCACTTATATCATCTTTGATCCAGGTGAACCAAATCATTTATTCGGTTAATGATTACGCGTGTGTGATTAAAACCCGAAACGTTTCTGTATTCTGTACCTCTAGTCTCGTGGGAAGGTGAACGTGTCGCCACAGCATACATTTGATTATTCGGTAACACAGTTGCTATGCTACATACGTTTAGCAGCGTGCAAACTACCTAAACTATTACATAATCAATCGTTGTGAGTAGCAGAAATAAAACGTGCAGACTTACCAGCGGATCCTCCCGCTATAATCTGATGAGACGCTTCACGGAGCAAGCTCTGCGGCTTCTTGGTTGTCATTGTTAAAGTTTCCTACCAAAGCAAACAAACCCGTTATTGAGCCAGTTATCTCTGCTTCTATCGTATCGTGAGTTACAGTAGTACACCGTGTTATATCGCTGTTACAGCATGCTTCACACGACCTACCCGTGTTTCCTGCTCTTATGAAGCGGCTGTGTTGTGTCTTGACTCTCTGAAGTTGTGCTCTTGCAGCCCACGCTGGAGAAAGCGCAGCAGGGATATCTCTCCGAGGCTCTCAGGCTAGGCTAGGCTAATATGGAATCAATTACCAAGCATCACATTCACCCTCCCATCGCCTCAAGTATTTTTGAAAAGTGTAAATAAACAATTAATAAACCCCTACTGACCCTTTCTAGATCAGTATCGTAAAAAGAAATCTATGAGCAGAAAAGTATTTTTTATTAAAGTGTCCATTTATCTTTTACAGTGGCAACCTTACTCCAATGTTTACTTTGCACATTATTTAATGTAATTCATCAGTTTCTTTTGGGGACTTTTTTCCAATTGTTTTGCTAGGGTCTAAGGTCAGAGGCTGTTAGATGCTGTATGTGTTATTTAATTTCTGATATTGGGCTATATAAAAAACATTTTAATGATTAATATAGGAATCTGAATTAGCCAATTAGGTTTACATGTACAATGAATTAGCTTTGGTGTAAAATGGACCTGGTGAATGCATAAACACACTAAGAGAAATTAAGATGTAAAATATAGAGCAAATATAGCATTACAAAAACGTTTGCAAGAAAAATATAAATGTAGAATAAATTACACATTGCTTATGACACATTACTGTTTAAAATATATTTAAATAATGTAGGTGATATTCAAACAGTGTGCAGGTTATAGCTAAAGGTTTACAGTATATCGGTGTAAAAGGGGAGTTAACTCTTCCTGTTTCAGCAGGTTCCAGCAGGTTCCACATAAAATGAAACGTGCTTCCGTTAAAACATGAAACTCCTCCCAAAATCTTTCTTTTGAGAATCATGCAAAAAAATATGTGAACTGTGTGTCTCATATAAGGGTTATTTAATTATGGAAGGATATTTTTTATGAATCTGTTTATTTGTTAGTTTAGAAAATAGTGTAAAATGCCTTCAAGAGCCCAACATGGTGAAATTGATCATTACAAACGAGTGAGAAGTAGCTAGCAAACAGTTTTTTATTTTTTTAAGAAATTGAACCAGGAAAAATCTTTAAATCTGTATATAATATTGACTTTTTCTTGCCAGATGAACTAAATAATCATTGTTAAAATCACTATGGTAAATAAACTAATCAATGTATAGTTTTGGTTTATAATGAGACTGTGGTCAGCTCGACTTCGGCCCAATCTTTTTAGAGCCAATCGTGCAGGAGCTAATTCAGTTGTTGACCCAGAAGATGGATTTTGTCCCTTTTGAGAAAAGAGTGTAACCTGGATAAATAATGCAAAGCCACAACTAGTGTCAACATGCAATTTATACAATATTGATAGACAATAGAGATCTGATACCACGTGTTAAACAAAATGAAAAATTACAAGCGTCTGACTTATCCTCTGACTGCTATTCACCCTTGAATAAAATGTTTATAAATGGCTCCTATGTCGACAGGTCTGCATAAGCTACAGGCCTCCTAACATAAACCACATACCACTGTCTCCCTTCTCACCCCAGGTTATGTAATGTGAATATCATGTTTTACATTACAGATACTGTAGCGGTCAATGTTGTGTTAGATCAGACAGGAAGGAAGCATGAATGTCACCTTATAGATTTACAGATATGTCTCTATACAAGTTTAAATCACACCTTTACACAAAGCACTCTTCACTACTTACATATGTGACTGACATCCCTCACTTGTTATGTAACAGGAATGTTTCAGTAGATTTTTGAGTTGTTTATAGTTAACAGTAGAAAGGAATTGAATAAAGGGATAATTAAAGAGGTCCTTCACCTGCAGTAAGACATTTAAGACTGATTTAATTTGAGAGCTTTAACATTATCATGTTGGCAAATCAGTCCTAAGATTATAAAGACATCATGCCATCACTAAGTGAGAGTGAGTTCGTACAGGATTTGAGGTCAAAATTAAAGTTAAGATGAACATTTTAGTCAATTAACATATTATAGTCAATCTCCAGAAATGTAATTGATAATCACAAAATGTAATTGTTTTAATTTTCAAATAAAAATGACAAATCTACTGGCCCTTGTCTCTCACATAAAGTGTTTCTGTTTAACTGAAGAGACTCAAACTGCAGGGACTATATTGTCCATATTTAAGTCAGGTCCAGCCCAGATACATTTAAAAAGAACACGTGACCAAAGAACTTTACAAAGAGAATTAATATCACGCATGAATTATCAAAAACAGACATTATAAAGAAAAGAAAAGTTAAATAAAGAAGCAGAAAATCGTGAAAATATATAAAGATATATATGAAACAATTAAAAAAATTGAATAAAAAATAAAACACTGGTTTTGGTCATAAGTCTTCATGGTGATAGTTCGAGGCTAAAGAGAAGAAATAGAAATAGAAAATCATATACAATAATTAACAGACGAATCAATAATTGAATGAATTGTTGGATGCAGCCCTAAAAGTGTTAAAAAATGTGGACGGCGGAATCCCATGCTCATAAGAAAAAACACAAGGCTTTTCATGATTTAAAATAAGTCTTAAAGTTCTGACATACACCCCTCGTCTGATAAATAAAAAATATTGTTTTTAAAATCACGTCGCTTTCTTAATTCATAAAACCTGCATTATGCCCATCTGTCCAGCAACACTGGCATATTTTACATTAAATTAAATTTGATTTAGACTCTTACAAAGCGTGTGGCCTCAGCCATAATGCACCACGGAAAAATTATTTTCTTTTTTGATGAGCAATGAAAGCAAGCAGACATTCAGCAGTGAGGCTTATAACAAGCATTTCATTTTGTGTCAGAGCAGCTTTGGAACAACAAGAGCTCAGACGAGCTATAAAAAGTGAGATTTACTGCATATATTTGGCAGGAAAATGCCATTACCACTTTGACCCCCTCGGATAAGAAAAAGCAGAACAGCTTCCACACCAAGAAAAAAACCTGGACTGCAGTAAAACAGCAGAGTGGAGGCTGAGCAACACGCAGAGTGGATGGAAGTGTTGGATGAGAGCGTTTTTAGTAACATAGACACAGTGTTGTTCTTCTCCAAGAGGAGTTTCGTTACTGTCAAGTGAGTCGTGCGTTTCCTGATTGGATTATACTTTAGTATCAGAATGAGCTTATTGAGGGACAGACAAAGAGTGCTTTCTTAAGAATTTCCAGTTTTGCCGTGCCTTACAAATGTTGCAACACTTTTTGTTGTTTCTGAAAAGCACGCTCACCCCGCAGAAATAATAACAGCACAATGATCAGTTTGACTTTTACCAAATAAAAACACTTTGTCAGGTCAAGTTTGAGTTTTCATTGCAGCTTCATTTGGAACATCAACAAGGATAAATATTTAAGACGGAAAAAAAAGGAAACAGACATTTAACACAACATACAATCACTGAGGAAAAGGGTTTAGGACTCTTTAATGTTGCTGCTAAAGTGAAGAACTACTAGGTTCACACAGGAGTAAAATATAATAATCCATAACATCAAAACACTTCAGAACAAAGGCGCTGGATTTGTGCACATTTTTAAACAACAGTTAAAGACACATCGTTTTAAATGAGCTTTTTATTAGCAACACATTACATTTAAATGGTCTTTTATTCTTTTAATACTTTTTATATTGTTTTATTTATTTAACAGGTTTTGACCTCTACAAAATTATTATTTATTTTACAATTTTATTAGCAAGATTCCCTTTGAAGTTGGTGTTTTAAACATTTGACCTTTATTAATCTTATTAATGATTTCATTTCTATTATTATTTATTGTCTTATTTGGGTTTTGTTTGTATTATTTTATTTAATAGGTATTTATATTTGATGCTATTTATTGATTTTGTCTTCCTTTATTTTACCGAGAGGGATCACCATTTCATTGTGTTTTATTTTGTATTATCACCTTTTACTGCTGTGTCTCTTAAAGGTCACCTATCATGCTATTTTTAGGCAATAGCATAGGTCTCAGATATATACAAATATATAAAAAACATGTCTATGAAGTGTTTTGCTCAAAATACCAAACAGATCACCCATTCTAGCCATGCCTCATATCCCTCTATTTCACTTCCTGTTTCAAAAGGGATGATTTGGGTATAAAGCTTAAAAAAAAAAAAAATTGATAAAAAAAAGGAGGGGTCTGAGCTCATGCGGGACCCGGCAGCTACTGTCTAAACTAAATACTGCCGTGATGAAACGCCATATCATGGATTATCAAGGATTATTTCTGAAACAGTATGGAGCTAAAAGGCTTTCTCTCTTGCCGGTTATACCACAAGGTGAGTTCCTTTTTATTTCCTGCTTCTTCACACACATGCTCTGTGCAGTACAGGTTAGCTCTGAGTGTTAGCGATGCTAATGTAAACATGCACCGACCATATTACGTCCAAAACAGTCGGGCCTTGTTTCTGATAGCAACGTTTCTGATAGGGCCGTGGGTATAAAGCCAGCCTACATTTCCGATATTACGTCATATCGGACGCAAATCTGGATCAGCTCCGTTGTAGCCCCGTTTTTAGAGATTTGGGTACGGAGGGAAAGAGAGAGGGTTTTATTTTGTGACGCTGCGTGAGTTCCCCGACACACCGGGGACACATATTCATGTATAAAAGACATCAAAAGTGCATTTTGCATGATAGGTCCCCTTTAAAGTGTTAAACTGTTGTATCATGTTTTTTGTTTTGTTTAGTTTTTTGCTGCATGTAAAACTCTGGTTGTGTTTTTACGTTGTGATGTGTGCCTGATGGATCACACCCATCGGTTCTGAAGTCTTTCCACTGGCTTCCAGTCTACCAAAGAGTTGATTTTAAAGTACTGCTGCTGGTTTTTAAAGCACTAAATGGTTTCAGACCAAATGATATTAACGATCTCCTGCAGAAGTATGAACCCCCAGGAGTCTCAGGTCTTCTGGGACGGGTCTGATCTCTGCTACACGAGTCAGAACTAAACATGGAGAAGCAGTATTTAGTTTGTATGCCCCGACCATCTGGAACTCCCTTAACCTGCAGGTCAGTTGCAACTGTTACTACTTTTAAATCGAGATTAAAAACGTGTCTTTTTGACGCTGCATTTGGATGAGTTGTTCAAATTCAAACTGCAGTATGGATTTTATCCATGTATTTTATACCTGTTGGGTTTATTTGATTATCTTTGCTTTTTTTGAAATGCCTTTTAATAATGTGCTTCCACTGTATTTATTCTTAAATGTCTTTTATTCTATTTTGTAACGCACTTTGGGTTGCCGTGTGCTGAAAGGTGCTGTCTAAATAAACTTGCCTTGCCTTCTTAAAGCACGTTGAGCTGCACCAGATGCATGAAAAGTGCTATACAAATACAGATTATTATTATTTAACATGTTATAAAATACAAATATACTCTATATACATACACTTTATATAATATACAACATATACATAAAGTATACATTATACTGATTATGCAGTATTAATGATTTTAAACTAACTTTAATTAAAAACATCAAAATTAAACTACATTTTTCATACTAACAGTGGAACAGTTTATTTTATTGAACAATAATTTAAATATTAAATGAAATGTTGCATTATAGTTAACTTCTGACTCACAGAATGGTATTATTTGAAACGGATAAATAACCATGATATTGATTTAAATAAAGCCTGTCTAACAGCATGTGAGGTGCTCTATACTTTAGGTCACATGTGTCAAACTCAAGGCCCGGGGGCCAAATCAGGCCCTTGGTGGATTTAATTTCGGTCCGCAGGATAATTTTTAATTACTATTAGATCTAGCCCGCCGGTATATTGCACGCACACCTTCACTCAATCCTGAGGGTTTCCTCAGCTCAGAGCCTGAGCCCAAACATTGATGAACTTGCAACCAAGATGAGATGCCAAGTATCTGGCTTGAACTAGCATCACAGCAGCAAACTGAGTTTAATGGGTTTCCTTCTGCACTTTTTTTATTGAGACAACAGGGCATGTTTTTTTCTTTGAGGGATATTGTTTTGTTGAAGCTGTGGTTGGCCTGTGGAAAAATGTAATCATAAGAAATGCCTGAGGAAAAGCTGCAGATAGAGCCATAAGAAATGACTGAGGAAAAGCTGCAGATAGAGCCATAAGAAATGACTGAGGAAAAGCTGCAGATAGAGCCATAAGAAATGACTGAGGAAAAGCTGCAGATAGAGCCATAAGAAAGAATGCAACTGATTATTTAATGTTGTTTTTATAGGCAATCATTTAAGCTTTGTTAGTTCCAGGTTTAATATGTGCAATAAGTTCATTTCAATAAGTTTTGCAATAAACATTGAACCAGTCCGGCCCTCGACTAGTACCCATTTTTTTATTTTGGCCCACTGTGTATTTGAGTTTGACACCCCCGCTGTAGGTGAAGGTATACTGAAGATCCCTTTCAGTTGAAATGTGTTTATGTATGTACTTACCTTCCACACTGTGAGGTAAAAAAAACATGTTCAATTAAGACACAAGTACAAGTCGGGTAAAATACCTAAATGAAAACAATCAAACATATTGTACCGTTTATTTTTTTCCCACACACTCAGACATAAAGACACCATCTTTCAAACATCGTGACACATCGCAGTACAGACACAGTCACAAACATACTCTGCTCTTAAATTACTCGACATAAAGGAAGCTGAACCTTTCCCAAAATATTCATGTGACAAAAACATGTGTACCCTACTAAGCAAAAGCCAAAAACATGTTTGAAATACAAATAAATAACTAATATGGACATGAGCAAGAAAGTGGTTTGATCCAAAACAGTTCAAGTCATTCAAATATTTTGGTAAATCTATTATTTTATTTATTAGTTTTCTCCTTTGTGTTGATTATTAAAACACTGAGGGACCTGATTATGAATATGCTGTATGTGTAATGAGAGGACCATCAGAGAAGCAACACACAAACAGGTTTCATTAAACTCACAGTACGTCACTGTTAAACAGCTTTTTACATCCTGTCCTGTACCTGTGCCTCCGTCACATTATTATAGTACTGCAGCAACAGCAGATCACATACTTTACTGTTACTTGGACTGCTTTGGGCTACATATTAGGTTTTGGTTCAAAACAAATGATAATAGGATTAAAAAAAGGTTTCTTACATGTTCTTTGTGGGGTTTTTAGTCGAGGATTTAGTCGACTTTATAAGCAAATAGTTGTTTTATTGATTAGTTTACCTACCGAAAATAATCTGTAACTATTTAAACAATTGATTTATCGTTTAAGTCTTTTTTTTGTTACACAAATGCAGTGATTTTAGCAGCTCAAATGCTAATATTTGTGCTCTTTTTTCGGAAAGATTAAAATTCATATCTTTGGTTTTCAGAAAAACACAATATTTCAACGTATTTCAGATTCTTTACAGACCAAATAATGAATCAATGAATTGAGAAAAGAATCAGATTAGTCCATCATTCAAATATCTGTTTGTTTCATTCCTTACTTTAATTCATATTAGATATGGTTTGTATCAAATTAAGATGCTAAAAAGTGTCATACTGTATGACATATCAATCCCTTTCTGAGTGCACAGTACCTCCTGAATGATTTCAACTCTGGTTCATCGTCAAGTATGAGTTAATAATCCTGGTACAGCGACACAGTGACACAGAACACTGTGTTCCAGTCCAAGCAGCTCTCAGCTCATGACAGGAAGAGCCTGAAAGCACCACTGTCAAAATAAAGGCGACTAACAGATCACACTGCGGTTGGAAATGTGTCCTCTAAGCCACTTCTGTATTATGCAAATTATTCCAACAAGGAATTAAAACCTTACATCTAAATAAAGCAGAGTTGAAACACTCTTTTGTTGTAGAAATAAATAGTCTAACAAGACTTTTTCTGACATTTCTAAATCTTCATAAAAAAAAGGAAAAAATAATCTCCTAGAACTTGTTCTGTAAAAACTCTGACATGAAACCCGATGCATTTAACTGAAGGTAATGTTGCTGAGCCTCCCTGTAGTTTAACAGTATTTCACAGTAGTGTGGGGCCCTTGGTGGTGTAGTTCATGGCGGGGAAGTGGCGGCTGTCTACGTCCCAGTGGCCGAGGGGCTGCTGGGCGGCCGACGGGGGGCCGGGGTTCCAGTGGTTGATGTAGCTGGCCATGAGCAGAGTGAGCTCCAGAATCTGAGAGCGGAGCACAAACAGCTCGGATTAATGGATTTAACATTACGAGATGATCTTTCATTGGATCGCAGGGAGCCAGGGGCCCAGCGTGGAAACCTGAAAAACCTGAAACATCAAACTGTCGTGCGATCAAGCGTGGCGTCACTCTCATTAGCTTTTCCCACCGCTGTAACATGAGCTCCACTGAGATCCTGCACATAAACGACAGACATTACCTGCTTTATGCATTAGCTCTCAACAGGTGAGTCTGAGTTAGTTATCTTCACACGACTTCAACATTTCATATATCGACCCACGCTCCTTCACGCCTCAGCGCTAATGGTTTACTTCAGTGGCTCTTAACCTCGTTCCTCTGCAGTCTCATCAGAGGAACTCAACCCCCCCTCCATCACCACGTCATTTAAACTGGATGTCATTCAACACCATCAACCATGGCAAAGTGGATAATGTTATAATAGTTTTACATTCAGATGGTTTAGTGTTTAGGTTGGTCTAGTTGAGATCTGTACCACTAGGGGCAGAAGCTAATGGTTTCAGCTGTTTATCTATCACTTTAACCAACTATTTAAAATGTGTATCCATTACTGTAGCTAACTATTTCAACAAACTATCAATAACTACATGCAAAATATTTCAATCCTTTATCCATTACATTTAGATAGATCTTCTTCATTTAGCCAATGTATACTGTATATCCGTCACTTATAGCTATCATTTAAACTTCTATCTATTACTTTTGAGAAAGTCAACCTTTTAAAAAATATTTTTAAGCAAATTATTTTTTTATCAATTACTTAGCCAACTACTTAAACTCTTAGCCAAACATTTAAACTCTTATACATTACCTTAAGCTACATATTTAAATTGTTTATGAGTATCTTTTATCTAACTATTTAAACTCTTTATCCTTTCAGTTAAGCTAACTATGTCAGCTCTGTGAATACCTTTTAATTCTTAAAAATTAACCAAATGTCATACCCTGCAGAGGCAAAGCAGAATCGACCATTCAGACTGAACGTACGTGCAGATGTCCTCCTGATGCTTACCTTTGGTTTGGCCATCACAAAGACCAGCTTTCCACGCTCTTCTTCCCGACTCCAGGCTCCCTCTGCTGGCTCGTGACCACCATGAAATCGTCACGGAAACCTCCGAATGTGATCACAGACTGGTAGGAGTATGTGACCAGCGTGTGCTGAAGAGTGGAGACATGGCCAGTGTTAAATGAGCAGGGATATAAAACAGGGAGCACGTTCTAAATGTTATGGCTGATCCCAAAATAGAGCGTGGATTTCTTTTGGGAAATTGTTTTGGATTTCTGCCTTTTTTTAAGGGCTAACTCAGCGTGAAGGAGCGTGACATAATGCTCAGTGTTGTTTTTTTCTCTCTGATTTTAACGAAGGTGCATGAGCCAGCTGCCGACCAAACATGAACTGGATCTGCACGGCCTGCTGCAGATGACAGAGCGTTAATGTTGTTAATGTTCAAACATTTTTTTAGGGTAACATTTTTTTTAAATCAGAAGCCGGGGATTTTATTTTCCTGTGGATTTACACCACAGAATAAAAAACCTTCAGACCGGTCGGCCACA